>CM040455.1:29074110-29131718 GCA_022758105.1 Pangasianodon gigas
GAAGGATTTTATCAGGGCTCTGTACTCCTCTTCCTGACCATTCCTGATACATGCAACAATCGCAGTATCATCAGAATACTTCTGAATGTGGCAACACTCAGAACTGTAGGTGAAGTCTGCTGTGTACAGTGTGAACAGGAATGGAGCCAAAACAGTCCCCTGTGGAGCCCCTGTGCTGCTTAGATCTTTTGGCTTAAAATATGAAAGCTTGTCAAGGAAGAAATTTCACGGGATGCACCTTTAACACATCAGTGAGGACCCAATGAGCAGCAAGATAGACAGCTAGCCAACAGGCTGTCAGTGAGTGCAGATAACATAGCCATAATAAACAGAACATTCAGTCATGTTGTGTCTGAAATGTCAGTTACCTGATGTTAATTTCTTGTTTATAGAACTCTTGTATGTAAGTACGAGCGAGAGCTGGATGTAGATGACGCAGTGCGTGACGTTCCAGCTCTGACTCAGTGCTGTTAGAGGCTGTGTTCATTACACACCTCTCTGTGTGAGGAAGCATGGACGAGTTGCCGCATTTGCCTTATGCTTGAGTCATTATCTGTTCCTTCTTGGACAGCCTGATATTCTCAACACTGTTATTTTTAGAGATCAATTTTCCGCCTGATTTCAGCGAAGCGCTGGATGCCCACGGAAAATACCGACCCGCACTTGTCTAGCCACATCAGGGCGAAAGTTAAATCATGTCTTTCCTCATGTCTCCCTCCCCACCCCTTTTTCCCCTGTCAGTCGTTTTCTCTTGCTCTCTCTCTCTCTCTCTCTCTCTGTCTCTTATCTCTGATTATAGTGTCTGGAGAAGTGAAGCTTTACCGGAACATCTTATTTATTTTTTTTCTCTAGGATCTGGCTACCATATTTATAGACAGAATCTCCTTAAGATGCACATTTCCTATGTCTCTGACTTCTTTAGCACTTGTTTTCTTTTTTTTTAACCATCCTGACCTGGCTACTGTGTCCCCTATAGTCTGGCCTTGTGTGAATCAGACCTTTTATATAAATATCACAGCGGAAACAACAGGATTTTACTCTAATAATCAGTAATCTGCAAGACATGTAAACCAGTTATCTGATTAATACAGTATCTCTAATTTTTCTACATCTGTGCCTTCATAACATAACCTGAGAGCGGTAAATGCTTGAAACCTTATTCAACCCAGAAACAATTTTACTTTTCAAACACTTAAATAAATATTTGTCAAGAAGGCATCCCCAGATTCAATTTCCTGCATGCATTCATTCCTTATGTGATTTCAGTAGCTACTTGACTAAGTAGTTGTGTAAACAGCATACTACAATATTTATTTATTTTATTGTTTGTTCATTTGTTTGTTTTTATTGTGTTTGTTTATTTGCAAGTACATTTATTTATTTATTTATTTGTTTCATTGTTTGTTTTATTGTCTGTTTATTTATAAGTTCATTTGTTTGCTTGTTTGTTTCCTTGTTTGTTTGTTTTATTGTTTGTTTATAAGTTCATTTGTTTGCTTGTTTGTTTCCTTTTTGTTTGTTTTATTGTCTATTTATAAGTTTATTTGTTTGCTTGTTTGTTTCATTGTTTTTTTTTGTTTTATTGTGTGCATGTTTGTTTGTTTGTTTGTTTGTTTGTTTATCTGAATATTGTTGTCAGTTAGCTGCTTCCATGTTTTTAAAACCACGGTTCTCAAATTGTGATCCAGAGCCCCCATGGGGTCCATGAGGCATATCCGGCACGTCTGTTTTTTGTTGTTGTTGTTGTTTTTTTTACATTAGTGGAAATCACAGCATACTATTCTCAGAGTTATTATATTTATTATTGAGTTCTTGCAGTTATTAGGTTATTTGTCAGGTCACTTGAACGGAATGGGTTTAATCTAAACCTCAACAACTTAAAAACAAGTCTATAAATAATGTCTTGAAACTTGGATGTGTTCTGTTCTGGAAAAGGCTCTGTGGCTCCAATAAATAACCTAAATATTATTGTACACATTGAAACAAAGAGCCTAACATTTGCATAGTTGGATTATGTTCAGAAAATAAATCTGTACGTGAAATTGATTTAACAGTTAATGGGGTCCCTGGCTGCAAAAAAAAATTGAGAAATCCTGCTTTAGAAAGAAATGTGGTTATTGAGTGACTCATCCTGAGCTGAGTTGAAGTGTTTACTACAGTAATTAATCACGTTATTGCCAAAATATTTTTTTTTTGCATTCATAGTTTTACAGATTGCATCGTGACTTGTGTTTAATTCTCTTGAGCGCTAGCACACCAACCCACAGAATTCTGTCTCTCTCTCTCTCTCTGTTTTATACAACATACTTATTTCTGGTCAGTTTCCGCAAACTTCTTTAGCACTTCCGTCACCGTCAGTTCTTCACTTGGATCAGATTCGCTCACTTTTAAATCACTAAATGAATAAAGATGAACATAAACATGATGGACATTATTATTTCTATCTTGAGCTATAACTTCTCTAGCTCTCCTCACGTCTCGCTTTCCTCGCTAATCTGATCTTTCTGTTCTGTTCAAACGTTTGGAAATTGTTAAGCATCAAAGCCTTACAAATCTCCTCTTTTGTTTTGTCTCCAGTGTGTCTTTTGAAGCCGGTCTTTTTTCCGTCCTGCTTTAAATGAACTATCAGAGGGAGGATGTGTACCGATGTCCGCTGCTTTGTTATGTAACGCCGTCACTCTGTCGTGTGCGAGTGGACCAATCTCGTCGAGGCCAAAAAGTGACCAGTGTGTGACAAAGCCAATGATGGAGTGTGAAACGATGAATATTTAACATAGCCGCTAATGACTAATGCATGATGTGTGAAGCTGTCCTCGTTTATGAATATGTAAATGAAAGGCTCCTGCGGTTGAACACACAAGAGCAGCGTTGCGGGTTGTGCACCTGCTCATCACATGTTAACACGGATCTCCTTTTGCTTTTAATACCGTCCTCTGGACCAGGTGAAGCCGTATTATGTGTGACGTGTCTGTGTGATCTGATTTGAAAGACAGCAGTGTTTGTTGTGGTGATAGAAAAATAGCTTTGAGAAGCTTCAAAGTCTAACAGCAGGCACTTGGGCCTTTTGATATTAGCATAATGCTAATAGTATAAGTGTCACAGGTGCTGAAATGGAGATCGTGTTCCCATTCAATAGAGGATGACATGAAGTTATGATATACCATGTGTACCGTTTATACATGCTCACTGGTAGTGTGAGCTACTGAAGGAGGCATGGCCTCTATGACCTCTGTGCCTGACAGTTCCACTGAAAGAGGCGTGGCCACTGTGACCTCCTTCAGTAGACCTGACAGGCACAAAGGTCACATAGGCCACGCCTCCTTCAGTAGAACTGACAAGCACACAGGCCACGGCTGCTTCAATGGAACTGACAGACACAGAAGTCTCAGCAGTCACTCTTCCTTCAGTGGCTATCAGTTCCACTGAAGGAGGCGTGGCCTATGCGACCTCTGTGCCTATCGGTTCCACTGAAAGAGGCGTGGCCTATGCGATCTCTGTGCTTGTCAGTTCCACTGAAGGAGGCGTGGCCTATGCGACCTCTGTGCCTGTCAGTTCCACTGAAGGAGGCGTGGCCTATGCAACCTCTGTGCCTATCAGTTCCACTGAAGGAGGCGTGGCCTATGTGAACTCTGTGCCTATCAGTTCCACTGAAGGAGGCGTGGCCTATGAGACCTCTGTGCTTGTCAGTTCCACTGAAGGAGGTGTGGCCTATGTGACCTCTGTGACCCCTCTCAGCCTGTCAGTTCTACTGTAGGAGGCGTGGCCAAATACTGAATTACACGCTATCACAATGAAACACGTCTAAATCATATTTCATTAAATTACTGGAAAAAAATTATACACTGGATCGTGTCAAGTCCTTCACATTTTGAGATGAAACCTGGTGTGTGTGTGTGTGTGTGTGTGTTTGTGAAACCTCATCACAGAGTCCAAATCATCATGTTTTATCAGTCGTTTGATGAAAGCCAGGACGTGTTTTTTTTTTTTTTTTTTTTTTTTTGCTTTCATGGTGTGTGTCATCATAGCCTGTAGCTGAAATGGAGCTATCTTTGGAGCAACACACATATGCACACACACACACATACACACACACACTTTACTCTCTCTGACAGCTATGGCCACCTGTGGCGCTTGTCTGTCAAGCCAGTGTGTTTATGTGTGTGTTTGTGTTGTATACGTGTATGTGTATATGTGTGGGGGTGTGTGTAGTAAAGGAGATTGAGAAGAGGATAACTGGCTGGTGTGCCATTAACTATGCAATATGTTTAACAATTACAAATTTAAAATAGTTTAAACCATTATCTGTAGAGATGTGTTGACTTTGCCACGTTCATAATATTTTATATCCTGCACTTCATTTTATCTGGTTTATTTCTCAGCACTGTGTCTATTGGCGTGAATTAATTCGCTCGCAGTATTCATACAGATCGTTACGTCTGTTCCTGTGTAATTGCTTTGCCATTTTGCATAAAAGTGATGCCTTGAGCCTGTTGGAGTTAATTGCGTTAGCTTTGCTCTCTCGTTTCTTTATTTAATGAAATATTGGATTAAAGCCAGAGGGTTACACAATGAACAGATGGCGGCGCTGCTTAGGAATAATGAAACATGTTGATACAGAGAGTTGAGGTTGGAATAGAGGGATTAGTGAGATCAGAGCCTTGACATTAGACTGAAGATGACCTGGTGAACAACACACATCTGAAAGTGTATGGCTGATTAATCACAGTGGAAACATGAAGGAAAGAGGCTAATTAACACTTCTTCTGGTTTGTTAGTTCCATCTTTCTTTCTTTCTTTCTTTCTTTCTTTCTTCTTTATCCATTTTAGCTTGTGGTCTAAAAATGAAGCAGAGACAGCTCAGTCGTTACGGCTCAGTGCTAGCACCTGGGAGGTTGTAAGGTCAAATCCGAGGACTGCCAGAGAGCCACTGTTGCGTGCTTTGCCTTTATCTGCTCAGTTCTGCCTCACTTGTATGTCATAACAGATAACTGGAAATGAACTGATCTAGGTCAGCGGTTTACTTTCACCTCATGTGAAATAGGAATAAAAGTGCCTAGTGAACATGATGTTATTTCATTTTCTCAAGCAATCTCCAAATTAAAATCTCAAAAATGTTCAAATGCCAGAGAGCTGCTGTTGGTTTGTTGAGCGGAGCATTTTACTACTCAGCTCTGTGGATGCATTCAATTCTGACTCACTTCACTGACTCCAGTCATTTCAGATAAAAGTGTCTTCAGTGTACGAAAAGCCCTCAACTAATTTTTTATTGTTATTTCACCAATTTCAAGGCTGTCATTATTTTGTGTTATTGTCCCATTATTTCAAGAGATGATGCCATTAGTTTGACTTAGCTCATCATTTTAGATTATTTTTCCATTAGTTTATCATATTGGTTATTATCTCATTATTTAGACATATTATCTTGTTGATTCAAGAAATCTCATTGTTTAAAAAAATTAGTTATCTTGTTATTTCAAGTTAAAAAGGTCATTGTGTCATTATTTCGACTTTATATCTTGTTATTTGCAGATATTACATTGTTACTAATGGTATAATACCTTGAAATAACAAGATAAAACAGGGCAAAAATACATAATATCTTGACAAGATAAGTCAAAATAAAGAAATATATTTTTCAATATCTTGAAATTTCACTATCTTGAAATAACAACATAATTAGTCAAAATAATGAGATAATAAGAATTTGGTATATCATGTTGAAATAATTTTTATTTATTATGTTTGTTTATTCATTTATTATGTTGAAATAATAAGACATTATGTACTGAAACTATCATGAAATAATGAGATACTAAGTTGAAATAATGACATAATATCTTGACATAACTAGACGAAATAATGACATAGCTTTTAAAATTTTTTCACAACTCGCTGTTCAGAGCTTCCATGCAAATGTATATAAATGTAAAAGAGATGCAATTTCCTTTTATGTTATGTTATGATGGTATGTTATTTGAAAGTCTGATTGTGTGGAAAATTAAGGTTTTGATTTGTAAAGCAAATGTTACAACTATTTTTAACAAGTTTGCTGCACATGATGACTCATTCACTCTTTATTAGCTAGGTACATTAGCTATACCTGCCTTGCTACACTTATTTTCATTTTTCACATTTCTGCATTTAAGTGAAATGACCCCTTGCCAGGCTTAATTTGTTCACAAAATTTTTAAGTAGTTATCTTGTTATTTCAAGTTAAAAATGTCATTATGGCATTATTTCGATTTTATGTTTTTATTTGAATATTTTATATTGTTATTAATGAAATAATACCTTGAAATAACAAGATAACAACAGGGAAAAAATACATAACATCTTGACAAAATAATAAGTCAAAATAAAGACATATGTAAGACAAAATAACAAGATAACAACAGGGAAAAATACATAACATCTTGACAAAATAATAAGTCAAAATAAAGACATATGTAAGACAAAATAAGATAATAACAGGGAAAAATACATAACATCTTGACAAAATAATAAGTCAAAATAAAGACATATATAAGACAAAATAAGATAATAACAGGGAAAAATACATAACATCTTGACAAAATAATAAGTCAAAATAAAGACATATATAAGACAAAATAACAAGATAATAACAGAAAAATACATAACATCTTGACAAAATAATAAGTCAAAATAAAGACATATCTTTTTTCAATATCCTGAAATTTCACTATCTTGAAATAGCCACATAATTAGTCAAAATAATGAGATAATAACTCAGAATTTGGTCTTATTATTTCAGTAAATCAGCAGGTGACGATTTCAGTGATGAGCGACGTGTGAATTGAGATTTTCTTCTGTTTGAGGCAAATTGGTTATGATGCAGTAAAGCCACAAATCCAAATAATTACTTTACATTTTACATTTATGGCATTTGGCAGATGCCTTTATCCAGAGCAACTTACATTTATCTCGTTTTATACAACTGAGCGGTTAAGGGTTAAGGTTCTTGCTGGTGTTTGGCCAGCCAGCAGTGTTTCTTTTTTTTTGTGGAGTTTATTACAGCATTAAGTAGCTCAGTGACCACAAGGAATAAAGGAGGCTACTTGTTCACAAAGAACAAAAACCTTAAATGATGTCAGCACCCTGTCACTTGCTAGTCTGAATGCCCGCTTAGTCATTGCTCAGCCGATATAGAGATAGACATAAGCACTGATAGCCATGGTTGTTGTTTTTGTTGTGATGAGTCCCACACTGGTTGGGGTCTCTAAAAATGACATATGGCTGGAAATACTGTTTCACGCCATAATTTCCCAAGCCCATGTTGACTCACATTAATTTAGTGCTCATATCGAATCCTGGCAAAACACATAATGTTTTTTCTATGACTTTCTATTTTCACACTCTGATGAGATTTTTGCAGTAGGAAAAACTCTTTTTTTTCTACCCAAGCATGAATCATACTGTGAAAGTTTTCTTTCAGTTTTGCTGAAGCACTAAACTTGTCGTCAGCTCTGCATCTGTGTGTTATGTTTAAGAACCCATCACAGTCCATAATGAGTGCAGAGGCCACAGGGACACACAGCAGCACAGGCTCGTACTCTCAGGTCAGTTTAATGCTCAGCGGGTCAGTGTTAGGTCGCGGTAGCGTTAATGGATCTGATTCTCAGGACAGCTGTTCCCTTCTGACTGTGCACTCTTTACAGTAAACACATTTGTTCAGGATTGATTCCGGACTGAATTTTTCCCCTGCGGCTGCACTGACTGTATGTCTGGGTCTTCTGTGAATTCATCCCTGTTAACTGGTTTTCCAAAAGCAGACTTTCAGGCTAAATTGGTCTCTCAATGCTGATTTTCTGTTTGAAAGACCATCTGGGACTCTGATGAGTGTTTATAAAATAGGCCTTGCATGGGAATAGATCAGATGAGACTAAGTAGATCTGATCTGAACTCAGGTTGAACTCACTTTCTTATGGGAGTAGATTATACAAACAAAATACTATCTAATATCTTATATAATATTTGGCTTTATACCACTGTACTGCTGAATTCTAGTTTTGATAGCCAGTATTTAATTTATATTAATATGCTTGTTTTAATACACTATATGGCCAAAAGTTTGTGGAAACCTGACCATCACACACATATGTGAAGTGAAGTGAAGTGAAGTGACGTGACCCATACTCGGAATTTGTGCTCTGCATTTAACCCATCCAAGTGCACACACAGTAGTGAACACACACACGGAGCAGTGGGCAGCCTTTTTTTGCTGCGGCACCCGGGGAGCAGTTGGGGGTTCGGTGCCTTGCTCAAGGGTCTCACCTCAGTCGTGGTAATGAGGGTGGAGGAGAGCGCTGGTCATTCACTCCCCCCAACTACAATCCCTGCCGGACCTGAGACTCGAACCCACAGCCTTCAGGTTCACCTTCGGGTTACAAGGCCGAGACTCTAACCATTAGGCCACGACTGCCCCCATGTGTGGTTCTTCCTCAAACTGTTGCCACAAAGTTGGACATACACAATTGTATAGGATGTCTTTGTATGCTGTAGCGTTACAGTTTTCCCTTCACTGGAACTAAGAGACTGGACCAGGGACATGAAAGTGTTGGTGCGCAAGAACTTGAGTGTCCTGCACAGAGCCCTGACCTCAACCCCACTGAATACCTTTGAGATGAACTGGAACGCCGACTGCACCCCAGACCTCCTCGCCCAACATCATGCCCGACCTCACTAATGCTCTTGTGGGTGAATGGACAAACCCCCACAGCCACGCTCCAAAATCCCAAAGCCTTCCCAAAAGAGTAGAGGTTATTATAACAGCAAAGGGGGACTAAATCTGGAATGGGATATTCAACAAGTACATATGGGTGTGATGGTCAGGTCTCCACAAACTTTTGACCATATAGTGTATGGTATTGTTTCTATATACAATGTGAGAAAGACTATTTTGGGGCAGGGGCAAATCCAGAAATCATCATCAAAGTCAAAACACAAGCAGGCGACACTGAATGAGGATAATCCGTATTCTAGGTCTAAACACAGGAATGAGTCAGAAAACCGGAAATAATTGGAAAACAAAAAAAAAATCAAGACTCAGAAATGCTAGAACAATTGGTAAGGCTTAGAAATACCAGGCAAACTAATAAATGGCAAACAAAGAACAGGTGAACACTATCAAGGAAGAAGCCAATGACATGACAGGGGTGGAGACAGGACCAAAACCAAAACAACAGTACATGGCAAAGCAAAAGAACATGGAGAACCAGTACTACAGTAAGAGCTTACCCAGGCACTTTATGGCAGATGCGTAAACAGATTTTTAACACGTGCGTGATTGTTGATACAGTGAAGTTTTCAGTGAGGAGACATTTATTTATGTATAATTGCAGTGTAATTTTGCATAGATACATTTGTGAGAAATTGGAGGTGCCATTGTTTTTGCTTAAAATATGCCTCACATTACTTACAGCTCACAAATGCAACTTATAAGGTATTATATTTAAGTCTGTAATCTACACTCCAAAATAAAAAATATATAAATTTTGTTAAAAAATTTGTTTAAAAAATCCATCAGGTGTCAGGTATGTCTAAAAAAGAAGCATAATGCACTGTGCAAACTGGGGCTGAATTTCTTTTGCATTGGCGATATAAGTAAGAAATATATGACAGAGCATATCGTTATGAAAATAATCCTTGCTGGGGATGTGGGATGCGACCTGACAGGAAGTTCAGGGCCACTACCACCTCGAAGTGCTTTATCTTCTTATAACAACATGTCCCACAGTGTTTTATTTCTCTTACGATTGCAATTTTTAATTTATTAATTTAGTAAAGAATCATACATTGTGCTTTTTAACCATTTATAGTTACATTTAATGTTGTGCAGCTTGTCATGTTACAGAGAAGCACAAAGTCCTCTGTCCGAAGACACTGGAGACTCCTTCCATATATGTTAATAATAAAAATAAACATATCCTTACAGAAATCTTCCCCATGTCAATGATCATACATTATATATATATATATATATATATATATATATATATATATATATATATAGATAGATAGATAGATAGATAGATAGATATAGATATAGATATATACAGTCAGGTCCAGAAGTATTTGGACAATGACAGAATTTTTGTGATTTTGCCTTTATACACAATGGATTAGAAATAAAACAATCAAGATGTGATCAAAGTGTAGACTTTCAGCTTTATTTTAAGAGGTTCCACAAAAATATGGCATTTACCATTTAGGAATTACAGCCATTTTCGACAAAGTACCTCCATTTTCAGGGGCTCAAAGGTATTTGGACAATTGACTGACAAGAAGTTAAACAAAGAAAATATAGAATCTATCTATCTATCTATAATCTATCTATCTAGAAATTTCATTGTATATAGAAACATATATATATATATATATATATATATATATATATATATATATATATATATATATATATATATATATATATATATATATATACAGTCAGGTCTGGAAGTATTTGGACAGTGATGGAGTTTTTGTGATTTTGCCTTTATACACCACCACAATGGATTTGAAATATTGAAATAAATGCATTTTGTTAACAATATATAACCGCATATAAACTGCAATGCCTTTATTACAGCTTATTATGCATATTCATAGAAAATGTGCAAATTATATTTGCTCTTTTTACTGTGTACATGGGCAAAAAGTCCTTCCTGGACAGAGAATCAATAAAGTGCTAATCTTTATGTGCATTAAAGGTAGATTTAGTGGCTCTGGTGGTCATCATACGAACTTCTCTTTGATGTTGCTGGTCCGTAACACTCTTGGCCGTCTGCCTCCCAGCGAAGGAGACCTGATGTGCTGCCAGATCGCCCTGTTGCTTTCATATTGTTAGAGAAAGAGAAAGAAGTAGATAGGAAACTAGAGCGATGGGGCTCAAGGCAAACGGGGAAAATGGTTGTTGGGGGAGGGGAGGAAGAGTAGAGCAAGAGTGTAGCGTGATGAAAAGAAGGAAAAGCGTGAGCTTATTCTTTAGCATCAGCTGTGTGTGGGTGTCCGTGACTAAGTACAGCTGGCTCTGACTCCACACACACACACACACACACACACACACACAAACAGCACAGCCAGCTAATTAAGGCCTGTTCATTTTAAGACATGAACGGATACGAAGCAATTAAACCACAGACAGTCTTAAAGTGGAAAAGAAAGCGTCTTTGGAAAACACATTAGGCTACGTCAGTGTAATGATGTTAGCATGTGTGGTTTGTATCCTTGGGTGTATCGTTGCTAATAATCCCAAAGCTTTAGTGGATGATTTGCTGATGTCGGTGATAATCGATGAAAGCCATTAGATTGTGCTTATAGGAAAACTTATAACTTATAGGAAATAACTGTAAACATTAATGCTAACAGCTATGTTTTCTTGCACTACAGCACATTGCTCCCAGTAGAGTGTATAGCTTAGCACTCTATTAGCACATTAATACATGCCAGTGCAAGTTCCTAGAAACATATAAGATATTAAATAGGGAAATCCAAATTCTCAAACCTTGATAGCTGAGTTTGCAGGAAGCAAAACTGAAGCCACATTCTTGCGTCCTTTCCCATAACAAAAAAAGCGAAATTTCTTTTCTCCACAGAGCAGATTTTATTCACATTTGGTCCAACTTCTGTTCAAATCCCAAATGAGACTTGGCAAACATTGTTTGAACATCTGTTTAAAATTTAACAAGATCATTGTCAAATGCAGACGTTTGCATAATGTTCCTTCATTATGACAAGTAACCAAAATGCTCAAATGTTATACTGTATGTTAAGGTTTTAGCAGGAAAAAAATCAGTTGAAAAGTTTGCATCTGCTTTTCTGAATGTAATATACTGTCAGTAATCTATATAAATAATTTATATGCCTTCAGTGGTTGTTTTTTCTCTTATTCTGTCAGGCTCACATAACCCATTTCCCACACAATCTTCTTTAAATGTCTGTTATAATTCTGCCAGATGTCTTCGACGGCCTTCTTCAGGTCAGATCTGGAGACTGAGAGTGTCACGGCAAACTATTTTTGTTTTTGTTTTTGTTTTGTTTTTTGTCTTGTTGCACCCACATTTCAGTTTTGCCGCTTCGGAATTGTGTTATTTGTAGATAAATTGTAAAATACAGGTGCATTTTTATTCATTCATTCAACTTCAGAATCCGTTTTATCCTGATCAACGTTGATGAATCCAGAGCTTATTCTAGGAGCACTAGGTGTGAGGCGGGAATACGTACACCCTGAGTGGGATGCCAGTCCTTCACAGGGCACACACACACACATTAACACTCTCATTCACACCAAGAAGTAATTTAGAATCATCAATCCACCTACCAGCATGTTTTTTTTTAATTATAAAACATATGGGATGGAAAAAATTGCCCTCAGCTGTACGGGAAACCTGATTTTTGGCAAACTATCACAAGATAAAACTAGCGTATATGTCTTGCAGAGTGTATAATGTATACAAAACCCCAGTCACAAATGATTGACATAAACAATGGGCCATGTTCTGAGTTGAGTAACGTGCATGTAGTGAGGAATACACAGTGGTGTGTCTGTATTGGGCATCGTAAATACGCTCTAAAATCTATGGAATGTCATTTGAATACATAAAAACATAAATATGGCAATAATAAGTAGTTAATAGTATGGTAGTATTGTCCCATTAAAGTTCATGAAAAGTATTTTTCTCAAAAGAGGCAGCATCTTAATTGGAGACATTGCTTATTTCACAAAGCATGCGGTAAGAAGACTGCTTGGGCAGCTTATCCTTTACATCATGGGCACATTGAATTAACAAAAACATTGGCATTATATTATTAATTCCACAAATCAAGACACCGAACTACATCCCTCATGCACATTACGTTTTCATGATCTTTAAATAGTATCTTGTGGCTTCATTAAGTTGAGCTCACAATTAACAGAATAAGTTAGCACACAATAAAAAATAAAATGCACAATAATAGCATGTGCTGGATCAAGTGCTATTTTATAAGCTGTTGAATAATGAGGGTGGACGCTATATCGATAAACCAAATTTTCAGTGATTAATGTGATGATTATTATTATTAGGATTATTCATGCAGCAGTATACTAGACTCCTATTAGATGTTTATTTCAATGCTTGCCATCATCTCATGATTATATCATCATATTCGTCGTTTTTATTTTTTATATAATATTTAACAGCAAAGAAATGTGGCCTGTTTCTTCAGTCTGCATTTTCTATCCCCCAGATGTTTTCAGGAGCCTTTGTGTTTAAAGTCTGTTGAAAATCTCCGCCTCAGAAAACTTTGGCAACCTTCGAGGTGTGAAGTACATGCAGGATATTGGCATAATCTGAATGAGCCACCTATAAATTCAATTTAAGTGTCCTGTCTCTGAATATGAAGTACTTTCCTGGTATAAATATTGCTGTAACTTTTAAATTTAAGTCACCAACTCTGAACATGGCCTAATGCTGGTAATCGAACCTGGCTGAAGGAATCGAAGGAATATCTGGGATGAAATTCCTATTTGTTACGGAATGTGTATGAGAACCTTTATAGGAAGGACCACAAATCTGTCCCACAGCCACGCTCGTAGTCTGGCTTGTGTAAAGCCAGTGTAGAAGGCAAAGGTTTTAACATCCAGCTGTTTATTTGGTGGATGGGCGTCAGATAATCTGTGTCGGATTTGGATCAGCAGTGCAGCTCAGAGATACGGTGTGTTTTTACAGCTGTAGTCATAGTGTGTTTTACAGCTGAGTCCTCTTAACTGTTGTGGTTCTCTGGGGTAGGGTTTCCACTGAAATTCCACAGAAGGCTTGTGCTTTATTGATTTTTCCCTGCTTGCCATTTTTAAAAATTGGAATAAATGATTTAATCGTCCAGAATCAATAGCCCAAAGAAGATAAGCATTTCCACCAGTTCAGGTTTAAAGACAGTACGGGAGGGTGAAATAATATTTACGACTGTGTAGTCGGGAACTGCTTGCCGGCAGCGGCAGTGGTGAAAACTCAGCTGGATGGTGGATTTTTTAGGTGATTTGACACTAATGTGCAAAAAAACAAACAAAAAACATTTTCGATATAATCATTTTACAAATCAGTTGTATTTGAATGACAAAAAAGCATATTTCAAAACTTTTTAATTATCATCATTATTAACATTAATCGTAAAGTGTTCAACTTGACACTTTGTTGTAGGCCTATTTAATCCCTTTTAGGTCAAAATCATCATCCTGTTTTCTCTTTCGACCAAAAACCGAACGAGTCGTTATTGCCTGTTTTGGCCAAAATATTTTGGTGGCATCCCTAATAAATACAGTTCACTGATATTAAATATATTCTTGTCTAATATTAGCTAAGTCGAACATGCATTGAGAGATTTTATTTCATATTAATGAACTCAAATAATCGCTATTCACCTCGACAGAATGCGAGAGCGTTCCCGCGAACATGTGAGATAGGTAGAAGGGGCGGGGCTTCACGGCAGTGTCAGATAATATCAAGGAGTTTAAAACACCAATGCAAATCGTTCCAGATTTATATCTCTGTTGTCTCATCTCCTGGTTTATTCGGAAGAAAAAGACTTCTCTTTGGCATATTTTTGAGCGATAACTTGTACTAGCATAGTCCAGTGTCAAATTGTGGAGTTCCTATGCAAAATGGAAACATCAGAGCTCTAAGAGTTAAATTAAACAATGTGTTGAATGTGGACTCGCCTGTAGGGAATGTTCTAGATGGACAACCATTATGGTAGGGTCTGGAAACCATACTCGTACCCTGATATGTAATTTGTAAAACTTTCACAATTCTTAGCTCATACAGGCTGTAATTCGTCACACTTCACTTCCTCATATCATAGCTTTGCACCACCTCATCTGTACTTATCTAATATTTATACATTATATCTCTTTAATGCTCCATTTATTTCAGAGGACAATATCAGACCTGAATGAAAGCTGGTGCTCTCTTTTTTTTCTTTCTGACACTCACAGCTTGCATTAGTCTGAAAGATTTTTATTTGTCATCTGTGGCTTCCTGTGCTAAAAGCTTCTGAAGCACTTGGCGTCAGTGTAATGGCGTGTGTATCCTCTTGCCCTGCACTGGAAAACAGCTCCTCGCTTTCCAGTTTCCCACACTGTGTGTGTGTGTGTGTGTGTGTGTGTGTGGTGCTATGTAAATATGAGGTTCTGTCAGCTACGTGGCCA
Source organism: Pangasianodon gigas (assembly GCA_022758105.1). NCBI lineage: Eukaryota > Metazoa > Chordata > Actinopteri > Siluriformes > Pangasiidae > Pangasianodon > Pangasianodon gigas. Next base: position 29,089,313 of record CM040455.1, read on the forward strand.
AACAAAGTGAAACTTTAGCCTCTTGGCCACACCACAGGCCAGGTTTACATTGCAAACTAGCCATGGTCACATGACTTTATTCACAGTAGAGAGAACGATGGAACAAGCCTTGCTGTACTGCTGTATTTTCTCAGATGTGGGTACATGGAAAACATTCAGGCCAAAATGGATTTCCAGTGGAGAGCTTCAAGTGTCAGTGTTATAAGATAGGGACATTTTATTATGGTACATACAGTATAATTCTTATCTATCCTACGGTGGTGAAATGACCTTGTGTAATTATAATTCATCTTAAATGAGAGGCTCACAAATGTATTTATTTAGTTCTTTGTTTGGTTTCTTTAGTAGCACTTTTGGTTATTTGTTTGGTTTCTTTAGTAACAATTTTGTCCCACATTTCCTGCAGAAAAATCCGTCTATAGTGTATACAGAATATTCTCGTTCTCCCGTGTGCTCACTGGCTGCTGAAAAGTTCATTAACAGATTAAAACTAGGGGTTGTGACCCCACTTCATTTACAAATGGGGCTGCGAGAGAAGCTCACAAGCTCCTCTTTTGTTTTCTTCATTGTACAAATTAATTATGAAAGCATATTTTTTATTTTTGAAAAATAACTGGGAGTCGCATTCAACCAGCCACATTTATAGTCAGAGTGTACGTGCTATTCTAGCGTAGCAATTCAACAGTCAGAACAGACAAATTTTCCCATTCCATCTACCTCTGCTAAACAATCTATGCCCCAGAGGTACATAAGATACGCAGGCGAGTGTGTGAGCAATGCCACTGATGCAGCCGCTTCTTCCAAACGCATACACAAAATCATGCAGTTTTTTTTAAAATGCAAGAATGGTCAAGGCTCCGGGTCACAGAAAATTCATAACGTCCATTTGGGGTCATTTGCCCCAAAACTCCTGGATTAAAATAAAATGATTTGAGCCAATGGATTGCCAAGCTAAAAGCAAGCTGAAGTTGTGTGGAATGTGCAATGACCTAGGTCTTGACTAATTCTGTGAATTAATAAAAATAGATAGCATCTTAACTAATTAATGAAATAGTTAACTTTTTTTTTCAAATGCAAAAAAAAAAAAAAAAAATTTATTATTTTTTAGCACTCATAAGCGGTAATTAAATGCTGGATTGCAAAATGAAGTGTGCTGTTGTGCTGCTGGTAGCGAGGACAGAAACGTAGCAGAGACGTGCCTGGTGTGGATTGACTGATGTTTCTATTGTGTTGAAAATCAATGCTTCCTTAAAGGTGCAATAGTCGATTTTTTTTTATTCCTTACTTGCACAAATAACCTGGAAGATCTGTAGAAAATGATTTTTAAAAAAACAAACAAACGATGTATTAAGCCATGGCTTTAGCAAAAGTTTACAAAGTCACTGAGAAAACCCATTTGGAAAATTGACTTCCGGTCCGGAATACTTTTTTTTGTGTGTTTGGGTGCTCCTGTCAGCCATTTTATAGACACTCTACAGACCACCCAAGATACTGGGGGCGGAGCTTTGTGCACATGGGTGGGAATGGGGGAGTGAGCTCAAGGAATTAAAAAAAATCATTCAAATGTCAAAACCCACTTAACCGTTAAAGATCTAATCTTGAAAAAAGACTAATCCTTCCTAATGTACCTTTAAAGAAGAGAAAGAAAAGCAGCACTTTAGATCAGTGCTCCTGCATTGCGACTGTTGTCCACCGCTAAGACATTCTCTGCTTTCAATTCTTCAACCCCACACACACAAACACACACACAAACAAAAATGAGACTTTATGCCACTTTGTGAGTCCCAGCCCTGCCTCCTGACTCTGTGTGTGTGTGTGTGTGTGTGTGTGTGTGTATTCTGGTGTACTGAAAGCAGAAGCTGTCTCTGTGTCTCTGTGTCTTGAAGGCAGTAAAAATGGCAAAGTGCTAATTAGGGCCTGTCTTCCTTACGAAAGTGATGACTCACTGTCTCGCAAAGGAGCAGCCTTTTTCCCCCTCAGTGTTGTGTTTTCCTCGTGGACTGATATCGCGGTGTGTGTGTGTGTGTGTGTGTCACTGAAAAAGCTACCACACACACACACAGCTAAAAATGTGTCATGATAAACATGGGCAGAAAATCTGGTGGCTTTTACCTGTGTGGTGTAGCAGTCACTGGCAGCCCCATCAGAAGAGCCCATAAAATATAAATGACTTTTGTACATAATTGATGTTCTTATTAGGGAAGGAAGCCCGAGGGAGGGCTGGAGCGCTTGGGCGAGGTGCTGTGTCTGGCACAGGCGGTGAATTTCTACCCTAATATGACACGATTTAGAAAAATGATGTTGTCGAACATGGTGTAGAACAATCTGTTATTGGACAGCGATTTCAGCGTGAGGTGAAGCAACAAGTTTATGCATAAAAAGCAACATGAGTGCAGGATTCTCTCTGCAGCTTTTTTTCCCTCTTTTTTTTTAAATTTATTTCTGATTTACTGAGTGAAAGCAGCCTTTCACTGTAGGTCGTTTTGCAGGTGGTTTATTTGCACAGTGTTTCAACTTTATAGTGGTTACCTTTTAAATATAAACAAGCCATAGTTAATGTTCTGGTTTATATTTCTTCAAGCAGCCTGGATGTGTGTTCTGACCCCTTTGGTATTAAATAGCTATTAAATTCAGCGCTATGGTATGCACTAGAGCACAGGAATACAGTACAAACTTTCTGATAACAGATTTGTGTACCCACGTCTGGGAGAAACAAAATAAAATAAAAGTAGGTTAAAAGTAAAAGTGACTAGAACCACTAAAACTAGTGTAATAGTACATGAGTGTCTGTCTAGATGGACTCTTAAAAGCCCTGGCTTCTAGAAAATTTAATTTATAACTCAGAAAACCACCATTTTGGACAAAATCTGGCCTCAGATTAACACAAACCCTTAAAATCCTCTTGAATAATTTAAAAGTTACACTTTTCAGAAAGCTAAACTGGACAGAGAGGTTTAACACAATATTAAATAACTCTTGAATTCTCAAATCTGATTGGTCCGACAGCATTGATTAATGTTCTATAACAGCAGCTCTGATAGTAGTTCCAGCTATAATGCAAATTTACTATATATTAATGCACTTGTTCTAATATGTTATAGTTTTTATGGGAAGAGCTTATTCATGGGAACTCGTATGGCAGACGCTTCATAATCTAGTGCTAGTAAAGAAAAGCATATAATGGTGAGGGTTTTCTTCGAGAAGGCATTTATTTGCTATTTGTGGAAGGAGTCTCCAGTGTCAGTGTGTGTCAATAAGAGAGTCAAATGAATCAGTGAGTTTCCCGCAAGCTGCACTTTTTTGTCTTAATAACTTCGCAAGAGAGGACAAAAGAGAAGCTGGTGAGTGAAAGACTGTTTATAGCTGCCATAACATAAGTGATAACAGGAACTAACTTGTCTTGCTGATGTTCCGCAACATTAAACGTAACTCTTTATTACCGAATTAAAAATTGTAACTATTGGCAAATTGCTGTGCTATAAGAGGAATTAAACATATTGTGACATACTGTTGGAAAATAATCAACTTCAGGGTGGTAAAAGTAACTCACCACATCACACTAATTCACCATTGATTATTTTCCTATAACTGCACACCCTGCTGTGCTTTATTTATTTAAAAAAGAGGGGTTTTTTTAATAGTCAACAGACTGTTTAAAGTTAAAAACTTCTCAGAAAACTTGTGCACAGCCTTTCAGAAAGACATCAAGCTCAAATGTTATTTAACATTTGAAAAAAGAATCATCTAAAGGAAAAAACCCGTCCAGTCATCTGTTTATCGTGTTTATTTAGTGTACGTACTGTATATCGCCATGTCTCTGTGTTTCAGTCTTTCATACTATGGAAATAAGCTCTAGGAAATAAGCACCTTAGTTTGTTTTTATCCTCTGCCATTTTAAAGTGTTTAATATCTGCACTGTATTTTCATCATCACAGAAATTCACTTCATCACATATAAAAGACCTGAAGAAGTTTTTTTATGGACATAATTGTGGTCAGGGTTTTTTTGTACAGTGTCTTAGATTTATGACTGTAATCCTGGAAGCATAGCAATTAACCTTTAACTTTTTATACAGTCCATAATTAATATTACTGTATGAGTAGGAGTACGAATGTGAGAGTGCGTGTGTGTGCGCTCTGGCCTATTGTGAATTAAACGTATCTGTTATGATCTATTATTGGCTAGTTAAAAATGCTGTGTTTAAAAAAGTGATTAAAAAGTAAAATAGTTCATTGGTATTAGGTCAGTTTTGTTATTTAGTTTAGAACTATATCAACTATATCAACGGCAACAACAACATCAAAAATAATAATAATAATAATAATAATAATAATAGTAATAATAATAATAAAAACCCTGTCATTGATTATTTTTCCACAACACCACTCCCCGTTGTGTTTTATTCCTTGCTTATGGCAGTGCCGAAGCACTAAATGGACTTTTATTCCAGATGTTTATACTTTATACCGAATTGTGGTGTTACTTCATTACTGTTGGGCTGCAATTCTGCAAATGCCTGCTTTTCATTTAGACACTTTGATTAGAGAAAAACGCTTCTGCCATTTTCTCGTGATTGTGTCAGGATGAAGCTATTGTACTTTGCAGCACTGTTAAGGACTGAAGGAAGTGAATAGGGTTAAATTACACCACTTTAGACTTCAGGCTGGATTAAGTAGTAGAGCTGATGAACTGATGAACTACTCTCCTTCTTTGTCAAATGTTTCGCTATATACAAGACTATTAAAATGCATACATTAATAAAATCTATACTAGTGGACTAGATTCAGTAAGGTTGTGTGTGTGTTTTGTTTTGGCACCCACCCTGTCAAAGGCGACCTTTGATCCAGTCTGAACGAGTGATTGGAGGAGCTCAGGACTGCAAAATTGATTAGTTCTAAATGGCTTTGGATTGCAATCATCCCACAATCAAGAAAAGTGTGCTTTTTTTTTGGTACCATTTTCCAAAAACATACAGCACATGTCCATCATCTTCAAAAATGGAAAATTTCAAATCCAAAAATTCATTTTTGTTCTGTTGTTTCTTTTCTCTTATGCCATCAAGACAACAGCATAATTATTTAAAAGACAAAACAGTAATTTATTATTGTATTATAATTCCACCCACCGCCCACTTTCATTCCCATCCACTAGCTAACTCTCCTGAGGGTGAAGGCTAACGTGCGCTTCCTCTGAAACACGTGAAGCCAGCACAGCTGCATCTTTTTGAGCTGCTGCTTCAGAGGACAGCGTAACACACTTGGAGGAAAATGCTATCTGCCCTCTTCCACATACATGAGTTCACAGATGCCTGTGATTGGCTAGTGGCCCTCTGATTGCCAGGGGAGAGACAGTAATTGTAATCCCTCGCACCCAGAGTTGTTGATTTAATTCCTATAACGGCACCACAAGATACATGATTGTGTAATTGTCGAATGTCGATATGGTGAAATATTCTGTAAGGTGACGTTTATTTGTCATTTTTGGAAGAAGTCTCCAGTGTCAGTGCTTTGTAACACTCTGTATGTTTTCCGACATGGGAAAGCCTTCAGGACAGAAGGCTTTCCGGTTTCTCAGTAACATTTTATTTTATTAACAAAAGAGATAGAAACGATAGAAACGAGTGGTAACAGGAACTAACTTGTTTTGTGGATGTTTCGCAACATTAAATGCAACTATAAATGGATAAAAAAGTATGATTTTTTTTTTCATAAAAAAAATTATGTTTTTCTGTAATAAATTGCAAATTGTTAGCGTTTTCTGTGGTGTAAGAGCAATAAAACACTCCAGGATGTACTGTTATTGGAAAATAAGCAAGTACATAAATCAAATCTCTGTCTCTACAGGATCCAAGAAGCAAGCACAAATTTAAGATCCACACGTATGGCAGCCCGACATTTTGTGATCACTGTGGCTCGCTGCTGTACGGCCTCATCCACCAGGGCATGAAATGTGATAGTGAGTGCAGTTACGACTATATACATCTGCTCTGATTTCAGATCCATTAATTCCCTCTTAAAAATGAACTCTTAAGCTAAAGCAATCCAAACTGTTCATACCACACTGATGTATTCGTGTGTCTGTGTGTGTGTGTGTGTGTGTGTCTGCAGCATGCGACATGAACGTCCATAAGCAGTGTGTGCTCAATGTGCCAAGCCTGTGTGGGACGGACCACACGGAGCGGCGGGGGCGAATCTATTTGAAGATCGATGTGAAAGGAGACGAGCTGCACGTTACAGGTGACTTCTTACGATGGCATTTTAGAGCCGGAATTAAAAAAAATAAAAATAGAATATTTTGAAAATAATGTTGTAATTTTTTTTTGTAGAATAAAGTCCTAATATTTTGAGAATAATATCATAATATTTCGAGGAAAAAAAGTCATAATATATGATATTATGAGAAAAAAGTTGCAATTAGTTTGAGAGTTTAGTCATAATATTACAAGGAAAAAGTCGCAGTATTTCAAGATTAAAGTCATAATAATTAAATAAAAATAAATCATAAGTCATACTTCGAGAAAAAAGTAATAATATATGAGATTATGAGAATAAATATATTCTGCAATATTTTGGGAATAAAGTCGTAATATTTCTAGAGAAAAGTCATAATATTACAAGGAAAGAGTCAAAGTATTTACTGCGACTTTTTTCCTCAAAATGTTACAGCTTTTTTTTCTCAAAATATCATATGACATTTTTTCTTGAAATATTACAATATAATGTTTGAAATATGACTTTATTCTCAAAATCTTGTATTTTTATTTGTTTAACAGTGGCTCTGAAACACTCTCGTACTTCATGGCTATGTTGTGTAAAAACTACAAGACTCTAATAACGAAGCCTTTCCTTGTAAAATGGTTGTGTTCCCCAGACGCACACAAACCACAAACACAACAAACTGCTGAAGCAAAAAAAAAAAAAAAAAAACCAGAAGCAAATGAGGTTAAACACAAATGAGATCCACCGATTCTATTAGCTTAAAGCCTTCAGGAGAGTCGGGGGATAAAAATCCCCCAGAGTGCAGTGTGTGTATTTAATCCGGAGAGGGACTCTCTTGTCCCTCTGATTAAAGGTGAATTGATCTGTTTGGCGTCGATGCACAGCACCTACTCTCTGACCTGTAGAGACTCCTCATTAGACACATGTATGAGTCAAAGAGAGTTGAGGAGAGCCATTCACATTACACATAAATTCAAGGTTGGGCAGAAATTTATTGAATATGGAATACACTTTTCGAAAATGTTTTCACTAACATAATCTGTTACAACATACCCCAAATAGCTAAATATTAAATTTACTATCCATGGCATAAATGTTTTTTTCACGTATTGATAATCAGGTTTTTTTCACTTATCGATAATTAAAAATTGCTGATGATTATCAGTTTTTATCGTTAATTTAAATATAAATAGCTGCTGCATTCTATCCTGAAATATAGAGAGTAGGCTTACAAAGTCTCAAAAACATATAATAATCTATCATGTATCAATGTATCAATGCTTTATGACATCCCTGAAAAATTTACGAAGTAGTCAGTGCTTTGGTCATTTTTTCAGAGACCACATTCTCGAATCTGATTGGTCAGAAGGTGTGGATTCATTTTATAAACCCACACAGCTCAGACCATAGTTCCAGCTGTAACATGAGATTTATATTAATTCGCATGTTTTAATCCGTTATTGTTTCTATAGTAACAGCTCATGCAATGTGTTGTTGTTAAACAAAGAAAAATGTATAATTGTTGACGCGGTGAAGGTTTTTTTTTTTTTTTTTACGGGACGTTTATGTAACTTTTCTGAAGGGCGTTTAAGGTGTCAGCGTGTTGTAACAATCACAGTGATTTGGCAATTCTTCAAAAGTCTTCAGGACAGAGGAGTTTTCACTTACAGGTTTTTCATTAAAATGACAAGTTGCGTTGTTTTTGTCTCATTAAGGTCAAGGAAAGGCTGGTGAGGAAGCAACTGTTTGTAATGTAAGTGATAACAGGAACTAACTTGTCACGCGAACATTATAGGTAAATAGAAAGAGTTAAAAAGCACAGGGTGTCATTCATGGATGAATAAAGCCCTCCATCCTGAAGACTCCTTCCCAAAGTGCTACAACATCTCACAGAAAATTGATCAACCATATCAATGATTACGTGTTTGTTTTTTTAAATACGTGTATATGGAGTCAAGTGGAGTCAAGTGAACATCTGAGCAAGTGAAAATATCTTGAATATAGTCAAATTTATCTAGTATTTCCTATTATGAGATCACCATAAACCAAAGATCATTAAATGTACTTCTATGCTTTTTCTTTTTACTATTTCACGCTTGAAATAGTCTTGTTCTATTGGTAGATAATCTTGCTCATTTTAAGCATTTATTTCTAGAAAGAAGCAAAATGATCTGCTAATAGAATAAGAAAATAAGTAAAAATGTCTCAGAATAGGTTTAATAATCTTATACTCGGTTTATTGTAATCTTCTAGTAGGAAATACTAGATAAATTTGACTATATTCAAGATATTTTCATACGGTAAGATGCCAGTTTTTTCATCGCAATGCTTTGTATGAGACAACGCATTTTAACCACGCCCACCTCTACCACTACGCTATTTGAATAAGATTAATATGGAATGAATTTTTTAACCCCCCCCCCCCCCCCCTTTTTTTTTACATTTTTTTTACATTTTTTTTTTACTAATTTAATCTAGAAGTTCAACAATCTGCTAACAGCGACTTAGTGTTATTATGTTTTGTGAAAGGAACAAACACAGCAGGCTGTACAGTGTTTCTTGTGAGATTAAACGCTCATGAGTCTGAGTGCTTGCACATCACTACATGACAGTTTATTACTGTATGCTTCATTTTTACATTGCACCACATGACAAGCACAGTTTGAATATCTCTATACACACTGTATGTACGCACACTGTACACACACACACACACACACACACACACATATGTATCTGGAGTACCATAATCCATTATTACTCGTTTTCCTCAGTGCTGTCGTTCGCACTATGAGTAGTGTACATAATTACTCTGCTCTCTTTGTGGAGTGTTCTTAGAGCAGACACACACAATCACACACACACACACACACACACATCACCAGAGGGGAAATTATGAGGTCAGAGAAGTCACTGATGACCTTACACTGTTTACTCCTCATGTGTCTATTTTGTGTGTATGTGTGTGTTTGTGTGTGTGTGTGTGTGAGTGAGTGTGTTTGTGGAGTGCCCTAAGGAGGACAATTTCTTGGAAAAATTATTTCAATAAGCATCCGGCATTTGGGCTAAACAGCACTGTAGGCCTATCAGTGTACAGCTGACTATGCACACACACACACACACACACACACACACAGAGAGTATACACTACATACAATACACACACAGTGTAGCTTAACTCATTGTAATATTTAGAGCCAGAACTTGAGGAGAAAAATCCCACAAACACACACACACACACTCACACACACTACTGTGTGGTGTGATTTAGCGTGACTGACATTTGCAGACTGGGGGACAAAATGCCATTAGCAACATGTCAAACTGATGGATGTAAGAATAGACCAGTCAAACTGTGTTGTGTGTGTGTGTGTGTGTGTGTGTGTGTGTGCACGTGTAAACCGAGAGGGGAATTCTGCTGGGAGGTTGTGTGTAGCTGAAGTGGTTCTAGCTGGTGATTTGTGTGTGCAGTTATTTGAAAAATGGGATGTTGTGTATGTGTGTGTGTGTGTATACTGTAATCAGTGTACTTGTTGACAAAGCATGGTGTCTACTATTGCCAGGAGTCTTTTGAGTCTTTTAACGTACAGTATATCTTGGGTATATAAAGGTATGTAGCCTATACACTATGTCTTTCACTAGTAGTTATACAGCAAATTGTCATACACTCACCGGCCACTTTAATAGGAACACCTGTTTACCTGCTCATTCATGCAGTTATCCAATCAGCCAATCATGTGGCAGCAGCGCAGAGCATAAAATCATGTAGATACAGGTTTAGGAGCTTCAGTTCAAGTTCAGTATGGGTAAATATGTGATCTCTACTTTGACCTAGAATGGTTTTTGTTGCAGGTTGTTGCATTTCAGAAACTGCTGATCTTCTGGGATTCTCACACACAACAGTCTAGACTTTACACAGAATGGTGTGAAATTGCGATCTGTTTTGGTGAACCTGTGCCCAATGTAGCCCCAGATTCCTGTTCTTCATGATTATAACATCAACGTTTATACATTTTTTTCATACTGTTTATTAGAGTTAGGTTATGCGTCGCATCCACCATACAAGTCCCTGTGTATGAGCTGTTACTATAGAAACAATAACGCATTAGAACTAGCATATTAATATAAACTTATCGTTCATGCTACAGCTGGAACTACTGTCTGAGCTGTGCTGTTATGGAAAACTAATGCACACTTTCTGACTCATTAGATTCAAAAATTCAAACAGCATAATAGCAGTGTGTTTAAGCCTGAGTTCTACTTCCTTTTTGGCCCAGGTCACTTCCAATGTACGACAAACAAACGAGAACATTTGAGACTCAAAGTGAGCGGCGTGCACTTTAACTGTGCTCTTATCTGATTGAAACGTTTCCCGCAAGCTTTAGAGAGCAACAGCCAAGGAGTGTCTAAAGTGAAGCTTGCACCGCTGGCTGATGGTGCTTTCGGGAAACTCTTGCACTCTCTGTCTTTTGGCCACAGACCACACACACACACACACACACACACACACATAGGCTTTTCCATGGCTGGATTTTACGACAATTTCATTTTCTTTGAACAACATGGCTCTCGACATTCCTCAGCGGGATCAAGTGAGGTCGGAACATCTCGCGATGATTTGACCAACTCGGTCCTCTCGAATGTTCTTAAGGCTTTGAAATGTTGCTATCAGTCCGAGAGCTTCTCTGTGCACCATGTACATCCATCCGCTATCACAGTAACACACATATACATCATTTTCACACCACTCCCTCATCACAAGCTGCAGTACTATGGAAACTACGATTGAGGGTACATAGCTATCAAAGAACCTAAGCTTGTTTTATGTAGTTGCTATTTCCATGCCATTGTAGTCTTGTTAGCTAGTTAGCATGGCTTACTTTTCAGACTGATTTTTGCTTCAACTCTACATACCAATACTAAACTCAGAAGCTAGTGACTGAAGTAAGTATAGGATATTAAAAAAGATTATTATTACTATAGAAAACAATACACTTCCTGACCGATTGATTTCAGATTATATGCCATACAGTAGAAACAGCTAGATAATAGCAATGTAAAGTAGCTTGCCAGAAAATTATATAAAGCTTAAAAGATGCTACACAAAAGCAGCCCAGATGAACGCACTACAGAGCGCAAACACACACGACAGGAAAAAAGAAACTAAACAGGGTCAGTCTGTACTAGTGAGGATTTTATAGAGAGGAGTGAAAGTGCGGCACCAGGTCACGTTCTGCCACACACATACACACACACACACCTTCAAACATTCAACAAGTGAGCCTTGTTTTGCAGTAAACATTAGAATAAAGGCTTATTCAGAGGCTCTAGGTTGCGCTGATTCTTCTCCAGTGTCTCTGTTTCCTGTTGAATGCTCCAGTTGTTCGCGCTTGTGCGCTACGTTGGCAACAGCTTTCACGCTACATGACTTGGCACCATTTTGCACCTTGTAGCACTTTCAAGCAATTTAGCAACTCATTCTGTCTTGCTGATATAGTAAAGCTGCCTCTAAATATAAGACTTCACTGGTTCACATTTCTCTTCACCTTCAGATCTCGACTCGTGCTATAAGAGACTTAACAGGTTTCCATACTTGCCATATGTTGGAGATGAAACCAGGGAGTTACACTACCAAGTAGTGGATCTGCCAAGTCTCTAAATATAGATGTCTGTGTGTGCATACAGTGCATGCTTGGACAGATACTGTATGGTATAAGTGTTAAGTTGCATAAGTGTTTGAGTGAACACAAACCCTCTTTCCTGTACACAGTTACACCCACATGTAGTGCCACAATTTAGGCCTATTCAAGAGTGCCTGCACTTCCTGGGACAATGTCAGTTGGCCATTTTCAACAAAATCATAATGGACTTTTTTTACTCACCTACTGTGAGGAAAAAGTGAAAGGCCCTACATCTATCACTTTTATCGCTTTCTCTTCCAATGCCTTCCCTCATGATGATAATCAGAAGTTAGTCCCCTAACATCTGGAACTGACCAAGGGTTGGAGCTCTAACTCCTGGTACAAAGCAAGAGTTACTGCCCTAAAGACTGGGAATAATTAAAAGCTAAGAAGTCTTTAAGAGCTAGACTGGGACTAACCAAGATTTGGAACCTTAACGTCTACAACTAACCGAGACTTATAGCTCGGAGTCTTAACAGTTACAGGCTGAGGCTAACAAAAAGTTAAAGTCTTTAAGACTCTTGCTTAGACCCAGTCTTTAGGGCTCAATTTCATAACTAGTCCCAGTCTTTAAGACGACCAACCACCTGAGAAGCAGAGCCTCAAATACTGGGGCTAACCAAGAATCTACAGTCTCTATCACACCTATTAGTCCATTTGCAGAGTCTGTATCAGAGTAAACTTCATTCTTATGGTTCGCTTGCTATTTGGTTTCTGTGTGGTTTCACACTGCTCAAGCCAAAGACTGAAAAAAAAATGGCTTGTGGGTGTGTAGAGCAGAAAACGTACTTGTCAGACTCAGAAATACAGCGCTGGAAAAAGTTCAACACAAACCTTTACAAAGTGTGCAAAGAATCACAAAAATCATCGGAATGCAGATAACATGGTTTACAATGGTCACAGGTTTACAGAAACTGGACAGTTGAAGGCTGGAAAACCATCAGCTGGTCCAGTTTCTGTAATCCTGTGCCCACTGTAGCCTCAGATTCCTGTACTTTGCTCACAGGAAGGAACCTGATGTGGTCTTTGGCTGTTGTAGCCCATCCACCTGAAGGTTTGGCATTTGTGAATTCTGAGATGTTTTTCTGCTCACCAAGGTTGTATAGAGTGGTTAGGTTACCATAACCTTTTGTCAACTCAATCCAGTCTGACCATTCTCCTCTGACCTCTCTCATCAGCAAGGCATTTCCACACACAGAACTGCCTCACAGCTGAAGTTTTTTGTTTTTCGCACCATTCTGTGTAAATTCTAAAGAAGTGTTGTGCACGAAAATTCCTTTAACTGTATCTCCAGCTCTGTCCTTTGGCTCATTTTGTGGCTTCTGAGTCAGTTTAGCAGCTCACATCTACATTCAAAATGCCACACCAAAAATACATGACATGTTTGTTTGACTTCCTGCAGTTGGGTCAAACCTCACAGAGGAGGGAAACACAGCAGGGTTTGATTCAAATGGACTAAACACTGCATACATGAAAACATGAACATCCTACATTCTTCCTCTGAGAATAGTCAGATATTTTTAAATTTAATCATACAAATAATGTGCATAAATGTTAATTATTCATATATTCAACTGCACATATCTACACACATCTTCATAGTCCATCTGTCCACTGTTCAGATTATGTTGCCTTTTTAGTGTAGAAGCCTAAGGGAATCTATTTTTATATTGCTGCATACACATAAACAAGTCCACAACTCCAAGTACCGTGATCACTGAGCATCAAGCATCGTCTTTTTAGAATGTTAATTGATCTTGTCACGTTTCAGCACGTGCATAGAGGTATAAAATTCTTTGAATTGCCACACTTTGGACTTGTTTTAGTTCCTGAGAGCAGCTTGATGCTGTTCTGGACTCACTTAGCACCTCATAATGCTAATGTATTTCCTGCTGTTAGTTAAGTAGCCACATATCACACATTACCAGGAACAATGTGTGTCTATATGTGCGTGCGTGTGTGAACGTCTTGAGTAAATTTGCGTTCCACTGCGCTGTACAAGCACTCAGATCCTGTTTGGTTTAAACATTTTACATTAAAGTGTACCAACTTCCAATACCAGCATCTTAATGTTTTGTTACAGACTATGGCATGGTTTTAGGACTCACAACAGGGTCTCAGAATTTGGCTGAGGTTCTATGACATATTTAGACAATTAGGATGACAAATATTTCAGGAATGAGTCTCTGGAGTCACAGGGCTTTTTTCCCCTCTGGGGCTGTTTGTTTGTCTGACTTGTAATGCATATTCCTCCTTGCCCAGGGTCGACTTAAGAGTATGCATTGTATGTAATGTTTGAGGGTGTGTTACAGAGTTACGTAGTTGGAAAACAGACCGGAATCACTTGTTGTCATGTAACCAAATGAAGACTGACTCAGTAGTATACACACAAACATTCATGTACACTCACATAAAAGATAGAGGATCTGCAAAGACAGCAGATTAGCAGAAGGTACAAACTATATACATATATATATATATATATATATATATATATATATATATATATATATATATATATATATATATATATATATATATATATATATATATATATATATATATATATACAAAATTTATGTTGACCATCATAATTTGTTTTTTAACTTTGTACAAATACCAAAATGTCAGTGTGGTGCACTCTAGGAATAGTTGGTAGCTGCATTTCGCCACAAATTTGAATTTGTGGCCTGGACTAGTTCAGATAGAGTGAATGCAAAGAGACCTGAGAAGAGAGTGGTGTTTGTATTGAGTGATCTAATGAAATGGAGGGCTAGAGCTCCTCCTGTTGGTCAGATAATGCTAAGATTTAAGGTCATTGAGAGAAAGCCTTTTTGTTTGCATGTTCGTTCACATATAGAAAGTGTCTGCCTATGTGCTTTTGCATTTGTAGGTGTGTAAAGATTTAAAGACTAGTGTCATGTCACAGTTCATTGACAATTTACCATATAGTTTACTATTTGGAGTGGAGCTATTTTGTAGTGTTGGACAAATTATACATTTCCTGGGTAGTGCACTATATTATCAGTTTGAATGTTCTTTGTCAGTATGGATACTGGAGCACCTTTATATACAGTATAAATGTAAATAAAAATGTTGTTTAACGATCACTAAAGTCAGCAGCTCTCTGGTAGTGGTATATTTACTACAGAATCAATTTATTAATCTGGTCTTTTTGTGATTTCAACTTGTTAGGTAATTTGTAATGTTCAGATTGTTCAAATGGTTCAAAAGGTGGACCACGATAATGTGTTTCCAGAGCACTTACTCATAAGTGATGTCTGAATCATAAATACTGAGAATCACCAAGAATTAAACCAGCAATTAGACCTAGAGAGAATCAAGTAATTAGGGCCTTAAACACTGGGACTAACCAATAGTGGGAGCCTTAACTACTGAGATTGACCAAGAGGTAGAGCGTAAATACTGGGAATAACCAATAATTAGGACCTTAACAGTTTTGAGTCTTCAAAACTGGGACTAACCAAGAATTAGCACTTTAAAGACTGGGATTAACCAGCAGTTATAGTTATAAAAACCCAAAAGTCTAGACAAGTAATTAGAGTCTTAAAAACTTGGATTAACCCAGAGTAAAATCCTTAAAGAGTGGGACAAAACAAAAGGTAGAGCCTTAAAGACTGGGACTAACCAAATGCCAAGACTGACAAAGAGTTAGAGTGTAAATACTGGGACTAACCAAAAATTAGAACCTTAAAGACTGGGATACAACAAGAGTCAAAAAGACTGAACGTGACCAAAAGCTAGAACTGTTAAGACTGTGCATAACCAATAACTAGTACTTGTTCACACTTAGTATGTGTATTTGTATATAATATGTTCATTCTTGTACATCGCTGTGCATGGATGTGTTTCTAAGCATCGACATGTGTATATAATTTAGTCCACATTGTGCATGCATGTACACTGATGTTCCTGAATGATTGTGTCAAGTCCGCAAACCAAACAATATATTAGTGCATGTTTGCACCATAGACATTTACATATGTTCATTTGGCTGTAGCTTTTACACTGTTAAGTGCCTTGCTCAAAAACCTCTCAGTGGCAGCTTGGTGGTGCTGGGATTTGAACTCAAAAAGCCTTAACCACAGGGCCATCACTGCCCAAAGAGTTCCAGCACTCACTATTTCTGCTTATGTGCATGCATGCATTACAAGCTTAACAAAGGCTAACAGGGCACCACTACTTTGCATTTACCCATTTTCAGTGTGAAGTTTTAAATATTCAAAACGTAACCTTTGTGTGGGTTTGGGCAGACGACTTTGCAGAGTATGTTACATTTCCTAAAGCAGACTTTTAGCTTTAGGAAATTTTGAACAGTGACCATTACTACCTGGACAACACATATTGTAATTTTTAAATTGTGTAAGATAAAATGACATGAACAATAATGATTTATACAGTGACATGATGTGTAAATGATGTCACTATTTATATATATATATATATATATATATATATATATATATATATATATATATATATCTGAAATGTGTGAATACCTGAATATATTGGTCATGTGAACAAGGCCTGTGTATCCTTTTGCATACTGTGTTATAGTGTTCAACCTTACCTGACAACAAGCAGTGATAGCATCATAACACACATATCTGCATTCTGCATCTAAAATGTACCTGTGTGTGCAACATGAGCTTACAGTGTTGTTTATTATTTGTATTTGTATACCAAGCATGTGATGCTGCTGGAAATGTCAGATACTGTGTGTGCACTAAACAAACCAAACAAAATGTACATTCAGAACAGCTGTCATAAAACAGCTTTTTTATTTTATTTTATTTTTTTGGGAGGGTGGGGAGGGGGGGAATATAATTCAGTTTCCTGACCTACATGTTTTTACATTCAGAAATGGAAACAGAAACAGAAATAGGTTTCTGGTGTCCTGGAGCTTGTTTTTCTACTTGTTGAGAGTTGACCTAGGAGTGTGTGCTAGTTTACACAGAGTGACAAACAGTACCACCTGCTGTGACTCACTTAATGTGTGTCCTCCGTATTGTACGTAAATACACTTTTCACTGGAGATATAGAGCCATAAATACTAGATGTAACCAAGAGCTAGAACTGTAAAGACTGTGCATAATAGCCAAGAACAAGAGCTATAAAGACTGGCCATAACCAAGAGCTACAGCTGTAAAAATTGGGCATAGCTAAAAACTAGAGCCATAAATACTGGGAGTGACAAAGGGCTAGAGTTGTAAAAATTATGCATAGCCAAAAACTAGAGCCATAAATACTGGGAGTAACCAAGAGCTAGAGTTGTAAAAACTTGGCATAACTAACAGCTCAATAGTGGCTGTGACCATGAACTAGAGCTGTACAGACTGGGCGTGACCAAGTACAAGAACAATAATGACTGAGTCTAACCAAGAACTAGAGCTGTAGAGACTAGGCATAACCAAGAGGTAGAGCTGTAGAGACTAGGCATAACCAAGAGGTAGAGCTGTAGAGACTAGGCGTAACCAAGAGGTAGAGCTGTAGAGACTGGGCATAAACAAGTGCTAGAGCCATGAAGACTGGCCATGACCAAGAACTAGAGCTGTACAGACTGGGTATAACCAAGAACTAGTGCTGTGAAGACTGGACATCACCAAGAACCAGAGCTGCAAAGACTGGTTGAAACTAAGAACTAGAGCTGTAAAAACTGGGTCTAACTAAGAACTAGAGCTATAAGGCTTTGGTGTAACCAAGAGCTAGAGCCTTAAAGATGGGGCACAACCAAGAATCAAAGCTGTAAAGACTGGGCATAATCAAGGATTAGATTAATAGAGATGTCATGTAGACAAGAACTCAAGTTTTAAAGTTTAAAGTTTTTCAAGAACTACAGCTGTGAACCTTGGAATAACCAAGACCTAGAGCTGTAAACCCTTGGCCTAACCAAGAACTAGAGCTGTAAAGAGTGGGTAAAAACTAGTACTATAGCTGTAAATACTGGGCATAACCAAGAAATAGGTTCCAAAAAACTCTATAAAGCCTACGTGTAACCAGGATTTAGATTTAGAATAAAAGTTACAGTTGTAAAGACTGAGTGTAATCAAGAATTCGAGAATAAGAGGCCACATATTGTTGGGGTAACGATACATTGTGACACGATGTACCACGATGCATAAATGTGATGATGTGCATTGTGGAAATGTGCAATTCACATTGTGGAAATCAGCGTTCTATTAATTACGCATATAATGCAGTTGCACTGTTTGAACACCAGGGGTCCAAATCTGCACAACCCGTAGGGTTAAGATGTATAGAGAGCACGCTGGCCACGTGATCGCGTTCTTTCATGAAAAGCCCTGTACAGACAAAAATGCATGTTGTTTTGCATATTTTATGAGTCTTTTAAATGACAAATTTTCTTCATTAAAATTTTGTTCAAAATATTCTGAGAATCTAATCGAATCGAAATTGTGAAGCCAGTATTGTGAATTGATTTGAATCATGAGTGTATCATTACACCCCTACCACATATTTTTCAGAAATAAGTCTCTCAATATATTTCATCCAGAGTCAGTTTGATATATTATTCTGTGAAGGAGTTTACACAATAAGGTGCATCACAATTTCTCACAAAATCACAAAATGTAGTTCAACTAAAATCAGTTAGTTTTGCTTGTTTGCTACAAGATTATAGAGCTACATTAGCCTTGTAGCTACAGAGCAAACCTAATGAAACAAACAATGGACACGAAACAGCAAATGTATGGATAGATCGACTACATTTGAGGAAGGGGGAAAACTGTATGAATTTAATTTTCACAGAGGCATTCCTGTAATAGTAATAGTTCCCTCGCTGTGCCCTCGCTGTGCTTGGAGATCCTCCTGACAGCATGTGGGAGTGTAAATAGGAGCTGTAGGAAATAGGACAGCCACCACCATCCAAATTTTTAACACTTGTCATTTTAAAACTTGTTCCTCCTACGTTAAACTGACCCACATGTATTTAAATGCTTTTATTATAGTTGATTAGATGAACTGATCTAGGGTTAAACGTAGTTCTATGTCTCCTGGTGTGACCTGTAACCTGTGCTCATTACTTGTCTCATGTTGACCCTTTGCAGTGGGCGAGGCTAGGAACCTGATCCCCATGGACCCCAATGGATTGTCCGATCCGTACGTGAAGCTCAAGCTCATCCCTGACCCCAAAAATGAGACCAAGCAGAAGACCAGGACTATCCGCTCCTCACTGAACCCCACCTGGAATGAGTCCTTCACATTGTAAGTGAAAAACAAACCAGCCAGTTCAAGACACTAAACGTCAGTTCAGACTGAAGTTTTATGAAGTTTTCTCATGTACGTTACAGAACAGCTACACTTTTAGTGACGTAAGGTCACTTTGTTTACGATATGTACGTGTCACGTCCAACGTGAATTCTAGGACACTATAAATATCTCAAAGTGCCGCACATGGACAAACTCTCACTACTGCATTAAAGACTCAATCAGCCATGTTTCATGTATATATTCTTTAACTTACTAAGTGCTGCTTGTGTGTGTATTTGTATCCCTGTGTGCGTGTGTGTGTGTGTTGACAGTAAGCTGAAACCCACAGATAAGGACCGCAGGCTTTCCGTGGAGGTTTGGGATTGGGATAGAACCACCAGGAATGACTTCATGGGTGCTATGTCCTTCGGAGTATCCGAGCTTATGAAGTGTTCAGCATGTGGATGGTGAGGATAGTGTGTGTGTGTGTGTGTGTGTTTGCATGTGTGTATGCACCTCCTCAATCATTCCTATTGATTGATGATAATCGTGTACAATAATTTAGCATCTCAGCCTCATTAGTTTTGATTAAGTGTGTAGGTGGCAGAGAGTCTGAGAGATTGGTAATGTGTTGATGTTTTTGTTGTTGCTGTGTGTGTTTGTACTAGGTATAAAATGCTGAACCAGGAAGAGGGCGAGTATTACAACGTGCCCATCCCCGAGGAGGATGACGGGAACGTGGAGCTCAGGCAGAAGTTTGAGGTGAGAACTGATTGCTCTAGTCATACTGCCATGGTTATCTAATATTTATCTAATATTTATCTGTCTTCCATTCAGGGCCCTTGAAGATCTTAAAGCAGTGTTTACCAGTGCATTCCAGACACCAAAATATTCTTCCTTCTCAAATACACCGTGTATAAACTGTGTTAATGAGTCAGGCGTGTTAGAGGGAAAATGCAGAAATGTGAAAGTCAAATGATACACTATACAGCCAAAAGTTTGCGGACACCTGACCATCACATCCATATTTGGTTCTTCCCCAAACTGGTGCCACAAATTTGGAAGCACACAATTGTATAGAATGTCTTTGTAGGCTATAACAATACAATTTCCCTTCACTGGAACTAAGGGGCACAAACCTGTTCCAGCATGACACTGCCCCTGTGCACATTGTCATGAAGACATGTGGTAGAACTCGAGTGGCCTGTACAGAGTCCTGACCTCAACCCCACTGAACACCTTTGGGATGAACTGGATGGGTGACTGCCCCAGGCCTCCTCACCCAACATCAGTACCTGACCTCACATGTTCTTGTGGCTCAATGGGCAAATCCCCACAGCCACGCTCCAAAACGTAGTGGAATAACAGCCAGTTAGGACTAAATCTGGAATGGGATGTTCAACAAGCACATGCCGTATGAATGTTATGGTCAGCTGTCCGCAAACTTTTGGCCATATAGTGTATCTCAGACTGGAATCCAGTTCAATTCAATTTTATTTGTGTAGCGTGTTTAACAATAGACATTGTCACAAAGCAGCTTTAAAGTAGTCCAGATGTAGATTTGGATCCCTAATGAGCAAGCCAGAGGAGACAGTGCCAAAGAAATGCCCGCTGGTTTTTTGATGGGTTTCTTATTGTAGTTATTTGTACTGAAAAAAACGATCTTTTCCAGGTCATGAATTACTTAAACTTCACAACTTTCCAGGCCAGTGTCATATTTTTTGGACTATGAGTCATTGTTTGGTTTTTTTTTGTTTGTTTGTTTGTTTTTTTTTTTGTTGTTGTTTTTTTGTTGTTGTTTTTTGCCCTTTGGTATATATTGTGAAACACTATATACGTAAAAATATTTTTTCATTAACCTTAGGTCAGTTTTTTTTTAATACATGAAGTGACACATAAAGTGAAAATATATACTTTTATAATTATAACCAATTTAGCTACTCTGTATCTATCCTATCAGCAACCTGAAATGATGCTATTCAGATACTTTAAAGTATTCATTTGACCAAAATTAACCAAATTTTCCACTTACCCCAAATGGAATCAGTAAGCCAAGACATATTTGGTGTCCAAAGTTTGGTTCTTTAGTTTTGCCCATCAGTTACAATGTTAATGTAGCTAACAAGGAAAGCTTATAGCTACCAGATTAGGATCAGGCAAACTGCTTGTCTAAATTACACACTCGTATCAATTTGTGGTTTCTGACACTGTACCACACACTGTTGTCTATAAATAAGGGCACAGGTCCAGAGAAACTGGATGGAAGATTGGAAAATGGTGCCTTTTCCCTTTAGCTGTCCAGCATTGGTGAGCTTGTTCTTGGCTAACAGGAAGGGAACTCGATGTGGTATTCTGCTGTTGTAGCTCATCCACCTCAAGGTTTGATGTGTTGTCCATTCTGAGACACTTTTCTGCTCACCACGGTGGTACAGAGTGGTTATTCAAGTTACTGTAGACTTCCTGCCAACTTGAACCAGTCTGATCACTCTGACCTCTTTCATCAATAAGCCGCTTCCGCCTAGAGAACTGCTGCTCGCTGGATGTTTTTTTGTTTTTCGCACCATTCAGAGAAAACTCTAGGGACACTTTTGCATAAAAATTCCAAGAGATCAGCAGTTTCTGAAATACTCACCAGCCTGCCTGGCACCAACAACTATGCCAAGGTCAGAGTCACCGAGATCACGTTTTCCCCCATTCTGATGTGTGACGTGAACATTAACTGAAGCTCTTGACCTGTATCTGTATGATTTTATATACTGCGCTGCTCACACATGATTGGCTGATTGGATAATTGCATGAATGAACAAGTGTACAGGTTTTCCTGTTAAAGTGACCGCATTTACTCTGCGCAAGCATCAGGCTTATTCGTGGGCCAAAGAAGAGAATCGGAACGTTAAATAGTTTCCAGGGCAACACTTAAGACGCAAACTTGGCTGGATGATAACATTTTTTGGGGTTAATAGAATATTCTGTAAATATAATTTTTTTACCTAAATGGTATTTACATGTGATTAATACAATAACAAAGCAAATTATATAATTTGTTTGTTTGTTTGTTTGTTTGTTTGTTTGTTTGTTTTAAGCAAACAATTTTGTGGGTGCAACAAATGCAACTGCAAAAAAATACAGTATTCCCATTTTCGTAACTTTTTGTCACATTCTACTTCTTTCACGTTTCATCCTTTTTACCTATGCTTCTTTTCTTAACTTCTCATTTAACTCGGAGAAAAAAAGAGAGGAGCAATTTATTTGTCTGAGTTCCTCGAGGAAGCTTGATGGCAGCCATCCAGGCATAATCGTTTTTCATCATCTGTAATGGCGAAGCTAAATAAGTCTATCGATCATGCAAGCGCAAGTTCGCTGTTATCCGTTGTCGTTTCGCTGTGTGAATTTGTCAGGGTCGCAATGGCGTCGTTTTATTTTCCAGCAACGTTAAACAATGACGCTGCATTTAATATTTCAACAGTATGGTGTAAACATCGGCTAGGAGTTGGCATATTGAACATGAAGATAAATGCATGTATTATCTAGAAATGGCTAAGGCAGGCAGTTAGAGTAGTGCAGTGTCAAACACAATATAGTGTGTTATGTTGTTGCTGTTTTCATTCTCTGTTCTTCTTTTCTCTATGTGATTCATTTTGCAACTATAATGGCTTTCTTTTCTTTTTTTTCTTTTTTCTTTTTCTTTTTTTCTATTTTTCTTTTCTTTATTTTCTACAGCATTAGCTTACATTACTTACTCAGATTTCTTTTTAAAATACATGATATAAATACCTATGCAATTATCTACCAATGAGTGGTCCTGTTGCTTTACTGGTTGCAAATTCCACATCATAATATATTTCACGTTGTCCATGTTTCAAATGAATAATGTATGTGTACAATGAGATCTGATACTTCTGAATATTTAGTTCAGTGTTTCCCAGTCCTGTTCTCGGGGATTCCCTGTTCACATTTTTTTGCTATCTCCTCTTTCCAAAATAAACCTGAATCAGTTTTTGCCAGGACGAACACTGAATACATGGTATAGTTGTGTCTGAAGATGGATGAGAGCATTTATAATAATTTGTAAAATAGGCGTATTTTGTTCAAAGCACCTTATAAGTGAGGTGGAATCCAGTCAGTGTAGAGTCACCAATAATACGTGCTGCAAGTCTAAGTTCCCTAAAATGGACAACAGAAGTGCAAAATACTTGTAAAAGACACACAGAGTGTGTTTACATTCACACTAAAAATCTAATCTATTTTAGCATTTTCTAGATTCTACACATGATCGTGTAGACAGTATATTATGATAGAAATGCAAGCATTATTAACAAAAAAATTCCTAGCAGGCAGAGAGAAAAAAAATGTATCACAAAAACCCTAGCATATGTCAATGGACTTTTTTTTCCAGTTGTGTATCAAGCAACAGTAAGAAAACAGCAAGACAAAATTCTTATGTGCTACTGCCCCATTCAATCAATTCCCCTACACAATTAGAGCCCCTAAGGTTGAAAAAATGTTGAAAGCGTGCCTTCTAGGGTGCCCCTACGGTAGATAAAACATGATCGAGTGCCCTCTGGAGTGCCTTTACCGTGGAGAAAATGTGGTGAAGTGCCCTGTAGGTGTATGAGGAAATGTGCATGCAATCTACGGTAGAAGAAAAAAATACCACAATATATATAATATATATTATTATATATATATATTATTATAAATGCGCTCTCTCTCTCTCTCTCCATACATATAATATATATATATATATATATATATATATATATATATATATATATATGTATATATATTTCTCACTTTCATCTTATACACACACACACACACATATATGGGGCTTAGTGGTTAGCACATTTGCCTCGCACCTTCAGGGCTTGGGGCTCAAATCCGAGCTTGCATGTTCTTCCTGTGCTTCGGGTGTTTCCTCCAGGTACTCTGGTTTCCTCCCCCAGTCCAAAGACTGCATTGTAGGCTGATTGGCATTTCTAAATTGTCCGTAGTGTGTGAATGGGTGAGTGAGTGTGTGTGTGAGATTGTGCCCTGCAATGGGTTGGCACCCTGTCCAGAGTGTTCCACACCTTGTGCCTCAAGTCCCCTGGGATAGGTGCCAGGCTCCTCGCAACCCTGTGTAGGATAAGCGTTTTTTTTTTTTTTTTTTTTACATAAACCTAGAGGTTCCCTATTATTTAAAGAGCAGCAAATGCACTGGATGAATTAATGTCAGGTTTTTTTGTTTGTTTTGCATTTATCAGGTTTTATTTTGTCCATGCAACCATATCATAGCGAGCTTCAACTAAGAGAAACAGCAAAGTTATGGACAGTCTTTCTGGAGAAATACCGCATTAGTAGACCCATCTGTGCTGAACATTTTGGACTTTGACTTTATAATGCTTCTCCACATGGGGGAACTAGTAATAAAGGGCTTTGCTATTTGCTCTCTAATGCCCAGGTCTGATTGAGGAAGGGAAATGCAGAGCACTTACAGGGCTTGAAATGTCCTCATTATGGCTCTCTAGGTAAACACACACACACACACATATATATATTGGTGATGCCTCATCACATGTTGTATTTAGAGCATTGCTGCTTCTCAGAGAATTAGTTTTTTTGTCAAACTAGATATTTGGCTAACTAGATTTTTCAGTAATGTATTTGACAGGTTCGAAAAACAACGTTCCTGCAATGTTTTGCAAACACAGTGTGATGATGGTTTGCTCAGTGGTTTGCTCATCATTGTACAGACGTGTGTTAATATTCCTACAACTAAAAATATCGTAGGAACGTTGTAGGAATGTTCATAAAGTTGCATTGTTCATTTGTGTTACCGAAAAACATTCTCCACCCAGACGAGTTTTGACATATTGAATGTATATGACCGTAGCATTGGGAAAATGTTCTGCTAATCACTCTGGTGGGTTGCACCGCAGCCAGTCACTGTGTCTTTTTCCGAAATGTGGCTTTTTGGAAGAATGGCTACTTCTATGAGTACATTGTCCGTCTGTAACTTAAACATTTTTCAAGGTTTTATTGTTGGCTGAATGGGCCTTAAGGGTGTGTGTTTTCTTGTGTGCCTGTTTCCATGGCAACACAGCTGTCCCCGTACTTCCTTTCAAGCCCGCATTTGTACGTTACCTTCTTTTGAACAACCCACCCCCCACATAGCCAAACACACATCATGACAGATATACAATGGTTAGCTACATACACCCTTCATAAGGGATTTATTAACCAGAGATACTGTATTACTGTATTTCTCACTTTCATCTTTTTGGTACATATTACATATATATGGTACATATTATATATATATTACAGATATCCTCTTACGTAGACAGTATATTCATGCACATTTTGAATGTGATGTGACTTTTGAGCAAACAAGCTTAATTAACTTAATTAACTGTCTAGTAATAAGTAATTAGTCGTAAATTTTCTCATATACATGGATCCTGATTCAGTTAAAAAGCAATATGCTGATTACCAAGGACAACTCATGCAATGCTTTTTAGTTTGCAAATAGAAATGTGGCTCAATGATAAATTCTAATTTATTGATTGAACATTTTGTAACTAAATAAATGATATGAGTATTTCACAGACACTTAGAACAGGTTTTGTCCTGCACCCTGGAGGTTTCTTCAGTTACTTCAGTCTGTCCCTCTGCACTGCAAACATGGGTTTCCCTTTCATAATAGGTTCCAAGTAGAACCCCTTTCAGAAAACTAGAACCATTATCTATCAAAAAAAAAAAGGTGGGAATGCATATGCCTCAGATCCAGTCAAAATGGAAGCCTATTTCTCATCAAGAACTGGCTCCTTTAGAGTAGGATGGAGAGGAACAGTTCCTGATCAATACTGTGTTTGTGGAAAAAGCACTATAAAAAGATTTTAGACTCCGATTCCGGTACCGTCGTGAGAGAGTGAAGCTTTAAAATGTCCAGTAGATGTCAGCCTTTGCATTTGAAGTGTTCTATGAACAGTCTAAAGGCATTCAACTCAGCTGCAGTACACTGGGCTGAGACATGTGCAAGCTTGGCTTGAAGAATTCTTGATTCTGATTAATCAGTTTTTGTAGTAACAACCCATTCACTGGGACTAGTATGGTGGACACTCCACATAATTTAAGCGTAATAATAATAATCAGATTTTTAAAAACGTCATTATTTTACGTATTGATGATGTATAATATGATTTGATATGCTGAATCTTTCTGGAAGGAGAGGTTTATTTAGTATTTATGGAAGGAGTCTCCAGTGTCAGCACTTAGTAACAGTAAGTTTTCCACTGTGGGAGAGGACTGTGCGATTTCCACTTTCTTGGTAACATGCCAAGCTGCATTTTTTTTGTCTTATTAACTTAAAGACAAAGAAAAAAGAGAGGCTGGTGAGGGAACATAATGTAAGTGATAGCAGGAACTTTTCTTGCACACATTAAATATAACTATAAACTGATAAAAAGTACATGTTTTTTAATAAAAAATAGTCTTTTTGTTTTGTTTTGGTTTTTTTTTTTTGCTTCTAACCTCCTCTTTTGGCCATTTTTTTAGGCCTTCATCTCAAAATACAACATATAGTATTAAAATAGCAACATTTTAGAAACTCCATGGAGAAGTTCATGCATCTGGTTATTTAATTTGTATTAAAGAACAAATTGTGTGTGTGTGTGTGTGTGTTTTACGTGCTTATCATTGTCCTGTGATTGCAGGATAAAACAATAGGAGACCGTAAAAAGGTGAGAGAGAGATGGAGCCCGAAGGCTGTCTCTGCTCTGGTTGGTTTGGTCTTGGGTTCGAGTTCCTGTTCTGCATCAT
This sequence comes from Pangasianodon gigas, assembly GCA_022758105.1. Lineage (NCBI taxonomy): Eukaryota > Metazoa > Chordata > Actinopteri > Siluriformes > Pangasiidae > Pangasianodon > Pangasianodon gigas. Next base: position 29,116,245 of record CM040455.1, read on the forward strand.
GATAGCATTCTGAGTACGAGCTCTGCTTTAACTGCCTTACTAAACAAAAATCTTTAGAGCTATTATAATCTCTGCTAGAAGTTATTCTTCAGCAGTGTACCTTTGTATATGTGAGTTGGAGTGAGTGGGAATGAGATACCAGTAAGACAAGGCCAAAAACTGTGTGAAGATATAAAGCTGACTAACAGTTTCATGCTATCTTGTCAGTCTTAGTTTGCGGCTGTTTGTAATTCTGCATGACCTCTCAGGGCTTTCTGGCTGCCCTTTTCTGGAGCTTTGCTTTGCTGTGAATGGCAGAAAAAGAAGAAGTATTTCAAAGCCTTTAAATCTTTGAAACCTTTCTGCATGTTGAGGTTAGAAAGAAGCGGTTGCTTGGGCAGCCTGTATTTCTCTGAGCATTGGTGCTAAAATGCAGACGGCCTCCACGCACAATGACACGTTGATGAGTCTGTTTACCAACACACTAATAATGGCATTGAATCAGTACTGTGTGTAAATGTCTGCTGCCTGACGGGTTCATTTCTTTGCCTGCTGAACACTGCCAACGCTGAATCCACTGTAGATTGATTTATAGTGCAATGAAGTCTTTCAGTAATGACAGGTAGTGCAGCCATAGAAAAATCCAGCATAACAAAACTATTGTGCTAAATTAGTTAAATTACCTGATGAAAGGATACCATCAATGGACAGCATTAGGAATCTGAGAAGACACATGAGTTTTAAAGGGGCACTCCAGCCAAAAATTTTTAGTAGCCTGTACATCCGTGGCTAGCCGTCAAGATTGGTTGATTGTGGTAAGGATTCCCAATGGTTGCTTGGCACATTTGCGTACTTTGCCCAGTAACAGGCATCAAACATAAAAACAACAACACAACAATACAAAAGTGTGAATTCTGCTATCACAATTGTGAATTGTGCTAGCTATCATGGCAAGCATACCATATTACCTGCTCCCTTTGGGCTGGAAATGTTCCTTTAAGTCGAGTGAGGGTGTGGGACTGTCTGACTTTAGGACAGGGAGTTTTCCTTTCCTAAAAAGTGTAAAAAAGATTGGAAAAGGGGTTGGGAAAAGGAATGAGGAAGGTTTTAAACTGACTAATTGTAAATCAGAAGCTAGTTAAGATTTTGACGTACGTGTCTAATGTCTAATATCTACACAATGTGAAGCTTATCAAAGGATCTGGAGTTGATAATTATGATAAAAGAACTGCAACGATCCAGACAGCTTGAGATGAAGTCATAAAACTGATTCGACAGCAAAAAAAAGAGCAACTGAGCGGGAGATCACAGTTTAGAACTCATTATCAAAGCATGGAAGATTTCAGATCAAAAATCTGAAGTCTTCCATGGGTCTGGAGTCCATCACTGCCCCATGTGTGTCCCAACACAGGAAAGTGTAAAGGTGAGTCTGGAAGGTGCTCTGGAGATGTTGGAGATCCAATATTTCATTCTAAACCTTTTGGCTGAAGGCTAAACTCAGAAAGCAAGTGTTCTGCCTGCCAATCAGTGTTACACCGCAACAAGTTTAAGCATTGTTTCTGCATCCAAAATGTCTTGTCTGCTCAGATTAACCCTGAGTTGAAGTGTTTTTAACATGCCCTTTGTTGGCTTTAACATTTTATTTAATGCCAAGACAGCATCTTACGTTGTCATTATAAATGTAAGCACAACCAATAAAATACATGGCACAAGTGTTTGCTTTGTCACAGAGAGACCAGTGTCTCCTTCAGATGTGTTCAGCTGTCCTATGACATATTTGTAGCAGTTTTGAAAAATGGCTGGATAGGAAACATATGACTGACTGTACCATCCTAAATTGGTAGACTCAAGTATCTGGTGGGAATTGGGACTAAAAATCAGGGTATATTTCAGTTCAGGTTGTCTTTCGTCCTTCAACTGCCCAATAATTACTTCCCATTTGATGAATCTTCCTCTGTCATCTGCTATACCCTGCTCCTGCAATGTAAAAAATACACACATCCCATGAGTCAGTGGATGTCAACAAGGGCATGTTGTAAACAGTAATGAACCACAGGGTAATTCTGTGTGCCAGCATTTGCTGGTTATCTAATCCGATTATTTCCTAGATACCATTTGTGATCAAGCATAAATGAGGGGACTGTGTTCAGTCAGGATGATTTGTGGATTCAGCTAATTTCTCTTTATTTCTTTTTATCTGTATTTCTGTATGCAGAAAGCTAAACTTGGCCCTGGGAAGAAGGCCGTCACCCCTATTGATGACAACAGGACCAGTTTGCCTTCCACTAATCTGGACCAGGTCAAACTCACCGACTTTAACTTTCTGGCCGTGTTGGGGAAGGGGAGCTTCGGGAAGGTTAGTACAAAAAATTGAAAACTTGAACATGCACAAATTTGAGCTGATGTATACAGGCTTTTAGTGTTGGCTTTTTTCACAAAGAAGCAGTTATTGAAAATGAGTATGGAGAGGTATTTTATTTATAGCACAAGAGAGAGAATTTCTCTTGTTGATGGTGCTTGATGGTGATTAGTCGGTGTGGTAAGGGCATGAGGTAGCCATGTACAAACAGGTCTGCTTCCCCCCAGCCAGCAGAGGTCTTAGCTTCCTTAGGGAAAGGAGTGTCAAAGTAATGGAGAGACAAGAATTAGTGGCAAACACTGCAGTGCAATTATCGAATATTAGCTGTCTGATGAGCAGTCTTTTCATCCTTCTTTTTACCAGCTGCTAGCCAGAGGGTTTGCAGCTATGGATAACCAGGCCTGGCTGTTCCTTTACTTTTGTTTTGAACACCGTCCTTGGTTCTGGTATGTCTTCAAAAGCGACAGTACCCATGCACACTGAGCACCACAATGTGTATGCTTTCTCTTACTTCAGGTGATGCTAGCAGAGATTAAGTCTTCAGAAGAACTGTATGCTATAAAGATCCTAAAGAAAGATGTAGTGATCCAGGATGATGATGTGGAGTGCACCATGGTGGAAAAGAGGGTGCTGGCACAGCAGGACAAACCCCCATTTCTCACCCAGCTCCACTCCTGCTTCCAGACTGTGGTAAGGTTCAAAGCATTGCCCCATTTTCACCAGAGAATGTGTAAACTGTGATAGGGTAATTGCAGGTAACGAATACATGGAGCATTAGGGCAAAGGCTTGAATAGGCATTGCGTGTAAGGTCTGACAGGACACTTTGCAAAAGTCCTGCCAGGGCACTGTTGGTAAGACCTGACAAGTCATCAGTGATAAAAGTCTGAGAGGGTATTTTGCAAAAGGCTTGTCAAGGCATCATGAACATGAACTGTCAGGACATTTTAGGTAAGGCCAGTCAGGGCATTGTAAGGTAAAACCTTTTAGGATATTGTGGAAAAGGCCCACTGCATTAAGTACCAGAACTTTTAACATCAAAGAACTAGAACTGTGCTTTTAACATTGCTTTTAACACTCAACCATGAAAGAGTTGAAAGGTTTCAGTTGTATAGCTTTTGTCTTAAGATTGGCACCAAAAGAAACTGATGCTACTTGCAGGCAGGACCTGCAACAATGCTCACACCATGCAAAATCATACATAAGGACAAACACTGAATTAAAAAAATTAATTTAAAAACTATTGTCTGTTTTTGACGCTGTTTGTGCCATAAAAAAAATGACATTGTGCTCTTTTATTTCTGAACCTGCACAAAGGTTTGAAAAACAGTAAAAGCACAAACAATGTTTTAAAGCACAATCACACCCAAATGGACAGAAATACTATTATTAATTTGTTTTATTTTTATTTTTAATTTTTTTTACAGATCAGATATTTCCTATCTGGACCGAGACACCTTAAATGTTTAATCTCTCAATCTCTTTACTAAGAGTGAGCATCTGTGGGTGTCTAAATTAACATGTGGGTGTTTGTGTTGTGCCTCTCCATCTGTCACTCACTGCAGGCTTCAGCTTTGCTCTAAATTAAAGCATGATGATGATCCCCGTCTCTCCTAAACAAACCTCTCCTCTGCCAAATTGTTTTTGAAAAGCCTATTTTATATCCAAGAAATGTCAGCGATTGAAATAAGCTCTCAATTTAGGCATCTTGATTTGGGTTTGGATTTTTTTCAATTTTTCTTGAGAGGACTGGGAAGAATAAGTGCCACCAGAAAGGTCTATAATTTCTTTCCATAATATGGACCATAACCACATGTGTGTATTAAGCATGATGGGGATGGGAGGAGTAAAGTTGGTGTCTGAATTGTGTAGTTAAGATTATTATTTTATTTTTTGCAGAAAGCATTGAAAGAGCAAAAAGAGTATAGACATATGTACAGACAACCCTGTAACATAAACAGCCTATAAATACGCTTCATTAGTAACCACACACACAGGTGAACCCATTCATTCATTACCACACTCATTCTCTGCTGGTCTTCCTCAAATTAACAGCTGGTCTCATCCAAGCCTTCACTACCACAGTGATAGATGAAGATGACTCCCTCTCTCTTTCTCTTTCTCTTTCTAGGACCGTCTGTATTTTGTGATGGAGTATGTGAACGGTGGTGACCTCATGTATCACATTCAGCAAGTGGGCAAATTTAAGGAACCTCAGGCAGTGTAAGCTGTGTGCATGTTTGACGTATTGATCCCATTTGCAGCTGCATGTAAACATGTGTACTGCATGTAATATGCAAATCACTCAACCACCAACTTTGTATTGTTTCTCATTTCCAGTTCTATGCAAAAGATCATTGTTGTATCAAAAGAGAGAATGTTGCATGGCCTCTTTTTATTAATTTCACCCAAATGAAGGATTCTTTAGAAGTAGATAGATGTTTAGACTGTTTAATAATGTCCATATTTTCTATGATATCCGTATGGCTGCCATGGAGGTCCATACATGTCTGATACAGTGATTATCGAATGTGCTTAAATGTATTTACACTGGTCAAAATAACCGCTGACTAAAAAGTGTCTCAGACCTCCTGAGTGATGAGAATTGCACTGCCATTCAAAGGGTTTTGAACACCTAGACTTTCTTAAGTTTTATTGCTGTTTAAACATTATCCTTCTCACAGATCAAACAAAATGATACAGAAAAGTAATTAAATGAGGAAGTCTAAATCTTTGTGGAACTTATGAACTGCTTGCTCTCATATCCTAAATAAACATTAAATGAGTGATTTATCAAAGGCAGGTGAACTTAGTAAAAGTAAAAGTTTTAAGCCTATGTCCTATAAGCCTAAAGTGCCTATTTAGAGTGCTAAAGACTTTGGCTTTTTCAGATTCTTGATTAGAGTGCATTGTTCCAGTAAAATAAACAACATTTCTCAATTCTACACACTAAATACTAAATATTCAATAATAAATATTTTTTGATTCACTTATAGGACTACCTATTCATTGGTTAGATTTTCAAATTAATTTAAAGTAAGTTAATTTAAACAAAAAAAGCTAAAATATACAGTGTTCAAAAACTTTTGACTGGCAGTATGAATCTGTTATAATGCCAGGATCACCCCTAATCATTTAACAAGATGTAAATGGCATTTTTTGGATTTCGCATGTTCGTATTTGAAAGTCTTTAACATGTCTTTGTCTTATCAATAGTCCAATCAGAACTTGTTAAAAATTATTTCGGTTCAGTGTCCGCTTTTGCCTCGCTGGCCCAGCAACTTTACAAAGCAAGCCATGCGTGATAATTATTTCTCTAAATGGGGAATTTGTCGTATTCTAACTCCTGTCATGAAGACTGCTGATTGGCCGTGATTACCTCAGGTCATGATTTGCAGAAAAGCTGTGGATGATTGCTGCTATAGTTGAAGTGTGGGCATGAACAGAATGAGATAACAGTGTTGTATCTGTCATTACAGGTTTTACGCAGCAGAGATCGCTGTCGGGCTGTTCTTCTTGCACAAGAAAGGAGTAATATACAGGTGATAAAGCATGCACACTGTCATGTGTTAGTACTGTATTTTTATGTTTTTTTCCGCACCAAATTGCATATTTATGTAGGTAAGCTACAATGATTCAAATAAAAGCTGTATTTTGTTGTGTGTAAATAAGGAAACAACCTTTTTGTATAAAATTCTGGGTATGTATGCGTGAAAAAACACATAAATTCCTAAACTCCCTGACTGTGCATGATTTTAATACCCCCTGCCACCAGTTCCAGTACTACCTACTGTCCATCTCTAACTCAAATTTCCTGTGCCTTTATCTCCAGCTATAATGCTCCAGCATTCTGTGGGCTGTGTGTGTGTGTGTGTGTGTGTGTAAGGGTTCACCTGAACTCATGTGATCTGTGTCTCCTGTTTTTACAGCTGTTCTGCTCATTTCAGCTCTCTTTAATTCCCATCTGCTCAGAAGACCTAGGGAAATAGAGCACACATACACACCCTGTTGCACACAGACATCAGCAAATATACGACCGTCTGTCTATACATGGCCAGAGAAAGAGAGAGGGAGGGAGAGAGAGAGATTTATTAAGCCTTTTAGCCGATGCACATTGGATGTCCTCTATGCACTCTGTCAAAAAGTTTTTTTTTATTTAATGCATAATTTCATTACTTCTTTTTATAGCAGACGCATACTCAGTCAAAGCCAGTAAGAGAGTCCAGATATTTAAACTTGAAATTATACAAAAGCTCTCATGAGACAGTAAGACAGGATTTTTTTAATGGTCTTTAAGGAATATTAATAAATGTCCATGATCTTTTCTGTTCATGTTAGCAATCATGAAACAATCTGACAGGATTTCTGAGAGGAATTTAATAATAACAATTAATTTAATAAATATAAATGTAATAAGTAATAATAGTCTGCCAGGATATCTGAGAAGATTCTGTAAGTTATGTTCATAAATTTTCGGTCTTCACTGCTAATGACAGCTAGTTAGCTATCATGAGACAGTCCTACAGGATTTCTGAGAAGATTTTCAAGTCATATTCATACATTTTCATAGATGAACACTGCTAATACTAGCTAGTTAGTTATCATGAGACAGTCTTACAGGATTTCTGAGAGGAATTTAACAAATAATAATAAGTTTCAGTAATTATCACTGCTATTGGTAGCTAGTTCACTATCATGCGAGAGTCTGACAGGATTTCTGAGAGGATTTTCAAGTCATGTTCATAAATTTTCATAGTCATCACTGCTATGGTAGCTAGTTAGCTATCATGCAACAGTCCAACACCTGGGATTACTAAGAGGGTTTTCAAGTTATTCATACATTTCCATAATCTTTGCTGCTAATGCTAGCTAGTTAACTATCATGAGATAGTCTGACTGGATTTGATAACCAGCTAGGTAACATGAGTAGACATTTAATTCATAACGCTCTTAATCTTTACCACTACCATAATGATTATTATTAGGACAATCATAAAACTACAGATGAGCTGCACTGCATCACATCCTGTAACATGAAAAGCGCGGTTGTGATATTGATCTGTGTAAATGACTCTGTATGTGTGTGTTCTTTCAGAGACCTGAAGCTAGACAACGTAATGCTGGATGCTGAGGGACACATCAAGATTGCAGACTTTGGCATGTGTAAGGAGAACATATATGATGGGGTAACAACACGCACGTTCTGTGGAACACCCGACTACATTGCCCCTGAGGTGAGAGACTGAGGGGTCGCAACGCCTCCTCAGTACTGTGTCTCAAATTATTGCTATGTTCTACATTGTTGTAAACTAACTGGGGATTTTCTAGGGTAATTAAAATCAAGTACCTTAATGACATCCTAATGTAGGGGACAAATTTGTGATTTAGAATACTCCAGTTTTTCTACTCAAAAATCTCAAATGTCAAAAATAGTTTAGACATGGAAAGATGGTATGTAGCCTGTAGTGCACCTTCTACTTGCACTGGCCTTTGGTGTATTACAAAAAACACACTGCACTGCACATGAGTGAGTGAATGAGTGAGTATTTGAAAGAATGAGTAGGCGTTTGAGTGAGTGAGTGAGTAGGCAAGTGACGGAGTGTATAAGTGAGTGAATGAGTGATGTGTGTGAGTGATGTGAGTGAGTGAGTAAGGAAGGAGTGAGTGAATGAATTATGAGATTGAGTAAATGATGAGAGTGAGTCAGTGAATGAGAGCAAGTGATGAAAATGAGTGAATGAGTGAGCAAGTGATGAGAGGAAGTGATGCTAGTGAGTGAATGAGTGAGGAGTGAGCGAATGATGAGAGTGAGTCAGTGAATGAGAGCAAGTGATGCCAGTGAGTGAATGAGTGAGGAGTGAGTGAGTGAATGATGAGAGTGAGTGAGTGAGTGAGTGAGTGAATGAATGAACAAGCAGGTGAGTGAATGAGTGAGCAAGTGAGTGAATGAGTGAGAAATTGAGCAAGTAAGTATGAAAGATAGTGAGGGAATGAGTGAAAGAATGAGTGAGTAAGTGAATGAGCTACCTCTGTTTTTCCAACCTCAGATGCCTCTCAGTGGTGATCTTTATTCACACTGACAGACACACAAGATAAAGACACAAACACACTCAAACTTTGTCTCTACACATATTCTCTCTGACCTGCACACACACACACACAAGCCTCTGGCATTGTGTTTCAGGTTAATCATAATCAAGTGAACTGAAGATTATTTGATTTGCTATATGTATTTATTCACTGTCAGTCTCAGTGAAGGAGATGTGGCCTCTGTGACTGTGAAGGTTAATTTATTCTTGCACATAAGCATGCCTGCGTTGTGATATAGAGAAGGGGTTTTATGGGTAAGTTGATAACAGAGACTCGCAGAGGAGCTGCAGTCCACACCTCCAAAATATAGACTCGATCACATTTACATCAGAGTGCATGCAAACATACTTCTGGTCCTTCATCTCTGAATGATGTTTGTTTCATCATACCCTACTATGTGGCGTGGTTGTTTTTGTCATCAAAGTGATGTACAGAAATCTACATTAAACCACCCCCATACGATCCTGAGTGGTATGATCCAGAACTGTCGCATGTTGTTAGTGTGACAGGACAGAAACACACTTAATTTGCTGCTATGTCTTGCCTTCTAGCCATGTGAGCCATATGGAATTCTGGGTAAGGGAACAAGAAAGAAACGTGAAGGCTGTCGTGTTATATTTCTATGTATCTCTGCGTCTGTTTCTCTCTCTCTCTCTCTCTCTGTCTCTCTCTCACACACACACACACACACACACACATCTATGCATACTCAGGTCCTGCAGATTCCATTTTCTCACATGTCTCTAACCGCATTTCAAATTTCCCTTAGGATGCATTTTAAGTGAAAAGTCTAATCCTGACATGGCTTGGTATTGATTTGAGAAGATGTGGTTTCAGCAATTTTCAGTCGTGTTTTCCGGACTATACTACTTTTTTCTCTATCTCTATCTATACTTTTTTTCCAGTATACATTATAGTTTCAATGTTAATCCAATGACCCTAAAGGAAAAAAAATGTATTTTATTGAGAGGAGAGAGTGGTGAGCTGTACTGTACTTTATTATTATGTTAGAGTTCTTATATTAAAATAATTAAAAATATGCTCTTGGTTTCTGGATATTCACTATATGTATACAGTTTCCCCAAACTGATTATATCCAGATAACAGGGTTTAGTATATTTGCAGTGCTTATGGTCAATGGCTGTTTGTCCCTTCATGTAATTTGTACAATGTACTATATTTAGTCTACAGTATTTGCATACGTCTAGTTTCTCCTCCAAAGGCATTTACAAACCAGTTATCAAAAAAGTAACCCACTTTGTTCATGTTTTTACACCTGCTACTGTATTTCACATGTGCCTTCTCAATAACTGCTGATGATGTATTATGGATGTGTCAGCAAAGTGGGATTAAATAAATTAGTTTCAATGCATACAAAATCTAGGGAGCACTTCACGAAGTGTAAACCCTTGACTCAACTTGTCAGCAATAGTCTGTGTAAATCTACAGTCTGGGCTAGATAGAAATCAGCCCCAACCTTTACTTTATACCATTCTGTGTATTTTTACTTGCAACCATTGGTGGTGCTGCTGTCCAAAACAATCGACTTAAACTGTTTGTTAACAAATAAACAAATATGGGGATATAGATGCCAAAACTTGAGCTTTATTTTTATATATTTTTCTTTATAAATGGGCTTAGCCTTGGTAGCCCATGTACACCAGCCTGCACTGCCTAGAGTATAATGCAAAGTGTATAATGCTGGTTTTTTTTTTAGTTTAAGCAAACAGCTTTCTGGGAAGTGCCTCGTAGCCTGGTAACTACGGCAAATATGCTCTTGAGAGATTCTGCAGCTTTGTTATAAGATATCGATTGAAGGCTTGGGTTTGTCAAGCTATTTTTAATACAAGTAGGACCAAATCTAAGGCATGGTATTTTAAGTATTATTTTTCTCTGAGCACTCAAATAACATTTTCTTAGAATTTTCCCAGATCTGTAGATTTGTCATATTCATGCAGCCCTTTCTGAAGCAAACTCACTCTCTCATTCAAAAAACACCCTTCATCTCTTTCTCTTTCTCTTTGGTTCGCTGTCTCCCACACACTGCGCACACACATGTCCAGCAGCAACTTGACAGGAAGGTCATTGCATGTCACATAGAATCATGTCTGATTCAGCGACTAGAGCACCAATTTAACACACTCAGTAATAGCGCTAACAGTTGTGTATATGTATTGGTTTGAAAGGCTGCATCATCATGACTCCCTCAGCCATGACATGGTATATTATTGATCAGTATGTTGTCTTCTGAAAAGAAAATGCTGATGTGGGTTCAGAGCATGACCTTGGACGTGTGACACTCCATCTTTATAGCTGTGATACCAGAACGTTCCATTCAGCACATTGAAACATGTCTCATGTGGATGTCATGGGGTTTTTCTTCCTTGAGCAGTCATGTTGCTGACAGATGGACAAGACCTGAGGGTGAGCAGAGCATCGATCTTCTTCCACTGAGTCCTTGAAGAACACTCTGCACACGCCGTTTGTGTCTATTTGGTCTTCCCCCGTCTTATCCAGAGTACTGTGGCTTTAGGCAAAGTCAACTCAAAACTAGAAAATAGCCCTGGAATGACAGATCTAGAAGGAATGGTGCTTCTAAATATATTTGAATTGTTAATAGAGCATTAGCAATGCCACTTCTGTGGGTCCTGAATCCAGAAACACAAAAAATGTGTGTAATTATAAAAATTAATTGCACAAAGACAAAGATGAATTCCAAACCCTTAAACGTATTATAACTTTGTATGGTGGAGTAACAGAAGAATATTTTTGTGAACACCTCTCAGAAATATACTGTGGCATTACTTCTACTATAATTATAATAATAAACTATAATAATAAACTGCATCACTAATACAAACATACACCCCTATGGCCATTCACTGCCCTCAATTAATATTGGCACCCTTCATGAAAATGACCATAATCCTTCTTTTCATTTATCAACCCTAGTCCAGATTGTAGTGGATCCGGAACACTGGGCACAAGGCGGGAATACACCCTGGATGGGACACCAATCCATTTTACACCATACATTCCGTAGTGCAGGATGCTTCAGCTCAAAACTTGGCTGCCTCTACCTGGAGGTTCAGACAATCTTTCAGCAGGATACTGACACCAAAATATTTTACCAAATCAGCTCAAAAATGTTTGAAGGATGAATGAATTTAATGTTTTGCCACTGTCATCTTAGTCTCCAGATTTAACATCTGTGATCTGACAGATGATTTTAAAAATGATCTGTATAGAGAAATGGTCCAAATTTTGTCCAACATTGTTAGACATTACAGGAAGAGATTCTGCTATTATTCTCCACCAATTATTAATTTAAGTCATCATCAAATATTAATTTGTTGGGTGTCAATCATGAAACCTGACTTTTAAGGACAAGAAATGTTCTAGTCAATATCACACAATGCATGTGTTATTCTTTTTATATATAATAATTTTTGCTCCGGTTTTATGAAATGCCAATAATTCTAGAGGACACTGTAAACCACACATAATGCACTGTCACTGTCAAGTTTTCCATGCACTCATAAATAAATGCATAAATGCACTCATAAATCTAACTTTCCTTCACACACACACACACACACACCATGGTCTTAACTGCAGACAACATATGACACAGCTGTAAGTTCAGAAAAAAAGCCTATTAACACTCTAATCAGCCAGGACTAATTCGCCACATGGACAGTAAGATGTCAGTTATCAATTATTTCACCTCAGGTAGCACACTAATGCCTACAGCTTCAGAGACATTTCTCTATGCCTTGTGATTTTATTTTATGGTTGAATACACAGTATATGAAGCAATAAATTGCACCATTCAATTTCTTCTCCATCTTGACTCTGATAGGAACCAGAGAAAGAAGGATGGTGGGGAAAAATGAAGCGTCTTGAGTCCCACTGTCTGATAGTCACCACATTGCCATCATTATCATTTGCATAAAGTTAAACTCTGCTGAACTTTATTGCAGCACCAACATTTTCTACACCTGATTTAAAAAGAATAACTTCCTGCCAGTGTGAGCACAGAATAACACACTTTCTTCAAGGCATTTGAAGACAGCCACCTGCTACTTGCACGTATATATCACCACAGAGTAGCTAAACACACTCGAAGGAGAGTACTAACTGTCCTATTCGCTATGCACAAGCTAACAAATATCTGTGATTGGCTAAATTAAAAATATATAGCTAGATACAACTTTATTGTCATTGCACAGTACAAGTACTCAGTGCAGTCCAGTGACTGTCAGAAAAATCATGTGACTGACAGAAAATCTTTATTTAAGCACATTTTTATGATAACACTTTCTTCACAGTTTCTAGCTCTAGTATGCTGGCCAGCTGACTAAATATTCCACATTGTTCATTTCCATTGGTAACCTTGTTAAATCTTGAGGACATTTTAAATTTGAGTATTTTGGCTGGGAGACCCAAAGCATTGCATCATGAAAGCATGACTTGCCTAAAAAGTGTCTAAACCAATGTGACAGACGAGCATCTGCTGAGACCAGTTGGATAATTGCCATAATGGGCTAAAAAAATGGACATTTGCTGTGCTTTCAGAGGCTTACAAAGCTACTCCTTGTTCTCTGGCTGAAAGCCCAGAACATTTAAATAGCAAGCAGGAAAAGCAGACTTTAATGGTGAGGGAAGTTTATGGTGTGTTTTACATAAAACATACAGGACATTATTTAGTGATAAAAAGAAGTCATAATGATTAGAAAGGAAAAATGCAACAGAAACAGGACTGTAGCGCAGAGCCTGGGGTTTTAATCAAAGGTTTCAGAGAACAGAAAGCTTTTTTATCCCAGGTTTAAAGTCTGGGAACATATCAGATCTTGTGTGATTTGGTTCCAGCTGTGGGTAGCGTAGGTGGGGCACCCCAGCATGTTTTAATTCTGGACACTATTAGATGACCAGTCCACGTTGATCTACTGGGATAATGCCCTTTAGTGCTTCATGTTGAAGTCTATCCTGTAATGCACTGTGTAGGTCTATAATTACCGTCTGTAGTTTTTGTGATGCTCTGCACAATTTGCTATGTCAGCCCACCTCTACCCTCTCCATTAAAAGAAAGTGGGGCATCAGACACACCAAACACCTTAATGTCACCCAACTAATAATATCCAGCCAGGTGAGAATGTGTGAGGAAAAAGATGGTGGTGTGTAATAAACTGGCCAGTAAGTGAACACTCCACCAATGCTACACTCTCAGAAAAAAGGGTACTTAACTATATCTTTCCTTGTCACTTGAGTGGTCCCCTCAAGAGTACATCTTTTATACATTTAGCATGTGTCTTTTACCTGGAAATGAGCATGTAGTGTATCTATAAAGTATTACTGTAAAAGCTGAGTATAAAGGTACAAGAGTGGTCCTTAAGGTCCTGTTAAGTACCTTAAAACATTTTAAAGGTACACTACATTTATATTACCATGCAGGAGACATACACTAATGGTACAAAATATCTACATTTGAGGTAATCTGTCTGTAAAAACAGCAAAATTTAGGTTTCCAAACATCCATATTCCAAAAAAAAAATGTTTCAGAGAAACTTAAAGAAAGCAACATATTAGAGAAGTTTCTGTTAAAATCATAATGGAGGCTGTCTCTATAACCTGCAGAAACAAAAACAAGCGTAACAGCCATACTCTCCAGGAGAACTGTGTCAGGTTCTCCAAGATGCTTAGAAAAGCTTACCATCCAGTTTCCTTATTAGTCTGCACAACAGCATATCTAAGAGTTATCTAAGTGTTTTCATGGCAGATGGTGTAGTTTTTTCCTGTTCACTGCTCTCTATAGTCTATTTTTATACATATATGTTTTATTTGATTATTTTTTAAGTGATCTTTGCTTTACAGAATGCATAAGACCTTTATGCAAAACTGTAAAAGTGTGATTTCATTTGGAGCCTGTTTAATTAATGTGTACATGATGTGAATGTGTGCTAGAGCAGATGGTGGAATCGAAATAAGAGTCTCTTTGTGCCAACTCTTGGCAGAAGGAGTACTGCTAAACATTAACTAGTAGCATATACAGCAAAGATGAGTGCTATTAACAATCACATGAATATCTGTAATATATATGTGTGTGTAATATAAGGTAATATGATATTTGTCCAGTTTCTAAATAAGTGAATGTGTTAAAAATGAGTGTAGTCTTTCTCACATACAGATTCTGACACTTCTCTTCTCTATGTGTGTGCAGATCATTGCGTACCAGCCATACGGTCGCTCTGTGGATTGGTGGGCTTATGGTGTGCTGCTCTACGAGATGCTGGCTGGACAGGTGAGGCAAAATTTCCATACCACCATCATCACAAAGAGCTGATGAACCAGTCAGCGCCTTGCATTCACTATAGTCATGTTCATGATGGTGGAAGAAGTGTTTGATGGAGGTTTATTACCAGACTCCATTTTATAACAGACTCTTACTTATGGTTCATGAAGGGAAAGTTTATTTCAAATCTCTCACTTTATATTCTTGCAGTTGATGTGTGCTGTATGTCTGTGGTTGGAGGGTAATAATATCTCAAATCAAATACTAACATTTTAAATTACACAGAAATGATAGATCACTGCATGATACCTCACATAATTGAGTCACACTAGAACCACATCCACAAGAATAATTGCCAATTATAAAGCCACTGTCAACTTGTTTTCATAATTAACTTCAATATTATCTGTGATGTCTGTGGTGAATACAAAGCTTAGTTTCTTTTTTGTCATAATTCCTTTTTAGTTGAACGAGGCTATTTAAGGTATAAGTGGCTATTTTACGTGTAGGTAATGTTGAGCTGGACTATTTTAGGTGTAGGTGATGTTGGGCAGGTCTATTTTGGGTGTAGGTGATGTTGGGCGGGGCTATTTTAGGTGTACGTGATGTTGGGCAGGGCTATTTTAGGTGTAGGTGCTGATGGGCAGGGCTATTTTAGGTGTAGGTGATGTTGGGCGGGGCTATTTTAGGTGTAGGTGATGTTGGGCAGGTCTATTTTGGGTGTAGGTGATGTTGGGCGGGGCTATTTTAGGTGTA
>CM040455.1:29159222-29190741 GCA_022758105.1 Pangasianodon gigas
TTAATTTATCATGAAATAAGGAGGAAACAGGCCACAGCTGGCCATGAAACTGCTTATCAGTCAATTGTCCAATTACTTTTGAGCCTGTGAAAATGAGGGACTCTGTAAAAAATGGCTGTAATTCCTAAACGGTTAATGCAATATTTTTCTTGAAGCCGTTGAATTAAAGCTGAAAGTCTACACTTCAGTCACATCTTGACTGCTTCATTTCAAATCCATTGTGGTGGTGTACAGAGGCAAAATTACTGTGTCACTGTCCCAATACTTATGGACCTGACTGTATCTAGATATAATGTTGAAATGTTACTTACTTAATGCCCCATGTCATCAAAAATTCCATCACTCTTTTTTTTTCAGTTTTTATTGATAGACCAACTTTTCCACCTCAGCCAAGTGTAAAATCCTTATATGTGATATTTAGGCTTTTTTTTAAAGAAATTTGACATGTTATTTTTATTCACGGTTTTAAAAGAGCTGACTTTAATTCATCAAGTTATAAATTTCTTGTCAGTCATTTGGAAGCACATTTGACTCGATTATTGGCTTCCGAGTCTGTGGCAGGCCTGATGCAAAAAAGAAAAGCAAGTGGAGTGAAAATTGGTATTTTATGGATTCTGTCAAATGAATGCAAATGAGTGAGTGTCTCCATTTATAGCTCATAGCCTTCAGTGTGTGTAGGTGGGTGTTAAATACCACTGAATTATACCGTGTATATTTAGTGTTAACTATTTCCTTTTTCCTCACCTGATCCAGACCAGCACACATTTACACGTTTATTAAGTCACAGGGAGAATGTGTAATGATAATGGAGTGTTCTGCCACTTTTCAATTCCAGTCAAAGCAATTAAGCTTTTTCTCCAGTGTTGATCCAGAGTCAGTCAGTTAGCAAAAACTGTCCAGATTTTCCTTAATCGTGTGTTCTGTTTAAGAAAAAAGGTTGATAGACAGATTTATTTATTGTCATTTTTAACTAGAAGAAGATGTGGTGTTTCAGTGTAGCTAATTTTTCTCTGATCAATTTAAAGTAGCTGAACTAAATTTTTGTAAGGTAACTTGAAAACCAGTGTAAACCTACAGTATCTCATGCTCCAGATCCAGACCTACTATTTGTATCCTATTTAGACAAACTGAAGAAGGCTAAACCAGGCTAAAGAAACTACTATTAATACATAAAGCAGCATTTCCAGATATCCAGGCCCAATTGATCTTTTTTCTCAGTTTCTCAAATGATCATGAGAAATATTTGTAGTAATAATATACAGTAGGGTCTGAGACGACTAGCGACTTCTATTTTGCATTCTTTTCTAAATTAATACAACAATTTTCATTACAAATTATGACAATAACTTAATAATAATTAATAAGTTATTGACAATAACTTGAGTGAAAAGTAGAATCTTGAAATACTATAATTACATGAATTTCAGAGATTATTAGTATTTGGTGTGTCCCCTTTTTTGCTTTAATGACAGTGTGCACTCGAGCTGGCATGGACTCCACAAGTTTGTGCAAAACCGTACGATCCATTTTAGATCAAATCCATCAGAGTGTCGTCTGAGCACATGCTTTAATAGAAGAGATTAGAAATGAGGAAAATCTGAGCTTTTGTACAAAACAGTTAATATGGTCAATATCACACATGTTTTTTACATTTAAATAGGGACCTAGAAATAGTGCAGAATCTGGAATATTAACTCTTTTTACCAGAGGCCCATTTTAGGGGTACCTACGTTCAGATCTGAATTTATTTCTGATGTCACACACTCCACAGTAGTGGTTAATGGCTCATATGAAAGTAGACATTCAGGGCTTTAAGAATTTGCAATGTTACAAAAGTATTTTTTTTTTCCTTAGCCTACTAGGTTTAAATGTTATCATTTTATTGTGGCAGTTGTACACAGTGTTTTACTGTATATAAAAAGCTTTAGTTGTGCTATCTGTTTTATATTTGTACCATTGTTATTGTAGAGAGGTGTGATTTGATCTGTTAGCCCAGATCTGTTTGCCCAGCAGGGGACTCACACTGCCCCCTTCCCATCACCCTTCTCACCAGCTAAACACAGAGTCATGATACTCTACACACAGAAACCCAACAGTGTCCTGACTAATCTTATAACAGACTTGCAGTGATAAAATAATTCATTTGTTTATCTGATTGAAAAAGTCGATTTCCATTCTGCTGTTGGAATGGAACACCAGCGTACTGCTAAAAAGGGTTAAACATTCAAGATATTGAACATTTCTTTGTTTTAAATATTTCAAAATTCTAAAATCTTCTGTTTATTTTCAATTTTAAATAAAAAAGTGGTCTCAGACTTTGGGACCCCACTGTATGTACTGTATCATAGACATAATGTGCATTTCATTTAACATTGAGAGCAACAAAGCAAATAAAATATTTGTATACAGAAAACTGCCAGTTAGTGGGTGCTACTGGGTTTTAGCTTGATGGTATTCTTAGTCCCTGACCTATTGAACTAGCATGTTTTTTGATAAAGACTTCTGGATAAAGGCATCTGCTGAATGTTGTAAATGGAAAAATGGAAGTGAGAAATGTTCCCAGAAAAGCTCTTTAACAGTTGTCAGTGTTATCTGTAAACATTGCATGTGTATCATGGACATTAGAGTGCTTTTGTTTGTTTGTTTGTTTGTTTGTTTGTTATTTTCATTTATTTTGTTGTTTTATTCGTTTGCTTGTTTGTTTTGCTCGCTAATCATTCAAAAGGTTTGTTGTGTTTGTTTTTTGGTTGTTTGGTTGCTTGTTTTTTGTTTGTTTTTTTGACTGAGTTGAATGTGTAAAGTTTCACATTGAAAAAATAACTTTTGCAATTTTAGTTTTAAAAAAAGACTTGATTCATTTCCACCTGAAAGTTAAAACCTACTCTTTTGCATTCTTTTAATAACTCAGTCGTTCTTTCACTCTAACTTTTCTTTCTGAAGAGCTTGACATTAACACAAGTGACTCAGATTCGAGTCACAGTGACCGTGTCGTTTTTGGCTGCGAGATCTTAATAAGGTTGTTGAAACCTCTTTATTATTTGGCATAATTGACACAGGCAGTTTTTAGAAATGACTTCAGCTCCAAGGCTTTTTGCCAAGCTCTCTTTCATTCCCATCGGTTGTCATGGATGCGGAAAGGAAGGAAGGAAAAGGAAAGCGTCGGCTATTTCTGTCTCGTCTCCAGTTCCGCATCTTATACAGTCTGGCAGCTTCACAAAGAGAAAGCCATCTCGGTTATTGTCGTCTTTTGCGTCTTTCATTCAGTCAATCCTTCTTTCACTCTTCCCAACTTCCCATTCTGACTTTTCTTTCCTTCTAAGTGAGAGAGAGAGTTCTCAATTCACCTATGATTCCCTGCTGGGTTGTGGTTTTGCTTCTGTTTTTCGTTTTAACAATCTACAACACGTCTTTATACGTCATTATAATTCAGACAATAGAGTAACTATTTTCATTATTTCTGTTTATATGTATTCATTTATATTTAAATTATTTGGCAGACTGTTTTATCCAAAGGGGCTTATAATCTTATCCAAGCATACTGTTATTGGAATAAATGTAAATGCAATTCTGTTACTGTATTTGTTAGCCCCATTAGTGTCATAGCTCTAGTGCAAAACTAAAGAAATAAACTTCAAACATGTCTTCATATATGTTGTTCCTGATGGACTATATTTGGGGTCAACTGTGTTAAAAGAAGAGTAATTTCTTCAAAAATGCAAGCTAGGTGCAAAATAGAGACACAGAGTAAACTCACATATATACACACACACTTCAACAGAGAGAGGTTCAGCTGAAAAAGGGTTAGATTAAGTGCTAGTACTTAAATATTGTCCATATTAATTGACTATAATTTGCTGTGATCTGCAGATTGTTTTGCAAATTGTAGAAAGTTTCCTTGCAAAAATAATCGTAATTCGTGAATTGTAAAAACAATCTCTAATTTCCCCTTGAGATCAATAAAGTGTTATCTGTTATCTTAATATACTATAGTGAAAAAAAAATTTAATAAAATATTTTGGCCCTTTTAACACCTGTGTTAAAAGGAATTTCTCCTTAATATTTCTTTAATAAGAATGATTAAAGTGTTTAAATCTACAGGATGTAAGATTTTGGATTTTCACACTCTCTGGTACACGGAAAACATATTGTGTAGTTTACATTAAAATATTAAGTTTCTCATCAAAATGTGATTTAATTGTTTATATAATTTTAATTTAAACAAGGTTCTAATTATTAGTTTGAATTATGTAGAGTGAGGATGTTGTGAGGATCTTGTGAGGATGTTGGCACGGATGGGAAGAAATAACTGTACTATTAAATTAATATTATGGTATGGTAAGTGTGGTAGAATAGTGCAGCGGTAAACCTAACAGCCTCACAACACTGGTGATCTGGGTTCGATCCTGAGCTTGGTGAGAGCACAGAGTTTGGTTTTATTTTGGACTTTAGAATTGCATGATCAAATTATGTTGGATATACAAAAGCAAACCGTGTTAATGTAGCTCAATTTAATCACGTGGAACCAATGTAAACATTTGAATTAAGTCAGCTAGCTCACTAAAATATAGTGTAGAAAACAAAACTGTAATGCCTGGTCATTAGATAATCATTTGTCATTCCCTAGCTTCCCACCAAATTAAAGAACCAATGCATGCCTTACCAGTCCAGCAAGGAAAAAGCTAAACCTCCATCAGTCCTGAATCTTTTTTTTTCTTATGGTATACTTATAGCACACTCTGTCACTCTGTCACTCCCATTTGTTTACAATTTCACACTCTTTCGCTCTCCCTCGCTCTCTGCTGATTGACTGTGGCTCGTGCCAGCCACCATTTATCCAGACTTCTTTTGTGCCTAAAGTTGGGGTGTGCTGGTTTTTGGCATATCTGTGCTGGAATATGATATACTATATATGTCATATTCTAAACAAATTTATTTTTTAATATAAAATTCCTACACACTGTAGCTTTAATATAACCCTGTCAAACCTGATTATATCATGTTTCTTTTTCACTTAAATACGCAAAAGATGGAAATAATTTTGATGGGGTAAGATATGATGGCTGGTGAAGAACACAGCCATTGATTACTTTGTTAAGCAAAGGAAATATGTTATTGTGTTCTAGCTTATGCATCCACGTTTCTAAAAAATTTTTTCTCCCAAATTGTAACATTGCTATTAACATTGGATTTATGAAGGATTTTTGGACTGGGCCAAGTTCCTGGCTTTTACCTGTGACTGACAGTATATGTATTTGTTTTCCTCTGAACATGGATTATTAATTGACACACAGTTAGGTCCACCAAGAGATCAATTTTATCTCACACTGTGCCAGACATTCACTGTATCACACTCGATTGAAACGATAAAGTGAGCGAAAAGAGGTCTAGACATTAGATCAATACACTTACACACTAGTCTAATCTAGACTATACCAGGATTTCTTTTGATGCGTACCTAATTTTTAACTATCTCATGACTCATATATACAGTATATACTGTACACAGAGACACAGTTTGCATGATTTTGTGAAGTTAGATGGAATGGTGTCAGACATTATCACCATACCATCAGCCTGTTTCTGTTTACGTGCATATTGCTTGCCACACCTGAGCCTCTGCTTTCGAACATCCAGCCCATGCAAATGTATTAGACTCCAGGTGAAAATAGATGGAGCATGTAATGTGTTATTTGCAAATTGTGGCCATGAGGGTAACAGTGCAATGTTTGTAGCTCCGTAGCTTATTTCTCCAAGTTTAGAAAAGAGAGGAGCAGGAAGATCTGAAGCAAATTTGTCTAAGCTTTAAGCTATGAATGTTATCTGTTGATTATATCTGGTGAGTTTCAGGATGGCACCCTGTCTGATAACCATTACATGTATGAGGTGTCTAATCTTGGATAATATTAGGTGCTGATATAAAATATTTTAACTATGCACGCACAAGATGGCTGCCACACCGTTTTCATAACCTCCTCAACTATTAGGATATGTGTGTGTGTGTGTGAGTTTCCTAGTTACATATTGTAACAGGGAATTATTTATAATTGCACTATCTGGTGTCACCCAGATGAGGATGGGTTCCCTTTTGAGTCTGGTTTCTCTCAAGGTTTCTTCCTCATATCGTCTCAGGGAGTTTTCCTTGCCACCGTCGCCTCTGGCTTGCTCATTAGGAATAAATTCATACATTTAAAATTTATATCCTGAATTTATATATTTCTGTAAAGCTGCTTTGTGACAATGTCCATTGTTAAAAGTGATATACAAATAAAATTGAGTTGAATTTAAACAATTTATGTAGTTATTTGTGCATAATTATGTTTCCTATTTTTATTTTTTGTGTCTAATACCAATTTATGTAGTTATGTGTGCATAATTATGTTTCCTATTTTTAATTTTTGTGTCTAATACTAAATTTGCATAGTGTGTAAATTTTAAACTCAACACTCCCTCTCTCTCTCTCTCTCTGTCTCTCTCTCTCTCTCTGCAGTGTGGGAAGGGGGCCGAGAACTTCGACAAGTTCTTCACGCGCACGCAGCCGCAGCTCACTCCTCCAGACGAGCTTGTCATTGCCAACATTGACCAGTCTGAGTTCTCCGGCTTCTCCTTTATCAACCCGCAGTTTTTCCACCCGTCCCTCACCAACACCGTATGAACGAAGAAAGAGACCGGCTCTAAGAGTAACTCTACCTACACACCCCCCAGAATGCCTCGTGCTTAGTTTTTTTCCCCATCATGTCTAATATAATTTCAATCTTAACTCCAACTTTTCTATTACTTTCTCTCTTATAGGATTTTTACAATTATTCGGTCCATCATTTTAGTTTTAGGCCAGTCAAAGAGTTAATAGCACTCGGTTGGTGTTGTCTAGTATGGGTGTTTTTACGGTAGACTAACCACTTAATATCTTGAAGGCATGAGATATGAGTCCGTATTGGTTCACGATTTTTTCTCTTGACATGAAACCCCATGAGAGATGCAAAAACCTGTGCTTCCTGGTGTTTATAGTGTAATCCGTGCCAGTCTTCCCAATCAGGAAGCATAAAGTGGGGTTCTATCAGACCTGTGTGATAATTATTTTCACCACTGACATGTCAATTACCTTTGCTTGTGGTCTTGCTGACAGGCAGATGCTCTAAAAAAGTGTTTTTTTAAGTTTTAAAGTGCTCTGATTGAACATAGATTGAGCTTCATCTTGGAATTGATGCAGATATTCAATGTAAAATGACCAGTAATGATGAAATTTAAGACTGAGATTAGTGTGTGTGTGGATCTACCAGCTTCAATGTGCACTATAGCTAACCACTGGTAGAAAACATACACTATGTTTGTGTTAAAATTCGAAAGCCACTCTCACATTACCATTAAATGAAGGCAGATTTTTCACACAGAAGCTAAACCAGATACTAATGCATTGGGTTGTTAAGAAAACCTCATAGACAAGATGGTTAATTAGCTTACTATCTAAGTAACAGGCAAGCTAGCTGAACGGCATGATAGTATTCATATAGATGATTTTAATAAATGCATCTAGTTTGCTTTTCCGCATCATCATATCTATCCAATAGAAGTTCAGTTCTCGATTTCAACTTAAGATTTATTGAAAGCATTATTCTGTGTTAGTATTGCTAACATGACGATGCTTAATATCTTTGTGGTCTGCACGTTAAATAGCAAACCCAAATCAAGATCAGTTCATATTACGTTTAGCTTCTCTCCTACCTGTAACAGTTTACTGTTCAGGCATTTTCAAGAAGACACATTTGACACGAGATTTAGATAATAAAAAAAAGAAAACTCAGTAAGTCTCCCATTTGCTTAACACAAACTGCAAACCTTTTTGTCATTTTTTATGGGGATTTGTGGAATATACCATGCAATTGATGATTTTTTTTTCATAAATGAAATTACTGATGAATTAAGATGGAATGAAGTGTTTGCATACCTGTCATACACACGTGATGTGTTGCATGCTCCTAAATTGGAATAACACCAGAGTATTATGTTGTTGCGATTACAAAATTATATATATGCTACTTGCTGAAATCATCTTTCTACTACTATTTTAGATTCCTTTGAAATCATTTTTCTTCCTGGCCTTTCACTATAATCTTGCAGCAGTGTATTAATGATTTTGTAAATACTTCTAGGTTATTTAAAAAAAGAGAGAGAGACAGTAAGAGAGAGTGAATAGTGAGTTGAAAGTTTTATACCAACATCTGAATGTGTTTTTATGACATTTAGCTGATAATAAGTTCCCTAGAACAATCGATTTTGTCAGGTTACTGTCCTTGCACGGGTTTCAATCAGCTGATGTTAACTTTAGGAAAATTATCAAATGCTTTACACACTGTTGTAGTAACCTTTTTAGTCCTGTTTGACCAGTCCCTTATAAATGTTTACTTGCTAATTAAACTTTTATATAGTTGTATATACACTGCATACTACACTACTGTTCAAAAGTTTGGAATCACATGACATTTTAATATCACACTCTCAGAAAAAAGGGTAGTAAACTGTACATTTCCTTGACACTGGAGTAGTACCATCAAGCCTACATCTTTTGTACGTTTATCTGGAAAGGGGTATGTAGTGTACTTAATCTAGAAGCTAATTACAGGTACAAGTGTGGTCCTTAAGGTCCAATTATATACCTTGTACTTTGTAATCAATACACACTAAAGGTACAAAAGCTGTATGTTTGCAATATCCCACAGTGACAAGGTAAAATACAGTTTAGTTGGTTTTTTTTTCCTGAGAGTGCATTATTATCATTATTTTATACACTAAACTCTTTAAAAGTTTAATAGATATAACATTTACCAGACACTAAAATGTATTTTTAGGGGCTTTATTTAGTATTTATTTGTTTAGTATTGATTGAAGCATTTTGAGGAGAAAAAAACTGGTAAATAATATACTGGAATTGTCGATGTATAGTAATTATTAAACTATAGTAAACGTATAGTTTAAGTGTTTCCACATAAAGGTTTGATCACCACTTTCCTAACAAAAAAATAATAATAATTTTTATATTAACATGTTTATACTAACGTCTTGAAGCTATACAACTTTCTTTTTGGAATTTTGGAATTATTGAAATTATTACTAGTCATTCCAGGCACATAATGTTTTACAGCTTTCTACAAAAGACTTAAGTGCATAGCATTAGGATCATATTACAATCATTTTATAGGTCTGAAATAAAATTGTTTATATTACTGATATCTTTAATTTCGAATTTTTTGAGTGATGATTTCAGGTTTTTGAACGGTAGTGTATATATGTGAGAAAACTAAAAACACAGTTACGTATTTGTGTAATTGGAGTTTTTATGTACTAAGGTTTACATCACAGCTTTACATACTTAAAAAAGGTAGTGTGCTAGACGTCAGCACAGACGCTTAATAAACAACCCCACATATGTTTCCAAACATGTCTGGAACAGGCTATATTGTTTGTGAGAGTTGATTGGTTGTAAAGTGTGAGCTGATTGGCTGCTGTGGTCCTGCGGTTGCCTTGGCTTTTTCAGCCTGCATGTTGGCTATGCTAAAAGTATGCACATGGAAACTTTACTAAAACAGACACACATATACAGTATATTTATATATACACTTATGTACTTATATATACATACAGTGTGCATGATGACTGAAGCATTCCAGATCACACAGCATGGACTTAATGTGGCAAAAAGATATCTTAAATAATGGGGTGTTTTTGTCCTCTGTCAGTCTTAAAAGTAATGAAAATGTTGAATTCTTTTGGTCTTGTAATTTATATTGTGTGGATTCTTCAAACTGCCAGGCTGTAGGGAATTCGT
This sequence comes from Pangasianodon gigas, assembly GCA_022758105.1. NCBI lineage: Eukaryota > Metazoa > Chordata > Actinopteri > Siluriformes > Pangasiidae > Pangasianodon > Pangasianodon gigas. The sequence continues at coordinate 29,169,043 of CM040455.1, forward strand.
AACATTACTAACATTTTACCCATTTCTGAAGTTTTACTTTAATCCAAGTTTAGAAGGAAGAACCCATGCCAGTTTGGTTGTGGGATCCCATTTCACAAACCTTTTGGTTATCAGATACACAAAAACATATGGGCTCAATTTCAGCACCATCTATAGTATATCAACTTCATAACAGCCTTGACTTACAGCTGCTTCAGATGGTAATAATGTTTTATATTCATATACTGGCACTTGTTGATCAGTAACTAGACGATATATCGTGATACTACACACAATCAGAATAGAATTATTGTCAATAGAAAGAAAGAAAGAAAGAAAGAAAGAAAGAAAGAGAAGAATCCCTAAATAGGCAGAATGACAGACAGTTCATGTAATTTGTAAGCTAGTATTACTATGATGGAGTCTTACACTTTCACACTAGAGCATTTCTTTTCTTGATTTGTAGTTATATTACAGGTAATATTGAGCAAATCCATCCCATTGGACGGGATTTTAAGGAATCTAGGCATTCATCACCTTTGAGACCCTTCAGTGTAATATTAACTTAAACCACTTTAACTACAAACTTAGTTTTGTAAGGTTCTATCTGTTTTCAGCTAGTGCCTAAAAAATCTCAAAATTCCGATAATATGAATTTGAAGTAACCTGAAAGTGTAGGTCTTGTTGAGATGTAAATGTAAATTTCGGGGAAAATAAAACAATGTCCCATATCTTGAAATGGCTCTTCAACTAGATAGAACCTTATAATATAATATACAAGATCATGATTTGTTTATTCACTATTGCTCGCAGGTTTTATTACCTTCTTACCTAAACATATGATATAGCCAGCTAACCAGCACATCAGTTACACAAGCTAGCTACATAAGTTTTGAGGTCGCAATATAATAGTTAGGAGCAACTTCTATATTTTTTAATCTTAAACATTGGCCATACCAAGAGTGTGGTTTGTCTTGCTTTTTTGGTGAGCAGATTTTATGGGATTGCCTACACTTTGCCTTATGCCCAAGTGGCACAACAGAAAAGCATTCGCCATGTCTTTGGGAAATCGCTAGTTCAAATTCCGACAATGCTGAGAGTCCAAGAGAGCAGCAAAATTAGCTGTGTTCTCTAGGTGGGAGGGATGGCATACCCTCTCCCCGGTCAATCAGAGTGAGCCAATCATGTGCATGCGTATGTATGTGAAAGAGGGCAAATAGCACTCTTGTAACCCTGTGGTTCAGCATGAGTAGCTGTTATGAAGGGTCCAGAGGCTGGCTTCAAATGTCTTGGAGAAAACACAATGCTAGCATTCACCCTCCCGGTTGGTAGCTGTTGTTTGGCAAGCAAGAAGTGGGTAGGAATTAGTAATTACTACAATTAAGAAAAAATGTGTACAAAAATGCGTACCTATAAGCTGCCATCCAGTTAGATTATTGATAAACAATGATACAATATTAGGCCATTATCATGATTAAAAATATTAGCCCATGCCTGTTCAACCATCCATTGATATTCATATATCCATTAAGTTGTCAGCACACTACACTTCACATTTATTCCATATACATTTGGTTTTCACATCCGTCGTCACCCATCGTCCCTCAATAGTGCCAAGCCGATAACTGAGCCCGATGATAGCAGTGTTGCACTAAATGTGTAGTCTTCACCACCACATGTGTAAGTGTTTATTTAAAAACTGTGTGTGGTAGACACATATAGCCATATTCCTCTGTGTGTATGAGCCTCTGGAGTCAGAGGAGATAATTATTCCACCACAGTGCTGATAATGCGGAGGCTTGTGCAGTTCCCCAGCTGTGTGGGCAGCCACTGCTTTCTGATTTCTTCATTGTTGCTTGCTTTGCTTGTTCGGCCATTTTGAAGTGATGGAATATCCTGTCTTGCCTTACCTAGCAATCAAACCATCCCTGTGCCTCTGATTTTTTGTGTGTGTGTGTGTGTTTGTGTGTGTGTCTGTGTGTGTGTGTGTGCATGCAGCTGTGTATGTGTGTGGGAAAATGCTTGTCTTTTTGGCTCTTTTTACTGAATACTAATTCCTCTGTCTTTCCTGCATGCTCTATTCTTCTTGCACTTGTCTCTGCCAAACACTAAAAAAACACACACAAAAAAAATTAAAACAGATTCAGCTTCTGTTCTAAAACAGATACTGCTTCTTTAATCACTTTTCAACTGGCAGAATCGAGTGCACTTCAGGATGAGTCAGACAACCTGCTATTTAATTATAAAGAAGAGGAGAGAATGAAACTGATTCTGCCCCAAAGATTTTAAAACTCAAAAGTAAGTCATTCTACCCATATGAGGACATATTTTAATTTTAATTTAGTTTAATCAGTGGACTAAAAAACACAAAAAATATTAAAAACTAAAATTAGTTAAAACTAATTATACTATGTGCCAAAAGTAACTGGTGTTAGAAAGGTGTTGTTTTGATCTATTCTACTCAAAAGGTCAAATGTTAAAACTAATTTTGCCAAAAAAAACCCCAAAAAAAAAACAGATTTTAAAATGAGAATTGCCCAAAAAAGACTCACTCAAAACTAATTTCCTGAAAATAACAGATTTTTAAATGAAATTTACCCAAAAGGACAGATTTAAAAACTGATTCTGCCCTAATCTTACCCAAAAAATACACATTTCAAAAGTTATTCTTCTCATAACGACAAATTTTAATACCAATTTTGTTTAAAATAGTCAATTTTAAAGCATTTAAAAAAAGAACATATTTTAAAACTAATTCTGCCCTATAACAAAAATGCAGAAAAGAGAAACTAATTTTAAAACTAAACTTTCTCAGATGTTAAAACCATTTTTGCCAAAATAACAGATTTTAAAATGAAAGCTATTCAAAAGGACAGAATAGAAAACTGATTCTGCATGAAAGGACAGACTTTTAAACTATTTCTGCCCAAAAGAACCAATTTTAAACCTAATTCTGAAATAAGTTTTTTACTAATGTGTGATCTGAATTCCTTTCACACCTGGTTCTCCTTTTTCTTTCATTTTTGTCTCTTTTATATTTCATTTTTGTTATCTGTTTATGTTTTTAGAAAACAGGATGGTCCCTTTTATTACCAGGATGAATATAAGACCTAAGGTTTAATCTCTGGCTCTCTGATGAAGGCGTGTTCAAATGCCACGTAACACTCTCGCTCTCTGTGCTTGTACATACTGACCCATGATTGACTTTATTGAAAATTTGTAATGGTGTCTGTTGGTTTGCCCTTTTCTTTCCTGAGTCCACACCTTCAGATATAACTATTGATATTTGTACCTAATGTATAATACTGCAAATAAAGTATGAGAAATAAAGCACCATTTTGAATCTGCTTTCTCTCATTTCTGTGTATGTATGCATGAGGTATGGTGGTAATAACAGCTTTATTACAAGACGAAGGGACTCAAATATTATTTCTTTCACATCAAGCCATTATTTGACCTATTGTTACAGTACAAATAAGATAGTATTTTTTTGTAATCTATTAAAAGTTCGTCACTGCCCTTGTTTATTACGGCCAATTTTTCATAGCTACGTTAATGGCTACTTCAACAGATGTAATGTTTAAGCTTTTTCTTTAACAATGTGAACAACACTATTTACTTGTTTCAGTTTTTTCTTGTCTCAAACCAAAAATCGTGATTGTGCCCCAAAGTGAGCCAGTTATGATACCGCCTAAAGCACAACTATCAGTACACATTTCTGAGATACTGACATGGTTATTGTCAGTATTTTTGTAACAGTTACAAACTCTGATTGGAAGCAGCTGATAAGTGTCTGTGCTGAAACTTTAAAATTGTCTTTCTTTTTTTCCAACACTACTGTTTTGCCTGCAGTTTATTAGCAAATCTATATACTGTATATCATAGAAATTATTGTGATATGACATATTTGTCATATCACCCACCCCATTATTTAGAAACAATCTTTATGCAATGCATATTTGTGGGGTTTTTTTTTGCCCAATTTAATAGACTGTCACTGTTTTTAGAAATTCACAAATTTACTTCATCTACAAAAACTGAAGTGACGTCTTTCCTGTTAGACCATGATTTACACGTCATCAGTGCTACCCAATGTAAAATCTGCAAAAGGAATGGGATTTTGCTGAGTAGTAGAACTATGGCAAGATAAGATCAGTAGTCACCTCACCTGTACTTCTAGTGCTGTAGATGTACAGCTTCTAGTTAATTAGCCTGTAGACAAAGTGCTATCATTTTTTTATTTACATATATGATTTTCTGTGTGGATCTTAAAAGGTCAAAAGGACTAGACTTCCTGTAAATCTACACTTTGAGAAGTCCGTGTTGAACAAAAGCGCTTGAACACTTTGAAGATTAATAGTGCATTGTCTATCCTAAGTGTAACTCAACTGAATAATGATAAACTGAATAGTTATGGATGCCTATGGATTCAGGTAGCTGGTTTTTCACACTGCAAAAGTATCTTTATCTAGTATTTTTATTTGGGCAAATAGGTCAAGTTGAAATCGGATCTAACTTCATGGCGTTCTATGGAACAACTGAAGCAGAATCCAATCCAAGCATAGAGCTATTGAGGGTTAAGACTGGGGTTATCTTGACATGGCAGCTACACAAGCAGCATTGTTCATGTATTCCACATATTCGCCTGTGCACCTTCTGCACATCTGTAGTGTTAAGTTAGTGTTAGTGTAGTGTTAATGTTAAGTTCTGTCCAATAGCAGGCAGGTTGCAGCCAAAAGATACCTCCTCAACAAGGGAATACCTTCTTTGTCCACTTACTGAAATTTTGCACAGTAAAGATCACAGGGGTTGAAGAGGCTATGATAATAACTGTCATGAAAACTCTAGTAGTACAAATATACAGTAGATGGTATATCAGTATGATATAACAGAGCTCATAGCACTGAGAGAAATTGACAAGAAGAAGAAACAACATGTTGGTGTATATTTCCACCTCCGCTGTTTACTTTGTTATTGCACCATATGTCATGTTAATTCTTTTGGACATGATGCCAGATTTTTGATCAAAATGTTCCCTGCTAATGTATCAAGCTCCAGTGCCATTCCAGCAGAAAGTGCTAAAATATTTAGCACCTCATTTCAAAACTCTTGAAACTTTTATATACGCCTCAGTGTGCATGTGAAAGAGAGCACAAAAGGAGTTAATCTCTGTGTATTGCAGGTTTTGAGAAGCTTTCTTACCTGTGTGAGAATTAAATTAATGTGTATTTATGATATTTAGAATTTAATTTCTTTGCACTATATATTTGTGAGTCTTGTTTAACATTATAGGTGTGTTTATTAAAATACAAATCATACAGTATCAAGAAGTCCTGGAAAAGATGCTTTGTCTTGGCAGAATCAGTCATTTTCAGCATGTCAGGGTGAAAAGTGCATGAAAGACCAACTTAAGGAAAACCAAGCTAGAACTGAGACAGTTCAAGAAGTCTTGTAATCTGAAACAAAGAAGCAAATGTGAAGTGATGCCTACTTGGTCGAGACCATATACAGTAATTAACACAAAGATTAGAGCAGAAGTTTGAGATGAGCTCCAGGAAGGTGAAGAGTCAGAACAAGGCAAGTGGCCACACCTACCACATCCCTTGCCTCTTCCCTACTATTCAGCAACACCTACCCAAGAGGCGTTAGTGGGGGGCTGCCCAGAAGTCCAGCCCAAGGTCTCAGAGTTCTCCTCTCATTACTCAAAAATATGGGGTGAGCAAAGACATGGGAATTATTATTTACTTGCCAGTGAGACTTGCTGCAGGCCTAGTGTTGGAACAGATTCTAGTTGTAAAATTCCCCCATTCCCCAAGCTCTGTTGGCCATGAACAGAGCTTTACAAATAATCTGCCTGACAGAAACTGCCTGACGGTTCTTGAATTACCAAATGTCAACACTGAAAGAGCCAGTGATTGTAATCCTTTCACAACGAAGACTGATAACCATGAGTGTGAGGAGACAAACCTAAAAATATTCGAGTACACCAAAGAGACTGCACCGCAAAATTCTGATTTCACCCTTCTAAATGATGGTTCTTCCACTATTGAATGTTGACTCCAAGACATGGTGGGTAGTCATACCTGAAACCCCCATCTTAGCTAAAGGATCTATCTCCAGGAACCTCAGCGCAATAAGCAGAACTGAAGGCCTTAATCGAAGCATGCAAGACTCAAACCCCAAACAAAACTGCAAAAGTGTAATACTATTTCACAGTATGAATTTGGTGTTGTCCATGATTTCAGACAGCTATGAAAACAAAAAGTTTGTATACCAGCTGTTGGAATACTTGTGATAAATGGAGAACTGGTTTAAGAACTTTTAGCTTCCAAAAGAAATGCTCTAGCAGACAATGCTGGAAAAAAAAAAAAAACATTTTTTTTCCAAGAGAGGAATTTGGAGTAAAGTTTCACAAAGATAACATTTGGCATTATAGAACTAGACTAGTAGCTCCTGAATACCTTCTACCCTACAAAGTGACAAAAATATACCTGCCAGGACACATGGATAAGCACAAGGTCCTGTGATCCTGCTAAGCATTCAGTGGCAACCAAGCTACACGCATGAACATGACAAGACTAAGCCCTTTCAAGGTCATCTCGGGCCAATCTCTGTCTCTTCAAGGTATTATTGATCTGAGAAAAGGTGATGGACATGTTAAAACCTGTGAAAATCTTAGTAGAGCAGTACATACAGCATAGAACCACCTAAGGCAGGGCATATTGGATTCATGTGATGAGATTCATGGAGTAACATTGAGAGAACATGGTGTAACATCGCAGTAAGCTGAATAAAGAAGAAGCCAATCCCCCACCACCAACAGCAACACCAGACCACTGTTCATCAGTCTGTTTCTTTACAGAAGTACATTTTATACATCAAAATCTTTTTTTTTATTTCTGAACCTTTCAGTCACTGAACACATTTTTTAAAAATTGTAATTTGATTCAGTTGACATTTGACATTATTAATTCGACATTTGACATTATTAATTAAATTTTTTTTTTCTTAGTTATTTGGGTTTGAATTAAATGTACAGACAAATAGGCTAATATTTGGGTCCCTGCTCCTCACTTTGACAACAATGGGCCATGTTGGGTGCCGTAAGTCCAACAGTTACCTCAATATTTGCATGGGGAAAGTGACACATATTCAGAGTCGGGGGTTATGCAGCTGCTTTAGTCAATTTTCTGTGAGCCCAATTCAGATTATGCAAATCGTCTGTATTTAGTTCAAGCCTCAGAGATTGACAGGTTTTTCTTAAGCAGAAGCATCTAAGATGGGGTTTTCCAATAGCTTCTACACCACTGACTTTAAACATAAGCACTTGCTCAAAAAATCAGAGAGAGAAAATGCAGACAAGTTTCTGTTCTACTAAGAACAGCAAGTGGACCTGAATTCTACTGTATTTTATTTCCACCCATGGACTACAGCATAGTTTGGTGTGTTATAGCAGAGAAATTCAACTGAACATTACTTCAGTTTGGCTCCCTGTTCCAGAATGTTCTCCAACACACAAAACCTTCTTTTTGCACGTATGTGCAACATAAACTGCTAGCACAGCATATGGTATTGAATAATGGGCAATATGTTACTGCCTCAGCAGTGGCTTCTAAATATAGATATCCACTATAGCACTGGCCTCATCTGTTGACAGAAAGGCTATAATTCTGATGGCTTCTAATGGCCCAAATTGAAATCTGTATTGCCAGGGGTACAGATATTGCAGATATTGTACCCAACTACGATTTAAACCTATGCATGTTCAGTTGCTTGTGTAAAGGTTGCATCATCAGTAACTTTTTTTTTTTTTTTCACGAAAATAAAAATAATTTTGTCAATTTGTTTATCACATTCTAAGAACAAATTACAGTTTATATCAATGACAAGATCATTCACAGGATCATTTATAAAAGAAATGTGGTATTCGTGAAATTCCAGTTAGTTTGGACTAACACTCATATCCTACAAGAGCTCCTCAGATTATTTAAATTTACATGTAAGGAGACTCACTAATCTAAACCTTGATCTGCTTTGAATCCTATAATTGAAGATGAATTATTGATGATTGATATATGAATTACACTGTCAAGTTTAAATAGGTCATTTATTTCAATTGCACACAGAAATGTAAAGGAAATTTTGCAAAAACCTGGTTGTTTCACATTAATGACTTAAAAAGAAAGCAACCCACATTTAATCCATAAATTAAGACAAGTAAGATGAGCCATTAATTTAGTACAAAAGAAATGGTACCCTGTAACAGGAGGAAGAAGAGGAGGAGGAGGAAGTGTGTGTCTGTGACAGCCGACTCGCTACATTGGCTGAGCTGCATTAGTGGAATTTTTATTGCACACCACTCTTAGGAGGCATCTTTCACCATTTAGTTCTCATTTTGTTGTTTTCAATTCCCTATGAGCTTTCGTTGGTGTCAATAATGTAAATGAGCTGTGCCATGAAGGCACTTTACAGAAATTTATAGGTTATGACAATTATCAACATATGCATGTGAGTATGAAGAAAATCAGCATCACTGAAACTTTTGTAAATCTGGAGGGAATTTTTTGTTTGGTTTGGAGTATGAGTACCAAAGAGTATGCTTATCAGTGTAGATGAATTGCTTGTCTTGTGCCTAGTTAAAATTTACTTACTGTTTGTGTTTGTAGTCAAATTTGTCAACAGAGTTTTGTGGTTAAATTTAGCAGTTATGTGGTTAGATTTAGTTAGCTTTGTTAGATAGCTAGTTATGTTATTCAGTAAACAGTTCTGCCTATTCTCAGTGGATTACATTTTTTCTTGAACACTTCCTTGCGGATTGAGTTGAAAGATTTTTTTTTTTTTGCATTTTTGCAAAGATTTTTTTTTTTTTTTTTGCAGGCAAGCCATGTTCATCATGTGGCACTTTGCTTGCTGGTGAACTGGAGTTCATGGCAGACTTGCTAACATAAAGCTTAACAAATAACAGAAAAGAACCACTCAGGTACATACTGTATGCTGCTAGTTTCTTTTGTTTAATCCTTTCTTATCAGATATATTATATGGTTTATAACTTCCCACCCATAACATTACCAACACTAACATGAACAATACAGCAACTGTTGTGTTTTGCAAAGCTTTTTTGTGTATAAAGTGTATGCACACCTTCTAAGAAGGCTTTCTCCAGAATGCAATGCAGCTGATATGATCCCTCTGTCTGCTAATGACCAGCAACTTCATCAGTTTTCTCCAGGAACAAGAGAAAATAACAACTAAACCTTCAGGGTGTTTTTACATATCTTGCAGGTAGTCTGTTTGAATCAATCTCTGCTTTATGCACTTGGTCAGGTTTGTTTGGGCAGGTGTGAACAAAGCAATCACACTTCCAAATTGCAGACCAACTGAAATATGTGCTGTGCTGTAAGAAATTGAACCTAACATGTTATGGGTTGTTGGCAATAAATGCTTTAAATAAATTTCATAGATCCCTCTGAAAATAATCCAATTTTTGAAATATTAGACTCATTATTTAAATATGAATATGTACAATTCTTTTTTGCTTTACATTTTAGCCATAGAGCTTTGTATGCATCAATTTTCCACCATGCTAGCTGACATTATTTACATGCTTACTTGTTTTTGAGTTATTGAGGTTTGGCTATGCTTCACGGACCCCTGAGTGTCCCCGAACCCCACTTTGAGAGCCACTGCCGTACATAGTCCATTTGAATCAAACTCTGCTTTATCCACTGAAACGTTTGGACAGGTGTGAAGAAAGCAATTACACCCCAAATGTGAGAAATGAACCAAATGTGTTATGGGTTGTGGTCAGGCAGTTTTTGACATGCACAATGCAAAATAAGTGCTAGAGGATAGCAGAGTTGCCAACTCAGTGTGGCCAATTAATTTTTTCCATATGCCCTGTATACATTACTGTATATCCCTATTCATTTTGTCACTGTTTAAAATGTTTACACTGTTGACAATGTTTGCACTGCACTGCCACTTAATACCACTCAAGTCTGCTGCTTATATCTACAATGTTTACACCCCACTGCACATTTTGTTTCATTTATAATGTTAAATTACTTTTAGTATACTTCTAACTCTCTGTGCTGCTGTAATAGGTGAATTTCCCTCTGGAATCAATCTATCAATCTATCTATCTATTGATCTATCTAAACAAAAGAAAAAAAACAGACCCTGTGAAAATGTCAAACGCACCCCTAAACATTTTCAATGATTTTTTCCACTTGTTCTCATAGCTGTCACTTATTTACAACAATATATAGGCCTAATAATATGAGACCATTTTAGGACCTTGGTGAAAAAATAGCCTATTGTCCATTAGAAATGTTTTAACTACCATTAGAAACCATGTTTTAACTATTTGTTAGAATGTATAATACTTCTTTAAATGTTACTTTAAAAAAATACTGTGTGATAGAGCAGTGGATAGCATTGATGCTTCACAGCTCCAAGGTCCCTGGTTCGAGCTTGAGTTCAGGTTACTGTCTATGTTGGTTTCCTCCATGTTCTCCAGTTTCTTTCCACCTCCCAAAAACATGCTGGTAGGTGGATTGTCTACGCTGAATTGCCTCTTGAGTGTGAACACGTGTGTGCATTGTGCCCTACAATGGACTGGGATCCAGGGTGTAATCCCGTCTCAGGTCCAGTGTTCCCAGGATAGGCTCCAGATCCACCATGACCCTGACCAGGATAAAGCCCTTACTGAAGATGAATGAATAAGGTTGTGTATTATATCACTTAAATAACCCCACATGTTCAATTTATATTATTTGTTATTTCAGCTAAGGCATATTACCAGGGAGGCTTGGCTTCCCTACAGGACAGATGAAGGGAGGCTGAATTAGACTCCATCTTATTGTTTCCGTTGGTTTTTGTTTGTCTTTTTTAGATTATTCTTCCAATTTCCATCTGACAACAAATTCTTTTTCCTCCCCATCAGCTGATTCACTCACTGCCTTCATGCTCTGGACTATCCTGACTGGTAGGAGTGTTATACCACGTGACACACTGAGAGAGGGGGAAAAAAAAAAAGTCCCGCGAGAGGAGTACAGAATGTCAGGAAAGCCGTGCAGGAGAGGCGCGCGCGCTCCACTCCTCGCCTCGTCCACAGTGTGTAAAACTTCACGAATTTCCATTTCGGTTTTCACTTTGAGCACTTAACTGAAAAATAAGAATAATAGTAATATTAATAATAATATGAACAAACTCGAATTGGTAAATTTCGCCACGGTTTCAGTTTACTAGCTTTAGAGAAGACGTCGCGCGCAGCCTGTTTTCCCGCTTTTTTTTTTTATTTTTATTTTTATTTATTCTGCACGCGAAGAGCAGAGTGAGAGACGCACGCGGAGGGGAAGCTGAACACATTTAAACTACAGCAGCACTCATTCCTGAAGGTATGTAACGCTGTTTATTTACATTTTTTATTTTTTTTATTTTTATTTTTTTATCGGTTTGGTGAAGTGTTATTTCGTCTCCAAATGATTTTAAGAGATTTTTTTTTAAGCCTTCGCGTCTACCATAGACACTTTCTATAATATCTTATAAAATGACTCAAAAATCAACATAAACATGATACTTATTGAAGTAGTTCAAACTGGTTGTACTTTTTGCTACACTATTAACCTAAATTTTTGTCTGTTTGAACTAAAACTTACAAAAAATATATAGACGGAAATGAGTTAGCCATTATGCTAACATAGATATTAGTAAAGTCTTGTTGCCATGGCATCATGTTGAGTCAGATGAAATATGTTGCAGAATATAACACACAGAAGGTCTATAAATCCTGAGAAAAGCCTCCAGACTTCTGTGTATTTCTGCTGATTGACAGAAAAAATCCTAAAATTTCACTCTATTCACGTTTTATAAGGAGAAAAAGTAGAGTTTGTTTCACAAAGTGTCCAAATAAAAATGAGCAGTTACACAGGCAGTGTTTTACTTTTCCACTTTCTCTCCTTTAATATCATGGTTTTATATATATATATATATATATATATATATAGAGAGAGAGAGAGAGAGAGAGAGAGAGAGAGAGAGATTGATATATAATACATTCATCCATTTGTGAAGATTAGTCCTGGCAGTTAGAAATAAGCTTTTGTGTAATCTTTTAGAGGATCATATCGGAGATGTAAGCCCCTCCGGCTGCCCATTATCTACACGGGCTATTTGCATGCTAATGCGGCATGAAAGAATATTGATTTTGCTTTACAAAGCTTCAGTGCCAAAGGTAAGGGCTGTATTACATGTGGTGTTTTTCCCCCCCCCCTCAGAGAGATAATAAAGCCCCGGTGCAGCAAATGCCATTTCAGCACCATGGACAGTGACATGGACTTGGTGCAGACATGGATGTGGTCCAGATGTGTACCAGCAAAGCATTTCAGAAATGATAAATGTATATGAGATGATAAATGTGTGAAAAAACTGGCCATCGTTAAGAGACTTTAGTTTTCAAAACATGAACCAGTTCGGCTTCTGTAGCAGATCCTCTGTTGTGGTTTATCCAATCACATGCTTTTATATAAATTAATTAGCTGAAGGCAGCTCATTGGACCAGAGACTAGCTACAGGGTTAGAGACATTAGCTTGGAAAGTAGAGAGTTTTCACCAACTTTTATAGATTTTTCTTTTTATTTACCCTCTCTTTTCTTTTCTGAACTGACAAAATGGCTTGTTTAAAAACAAATCCAGAATGGCCAAAGTGGAGTATGCTGACTTACTTTTATTTACAAATCTCTATTAAGACTTGTTCCAGCCTACCTTTATTCATATCTTTTAAATACTCAAAGTAATGCTCTCAAAGTTTTACAGGTTTCAGTTGGCTGGAGGATTCATGGTTATGGGTGTTCAGCAGCCATTTACAGTAATACTGTTTGTCATAGGAAGTGGTATATAACTTACCTTTAGTTGCCAGTTTATTAGGTATGGCTATGTTGTACTTTCACTCATTGGTCATTTTATCATGCACAATGTGTCAGCCCATCTCTACCCCAGCAATCAATGAAAAGTGACCACCACAGGACCATTGCACCTGAGATATTATTTCTTTTTATCAGCATAGCAGTAACACTGGCATAGTAGCATGTGGCACTGGTACACTGCTGCAGTTTTAAATAATGTTACTGCTGATTTGAAAACAGTTCACCAGTCAAAAATATTCAGCCAATGTGAAGAAAATGGTTACTGATGAATTGTTAGAGGGCAACTAACGCAAATTATGCATGGGGAAAAAATGAACTACAGCCTACAAGGTGAACCAGCAAGGTAGGTCTGTCTAATAACATCCAGTAAGTGTACAGTGTTTAAAAACCCCATCAACACTGCTGTGCCTGATACGCTCATACCAGAGCTACACACACTGCCATGCCGCTACCATGTTGGAGTAACTACTGTGCTCAGAATGGTTCACCTCCCAGATAATTGGGTCCTATGGTGGTCTCTTTCCACTGATAGATCAGTGCATATATACTGTATGATCAGCACATGGTGTCCATGTATTATTTACTTGTCATATTGATCAAGTACAGTAGCAGCAATTGCACTGGGAGTCTCTGCTGAGCTCAGTGAAAACCGTGCACTGGTTGTTTATGAGACATTACTTCAGAAATATCAAAATCAATGGAACTTTGGAGATTTTCCACCAAATAGTGTATATCCTTGCTTATCAAGATTTTCCATGATGCAGTTAGCACTAAAGCTCTGCTAGACAGTTTCCATCATCATCATCATCATCATCATGAGTAGTCGAGAAATGCAGATAACTGAGCTGTCCAACTTAGTGCTTTCAAGTGATCCTGATCCATATCTTACCCAGTTGCTAATCTTATACGTTTAAAGAGACCAAATGCGTCTTAACTAATCACACTGGGAATAGTTCTTTTGCAGAGTAGACAGAAATTGTATCTGTCTTTCTCATTGCTTTATTGAACTGTTTCTGTTGGTTCCAAGGACATTAGGGATTCTATAAACTAATTTCCTCCTTTCATACTCATTTAATCCTTCACTCTGTTCCTCTATCCCAGTCTTATTTCGCTTTATACTGTTGTGTCATATTGCCTGTCATTTAGGTACAAAACTGAAAACCACACATTTTAAGACATATTTGAACTATCTTTCAAACAAAGAAGTGCCATTAATGTGTAATGTGTAAACTACACCAAGCGTAATCTACATGCGTACTTTTACCTAACCAAATCTAAAATACTTCAGCAAATACTCAAGCTACCAAGGTTTAAGAGTGAATAGTGAATTCAATCATAAACCCTCATAATGCACTCTAAATAAAAATGCAACTGTTTTTTTGGTACATTAAATCACTCAAACATTGGAGTAAAAAAAGAAAAGAAATGTAGACCTTTAAAGTACATTAGAAATTAGAAAACAACCATAAACACAAGGGGAAAAAACTGAACACAAATAAACAAACTCATGCCACCTCTACTAAGGATATATTCAGTTTCCCATATTGTATCACATTGTATAACAGATTTCATACAACTTCCAACAATGCAATCTGGCTGAAAAGCATTCTATCTAGAAAGTAAGCATAGACCAGCCTAAAAGTAGAAAAGTGCAAAAACTCTGGCTTCAAGGAGATTATTGCAACAAATGCAATGTGTACCCCCACTTCAACAGTGACAAAAAATAAAACAAATCAATGTTTAAAAGATTTCGATTCTTGTAAGGTGTTGCCATATGAGTGAGTAAAAGACTGATGCTTGTTTGTGAAGTGAAGAATGGATGTTCATGTATAAATCCACATGACAGTAATTTCATGGTTTGAAGCAGCCTGCATTTCTGCACAAGTGTGTGTGTGTGTGTGTGTGAGTGTGTGTGCACAGGTCAGAGGACTCACACTGATGCAAGTTAGCAAAGAAAGCCACTGACAGACGAAACAGAAGGGGTGATTGTAGGATCTAACTTCACACACACACACACACACACACACACAAACATATTCAGAAAATATTCAGACCCTTTCAGTTTTTGCACACTATTATGTTATAGATTTACTTGTTTACTTTATTGTATTATAGAATAATTTTTTACTACTTGCCATCAATCAACATAATGACAAAGCGAAAACATGTTTTTAGAAATGTTAGCAAATTTATTTAAAAACTTAAATGTATTATTTAAATTAGTATTCAGACCCTTTATGCAGTACTTTGTAGAAGCACCTGTGGAAACAATTACAGATTTGAGTCTTCATGGGTAAGTCTTGACAAGCTTTGCACACCTGGACTTGGGCAGTTTCTCTTGTTCCTCCTGGCAGATCCGCTCAAGCTCAGTCAAATTGGATGGGGATTGTTTGTGAACTGCCATCTTCAAGTCTCTCCACAGATTTTCTCTGGGCTTTGGCTGGGCCATTCAAGGACATTTAGAGACTTGACACATAGCCAATCCAGCATTGTCTTGGCTTTGGGTCGTTGTTGTACTGAAAAGTGAACCTTCGCTTAGTCTGAAGTCATGTGCACTATGAAGCAGGATTTCTTCAAGGACCTCTCTATATTTGTCTGCATTCATACTTTCTCCAATTCTGACCAGTCTCCCTATCCCTACCACTGAGAAGTACCTCCATACGATAATATTGGCACAACAATACTTCCCCATAGGGACGGTAATAGCCAGTTAAGGAGCACTACCTCAGTTTTGTCTGACATAGCACTTGGAGTTCAACCCAAAAAGATTCATTTTGTCTCAGAGCCTTTAAAGTGCCTGCCATATGCCTTTTTACTCAAGAGTGGCTTGCATCTAGCCACTCTACCATAAAGGCCTGACTGAATATTTCTTTTAATTTCTTTTGTCATTATGGATTATTGTGCGTAGATTACTGGGAAAAAAGTAAACTTAATCCATTTATGTAATATGTAACACAATAAAGTGTCTGTGGGTCAACTAGCTGCATGAGTCCAATAACTATATGTGTCTGTAGAACCCAGCGTGTGTGAAGGTGGGTGGGAAGGAGGGCTCAGGAGACAGGTGGACTTTGACAGAGCTTCAGGCTCACTTTATTTTGTCCGCTAGCTCTTTTCAGCACGCTTACAACACTCAACAGAAAAACCAAAATAAAACAAACACCATCCCAATATTTCAGGGCTTTCGCCTCACTCAAGTTCATCAACACTTTCCAGGCTCATGCTCCGGTGCGTGTGGGTGTGTGTGGGTGTGTGTGCATGTCAGCTCTGTCCCTCTCTCTCTGATTCACAGCGTTCTCTTTTTTCCTTTGAAAGGACAAACAACACACACATAAGTAAACTCAACGTGATCACACACAGGTGAGAATCATCAAGTATTACCTGCTGGTTCAATAGATCTATAGGTCCAATAGCTCTGTGAGTCTAATATCTGTATGGATCCAACAGCTCTATGGGTCCAGTAGCTCTGTGGGTCTAATAGCTGTATGGGTTCAACAGCTCTATGGGTCCAATAGCTCAATGGGTTCAGTAGCTCAATGGGTTCAGTAGCTCTGTGGGTGATATTGACTGACAAATTTATTCTTTTTCAGTTAGGATCATTATTACTTGTTTTGCAATTATTGAAGTGAAATCAGTATTTGATCAATATCTAGTACCAGCCAAGGTCTGATATTAGCATTATATAACTATTTATAAAACAAGTATTAGTACATTTCTGTATCCTCAGATACAGTTACATACAATGCAAACACACATCATTGGTCATTCTAAACATAATAGTGTTGTTTATTTGTTGGTATGCTTGCCTTTGCATATATAGGCAAAGAATATAGGTCAATAGATCATCTGTTTTTCTCTAGGAAATGGGCAACACAAGCTTATTATCAAAGGCTTAAACTGTTTTGCACTGCATGTTGTTAGCTAAAAATAACCTTGCATATATTTACAAAGTAAAAAACAGACACAGACTGTTCATCCAGCTTAACACTGTATCTGCACCGTAGATTTCAACAGTTTTAGCATCCCTGGGGCTTTTTCCTCAACATTTTCCCATTTCCTCCGTATTTGGAGTTCTCCTCTACACTGTTGTTTTCTTTCCATCATCGACATGGAGAGAGAAATGGGCAGAGCTGCTGAAGGTTTGGTGGTTTTAATTGAGGTGTGTGTGTGTGTGTTTGTGTGTGTGTGTTATTGACCTGAAAGAGGCCTGACCCAGTTCACAGGCACAGAGCCAGAGAGGAAAACCCACACTGCTGTAGAGATGAGCTGCTCTCTCTTAATTAGAAACACACAGAATTACAAAACCCACAGAAAGCGAAAGCTGTGATGTCAGGAATTTAACATACTGAGCAAAATTTTTGAGCCAAAGCAGGTGGTTTTTATATATGTTGCCTCGCACCTCAGGGTTGCCTCTGCCCTGTGTGCACAGAGCTTACATGTTCTCTCTGTGCTTTGGGGGTTTCCTCCGGGTACTCTGTTTTCCTCTCTCAGTCCAAAGACATTCGTTGTAGGCTGACTGGCATTTCTAAAATTGTCCATAGTGTGTGTGAATGTGTGTGTGATTGTGCCCTGCAATGGGTTGGTACCCCGTCCAGGGTGTCCCCCTGCCTTGTGCCCCAAGTCCCCTGGGATAGGCTCCAGGTTACCCCACGACCCTGTGTAGGATAAGCGGTACAGAGGATGGATGGATGGATGGATGGATATATAATGTAGCTATTGTATTGCTACATCAGAAACTTTCTCTCACCATAAAGGCTATAAAGTTTCACCAATTTGATGTGGTGTACTGGACAATATAGCAATATACTGGACATTTAAAATGTCCAACATTGGGAAGAAATTGCCTGAATCAGTATAGCCATTGACATCTTTTTATTACTAATGTACTGTTACTTAGAAACTTAATCGCCTTAATTTATTTATTTATTTAGAGCTTATTCATGGATGGAGATTCTTACCTCTGCAAATCCCCAGGCATAATGGATTATTTACCTTCAGTTCATATTCTTGTTTTTGTTCCTCATACAATTAATTGAAATACCTGTTTCGGGCAAACATAAGGTAACATTTCTTCCACCCTGATTTCAGTATACTGCGTGTATCAAATAACATCTCAAGTCATTCCAAGGAAACGATAAACATCCCTAAAGTGTTGGTGGAAAGCTGATAGAGGAGACAAGCGAAGCAGAAAAGCTTTTACCGTTCTCATCATAACATGGCCACTCTCGCCCAAAACAGCCTTCCATCCCAGGACATTTGTGTGAATTGCTATCACACATGAATCAGACATGGCTTTGTATTCCATTGAGACCAGGCATAATAATTCATAGAAGAAACATCAGCTGTAGGAAAATTGAAAATTTCATTGGTTCTTATATGCAAAGATCTTGTAAACTATAATTTTAAATAAATGTTAACAAACAGTAAACACATATGAAACAGATATTCCACTTCCTCCATATTTGATTTAAAGGACACGAACCATCTGGAACCACTTAGTGTCATCTCATTTGCCAATAATAAACTGCTGTCATTGATATTCAGCAGAGAATAGCGTTGAATTCTAAAGCTTCCACTAAAAGGCCTTTGCAACATTAATGCTGTAGAGAGACAGAGCCGGAACTAAGAGAATGGGAGATCAAACTGACACTGTGATCCACAGTATGAGACCATAAACACAAAGAGCTCACACCATGCTGAATATAAATACAGTCTCCTAAGGGGCATTGAACTGGCCAGTACTAATGCTTCTGATTTGCTATTCAAAACCTTGCTAGGTTTTGTGAGGGATTTTAGCTGTGAAGATATACACCAAAAAAGCATAAATGTTTGGAAATGTGTGTGTCCATATCAAGAAGCTATTACAGTGCTTTTTATTTTAGGGTACCAAGATTGATTGGACGTTTTTGGCATTAGTTAATGCTAGAGATAAATAGAAAGCTACAACCACTTTAGATGGTTCACTACATGATAGATCACTTGGCAATGGCAGCAGGATGAATTCTGCAATGAACAGAAGCATCCTAACTGCTTAGATCCCACCAAATGACTCAAAACTTAGTGGACAGTTATTGCACCAGGACACAAACCTTATGAAAACAAAACTAAAAAAAAAAGCCTCAGAAATAAGCAGGAGCTAAGATGCTGCATTAAAAGCCTGAAGCAGTGAGCTTGTGACCTTTAACCCTCAGCAGCTCAGCTGTAGGCTTGAATTGTATCTTGTGTCAATTGTAAGCCACATTGGATTCAACCGGGCACCAGTAGGGAAGATATTTACTTAACACATTACCTTTGGAGCAATGTATATAAAGTGATGTGGGTTTTTGTGTAGTTCATTCAGTCTAGGCATGAACACCATTGACTTCTGCTGGCTTTTTGGCACCCAGTGTGGGACAATTCAAATGAACTGATTTTTAGAAATCTATAAATAGACAGGTGACAAATTAAAGATAAAAACCACCATAACGTGTCTTAGTAGGGTGTTGGGCCACAATAAGCCACCAGAACAGCTTCAGTGCACCTTGGCACAGATTCTCCCTGGAACTGCACTGGAGTGATGAACAGCATTCTTCCAAAAGATATTCCTTCAGCTGATGTTTTGATGATGGTGGTAGAGAGCGCTGTCTAACACATTTCGAAATCTCCAAGTGGTGTTCAGTTGGGTTGAGATCTGGTGACTGTGAAGGCCATAGCATAAATGCATGATTTTCATGCTCAACAAAACAAAACTATTCAGTGACCCATCGTGTCCTGGGGATGGGGCATTGCCAGCCTTTTATTTATCACCCATCATGTTTACATGTCAAGGTTAATGTAAACCGAATGTGGCAGTGATTTCATAAAAGTGTCTGGCCACAAGCAGCACATGTCTTGTGAGATCTATTACTGTCCATGTCTGGAAAGGCACCTTTCTCTCTTTCTTTATCTGTTTCCCTTACTTGTCAAAAGTGATTTATTAAAATTAACCTCTCTGGCAATGAGTGCTGGCATCTGCAGTGGCATGCATCCAACAGGGGCCTACCCAGATCCCATAGACACAGTTATAGAGAGTTGACTCTAAAATCCTGGATGTGGGTTATTGCCTTTTTTATGGGCAGAAAAACACATCCCATGCAGTAGCAGGTTAACTAATGGGCAGTGTGCTATAAAAGCACTTCAGAACACTTTCAATTTCCTTTCTCCCTTATCAGTAGTCTAACGCCCACCTGGACAGGGATTTATGCAGTGCCAAATGGTCACCATGGTTTCACTATAAAGGCACCCTATTATGAAGTAAAGCTGCTTCAGTTCGATTAGCATAGCGCACTAAGAAACAGTACAGGAAACAGATGTGTGCATCACAAACTCACAACCCAATGAAGCCTAACTCAGGGCTAATGAGCAGTTCTGAATCAGCACACATGCAGGCGGGTGCATGGTCGGTTGAATCGTCATGATTCTAGGCGTTTTAGCATAGTGACTTAACTAAAAGGCACACTAGGCTTCTAAAGTATCAGCTCTGTTAGTGCACATAAGCCCCAGTCAGAAAACTTAGATAAGGGAAATAAAGACAGGCAACAGTTACCATATGTAGTAAATTAGCACATGGTATACAAATGTGTTGTCCTTTACATCGAAATAAATAGAATCAATGTGGAATGGAAAGGGATCCTATTTATGCCGCACATTATAGTGTTTATTAGATACCATCACAAACTTAGCCTTTGGCTGTTTTGATAGATCAGGGCATTAGCAGAATCCAAAAAAGGAGTTATGCTGACCAGTCTTAAACCAACATACATCACTAGTTTCTTTTAATATATGTAAAGTCATATCGCAATCACAGTATGCAGTATATTTTGTCCATATTATGCAGCCATACTGTATGTCCTATTAATAGGATTAGTAGTCCCTTTGCAGTAACAACTGTCTACACTTCTAGCAAGGTCTTCCACTAAATATGGAAATGTCACTGTGGAAATTCTATTCCAGCTAGCCACAAGAGCATTACCAAGGTCATGAACTGACGTTGGGCAATTTGGGCAAGCGGCTCTTATATTCCCAAAGGTGTTTGACGGGGTTGAGGTCCGGCCAGGTAAGTTCTTTAGGTCATACCATTTCTTTAAGGCATTTGACTTGTGCACACAAACACTGGGACATTGGAACTGCTACCACAAAGTCATCATCTTGGCATGCTGCATCATTAGGTTTTGTCATCCCTAGCACTTGGAAGCCTAGCATGAATTATGAAAAAACAGCCCCAGATAATTTTTCCTCCTCCAGCACACTTTATAGGTGCCATGAAGCACCGAGGCAGGTAGCATTCTTTAGGCATCTGCCAAATACAGACTGATCTGTTGGACTGACAGACAGTGAAGTGTGATTCTGCACTCCCAAGAATGGGTTTCCACTGCTGCGTCCAATAGTGCTGAGTCCAATAGTGGTGAAATTTGTATATTTTTACCTATGTGTGACTTTCTGTCAGCTGTCACAGTGGAGAACTCTAACTAACAGATTTCTTGGTAATGTGACTTCTGTAATGATATAGTGTTGAAAGTCTGAGAGCAGTTCAGAATGTCCAGTTCTCCTGCCAAGTTTTTTTTTTTTCTATGGAGACTGACACCTGCATCAGTGAGCAATGAGAGTCCTTAAATAGTCTAATTAGAAAGGGGTGTCTGGATACTTTTGGATAAGTATGGCTGATTTCCAGTATCATTATCCAATATCTCAAATACAGTCAGGTCCATAAATATTGGGACAGTGACACAGTTTTGGTAATTTTGCCTCTGTACACCACCACAGTGGATTTGAAATGAAG
>CM040455.1:29190841-29331968 GCA_022758105.1 Pangasianodon gigas
GAACTCTGTAAAAAATGGCTGTAATTCCTAAACGGTTAATGCAATATTTTTGTTAAACCCCTTGAATTAAAGCTGAAAGTCTACGCTTCAGTCACATCTTGACTGCTTCATTTCAAATCCACTGTGGTGGTGTACAGAGGCAAAATTACCAAAACTGTGTCACTGTCCCAATATTTATGGACCTGACTGTATATCATCTAACACAGCCAAGTTCATGTAAAACAGCTCACTTTCTCAATTATTCCTCTATTTGCCGAGTCCAAATCAGTGTGAAATTGATACTTTTCTGTTTGGTCTGATTGAGTTTCACACTGTACAAATTGAAGTGAAAACAAAATATTTGCTAAGGGATGTGTGTTAATGGGCACAGCTGGAACATACTAAAAGTCTTTCATTTGTTAGGCAAAAATATGGTGGTGATTTTGCAAGAGCAAACAGAAGTCACAGAAATCAACCAAGCACTGAGAATACAGAGCTGAATAATAAACCAGTAATTAAAGGATTTTTTTAAATCTGTTTTTTTTTTAAATATATCCAGCATTTCGTGTTTGTTTATCCAAAATACTGTATCCTCTTGCTAATTTTACATGTCTCATGCCAGTTAATGAGCTCACATGTACAAGAATGCTGACTTGAAACAAAAATACATAGCATGCTTGGTTCACTTCCTGGAATTGGGTCACGTCAGGGCTGATTCATGTTATCACTGCATGATTCAACCCTTGGACACAGACCGAGACAAGCTCTGGTTGTTTTGGTCCCCAGATAAGTGTTTTCTAGGTGACCCAGACCATGGGGGTAAAAAAACCCACCAGGGTTTGATTCAAACAGACTAAATAGTGCATATATGAAAAGTGATGTGTCCTCGCCGATAAAGTGTTTTTTAACCTTGGTGTGAACTGAGTTGTATTGAGAGTTGCATATGCACAGTGACACATATCTGCTCTTTACTGGATATCTCAGTTTATGAATGGGCTCGAAAACTGAACCTTTCTCTCTCAGTGGGTTAGTGAGGCACAGCTGCCTCAGGCAAGGCAAGCCACTGAACCGCACTGGCAATGAAGAGTCAAACATCAGCAGCATGTTCACATGGTTCACTTCCCATAAACAATGTTTACATTCCCATACATAGACAGCAGAGGATACCCTCCATGTACTGACCTGGAGTGGAAAACCATTAAAGCCACGTTGTAGTGCACATCAGTGTTTATGACACAGATGTTTATGAACTCCCATAACCCTGTATTCATATTGGCAATAATCATAAGTGAGCATTGGTGATTAACAGCAACAGGAGACAGAATGAATGTGGCCAGGATGCATACTCATGCTACATAGGTGATTGACTTAAATTTCTGGGTCATGTAGTACTACATGGTAATAAAGGTCATGAAATCTTAATGTGTGTGCACAATATACACTTTTCACTCTTTCAATTTGTTATTATGCATCCATTTTAGTGCTCTCCATTAGAAGAAAATGTGCCTACATTGGACAAATCATCCAAGCAACTATCAGCTGCCACAGTTACGGCTCAGGCTGAAAATGCCTATTTTATACTTTTATCAAAATTATCAACATATGAAATTCAGCCTTTAAAAAAAAAATTGTCTCTGAGTAAGATGTTGTCTCCAGGAATTAATATATGGACAATTGATGCATGATAGTGCAATTATTATTTTCCCAAATTATGAATTTCTGAGTTAAATATTGTGGTTACAACAAAGCATCCATACTGTACCATTTAAATCATGAATTAAAAATCATGTATTTTATTGTTCACAGGGTGAACAGTCCATAAGTCACATTACCTCACTATAATGATGAAAGCGGACTCAATTACCATTTTTGAAGCTACAAGGCACCCATTAATATCTGGTTAATATCTGATTTAGAGTATAAAAGGAAATGTAGTTAGATATAAGCATATATTTATTCAGAAACTTTTATCCTATAGTTGATCTAGCATTGTGTAACACAAATAAAAAACGTATTGTTAATAGAAAACATATTGTTTATTCGCTGTATCTTTTGTAGGCTACCAGATACATAGAACAGATTAAAGATGCATATTTAATTGCTTTTTGAAAGTCTCAAGTCTCATAAAGTAAACCTCATATAGTGACAAAGAGTTATTGAGGGTTCAGCACATGTTTGAAGAGATTTTATTTTAATTTTTGTTTATTTTATTATATTTTTATCTTCTCATCGCACATTTGTTCAGTTGTTAATATAGGAATATTTGCGTACTGAAATTCAGGGATATCCATCTAGCTGTGACTCACATTCTTCCCTCCATATGGCCCACTGCAGGTCCCTTGTCCTGCGTGCGCTGCCCCCTGCTGGAGCGGAGGTGATGAGTGTGTGTGGGAGGAAGGCTCTGACGCTGCTGAGCAGTGTGTTTGCCGTGTGCAGTCTGGGCCTGTTGGGAATCGCCGTCAGCACAGACTACTGGCTCTACCTGGAGGAGGGAATCATCATGCCTCTCAACCAGAGCACAGAGATACGCATGTCCCTCCACTCAGGCCTCTGGAGAGTCTGTTTCCTGGCAGGTGAGAGGGTTTGTGCTTAATATCTGATCATGGAGTGGCAACATTTCCATCCACCATGTATCTTTTTGATGGAACTCATACAGTGAGCGATAGAAGAAGAATATTTATCTTGGGAAAACTTCAGCCTACTAGGCAGCCATCTCCTAAATGATCCACAAGACTAGTCACCATAATGTGACAATGTCCACCTTCACAAAATTAAGTGTTAGGACTGTCAGAAATAATCGCACTATTGTCGCACTTAAAAAACAATATTTAATAGTTCATAATATGTAGTTATTTGAAGGCATTTCTTCTATCTAAAAAAATCTATTTGAAGGTTTTGGCCAAATGTCCCCTTTGTTACTTGATCTTGAAAAAACGGTCTGTCATTAGGGGTCAGTAGAGGTATATCACTAGATGACATAGTTTTATTAGGACAGGTAGAAAAAAATACGTCTTGCTTTCATACCCCACTTGACACAAACGTTTTTGCATTGTGTCTGATTACTGTTTTACAGGCAAATTATGTGTCCTGATGAAGTAATTCAGTCAGTTGTATTTAATTTGTAGTTGGGTGAAGTAGTTACTTATACTGAAGTGATGTTACATAAATAATGTCCAACCATCCGTGCTGGAATTTAGGAAAACATTTTATCATTAAGTATGTACTAACCTGAGGTGCATTTTTGAACCAAAGTGGGTTTGAAAACACCACTGCGTCTGTGAACTACGACTGTCACTACCTCTGGTGTAATTTCTGACCATAAAAAAATAGCAACTGAGTGCAAACCATGTAGCAAATTACAGCCAAACAATATTCAGAAGCATTTGAATTCTAATATTTATAGATAATTAAAATTCCCACTTTTGAAAGTCCTAGTGTTGAACAGGACTGAATGTTGTGGATTATTGGTAGCAGCACATGACTAGTGCCAGCTGCATGTCTCCTGTTCCAGAAGTCTTTACAGCGTCATGTAGAGACAGTGTGTGCTGATGGAGCTCCATTAACGGATCTTGTACTTTCAGAGCTCTTGTACTTTCAGAGTTTAACATCTGACAGTGACGGTAGCAAGTGCTGTTCTGATGGCACGTTACGGAATATAATCACTTGCAGAGAAGGCATTGCTGCGGAGAACAATAGTGCTGTCTCATACCTGTCTCCTCATTCTTCGGTGATCCCCGTTTGAACTGCACACTGTGTAACTTCTTTTCAGACTGCACTGTGGTCTCCTTCTGAATCTTCCTCTTCTTCTTTTTCATTCTCTGTGAAAGAGATCCCTGTAACTCTGCTGTAATGCAGTGTGTTCCTCTCCAGTTCATTCAGTGCCTCAGGGCTTTGCTTTTAAAGGTGCAGTTTGTAAAATATAAAAGTGTTTCAAGGCTTTGAATGCTTGTATAATTTTGAAGACACCTACTGTGATTCATAAAATGGCCATGCAGTGGATCTGGCCAGCTGCTTCATTTACGGCTACTGATTTTGCCAGAAACATAGGATCCATCCCAGCTACTTTTTTCTAAAAGGAAAACCAAAAGGCATAGTTTGAAAAGAGCATGGGGGTTCTTCTGGGGGGAAGTGAAGTTTGCCTCATAGACAGGAGAAGTCTTTAAAAAATGCAAACCACTCCTTTAATATTGGAGCTTGGTAAATGATGAGTACATGTTACCTGACTTTAAGTTAGAATACCTTTAATTGATTGCAAATATTTAGCTCAGTTTTGGAATCATGATAGTTTACCTCCAGTGTACATTAAATATGAACACAATTTATATTTAAATAAATAGATAAATAAGCGAGCATGCCATCATAGAATGCTGCCAAACTGACATTTCAGCCATATGAATTTCATGCACCAATAAAACATTGATTCCATCAAAATGCACTGACACAGTGGAACAGAGCCATATATATACACCGATCAACCATAACATTGAAACCACTGACAGGTGAAGTGAATAACATTGATTATCTCATTGCAATGGCAGCTGTCAAGGGATGGGATATATTAGGCAGCAAGTGAACAGTCAGTTCTGGAAGTTGATGTGTTGGAAGCAGGAAAAATGGGCAAGCGCATGGATCTGAGCAACTTTGACAAGGGCCAAATTGTGATGGCTAGATGAGCAGGTCAGAGCATCTCAAAAACAGCAGGTCTTGTGGGGTATTCCCGGTATGCAGTGGTTAGTACCTACCAAAAGTGGTCCAAGGAAGGACAACCAATGAACCAGCGACAGGGTCATGGGCACCCAAGGCTCACTGATGCACGTGGGGAGCAAAGGCTAGCCCGTCTGGTCCGATCCCACAGAAGAGCTACTCTAGCACAAACTGCTGAAAAAGTTAATACTGGCTATGATAGAAAGGTGTCAGAACACACAGTGCATCGCAGCTTGCTGTGTATGGAGCTGCGTAGCTGCAGACCGGTTAGAGTGTCCATGCTGACCCCTGTGAAATGGACCATGGAGCAATGGAAGAAGGTGGCCTGGTCTGATAAATCACGCTTTCTTTTACATCATGTGGATGGCCAGGTGCAAGTTTGTAGCTTGCCTGGGGAGGAGATGGCACCAGGATGCAAGCCGACAGGAAGAAGGTAAGCTGGCGGAGGCAGTGTGATGCTCTGGGCAATGTTCTGCTGGGAAACCTTGGGTCCTGGCATTCATTTGGATGTTACTTTGACACGTACCACCTACCTAAACATTGTTGCAGGCCAAGTACACCCCTTCATGGCAACGGTATTCCCTAATGGCAGTGGCCTTTTTCAGCAGGATAATGCACCCTGCCACACTGCAAAAATTGTTCAGGAATGGTTTGAGGAACATGACAAAGAGTTCAAGGTGTTGACTTGTCCGCCAAATTCTCCAGATCTCAATCCAGTCGAGCATCTGTGGGATGTGCTGGACAAATAAGTCCGATCCATGGAGGCCCCACCTCGCAACTTACAGGACTAAAAGGATCTGCTGCTATCATTTTGGTGCCAGATACCACAGCACACCTTCAGCGGTCTTGTGGAGTCCATGCCCCGACGGGACAGCCATTTTTTTGCCATCTGTCTGTATCTTTTTTTCCTTTCTTTTCTTTCTGAAACTTGTATGCATGACTGGCCTTCCCACTATGATAGACAACCCATTGTCATATTTATTAACCCATTGTATTAGCTGTTTAATTGGAGGTTATAGTCAGTTCAGGCACAGTTGTAGTTTCTTTTAATGAGTTATATAACTGAACTTCTTGATTTAGTGTCGCTGGTGAATACCACACAGCATTGAGAAACCTCAAGGACCTGTCTCAGAATTTAGCAGATTGTTCCAGAACAAATGTGACAAAAACACAAGGTGACAGAACGAAGAAGAATCTGGCTCTGTACCAGAGTACGGTGATTTGGGTTGTTAGTCTGTTTTAATGAAATATATTAACTGCCACATTCTTTCTTTCTACCTGGAATTTTTCAGCACATCTTTTGAGCAGTGTTTCTCAATATATCTTATTTATTATTGTGCCCTTGTGTACTGAAATAGAAATAATACAAATCAAACCTCATGGTCTCCCATATTAAAAATGTCAAAAGTGAATGTGAACTAAAAAAAACAAATCAAATTAATTTTAATACAGGTGTGGACTTTTTATATAAAATCTTCTCGTAAACGAGGTGAAAAAGACCCAGTTTGAACGCAGCTGAAATATCCTTCTTACATACTCAAACTGGCATTTTAATCACACCTCTGTTCTTTTTTTTTTTTTTAATCAGTTAAACAGCATGAAGTGTTGTTTTTAATCAGAGAATGACTGAGAAATGTTTATGAGTGTCATGCAGTTTGTCTAATGTTTTTTTTGGATTGATAACCCTGCATGCACAGTGGTCTAGGTAGGTGTAGTAAGAAATAATTGAGACCTGTACACAGGTACACAGCTTGCACACACACACACACACACACACACACACACACATACACACACTTAACCCTAACCTTAACCTCAGTAACCAAAAAGGAACTCTTTGGAACTAATCCAATGTCTGTGGCTGTGTAAAGCAAGCAGCACATAATTTCTATCTTTTTTTTTTTCATTCAGTGACATGGTGATCAAGAGCATTGTGAATCTATTTTCAGTATATTGAATCAACTTATAAATCATTGCCCTCATTCATTTCATTTCTCCACCATTTCTCCTAAAAAAATTTTTTATCCATCTATTTCTTCTTCTCCTTTGAGCAGTTACTACAGCTGTAAGCTATAATTTTGAAGGATCACTTCCGTCTTCTAATACTTCCATTTTCAGAGTTTGTCATAACCTCATTGCTCACTAGGAACATGAAATGACCGTCTTATGGAAGTCATTGTTATTTACAGTGCAGTCCAGTTTAGATATGGTTGATGTGATGTGATCTCCGACATGTTTTGATGCTGTGTTTCAGGAAAAGAGAAGGGACGTTGCTTCACCATTGAGTATGTCATGCCTATGAACGTCCAGATGACATCAGAGTCAACAGTCAGTGTCCTGAGTAAGTGACACTACTGATCTTATTCTGCCAGGGTCTGTAAAAATTGTTTAGTGTTCACAGTTAGTCAAGCTGAACATAACAACACCCACACATCACATCGACATGTCACAAAATTGTAAAATCACTGCTATACATCAATAAAAGCAGCAAATGCTATAATCTTTTGCACTAGGTTAAACAGATGAAATAACTGTTACATTAATTTATTTGTGGATAAGGAAAATATGGCTACATTATCCTTTAGCTAGTTTTTCAGAGGCATTGTTGGATAAATATTGTTATAGACTGATGGAGTACAATAGCAGCCAGGCTAAAAAGCGTTTGAAAGGGTTTGAAAGCTGCACATCAGCATCGTGTATATAAGTATATAAGTATATGTATATATATATATATATATATATATATATATATATATATATATATGTATTTTTTTTACATTTACATTAACAACATTTGGCAGACAAATAAAATATATATTATCATGCTTGTACAAATAGGTCAGAGTCTAAGAATACTATCTGCATTAATGCTCATTTAAGTGTGACTGCTCTTAAAGGCATAGAATCTCTGGGAATTAATATAACGCAATTGTGACCTTTTTATCTCATAATTGTGATTATTTTCACACAACTGTAACTTTTTATCTCACTATTACTTTTTACTATCACACAATTGTGACATAGTGCTTCCATTTCCAGTAATCAAACCAAAACAATACAAGCAGTGTAAATAAGAAACCTTACTGAAGTATTCTTTTCAGCAGGAAATGGCCACTCCGGAAGAATGTTTTTGCCTGAAAAAGAGACCGTGCCTGCAGTGTTTGTGTGGCTTTGTTAGGTTTAGGGGATAGCCTAAGTACATGGAAGTCACACTAACTCACAACTGTGAGATAAAAAGTTGCTAGTAGAATAAACCATGAATTTAGTGAATGTTAATGGTGTCACAGTCTTGAAATATAACAATTCCTTTCACAAGGTGACTGTTTTTTCTGTAAAGATTAGCTGATTACTGCACCTAAAGATAAAAATCAGAACAGCAGTGTAGATAATCTGAAAGAAAACTCATGCAAACAAATCGAACGAACTGAAATAAGCTGCAATAATTTACAAACATCAAATCAATAATTTCATGTTTCATGAAGTTTAGTAAGAAAGGTGATAAGAATATTTTTAGATTATAAACTAAACTAACCCATTATTCTTTCTCAGTCATCTCTTAAAGCCTGAATTATTTCCATGCACATGGCAGGCAGGTCAGTGCGCCAGGCATTAATATTAAAGTAGGTTTGCTCTGCTCTGTGTGTGTGTGTGTGTACAGAGATGATCCGCTCAGCTACGCCATTCCCACTGGTCAGTCTTTTTTTCATGTTCATCGGCTTCGTCCTGAGCAACATCGGCCATATCCGGCCCCACCGCACCATCCTAGCGTTCGTCTCTGGAATCTTCTTCATTCTCTCAGGTAGCAGAACAGCCGAACAAAGCCTGTATTCACATACGTGTAACCTGTTTCTTTTCTTGAGATTTAAACAGCATCACAGTTTTCATCTGACAATTTAACATCATCCGATTAGTTTTTATTTATTTATCCACACTACTGTTTTCTCATTGCAGATTTCTTATGATGTGTCATCTTCTAGTTAGGTCAAATAACAGGTGGCTTCCTTTTCACGTTGTATAACATAATAGTGCTGTATACCCTCCTACCTATGCATAATGTACAATGACAACTGAAATTCATCCACAGACAATAGGTTATGTAAGATTTAAAGTATTGGCACACTTGACTATGTGTGACTGTGTTTAAGTGAAATTTTTGTGCATTGTGTACTGTGCATGCTTCTGTTTGGGTGTGTGCAATGCCATTAACACAAACTCACTCTGTCTTGATGTCTGTGTGCCCTCAATCATTCACTCTGTGGGCGAGAAACATTGCAGTGTACAAAAGAGACATTGCAAGTTTCATTTCAATTTCTTTAATAATGAGTAGTCTTACACTTTTCGTGCCTATCACTAGATACAACCTGATAACATTCAGTGATATGAAGTGAAACTCGGCCACAGGACACAGATTGTCCAGGGATTAACGTGCTGTGCTATGCTGTGATTGGTGGAAAAGGGCAAGTAGTACCACACAGCAAACCTGCAGTGTGGTCAGTAACATTGTTCCTTTGTTCCAGGTCTTTCTCTTGTAGTTGGTCTGGTGTTATATATCTCCAACATCAATGATGAGATGCTGAACAGAACTAAGACAAACGAAGCCTACTTCAGCTACAAATACGGCTGGTCTTTCGCCTTTGCGGCCATCTCCTTCCTGCTCACTGAGGTAAAACTTCAGGTCTCAGTGTCATTTCTTCAGATCTCAATTTCATTTCTAACCATGTTTACTGAGCCTGACTTTCCTCTGTCCTGCAGGCAGCAGGCGTGATGTCTGTCTACCTGTTCATGAAGCGATACACAGCAGAGGAGCTGTACCGGCCTCACTCAAATTTCTACGGGCCGCGTCTCAGTAACTGCTCTGATTACTCGGCTCAGTTCCTTCACCCAGACGCCTGGACGCGAGGACGCAGTCCCTCAGACATCTCCAGCGAAGCCTCGCTCCAGATGAGCTCCAACTACCCCGCTCTGCTCAAGTGTCCTGAGCATATTTCCTCCTCCCCCTGCTGAGAGAGCTCTCTCACTCACACGCATACATACACAGAAAAGTCTGACTTGATACAGCTGGTTAAGATCACTTTATCTGTATTTGATGTGATTTTTTTTTTTCAGAAGGGGTATTAATCTATTTCAGTGTGCCTCATGTTTCAATCCTACAGTACAGCAGCTAGTCATGCTAGTACGTAGCAGATATGTTAACTGAACCTCTGCCTTTTTCTTGAGCATTTTGCTTTTTCTGAGCCTTCAGTATGTTTTAGAATTCATTTTTTCAATTGATATCAAACTGTTATCTGTATTATTCGTTGTCCATTATTTAAATTATGAAAAAGTGAAAAATGTAGCAAGCGTTAATATATTCCAAATGGTGAGAAATGCTAGAATCTATCTAGAAGACTGTTTCTCAAACCAGGAAATGTGTGTCTGCCTTAAAGTGTCATTACTTAAGGACGCTCTGTGACTTGCTTGAACAAAAACCTTAACCTGACCTGAACGCTGTAACATTATAGGAGTCATCTTAAACAAAATATTCTTTTTCTTAGCACAGTTTGGTATCAACTACCAGACCCCATATTTTGGTTGCTTGAAAACCTGATTGGGTGAAAAAATGGTAGCTAACATAATATAATATAATGTGTGGTGCTCTAGTTAAGTGCATTAATACAGACAAAGAGTAATGAATGAGTTTATAATTATTAACTTCTTGTAACAAAATTTTTAATTTTAGCACATTATGTTTGTGACCTTGACAAAAAGTCACTTGGCCAACATTTTGGCTATAAGATGTGGTGTTCAGTCCTCACAACATCACATAAAAGATTTATTCAAGCCTGGATAGTGTCTTTATTTTCTTACGATATGTTTAGTTCTCACTTGTAGTTACGCAATCACAATTAGACAATGCATTAAGTTTCAACATAGCTACATACCAAATGAAACCTTTTATTTTTGTGAAAGTCAGTAAGGAGTAGGGTTTTTTAACCTACTTTACAACTGGGCAACTGCGAATAAAAATTGAACAGCACATGAACACAACATCTGCTTGTCCCCAGTGTCAGGCTTGTGAGTTGTCCAGCCCTGGCTTAACAGTGCTGTTTAAAGCAAATGTATAAACATTTAAACCTGTATGTGGACTGCATGGGGGGCCTGGTTTGGGAAACACAGCCTTTAGCTATTTGTTATCTGATTGTATTATACATTTTACTACCAATCCGAGAGAGAAAGGATTGTGATGTGTTACCTACAAATCTACAGCATGGCCTTGACTCTGTTACCTCTTGCTTTGTAGATCTTATTATAAACCTTTTCAGATTGAATTAATCACAGTCATGTTCTTTGTCATGTAATCCATGTAGCTAAAATGTTTGTTTGCACTTTACCTGTCTGATGGATGGTATAGCAGTGACTGAGCAGATTCTTTATCTGCAGGTTTATACAGGATGAATGTACAGATTGTTGCAGTTACTTGTGGGTTTTTTTTAATTCAGTGCAGAATATCCTTATTTACTTAATATAATTACCTACTCACCAGCACTTCACAGATACAGATATGAAAAACAAAGTTCTTTAAAGATACAGATATAAATAAATACACATTTCCTAGCAAATACTAATTCAACCAGTCTTGATTTTTATAATAATAATTATATTATATTATATAATAATTAATGATATGTAAATTAATCAAAATTGGTCTACATATTTTACTATTTTTAGACATTTTCATTAGAAATTCTCAAATCTGTGCAGATTACTCGTTTTCTTTTATAAGGTGTTTATATTTGCAGATTTATGTGTGTAAACACTTTTAATATTAACAATGTTTTTTTATGTAACTTAGTGAGAAATGTCAATTCTGTAGGAAATGAGTGTAAATAACTAAATATTCTATCTGCTTATTATGTTTTTTGCAGATCCATGACTGTTAATGTTGTCCAACCAAAAAATCTCCATGTTTTGTTCTTCTAGCTGGAATTCATAGGACATCAGAGTGTTGAAGGGTTGTGGGTGGTGGTAGCTCAGGAGTTAAAGGAATAGTTTGTTGAAAAATGAAATTTACACAATATTCCCCTTAGCCCGGGTTTGATGGTGGTCTTATGTTGTGTTTTGTTTTGTTTTTAGTTTTCACACTGGAGCTACGAGGATAATGATGCTAACAAATCTTTTGAATTGTTAAGAAATGATCGAACAGTAAAAGGGCAGCCATCTTGGACAACTTGAATTTCAACCCTTAGGCCCTGCTTCTCAAAGTTTGAACAGGAAACTAGAAGGATGGAAATGATTCGGATGATAATATAGTTCCACTTGGAACTTAAATTTGGAAATACAGACATTTGCAAAATCAGTTATTAAAAATGTACACGTGCATTTGAAGCAAGTCTTTATTTCGAGTTGCTAAATTTGGGGTAAGTGGAAAATTGTGATTTTATTCATTTTTTTCTTTACCAATTTATTCCATTAAGGTTTTTGTTAGAATCTGCCTAGCAGAAATGTCTGAGAGCCACTGTAGGACTTCTTAACACTCGGCTCTATGCTTGGAATGGATTCTGCCTCAATTGTACATTATTAGATGTTCATGAACATCTACACTTTTTAGATATTCAGACCTCTGACTACCAGCTGAAAGAACACTCTAGGTGAATATACGTGTGAAATATCCATGACCTTTTCTCTAAATTGTAAACGTGAAAGCTGTGAATGATACATGTGACGTGTCAATAAGAACATGATGAATCATTTTATTGCTTCTTACTTAATCATACTCATGAATTCCTTTGTAGAATTCACATACTGTATTTGGACTTCATTACAAGTGTTTTTTTTTTTCCAGTTATGTTTATTTTGTACATATTCAATCAAATGTGTAAATAAGATGGAGAGTTTTATATAGAACAGTTTGTTTATAGATGTTTTGATCTGTAGCTACTGAGCCAGTGTGTAGCAAAAGCAGATGTATAGGATACATCGTTCAACTATGATACTGTACACGATAGCCATGTACTGTAGAAAATGTGAGCTTTACATGTGTTAGGCTTGGACATTGGAGTGCAGTGAACGTGAACCTGCAGTACAGCGCAGTGTGTTTGTACAGTCATTTTCATGCTGTGTTTCATTGTACAGTAGAGCTGAAATAAACCTACGATTCTGTCGAACTACAATGTGTAGCTGATTTTTCATGCACATTTTCCAAGTCTATCTATCTATCTATCTATCTATCTATCTATCTATCAGGAGTCATTTATTGTTTTTCGTTGGGAAAAGACAATATCAGCTGATTGTTTTGTTCAGAATTACTCATTTCCAGTCCCCTATGCTCCCCAAGTACAATTTAGGGCTTTGATTGTACAATGATTGCATTTCAGTGTGGCATGACTGCAACACACTGATGAAATGGAATGTAACATGGAATTACAGTCACTCCTGACTCAACTTGACCAGTGTTTAATTAAAAAAAAAAATCCCTGATAATTGTTTTTCATTAAGAGATAAAGCAACATAAGAGCAACGCAATGGCGGTTTTGCTTTTCAGTGTAGTATGTTTTCTGCATGTCATAATGAAAAGTAATACAGTTTATGCATTGTGTTTCAGTGGTGTGATCGCGTTCGCTCTGGCACAGATCGTTTCTTAGCATTGCTAGTTGATGCTATGGCACTTTTTTTGTCTTCTCCTCATACACAGTGCAGTTTGCTCATTGCAACTCTTCCAGACTTTTGAAACTTTTTTTTTTACAATCCAGTTTGTAGCACTATTGACTAGAAGAGGAGAATGAGGGTGTGTTTTCCGCACCCCTGTTGCCTTTGGCTTGCTCATTAACAGGTCTAGACCCGGATTTGAGACAACTGTTGCTGCTGAAAATGTCAGCTTCCAGTTAGATCAGTTTAGGATTTCAGTTTAGATTGATCAGGTGTGTTTGGATTTCAAAAACCTTGAAATTGTGCAGTTCACTAGGTACTCAGGCCTTTTTTGCACCATAAAATATGGAACAGTGGCTCCCTTTAAACAGTGTCATGAGTCCCTCTAGTGGTCTGATACATGTGCTATTGCAGGTTCACTTCTCAGTTTGTACTGCAGGGTGCTTTAAATGCAGAAAGATCAATAAGACACCTTGAGTGTTGCAGTACGAAACTATGTTCATATGTTAATGAATAATATATACTGAAAATAAATTCACAAAAAGGAATGTATAAATCTCCAGTCATGTAATGCAACCATGTTCAAATCTCTTTTGCATCAGTGTAACCCATCTTTTATTTTCAGCCTCTGAGCCTGCATAAAACCCCACATTAAACAAACAAACAAACAAATAAATAGCTTTAAAAAAAAAAAAATACTAATTCATTTTTTTATTGTAGTTATTTTTTTTTTTTTACCTCTCAAAGCATGCAACAGTCCTAACCTATATAAATATTGTACATAAATATTGCTATATGTTCAAAATATTTTCTATAATTTTGGTCATCAACATGAAAAATTTTAGACCAGAATGTGAATCATTTTTGTTTATAAGTACATTGAAAGTTATTATTATTATTATTATTATTATTATTATTATTATTATTATTATTATTATTATTATTGTTGTTGTTGTTGTTGTTGTTTCAGGTTCTGGTATTCCTAAGTATAGACATTCCATTTACTTTATAATAACTGATTTTTATTTTAAATGTCAAAATTCACAACATGCAATTTTAAGCAATAAAACATCTAAAGAATCTGTATTTTTGTATATGGGTTCTTGAATTTTATTATGAATAATGCTTAATCACTATTACTGCTATAGACAAAACAAAATGGAATGGCTTTAAATAAGCAAAAATACTAAAGAAATATTTCACCAAAGACCTAAAACCAAATCCTAGACCAAAGACCTGAAAATATATAAATTATAATACCATGAACAGCTCACACAAGATAACTAGTGTATTTTTTGTTTGCTTCTTTTCTTTTTGCACAATATATCACATTAAACAGGTCTGGTGTGACTGCTATTTAATAATCAGTCTTTAGTTGTTGCTACTCTGGAATTAGCCATATTAGTGGGTTTTTTTCCTAAATAAAAAGACCACAGCCTGACATCCTATTTTCCATTTGTTCATACTTACACGTTTCCCAAATTTACAAAGTTAAAGTTCACCTGTCCAAAGCACCCTATTCGTTTTCACAGTTAAAAAAAATTATACAACAGTTCTATTAATAAGAAATGAATTTGAAGTAAGTGACATTTCAGATACAAGTATTGGCCAAATATTTTGTTTATTCTCGCTTCGTCAAAGGAAATAACTCCCAAAGAAGCCACAGCTGGACAGAGTATTGCATGTTGCAATGCCAACACATAGATTGACTGACAGCCCATAGTAAGTGCCAGAATTGAGATGTTATGTGGAATTTTATGTATGTTATACTAAATATCAGCACTCTTGGAACGCCACTTGTCATATCAAATTAGTGGACTGGAAATCACTGTTGTATAATTTTCTATAACAGCAGCTATGACAGCTCCAGCTGCAAGGCAAGTCACGGGTTTATATTAAATTATATTAAATGTAGCTATAAATGGATAAAAATTAGGTGTCATTCTGGTGAAGCCATAATTAAACTTAGAATTTATTCTCTCTCTTGCTAACAATATTATTTCGTATCTGCGTTATGTTTTTACGTTTGATTTCTGCTTTGACGTCAGTTTATACACTTCAGTCGTCTGCACACATATCTAGATATCTAGATCATGATTTCTGAGGTTGCAGTGAGTCCGTTTATGAAGTGATGTTTTCCTTCTAACCCTCAAGGTTTTAACCTGACACATTTCTTGGTGCTGTGGATGTAACCAGTTTGAGCCAGTTTTATTGTGCACATGCAGTCCAGTAACCTCATGTAACCCTCTCTTTACTCCTCCTTTGTCAAACTGATGTGATCATTATGAAGTATATGAAGAGATGTATGTGTGATTTTTAAGTCAGTCTGTTACTTGAATTGCTCTTGGATCAGATTCATTGAGAGAGTACTCTCTCTTTTTCTGTGGCGTAATAAACACCTTTTTTATAGAGCTTCTGGACTTGGCATCATTCTCTCTTCTCTTCGTCAGGTTTTCTTCAGCACATTTTTCAATAAATAAAAAATAGTTAGAGTGGGCAAAATGTTTTGGTATAAGGGAAATAAAACACATCAGGATATGCAGTTATTGGAAAATAATCAACTATGGGGTAGTAACAGTAACCCTGCTTTTTACTCCAGGTCACATCACACCATGCCATTGTTGATTATTTCCCTGTAACAGCATGCCTTGTTGTATTATATTCCTTATATGTTGTATGTAAAATTGTACGCTACATCTTCCCAATACTTACAGTATATAAGTTGCCTAAATTTGCACCACATTAACATTGTTAAATAATGTAGATGAAACACACCCTGTGTTTACATTAAGGATCTAAACCTGGCTGTGAGGGTCCTGAAAAGTGTAAGACTTCAATCTCTGGTGATTTCACACCTGAGTTCACATCTCACATTTACTCTGACGAGTATCAGATTGAGAGAGCGAGAGAGAGAGAGAGAGAGAGAGAGAGAGAGAGAGAGAGAGAGAGCAAGAAAGATCAAACTGCTGCTTGATTTATTTATCATCCATAGACAGGGATACAAACGTCTCCTGACAGAGCAAATGCTGACGATGAGGTGCAGGAGTGTGTGTGTGTGTGTGTTGCATTACTCACTACTTTGAAGTGTGTCAGGAAGCAGATGTAGGGCCTTGAGCTCACTTCTTAGTGTGTTTAATGCTTATACCTGACACTGAATATGATACCAGACTCTTACACCATGTTGTGTGCAAAGAATCACAGCTTAAATTACTGATTTCTTCCTGTCAGACTATTCATCTCCTTCACACACACAAACACACACACACACACACACACACACACATGCAATACTACCCCCTATTGGTGGTACTAATATTTATTTGATTTTTTTGGCCCCTTCTGACAGGTTGTCACGCTGCTCCAATTCTTAAGTTAGAGTGCTTTGTTCTGCTCTCATGTTAACAGAATAAACTGTGGTTTCTGTGATGCAGAACCACTGAGAAAAAAATGGTAATACTGAGACATTAGGCAATATAGGTGGTCATTGTTGTACTAAATAAAGCAACACTTTGTCCAGTTAAATTGGTTTCCAAAGCCAGCATGCTGTTCTTACATTTACTTTTTGTTTCTTCTTCACAAATTAAATTAATCGAAGTGATATTTTTTATACTGTGTTAAATCTATAACCAACAAACATTTCAGAAAGCTTCTCGATGTGCCAAACTTGTGTTGTTTATACTTTTTTAGAACGATATAATACCCTGCACTCCTCTTTTTCATCCCTCCTTCTGACCATTTTGGTTGGTTTGTTTTGTGTAGAAATTCTAATGCAGTTTAATTTTTTTATAGTCATTTATTGGTGAACATTTATTTCACATGATTTACAGGATATGGCTAGAATGTGTACATTTTCAATTTTTTTCATGGTCAAATAATTTACAGAAAAATATTGTCTTGTTAGGTTTTTACAGAATTTTATTGGCAACTCCTACTGCCAGTAAACTACTGTATATGATTAATTATTACAATAATTAAATTAAATTAAACTGGATTACAAGTACAATGAATAGTTTGTATAATAATAATAATAATAATAATAATAATAATAATAATAAATTCACATATTTACAATATATAAAAGCACTATACAAATAAAATTGAATTGAATTGAATTGAATTTAAATTAATTAATTAATTAATAAAAGGACTACTGTAGCTGTAATTTACCTACAGGGAGAAATTGTAACTTCTATCCTGTAAAATTCTATTTTTACAGTAACTAACAACACTTTTTACAGTATATTATTGGCACCTTTTTTTCTAGTTATTTATTGTCAATTCTACAGTACCTTTTTTAGACTGTACAGTCCTAACTCATACTGAAGGCACAGTTATTCTTGACTATACATGACTAGCTTTGTTTTTTGTTTTTTTGACTGATTAACACAGAAAAGACCAGTAATGTTAACTACTTTTACCTCCGACTTTTACCTCAGTTCACATCTAAATTAACAAGCTACATTAACAGGTTTTACGTCATCTTCTGATTCTGCCTAAAGCTGAACTGACATGAACTGCACAGGTTTTGTCTTCTTCCTGTTCCCACACCTCAAATTCTGCGTGATAATTAGCTGAAATGGGTAATCAGATGCGTTCATGATATGACTCAGGCAGTGAAGTAAAATGGAGAGTAGAGATGAAAGGAAATTTCCACATTGTATTATTGGTATTGTAATAACACAGTATGATGACATAGTTTCATCATCTCAAAACAGATTAGTTCACTCTGTCTGTCCTCATGGGACTTCTCGTTATCTCTCCTAAGCTATGTTGCTGTTTGATGCTGCTGTTTTGTGCAGAAATTAAAGCAGTGAAAGTCAATTAAAACAGAAATTAATACTGGGTTTCGCTCAGTTTTAAACCCGGTTATTACATCTGATCCCACCAGAGCTCCTGCTGCACTAAGACATGAGATTCGATAACTGTTCATATTTTTCTAATGAAATGTATACCACAGAGCTGCTGAATTCTCAATTCTGATTGGTCAGAGGGATTTCTATAACAGCAGGTCTGTCAATAGCTATCATACAGTATGTTATTATTTCTATAGCAACAAATTACACAGGGACTTAAACACATAAACTGGCAAATTGTTGATATGGTGAAGTTTACTGTAAGGAGATGTTTATTTAACATTTTTGGAAGGAGTCTCCAGCGTCAGAGCTTTGTATAAGTCAGAGTTAAAGCTGTAACTTTAAGGTTTTCTACACAGTTCCTAAGTAACATGACAAGCTGCATTTTTATTAACTTTAAAAGAGAAAGGGAAAAAAGAGGCTGTGAGGGAGCAACTGTTTATTGCTGTTTCCAGGAGCTAACTTGCTTTGTTGGCATTCCACAACATAAAGTGTAACTAAAAATGAATAAAAATAAAAATGTTGTTATTTAATTTAAAAAAGAAGAATTGTTGGCAAATTGCTGTGGTATAAAAGGAAAAAAAACACTTCCAGATGTGCTGCTATTGGAAAATAAGCAAATTTGGGGTGGTAACAGTAACTCTACTTTGTGTTAGACCACATCACAGCACCCAATCATACACCCTAAGTGTATTATTCCTTACTTATCATATTAGTTATTAACATAAACGAGGTGGAATAAGTATGGTGATATTAAATGCAGCCATTTGCATGTTATGAATAGTAATCATTCAAGGTGTAGTAGAGTTATAAGTGTCTCTAGTATAAAAAGCAGTTAGATTCTCCAGGACATGAGTGACACCTAGCTGCAGACCACATCTCATGCAAGGCAAAGGTAGTGTGAGGTAATAAAGGGACGTTAAAGATACAATACTCTATAGTAGAGAAACTACAGAAAAATTAAATGACATTTCTATTAATGATAACTTTCAGAATAAATGACTACTATTTATGTACAAATGACAATTTTTTGGCTAGGATGAGCAGGGGAAAATCAGCAATAAATTATGAATGTATGTGTCTTCATCCAGTCACAAAGCAAGGGCTGGGTCATAATTCAGTACTAATTCAATACTAATTAGCATGTCAAAATAGCAACATCTCTACTGGTAATATATTTGGCATACTATACTAAGGTACTAGGTGGTTAATGCTGTTATTAATTTCCTGTGAGATTTCCTGTGCCTGTGAGAATAAATCCCAGAATTATCACAGAGCCACAGTTGGACCAAAACCTCCAGAGACACCGTACCACGTCCACTTCTGCACTCTGACGCAACTTTCCTTCCAAGTTTCAAGAAAATGTCATATTCTACATATATGAAACTATACATACAATTTGCCTCATTTATTTTAGTAAAGTTGTATTAAATGTATTCGTAGGCCAAACTGAACTAAAAATTCTTGCAAAATTTACAAAAGTTTCAGTAATGTTGATTTTCCTATGTGCGAATGTTGAAAAATGCCAATCAGCTGATTTAAATTTAGTGACACCCACAAAACTCCATATAAGGCAAAGCTCACAGAAAGCTGAAAACAACAAAATGACGACTAAATGGTAAACGAGTGCTAAATCTACCACAGACACACACTAACTCTGTCTCCTTTTATATTGTGGAATTTTGTTCTTACCGAATACAGTCTTAATTATTTGTCTTAATTTATGGAATTGTTCTGAATTGCTTTGCTGAGTTTCACAAAATTTCATTAAATTTGGTTTTGAAATAAATTGAAATAAATAAGCAATTTAAATGACATTTCTACAATTCTGTATATAAATTTGCAGTAGCTCATCACTAATTATACAATTTGACGCAGATCAGTCGAGGTGTACATTAATGAGTGTCCTTTTACGGAAATTTACATAAACTTTTTTTTCTGAGCTAACTGCTTTGTCATGAATACCACATTTCTTGTGTAAAGGCTCCTGCAAATGATTTACAAAAAAATCCGTTCATATCCAGGTTGATAAATGATGCAATGACAATAAAGTGTAAAAAAAAAATTACCCTATGGCTATGTTTGAATCCTATACGTCACCCAGTATCTGTAAATTTCTTCCAAAATCAAACAAAAAAACACATACCCTAGCCTGTCATAGCCTGTCCTATCTACTCCTCCTTCTTTAGCTTATTCCTGTCTCTACTTTAGGTGTCCTCTGCTGACCCAGATGAGACCTGAGACATGCCAAGCACTTATGACTAATACAATGCGACTCTCTGTGGAGCGCTGACGGTAATTGCTCAAGTCACCGTTCCATAAAAGATAGGTGTACATATTGAGGGAAGCACACATGGCCTGAAGCTTCCATTATTTTCTCTGATATTATCGCAGACGAGGCTGATGAGCGTCACAGGCATGGAAGTTAGAAAGGAAACGCCGCGTCTCAGCTGTGTGTGCTGGCTGATTTGTCGGTGTGGGCATTTTTCCCTCGGGGACATGGAAGCAATCCAGAGTGGCAGGAACTGGGGGCCTCTGTGAGAGGGACACAATTCAGAACGTTAGCAGACACAGCAGTCTCTGTCTCTTCCTGTCTGCTCTGATTACGTTCCCCCACCCGAGAAGGGACCTGATGGGGGTCGAAAACAGTGAAGCTCCCAAACAGAGAAAAACCTCACATTCTGTATGTGCACTAACACACAGCTCACCAACATATAGGTCTGGTATAACAGTTATAGATATTTATCCCTCTGTCTTTATGCAAACTAGCTTTCTCTATGGTGCAATCTCAGCTGGACAGAGAAGCTGGAAGGAGATGATAATTAGAATTCTGAAGACACTAACCGCCTCGCCCTCATTCAGCAGAGTTCACACTGCACTGGAAATGAGGCTACAGTTTAGATTGCAATAGTAATACCACATGGTTTCCAGTCTAATGATCATGAGAATAAAACGAGCAGTTAAGTGTCAATGTGAAAGTGAGCCGATACACACAGTTATACACACAACACTGAAGAAAACACGTTGTTTTGTCTTGACCTTAGTTTTATTTAAATATAATTTAATTACATTTTTTAAGGATGTAAAAAATACAATTTTTGTGTTCATGCTGTTAGCTAATAAACTTGCTTATAACAATATAGCCCCTATTTTGTTTGTTTATGCATTTAATGAACAATTTTGTCATTTCATGAACATTGTGTGTAAAAATGGCATTACTGAGCCAAAGAATGTGCATCATTTATCAGTCTTTTAGTTGTATGTAAATGTTTTCATAGGTCAGCAATACTGAAATGTTTCCCCATACTCAAGTGTGTATGTTGATAATTATCAATCAGCTGTAAATTATCAAGTGGTGTAGTCGATCTACTTTTAGTGATGCCCACAAAACTTCATAAAAGGCTAAAATCTTACAATCTTACGAACAATAACAAAATGATGTCTAAATTGTGAAAGAGCACCTCCTAGGCATGGTGTGTGTAAATCTTCCAATAATGCAGCTCAGCCACTACAGCGCATCGGCTACCATAGACACATAATGACTTTTCCTCTTTTTATAGTGTGCTATTACTTTTGTTCTTTTGAATGGCTAGTCTTTTCTGTCTTAGTTATGGACTTGTTTATGGATATGGATTTCACAAAATTTTCATCAAATTCATGTTTGCAACTGAAATTAATAAGCGATTTAAACTTTACTGTATGTAAATTTGTGGTAACTGATTGCCAATTATACGATTTGAAGCCAATTAATCGAGGGTCACATTACATACATTTACACAAACTCAGGAGCTCTTGTACAAACTTTTTTTTAGTACAAACTAACAGGATTCTTATGAATACCACATTTCTTGTGTAAACGCGGCATACAGTTTGCAATGCTAAATTGGTAGCTATAAGTTTTCCCTGACCTCTTAGCAACTTTAGCTTTGTCTCCAGTGAAAAATTAGGACCAGGCCAAGGTAAAAAGTTAAAATGGACCAGAACAACATCTTTTTTCTGGGCCAATTTAACTCAGATCATGCTGGCTTCATTACAGAGGTCCACTGATGTCTGTGAGTGCACTGTGAAAAACCATTAGCATCAGAATTCAGGCACTGAGAGATCAGATTATTGTAGACTGTGCCCATTTCCACGCACGAATCACTAAAGTACCTTAAACTATAGCACGCAGTCCTGGTGATATCTGTCTTTCTGTGCTTTATTAAGTGTGATAATATCCCACTCGTTTGGCTGATGGAGCAGAAGGTGTGGTTTCTTGACACCTTACATGAGATTCACAAAAGAATCAGGTCTCTTTGAATGACTCTTTTAACTGAGTCAATCAGGTGAATAGATTCACTTGAACAAATGAATCAAAAGTTTTGTCTAAGCTGACTCTTTTTATATTATTTATTATTGAAGTATTTCACAATTGTCTGCGAGCTAATGCTTAAAAGGATAGTCTATGCACATGCACCTCTCTGGAAGATCTATACATAAAGATACTTTCAAATTCAAATCCATTTAATCCAAAGAGAAATAATGTTGCAAATGCAAATAATGCCTGATTGCAGTCAATGTAAAGTGACTAGCTAGCTTGAGCGACAATGTTTACTGTGTTATGTGTATTTTTCGTTTTCATTAACGATTAAAGATTAAAGATTTTCCAATTGAAACAGTTGAAACTAGATGGTTATGTTGACTCAAAAATAATCCAGAATAGTGCATAAGTATACTCTCTGAGATGTCTAACCCAGCTGGAAAGACATTTTTGTCACAGTTCACCAGCATGTAATTAAATCTAGTCACGTACTCATCTATTTTTGAATTCCATATATATATATAAATATATATATATATATATATATATATATATATATATATATATATATATATATATATATATATATATATATATATATATAATATCCATATAAAGTTCTACATGTTCAGGAAAAATTCTCTCTCTCTCTCTCTCTCTCTCAGCATGCTGTGGAGTGTAAGTAAACAGTCACACCTAAACCAGGAAGTCTGCAAAGACAATATGGTGGTTCATTCCCAAAATGCAATACATCATTTGATTACCACACAGATATATTGGAAGGTATTAACTAATTATTTAGATTGTGAATTGTGTTGCTACT
Source organism: Pangasianodon gigas (assembly GCA_022758105.1). Classification (NCBI taxonomy): domain Eukaryota; kingdom Metazoa; phylum Chordata; class Actinopteri; order Siluriformes; family Pangasiidae; genus Pangasianodon; species Pangasianodon gigas. The sequence continues at coordinate 29,214,126 of CM040455.1, forward strand.
TCTACGTAATTGGAAGTTCATTGTTAGCCTCAAAATAGGAGTTACATAGACTATAGTAAAGTAATAATAGTAATATTGTAAAGCATTAACCCATGAATGTAGCGCTCATACACTTAAATCCCAAATTTTACCCAGCTATACAGAAAGACCTATGAATACGTGCATACAAATTAAAGGGAAAAGTTAGTGATAATATAAGGTTTATTTGTATAATTACGGAAACAAAAGCTGCATGAGTTGAAGACTGGAAAACACCAGGCAGTCCAAACTGGTGAGTCTGTACCCACTGTACCCACTCTGATTCCTGTTCTTGGCTGACAGGATCGAAACTCGATGTGGTCTTCTCCTGTTGTAGCCCATCTGCCTCAAGGTTTGGTGTGTTGTGCGTTCTGAGGTGCTTTTCTGCTCACCGTGACTGTAAAGAGTGATTATTTGAGTTACTGTAGCCTTCCTGTCAGTTCAGACCAGTCTGGCCATTCTCCTCTGACCTTTCTCATGAACTGGATGTTTTTTGTTTTTTTTAGTGCCATTCCGTGTAAACTGTTGTATGTGAAAATCCCTGGAGATCAGCAGTATCTGAAATCAGTCCATCTGGCACCAAGAACCATGTGACAGTCAGATCTCAGTTAGATCACTTTTTTTCTGTCTCCTCTCCTCTTTTTTTGTATCTGCATGATTCGATATATTCTTCTGCTGCCAGATGATCAGCTGATTGATAACTACATGAATTTGCAGGTGTACACTTAGTGTTCCTAATAAAGTCTTTTATTTGAAAAGAAATCAATATGTCTATCACAGTCATGACCGTAATATTACAGTGTGCTGGGGTTAGGACTGAGCAGCAGATAGCGCCTTCCATCCATTCTCTGTATCAGTTACCCTACACAGGGTCACCTGGAGCCTATCCCAGGGGACTTGGGGCACAGGCAGGAGACACAGGGCAGGGCACAATCGCACACACGACAGACAATTTGGAAATGCCAATCAGCCTACAGTGCAGGTCTACCTACAGTGCATGTCTTTGGACTGGGGGAGGAAACCCCAAAGGCATGAGGAGAGCATGCAAACTCCACGAACGCAGGACGGAGGCAGGACCCCCAACCCCAGAGGTGCGAGACAACACCTCTAACCACTAAGCCTCCATATCCCCCCTATCCCTCACACCCCTCCCACCCCCAGCAGATAGTGCCTTGTATTATGCAGTGAGACTGAATGCACTGAAGGAGTTTGTTTGAAAGAATCGAATCAGTAAAGTGACTCGTCAGTGCTTATTACTACCCGAGCGCGCGCAGTTCACAAGCGAGGGGGTTGAAAGGGAGCACGAGAGCGCAGAAGAGCGTCGTTTTCGCACCTCGGTGAGAAGTTTGCTACCACTGAACGCTCGGCTTGCATCCTTGTATCCATTTTTTTTGGCTCGAAATGCTCGGAGTGGATGCGCGTTTCAGGCTCCGCACGTGCGCCTGTCCGTTGATCCCCGTTGCGCGCTTTGAGCTTGGCGACCTGTTCGCTTGTGTCGCTCAGTTTTTCCATCAGAGTTAAAAAAAAGACAGATTTAAAAAAAAATCCATTTATTTTTAACTTAAACAACGCAAACCCGGTTGTCTCAGGATTAGGATTCAGGCTCAGCACGTGCGTCCGCTCTGCGTTCGTGGTTAGACGCGCGCGAATGTTGATGCCAGCGCGTGCCGGATGAGCATGAGTCCGCCGCCATGGCTCGCTGTGACCGCGGCGTTCAGACTCTTCTCACGGCTCTGGGCGCGTTCGCTGCCTTCAGCCTCATGACGGTGGCCATCGGCACGGACTACTGGCTGTACTCGCGCGCGTACGTGTGTAACGCCACCAACAGCAGCGCGGACGAAGCGGAAAACCTGCTGCAGCCGAAAAAGACCAAAGGAGACCTGACACACTCTGGCCTCTGGAGGATCTGCTGTATTGAAGGTAAAACTGGACTCTGAATACACTTAGCTGAACTGGGCATTTATGATGTTTTATAATTCCAGGTAATAGTTCCAGTATTCCAGTAATTCCCTCTGACTTGAATATTATAAGGTTCTGTCTGGGTGAAGAGCATTTGGATATTCCAGGTAGCAAAACTCACTGAAATTTACACCTGAAGAAAGAAAGGGACCAAAGACATCATTCATTCATCTATTCAGTAACCACTTTATCCTGGGCAGTGGATCCAGAGTCTATCCTGGGAGCACTGAGTGTGAGGAGGGAATACACCCCGGATGGGACACCAGTCCATCACATGGCAGCATGCACGCACACACACACACACACACACACACACACAGTCTACCTGCATGTTTTTGGGAGGAAGGAACCTGGAGAACCTGGAAACTCAGAGACAGTAACCCGAGCACAGGACTGAACCAGGAACCCTGGAGCTGTAAGACAGCAGCGCTCCCCACTGCACCATCTCCAGACACAGACAGAACCTTATTATTCTGTAAGCTCAAATACAGCTTGGTTTTATACGATTCTATAAGGCCCCTTTTTTAGTAAGCAAACTCAATTCTCAATAAATAACTAATAAATGATATAACACATTAGAAAAAGACATATTAAGCCTATTAATATCACATTATGATAATATATACTGTAGGTTTTATTTTTCTGAATGTATACTTCTTAATATTAGGAAAAGTTACTTTTTATGGTCAAAATATGAAGTTGTTCTTAACAATATGCACTCACTGTCCACTTTAATAGGAACACCTGTACACCTGCTCATTCATGCAGTTATCAAATCAGCCAATCATGTGGCAGCAGTGCAATGCAAAATAAATAAATAAATAAATAAACCATGCAGATACAGATCAAGAGCTGTGATTTTTTCAAATCAAACATCAGAATGAAGAAAATGTGTGATCTCTGTGACTTTGCCAGATGGGCTGGTTTGAGCATTTCATAAACTGCTGATTTCCTGGGATTTTCACACACATCAGTCTCTAGAGTTTACACAGAATGGTGTGAAAAACAAAAAACATTGAGTGAGCGACAGTTCTGTGGGTGGAAACGCCTTGTTGATAAGAGAGGTCAGAGGAAAATGACCAGATTGGTTCAAGCTGCCAGGAAGGATATAGTAACTCAAATAATCACTCTTTACAACCGTGGTGAGCAGAAAAGCATCTCAGCATGCACAAAACATTGAACCTTGAGGTGGTCTTCTGCTGTTGTAGCTCATCCACCTCAAGATTCGATGTGTTGTGCGTTCTGAGATACTTTTCTGCTCACCACAGTTGTAAAGAGTGCTTATTTGAGTTTCTGTAGACTTCCTGTGATCTCAGATCAGTCTGGTCATTCTCCTCTGATCTCTCTCATCAACAAGGTGTTTCAGCCTGCATAACCTCCGCACACAGGATGTTTTTTGTTTTTCGCACCATTCTAAGATTGTAAACTCTAGAGACTGTTGTGTGTGAAAATCCCAGGAGATCTGCAGTTTCTGAAATACTCAAACCAGCCCATCTTGCACCAACAACCATGCCACAGTTAAAGTCACTGAGATCACACTTTTCCCCCATTCTGATGTTTGATGTGAACATTACCTGAAGCTCTTGACCTGTATCTGCATGATTTTATGCATTGGCTGATTAGATAACTGGATGAATGTGCAGGTGTTCCTATTAAAGTGGACAGTGAGTGTATTTTACCTTAAAGGTGTATTAGGTAAGATTTCTCAGAATTTGTCAAGATTAGGTCTCTAACGGTTAAGTAGGTGGAGCTGAATAAAATTTTGAATGATTTTTTTCTTTACTCATTGAGCCCACCCCCTTTTCCTACCCATGAACACAAAGTGGTGGTACAACTAGACTTAATTCACTTCATATTCAATTCAATTTTATTTATATTTATATTTTTACAGTGGAAATTGTCACAAAGCAGCTTTAAGGATATCCGGATATAGATACAGATTTAGATTGATCCGTATTGAGAAAGCCAGAGGCGACAGTGGCAAGGAAAAAGTTAGCAGGCTAACTAGAGTCAGCATTAGCAAGGATTGTCATGACGTCATTTTCAAGCGCACTACATAACACTATAAATACACAAAGTCCAGCTCATAATGAATTATGAGAATGGTCAAAAGTGCAATCGCTGTCCTTTTTTCTTCATAATAAGCTCTTATGAGCACTAGGTTAAGGTATTAGCATGTTAGCAAGGGGCGGAGTGAAAGGCTGTGAGGGAGTGGTCTATAAAATGACTGGCAGGAGGGCCATGTGAACACAAACATACATTCTGGATCGTAACACAGTTTTCCACACGGGTTTCCTCAGCCACACAATACTTTTGTCCTGAGGTCACGGCTTAAATCATGTTTTTTCTATTATTCATGTTCTACATATTTTTCCAGCTTATTCATATTATTAGTAAGAAAAAAATCGACTACTGCACCTTTGAAATCTCTTTTTTAAACATTTTCCCATATAGCTATATTAAAAAACATTAGAACATAGATCTTCTGCACAAGCACACACACACACACACACACGTCTCAAACTTTGCACATAGCTAACTAATCTTAATAATATTTAATGCTAATGTTATCTGACTTACAATAATTTATGCACTGAAGATTTTCTAATGGGCCATGACTTTTACACATCGCAAGACCAGCAAGTCTGACAGACCAAGGCCAATATTTTTTGTACACATAATTTAAATCAAACTAATTGAAAATATGTAAAACATTAGCAGCTAGACATTCTTTCCATTTTAGTTTGCCATTCTGAAGCTTCGAGTCTTGGGGAACTTGGATTTTGTTTGGCCAGAGCCGCCCATGGTCTGTATTCACCCTGGATAACATTTGGTTAAAATCAAGTTTATCTGTGCATTTGGAGAACTTTTCTTTAAAAATTTAAAAATTCCCCCTAATGATAAAGTTTCTTGTGATTGACCAAAATGCCAGACAGAACCTTATAATACTGAGGTCTTGTGTACCTCTTTAAACATGACTCAGTCTTCTACACTCATTGGCCCAGTCTCTTTGTAGATATACAATTACTAACTGTACTTCATCTCTCTGCTGTGCACGATTTGTCAGCACATTTCACTCCAATGGACTACCAAAGGACCACCACTGACTAGATATGTGTGGTGGCCTGGGAAAACCCATCATAAGTCGCTGTGTCTGAATTCTGGCAAACCGCCAAAGAATGAAAAATTGTTTTAAAGGCCAGAATTGGGTTTTTCCGCCTACAACATACTTTGACACCAACTTTCAGAAACCATAAATATATTTCACCAAAACAAAGTGGAAATGTTTTTATTTACTTTTTCATCTTGCTTAGGCTATCATGATGCAGCGTTTAAGTTAGATAAACATTATGTTAGGGGTTATGTTAGTTATGTTAGTGGTTTCCCAGGCAGCCACACTTTATTATAGTTTAACAAACACAGTAGTAAAACAGTTAGTCTGCCTAAACATGTCTAAAACCTTGCTAGCTAAGTGTGATTTCCTCACACGGTGAATGTCAGGCTTTGATCAAGTTACTGGATTGCTACATGCGAAATGAATATAAGCCTAATCAGTTTAGTTTGTAATCAGATACTGGCTGTCAAAATGTCCACAATTGGAATGGAATTCAGTTTCACTTTTGCGGCTAACCAAAAGAATTGAATTGAAAAAATTCACTTATAGAGAAACATGTTACAATTCAAGAAAATCTGTAGAGATATATATGGTAGAAAATTTCAAAATTTGAGCATATGCATTATTTTTGGGAGATTTTTAGACACCTGATGTTATTTGAACACTGTGTTTTTTATGGTGGTCCCTTTCCACTGATTGCTGGGGTAGAGCGGACGGACAAAATGTACATAGCAACAACTGGGCGGACTACAGTCAATAATTGTATATATTTAAACAGTGCACTTGTGTGGTAGGTGTAACTGATAAAAGGGCCAATGGTAGGTACAAGGTGGGTGTACCTAATAAAATGTCAACATTAATGTCCACACTACAATATTGTACACGTTTCTAAAATCTTATTGTATTAATGTTACTTTGCTATTTTTAATTTGATTTGATCTGATTTTTTAAATTATTATTATTATTATTTGGGAAGTGTATAATTTTCACAGACATAAAAAGAGCGCCTCAATGGTTGCGCTAATCCCCCACACCCCCTCCCCAAGCTTTCTAGTAGTTGATGCTGTTGCCCAGCAACCACAGGTCTCCAATTGCTATGGAAACTCCCCTAGAGTGCGGACAGTGGTTGCTATAAAATCGATTGTTGTACATTATAATTGACACAACAGTAGGACTCACTCTAATGACACTCTAATGACTCACTACTTTCTAATGGCATTCCCTGTGCTGTTTCATTGCTCGTATTTCCAAACATGCATAAAGCTGATAAAGGAATGACAGCATCTCTCCTTGAGACTCCATGAATGAATTATTAGAATCCAGCAGTCATGTGGTTCACCGTGGTAAACTGTTGGAAAGGCGATACCGGCTTTCACACATGCATGAGTTTTAATTAATAATTCATCTAGATGAATTTAAATTGAGCTGAGCCTGCACTAACAAACACTTTTATTTTACTTTACTACTCTTTTCTTACTACACTAATTTAAGGTATGGTACGCACACACACACACACACACACACACACACAGACACACTAAGATAGCCAAATTCAGTTCAAATTCAATTCAGTTAAATTTTATTTAGATTTTAACAATGGACATTGTGACAAAGCAGCTTTACAGATATCTGAATATAGATACAGATTTCTATTTATCCATAATGAGTAAGCCAGAGGTGACAGTGGAAAGGAAAATGTTTTCCCTAGATTTAGCTTTAGCAAGGCTTGTCATTAAGATAGACAGTCACTAAGATAGACAGCTGCATTCGTGATTTCAAATTTAAACAAAACATTTCAAGTCCGTAATGCTCTACTGGGTTCTTGATGTCTTTCTTTTATTGTTAAACAGAAAAGTTAGTGTTAACCAAAAAACACTAAACTTGACTAAACTTTTTTGACAATTTTGTGTGACCTGTACTTTTTTATTAGACAATGTCTGCTTAGTCTGCCTACTATTAGTTTCTCCTCCAAAGGCATTTTGGGTGAAAAAAAGGGATTGCAGTGTAAACAATCCACCTTGTTCCTGTTCATTACACCCGCAGCTGTATTTCACGTGTGTTTTCTCAGTCACTATGGATTTGTCAGCGATGAGAGCTGAAAAGTATTAGCCTAAATGGAGATCAAATCTAGGGGGAGTTTCACTCTGTGTAATCACCTGACACGACTGTCAGTGATAGGCTGCATCAATCTATAGTCTGGGCTTGAAAGAAATCAGCCCCTTGCTTCATTATACCATTCTGTGTATTTTTCTTACAACCATTGGTGGCGCTGTAGTACTTAGTTAAATCCCAAATAATCTGCCTTAAGATTAGCATAGTTTATTTATTAGCAAATAATCTGACATGGATTATGCAAAAAATGAAACTAGATTATTTATCCCAGCCGTTCCTATGCTATACTATATACTATACTATATACTATACTTGACCATGACACTATTGGGGGTAAAAATTGTCCTGCAAGAAAAAAAATCGACATTTAATTTGCTTCATATATCCTACAAAGGCGTTATAATAAACACACTGACAGCTAGCATTGTTTCAAGGCATTCAGAATCAGGAACTAGCGTTTTTCAGCAACTTTCATATAGAAATTTAGACAGTGCCTTTTTTTTCAAACTCTCCAGTTTATATGAATGCCGTATGACCTGTGGTGGGCTTAGGTAATCATCTGTGCTTTACTAAAATAAAGTGTCATTATTTACTGCTGAAAAAAAAGTTAGAAAAAGCTATATGAACTATGGATGTGTTGGTAATATACTGCCTATGAAGCACAACTGTGATAATATTGGCCTAAGCCTTTTGACCTTCCAGAAGGCTGCAATATTCAAACGAGCCCACAACAAATCTCTAAATGTTTTGCTGTGTGCTGTGATCATCTTGACTAATCTGTGATGTTCCAAATGAGAGTTCTGTGTGTTTGGATGAATCACGGCATGCACACAATCTGGGAAGTCATTTTGTTCACAATATTGCTGGCCAGTATACAATATTTCATAATTATCATATTTCATTATTCTCAAGAACTATTACAACAGTTAATGTGATCTTTACACATCTCATTAATCACACAAAAATGGCAATCTAGATACTCCTCAATGATGTGTTTACCAAAACAACAAATATGTTTAAAACTGTATGCGTTCTCTCAAGTCTCTTTCATAATATTTAACATTTATGGAAGGAGTCTCTAGTTTAAAGCCATTTCTTGGTAACATGACAATCTGTATTCTTTTTGTCATATTAACTTCAATGGGAGAAAAAAGAGAGCTGGTGGAACATAAGTGATAACATAATAAAAGTATGATGTGTCATTCAATAATAAATAAAAAATAATGTAAATCATTGGTGTAGTATAAGAGGAATAAAACAATTCAGGACATGCTTATATAATATTATATATAATATATATAATATTTATATATATATTATATAAAAATAATCATTTCTGGGTGGTAACAGTATCACACCACCCTATAAGCCTATAATCATTATTTTTCTATAACTGCATGCCACATCATCACACATTTCTTATATATCTTACATATGAATTTTGGATTGCATTCTCGCTGAAAGGTCACATGACCAGATATGTAAACTGACTATAAGCTTGTGCAAGCAGTGAGACAATTTTTGTGAGCCAGTATGGAATTTTCATTCCAGCTCTTTTATGTGGATAAAACAGTCATGTGCCATTTGGACAGATGAAGAAATGGGAGTTTTTCTTGCAAAACCAACATCAGATGTCACATAATGAAGAATGAATGGATGAATAAATCAACATCAAATCTACATATAAGACTGTTGTTTTGGCCCTTTTGGCTTTCCATACACACAAACACTTTGGGTATAGCACTCTTATCGCTCTGCTGAATCACTTTTATGTCCTCTTCAGGATTATTGAATGACCGTAGTTGATGGAGTTCATTCAGAGATCCATTCGCATTTTCTTTTGCCGAATTTTCAGCTGTTTAAAGTTGAAAGGAAACACGGCTAATATGAGATTAAATGTCACATCTGTAAGGCCGGATTTGCCCTTTTTAATAACATGGTGTGCAATAAGAATTCCTTGACAACACTCTGTTATTGCTATCTATTTTTAAATTGTGGGAAAAGAGAGTCTGTGTGTTTCCTTTAATAACAGCAGAGCCTCAGATCCAGCATCAGTCCAGGATATTATCAGGGAGACAGATGAAAGCCATCCCATCTTACCTGAGTTATCAGCGTGAAAGCCGGATTTAATAACGCCTGATGATATGAGAGAGAATCGACAAGGAATAACAGCTTTCAAGTATTAACTGCTTATTGCTTGACATAAACATCATCATTTTATATATATATATATATATATATATATATATATATATATATATATATATATATATATATATATATATATATATATATAATTATATTCCAGTTTTAGACTGGAAAAACTCTACTACACACTCATGCTCATACAAATCATACACCCAAACTCCAGCATACACACAGACACACACATACAGGATGCATTACATAGACTCAGACTCTCACATAGAGCGGTGAGGGAACTTATTCGACTCCATGAGTGTCAGATTTTCAGCAAAGCTTGACTTGATCTCTACACACACCTCAGTTTCACATTAATGCAAGGCCTGTTAAATAGCTGAAGAAATACAGAGCACATTTTTGGTTTGGTGTGATTCATCTCACCTGCTTTAGCACACTATGTTTGATTAAACACAAAACCTAATTATCAGTGCAATGTAATCTACACAATAGCTTCATCCAAAATACAGGAAAAGAAAAAATTATTAGTAAAAATTCAATTTTTTATCTAGAGCTTGTTAGTTAATTCACAGTACTCTGGAGAGAAAGCCATAAGGCATATACTTAAGGACTAAAACATGTCAGGGCATGCTGTTTTAGGGAAATAATCAACGACAGCATGGTGTAATGTCCTTATAGTAAATCACCAATGCTAACAATTTTTTTATTAATTAAAGAACAACACATTGCATGTTTTATCCATTTATAGTTATGTTATATGTTTTTCTGTATAAAAAGTAAGTTCCTGTTATCACTTACATTATAGTGGCTATAAACAGTGGTTCACTCCACAACATCTCTTTTTCTTCTCCCTATTGAAGTTAGTAAAACAAAAACGCAGCTTGTCATGTTACCAAGAAACCACAAAACCCTTTCTCATGGAGGCTTTCCTGTGTTGAAAAACGTTGACTCTTCCTCTGATCGTTACATAGCTCTGACACTGGAGACTCCTTCCTAAAATTTAATAAAACTTCTCGCTATGGAAAACTTCACCATATCAAAAATGGTACAGTTTGTAATCAGTTTATGTTACACATCCACCATACATGTCTCTCTGTTAATAAAAAAAAAAAACAAAAAAAAAAACAATAATATACAGTATAAACAATAACAAAGCGTGTTGTAGCCGGCACCACAGTCACCTTCACCATCTGACCAATCAGAATCAAGCATTCTCCAGCAGTGTAGGATAAACTCATTTATTATATGCATTTATAGTTTTTTTATTTAGTAAATGTTTTTATCCAAAGTGGCTCTCAAGTGAAACCGAATCCATTTCAGAGCTGGGCAGTTGAGCATTAAAGATTTGCTAAATGCCCAATATTTGTGTTCTTTTTGTTGACAAAAGCGAAGAGGAAAATGTTCATCAATTTCATTTTTTATGACAAAAAGAAAACTAGACTTAAATAAAACTTAACTTTTTGGGACAACTTATAAAAAGTGAGACAAAATGTGGAACATTTCCATCCTGATGGGAGTGGTCTTTTTCAGGATAACTCCTCCTCCACCCACAGGGCACAAGGGATCACTCAGTGATTTCCTACAGCCTTCACAGTCACCAGAACTCATCCCAGTTGAGATGTTGAAGTGATGTCTTAGACTCCATCATCAAAACACCAACTAAAGGCATATCTTTTGGAATAATGCTGTTCATCAAATCAGTACAGTTCCAGAGACTGTAACAGCACACTGAAGCTGTTCTGGAGGCTTGTGATGGCTCAAAACCTTACTAAAACACTATGTTGTATTTTTTTTTTCTTTAATATGTCACCCGTGCACTGTCATTCCTTTAATGGCATAGAGTGCAATATATAAACAGAAAGCACTCCATACCTACAGCACTGAATAGAAAGCTAAGTGAATGAAAACATTAAATGGACTTGCATGCGTTATACAATACACATAATGGAGCTAAAAAGGCTAAAGCAGCATTTAAAATATTAAACAAGTTTAGATCACCAGAACATGACAGCTGCATTAAGCACATTCAGAGGGTTTGGGCTCGGCTCGGCTTTACACATGAGGTTTCACTGTCACAGTGTGGTGTTTGATTAAAGTCATTATGTACACAGTATGCAAAAAAACACACACATGCGCAAACACACACTATGTGTACACACTGAATTCACATTATGACACTACTATTGAGGGCCATTTTGGCGAAAATCACTTCCCTGAAAACTAACAGTGACTCAATCATCAAATGAGCACAAATTGTTTCATTTCAAATGTTCCCAATGCAACCCAGCTGCCCAAGCGTCATTGTGGTTTTACCGGAAGGAGCAGTGTGTTATCTGGATTGATACTTACATAATCATTAAAGCAGGTAGTAAGGAAATGGGTTTTCATTCATACTATTCATCAAAATGTACCATATTAGAATAGGTGGTGAAACAGGTTATGTCATGTCTGTGCAAACAAATGGAGCTGCACTTTCTCTCATACACAGGTCATTTTCAGCCAAACGAGTTCACAAACAGGAAGAACAGGAGGAGAAAGGCCAGACTGGTTCGAGCTGACAGGAAGGCTATAGCAACTCAAACAGCCACTCTTTACAACCATGCTGAGCAGAAAAGCATTTCAGAATGCACAACACATGACCACTGATGCCTCAGATTTCTGTTCCTGGCCAACAGGAGTGGAATGTGATGTGGTCTTGTGCTGTTGTAGCCCATCCGCTCAAGGTTTGGAGTGTTGTACATTGTGAGATGCTTTTCTACTTAGCACGGTTGTAAAGAGTGGCTGTTTGAGTTGCTATAGCCTTCCTGTCAGCTTGAACCAGTCTGGCCTTTCTCCTCTGACCTCTCTCATCAAATAGCTGTTTCTGCCTGTAGAACTGCTGCTCACGGGATGCCCACTAAAATATATGGACCCCACACCCCAATCAGCCCCCACCCCACCCACTGCAGCCCCCCAAAAAAGCTCCACATTATGTAATGTTATAACTGGAATCGAAATTCCAATCAATTTAATTGAATCCATGAATCTAGAGAAAAGAGCCCATAATATTGAAGTGTGTTTGGTGGTATTAGGGGAGGTGGGGGGAGGGGGTCGGGGCAGGTAGGGTGACTACTGGGTACTTTATACATCACTGCTGAATCACAGCTACTGCGCTTGATTGCTCCTGTATCTGACACACAGGAATCAACAAAGGAAGCTGTTACCGGATCAATCACTTCCCTGAGGATAATGACTACGATACAGACAGCTCTGAGTACATCCTGCGTAAGTCTGCCCTTTTTCCCCTCCATAGTATTTTTCTTTCACAGTCACATATCAATGAATGAGCTTCTTTTCATACCAGGCATGAATAAATAGCACAAATTCACTGGCCAGGTCATGATTACAGGATGACGTGTCATTTATTTTTATCATAAATTCATGGTTTTTTGGTAGTACTGGACACACTATAGATTTTGTGACACGGTATGAAAACCAATGGGACAGATTATTGTATAGTGTGAGAAGGTTAATGACGTGTTATTTTGAGTTGTCAGTGACCTTCTTGCAGTTTTTTTTTTTTTTTTTTTTTTTTTTACATGGAGACTAAATACAATAAAGTATAGCTTGGAAGCTGAAAAAAGTATTTAAATATGAATTTTGGATATTTGAATTATATACACATCACATTAAAATATTTAATAAATGTTTATTTTGCCACTGTTTTTTCTTTGTTTTTTACTTGCTAGGGGTAAGATTTGCCTTTAATCACATAATGTCAAATTATGGGGTACGGTTTTGAGATTTTTAAAAAATCAGAATTTTAATCTCCGGGATTCCTGGGGAATGTGTGTGTATAGGAAATGACTCGAGTGTTACTTTAACAGCTATGACTTATTCTTAGTCATTTTCTGTAAAAAAAATAAATAAATAAATACAGGGCAGATGGTGGATTTGATCACTGATGGGTTCAAAGTATACCTGCGCTTAATTATTTTTAGCTTAGACTGTACTTATTTTATTACCTTAGCTAGCAAGGTGTTTCTCAGATGTAAATTAAGCGGTTCTGAAAAAGCCTGAAAACATGAAATTGCCTCTTTAGAAAGCAAATACATTAAATTAATGTGATATATGATAATTAAATATTATAAATTCATATTAACTACTTTATTGACTCTGAAACTTCTTTTACTAGTTAATATTAGGTGTCTTACCTGTTTACCAGAGTTATGCTTAGCTTGTAGAGTCACTTTACAGATTCTGAAAGGTATTAATAATTGATTTGTTAAGTGATATTATACACGCACAATGTAAATCCCACATCAGTGACAGCTTTACCGTGGATGTGAGCCCTGCTTGTTCCAGCACATCCATGTAAACAGTTATAGCTGTAAATAGATCATTATTCTGTAAAATCTAGTTTTAAGGAAAACTGAAATGAGCCAGAAACCTGCAGAATGTGTAACTCTGTGTAAATCTGATCTGTTCTCTACTCTACACTACTGCTCCATTGACCCAGACTGTTTCTTTGGATGTATAGCAATATAATCTTATTTCAAAATATTCACGATCTCATATCGAAATCTCATATTTATTTCAGTTGTTAGCAATTTAGAATAATATTGATGGAAAATGAGCCTTCCCAAAGAGCAGCTGTCCTTCTGATGGCAGTTGTGCATGCTCAGATGGGAATTTGACCTGGAAATCTCTGTAAATGTTTTTAAACATTATTTTAATGTTAGCTACTAAATGAGTCAATTTAGAAGATTCATGCCTCTTACACAATAAAATATCAGAGGTCAAATTGTCCTGGATGGAAAGTAGTTGAACCATATGGAGTTAGTGGAGTGAAGTGAAGCAGTGCAGCTCTAATGTGCTTGTTTGCTGTTTGTGTAGGGATTGTGCGAGCATCCAGCCTTTTCCCCATCCTGAGCACTATCCTGCTGCTGCTGGGAGGAGTGTGTGTGGCTGTAGGACGAGTTTACAGCGGCAGGAACAACATCCTCCTTAGTGCTGGCATCTTGTTTGTGGCTGCAGGTAAAACTTGGGTCTGTGGTGGGTTCATGGCAGCACAGCCCGCAGCACTAACGTCACTAAAGCCAGCTTTACTCTGTACATTTTAGCTTGAATTTGCTGTCGCAGGAAAAAAATCTTTGGTCATGAGTGAAAATAAGTGGAACATCATATTATCTGACATGAAGAACACATTATCACACAGTCTGTTACAGAAGATTTTTATGTTGTAATCTTCAAAGAATGCTATAATCACAGTGTCTAAAGATTTTTTTAATGATAGTAATGTCACAGATGAAATATGTGGTATGGTCTTTTACCAGGTCTGAGCAACATCATAGGCATCATCGTGTACATCTCGAGCAACGTCGGCGACCCCAGCGACAAGAAAGGCGAAGACAAGAAGAACCAGTACAGCTACGGTTGGTCCTTCTACTCTGGCGCATTGTCGTTCATCGTGGCCGAAGCCATCGGTGTGCTTGCTGTCAACATCTACATTGAGAGAAACAAAGAAGTGCATGTGAAGCGGCGCAACTTCCTGAAAACTGGTGCATCGTCCTCCTCACCATACATGCGAATCCCAAGCTACCGGCAGCGCAGGCGGCGCTCTCGCTCCAGCTCACATTCCACCGAGCCGTCTCGAGACAACTCGCCTGTCGGACGGAAGATGGCGGCATCCGCGCTGCCTCTAGGTGAGATCTCCATGTACACTCTAAGTCGAGAGCACCCAATGAGGTCAGGAGGCGCACTCGGGCCCTACCCAGAGCCACCCAACTTTCTGCAAGTTCACAACTGCTTCGCCAAAGGCACGAAAGATGGCGTTAACCGCAGGACCACACCCGTTTAAACAACACACGTCTGGTTCAAGATGGCCGATAGTCATGGTGGCACTTGGAAGTATAAGTATCACTGTGGCTGAGTTTTGGCAATGTTACAATGAAATGTTGATTTTAGTTTCAAAGATAACTAATGGACGTTGTAGCATTTTCTGAGCCATGGTTTGGCTCCGAGTTTCATACTGTATATACATATGCACAGTCTGCAGTCCAAGTAGCAATATTTCAATGCATTGAAAATTGAAATATTGAAATATTATCCCAGAATTGTTTGAGTATTTTTCCAAGGCCAATTCACACTGGACACATCACGTCACGCGTCACGTGTAGCTTAACGTCCCAGATCACGGCAAAACCTCATTCAGGTCCATCTTTTAATCCACCTAGGCCACATTAGGGATTAGCTGCGTGTCAGTGAAGCATCCTAATCATGCGTGCTCCTGTTTTTTAATGCTTCCTGTCTATTTTTTTCACTCATGCTCATGAGTCAAGTGTAAACTCCACAGGAAGCCAGTGAAAGCTTATTTAATGTACATTATTTAAAATCACAATCTACAGAGATGTCATGATTATGCAACCTGTAGTTGCTAAGTGTTTGTACGCTATTATACTCATTTTACATCAACATGGGAAAACAAAATAAACAGAAATATACCTGTTGTTCCGTCCCACTGTATCATGTCATGTTTTTAGGTGAACAGCTTTGTAATTTACAGCTGGCAGATCACTATGGGCAAAAAAGACTTAGTAATGAAGGGTCGAGAGCAAACAAGACTTAGCAACATGAGCTCTTCTTCACCTTCTTTTGGTTTTTGGACGCTTTACATGCAGTCCGTTGTATGAGCGCCTATTTCATCACAGTTTGCAAAAAAAAAGTAGCTATGCACCTACTGTAGTGGAGTCTGGAACAGATTCTATTCTGTTATATAATGTATAGCAATGTAAGGTACAAGCTGAGAGACAAGTATATTGGAAAAAGGTAATGAGCAATTGGTGAGAGTAAGTGAAGAACGGTAGAGATCGCTCAGCTTGGCTAAGAGGTGGTTGAGAGGAGGCATGGTTTAGAGAGGCAAACTAGGCTTGTTCCTTTAATTATTAAACATTAAACATATAGCCTAATATCTCTCTCAATAATGTGCACTTTCTCCTGCTCGTATGCAGCTGAGACGTGTCCAGTGTGGATTGTCTTGACATGACGATAATTTGATGCGACTCTTACACAATGCATCTTTTGTGAATTTGGGGTGAGACAGCATGAGAAAGGGAAGCTTGAAAGGTGCTCATGCCGTGAACATGAAAACGTCTGGTTCATGTCTGGTCCTTGCCCTCTTTTAGGAGATTTTATAGCTATTGAAGAAGCCATTTTGTACAACTGTGCTTTGAACCACTGCCATTTTGTTTACTTCGGATGTTTACATTTCAACAACCCTGCTGATGTGAATGAGTTCTGTCTTATACATTCCATTAAATTTGAAGACTAAAGAACAAAAATCTTAAAGTCATAAAGTCAGTTATGTGGATGTTTAAGGAGTTTTTGCTCAGGGAAGTTCATAGTAATTGGCTGCAACCTATAAACATAACCTGTAATCCTTTTCTTTGGACCAATCTCAAAGCACTGTTGATGAATCTATGCGTCATTGTCTCTGAACTGCCATTTTGTGTTGGGACACAAGTGTTGGGACATATGGTCTAACACGTGGCTAATTTGCTCCTGCCGTGTTGTTGGTGGCTTATATATCTTGACACTACATGCTAGAAAGGAGCTTTTGACTAATGAAGCAAGCCTGATTGCCTTATAACACAGAGTCCATTCAGCAGCACCACAGAACGCATTAGAGCATCCACGGGGTGGCGAATTAATGTACTACAGTGCTGAAAACTCGACGCTGAGTCTACTGCAGCATTCCCAAACTATCAAAGATGTCTGCCCAGATCTCTAGGAACAATGAAACCTGGGTAATTTAAAAAAAAAAAAAAGTAATAACGACTGGCAGCAGCCAAAACTTACAGATGATAACTTTCCAGACTGAGGGCGCCACCGTGATGTTATAACTGCCAAGAAGTCGATTTGTTATAATGTTATTGCTGTGATCAATCAAACATGGACAGTTGTTGTTTCTCTGTGGATGCTGTGAAATTGTCTCATATCATAATGGCATTACCTGAGGAAATATCTTTCTATTCCCAACAGTTATTGTCATAGCAACAGTTAATAAACACTAAGTCAATTCTCCTATGATTCTGAAGTAGCCTAGATTTCTCTAGAGACCCAGCAAAGACAACAGCCTTCTAGTTTGTTAGCTCTCACAAGAACTACTAAACTACCTTTTAACAACTGTGTAACAACAACAACAACAACAACAAAAAAGACATGGTCATGCATACTTGTGATTTAGCGCAATGCTTTCTGTTAATCGATAACACATTTACAGTTGATAATATTTTCTGTGGAAGATTCAATCTGTGCATTCTGGTGTAATTTTGTCTGCTTTTCCTGACTGTAGTCAATGTAAATAAAAACAAAGATATTAATGTTATACCTGAACTTGCTGACCATCACTTCACCAGATTCCCTGCAGAATAAGTCTGTATTAAAATAATAAATGTATAAATTGAAACTTTATTATCATCTGTTTCACTTCATACAGTACTGCTTCCAAACCACTTACCAGAGTCTGATGCTTGTGTGAAGTCTGTTTAAGAAGTCTCCTTGAGATGACTTAATAATGAAACATTATTTTAGGTGAGTGTGTGGTGATTTAAGTACAATACTAAACGGGTAGCTATGAGCTATCCTTTCTTCCAGTACAAAACTAAAGAAGGAGACTTTGTACACCATCAGTCACATAGTCACATTTGAGGTAAGGAAAATATTGTCTAAGATTCAATTTTGGCTGAATTATTTCTCTGCTAGTCACCAGAAAGTTGTGAGTTCGATTCCTAACACTGCCACTGCTGACCCTTAACTGCCTGAACTGGTGTCAGTTGTAAATAATATTGGTTAAAATTTTCCTAGTGAATAAATATATGGATACAGCAAATATTTTGAGGCTTCTGAATATCACAGATTATTACATTGGGTGCTGTTGCCAAAATGTAAATATGAATCCTCATAAAGGCACTGCTTTCAATGGCAAGGAGCCTAGAAGAGTGACTGTGAGATGAGATAGATGATACTCTTATGAACTAGACAAGTGTTAGACCTGAGTAGTCAGCACACTCCTTTAAAACACCTTAAGACATTTCATGTAAACTTTTTGGCCACGTTTTCATTCATGTTGCCCTTTATCAGTATCAGTTTCCTGCAGGATTGGCAGGATGTTTAAAAACCCCTGTTGAAAACTTTGGCATTATAGGCAGCATCACAGTTTAAAAAATACATTAGTCAATTTAGTTCTTCACTGAAACCCAATCAAAAAACTACCAAGTCTATGTAAAGTAACACAAGGCTATGTGTGTAGCTATGGTTCTACAACCAGGGTGGTTTACTATGGAACTAGCTTGTTTCCTTGCTGAGTACCAGTAGAATCACCTCATGACTGGAATCACATGTGGGTAACCTATAAAAGTTCCCTGTTATGTCACATTATTTCTTTTCAAGCATAGTGGCCCAGGTGACCTGGCAGCCCTCCACATAGTTGTAGAACCACTACTACATACACTATATGGCCAAAAATTTGTGGACACCTGACCATCATACCCATATGTGAGCCTTCCCCAAACTGTTGTCACAAAGTTGGAAGTTGTATGTTGTAGCTTTATAACTTAGCTTCACTGGAAAAAGGGCCCAAACATGTTCCAGCATGACAATAATGCCCCTGTGCACAAAACATGGTCCATTAAGTTATGGTGTGAAAAGGTTGTAGTGAAGGAACTCGAGTGGCCTGCACAGAGCCCTGACCTGAACCCCACTGAATACCTTTGGGAAGAACTGAAATACCAACTGTGCCCCAGGCCTTCACACCTGACATCAGTGCCTGATCTCGCTAATGCTGTTGTGGCTGAGTGCACAAATCCCTACAGCCATGTTCCAAAATCTAGTGAAAAACCTTTCCAAAAGAGTGGAGGTTATTATTAACAGTAAAGGGGGGACTAAATCTAGAATGGGATGTTCAAAAAAGCATATATGAGTGTGATATTCAGGTGTCCAAAAATTTTTGGCTATATAGTGTACATATGTAACCTATTGTTCTACTTCCTTTGATTCTGGACCAACAAGTCGGTTTTCTTTGTTAGCTAATGGAGGCTGTGTATCAGTCATCACAAGTGTTTGTAATACATTCTGACTCCCCAGACAGCACTCACAATAAGTAATTTATTGATGATGAGATTCACAGTCACCAAAACCGTTTGTGGTGCAACATCCTCAGTTTTTACTACAAGTGTCACAAGTACTAACATCCCAGCTGGACTATACGGCACTATGTGGCCACTTGCAATTTCATGACTAAATCTATAATTGAAGTGGCTCTGTCTTCCATCCAGTAGGCTCACATAGCACGCAAGTCAAGCCTTATGCTACTGAAAAGTCTCCAAGCTCCTGCAACCATACAGCAAAGGAGCTTACTTTTTCCTTCCTTGAGGCTCAGTAGCTATAGTTGCTGTAGCAACACAGCATCAGAAGAAGGGAATGCATAGTCAGTAGTATTCCAATAGCCAGCAAGTGTCATGCATCATTATCAGTATTACGCAGCAGTTAGGGCAAGGCTCTGTAAGTGCATGTTGAAGATGTACCTGTCCCGAATAATTAGGGCATGTCTGTCATCGAAATTCATCAGGTCCTGGCAGAACAGCCAGCTCTCCATCCTTCACTGGAATACAAGATGTTGGGAAAGTACAACAGTACAAAGCAAGTTATGAAATTTTAAATTTATGAAATTGGTTGCGCTTGTCACTCCGTATCTGCAGCTACAACTCAACAGAAACATTAGGCCATGTGTCTGTTGTACCAGAGTCAAACAAAAATACTATTAAAAACTTGAGAATAATGTCAGCCAACAGTGTAGGTGTGAACAAAATTAGGCAGCAAGGAACAAAGGATTAGAACACTATATTTTAGCATTTATTTATGAATCAACTTCCTGAATTCCTCAACAAGAATGAGAAAGAGGTCGAATGCGATAAATAAAAGTGGGGACCTTTTATAAGCTATCCATGTGGAGTCAGTGTCACAAGGTGACAACATTACTATTGGTATTTGGTAAGGAAATGAACACATAATAGGTCTCCACTAGTTTCAAAGGAAACCACCCTGGCAGTTCGGAACATAGTGGAGCTCCAAATGAGTTTAGTTTTGTTTCAGCACTACATGAGATAAATCAGGTTTTAATGTGTCTAGAAACAAATTTACACCAATTTTCCCCTTCCTGCAAATTTAGTCAATCAGCCAAGGCATATTTTCCAAGATACAGTATAAAGGCATTTCCAGTTCTTACATATTCATGTTTATTTATAGATCATTGCATTTTGAATGAGGGTAAAGGTCTAGAGATGTTTCAAGGCCAATTTGCACACATTATTAGTATTTATTAGACAACATACTGTAGATGGAACATCCACGTGTAATTTAAGAGAGTGTTATGTCTTCTTTGTGTTACGTTATGTCAAAGGCTATCTCTGATTTTTCTAATGATGAACTAACCACAAAGCTAATGGCCCAGTTTCCCAAAAATGTAATTTAACTTAACTGGTAAGATGATTCAGATATGTTAAAGCTGGGAATCCCCAAATTGTACAGGGATTATCCTGGAATTGTACTGACTCATGACACATCATGCAATGGCTCTTACAAACATTTTATGGATATTATATTTCTGTAAACTTAATTGTCACAGAACATTTGCTCTAGAAACAAAGATCGTAATAATGCTAAATATCATCAACCAGTATGGTGGATTTTCCACTTTTATTTATGTGTTTATTCATGTTGAACTTATCTTGGCATGGGCAGCCACACCCCTGCCCACACTTATGAAATCTGAGAGGCCAACT
The DNA here is from genome assembly GCA_022758105.1 of Pangasianodon gigas. Lineage (NCBI taxonomy): Eukaryota > Metazoa > Chordata > Actinopteri > Siluriformes > Pangasiidae > Pangasianodon > Pangasianodon gigas. The sequence continues at coordinate 29,235,309 of CM040455.1, forward strand.
GGCTGACTCCTTGATTCACCACACATTTATAGAAGCTCGGCTCACTCCCTGCCCCCTCCCTAAAGCTCACACATGTGAGACAGCCCGTATGGTCATCAACTTTCCTGATGTACATCAACAGCTGCAGACCACTTCACAGGCCCACTCCCTGTGTAAATCTATGCCACTGCCATTTGGCTCTAGCTCTCAGTCCTCACACACAGTGCTGCCATGAGCCCATCCAAGTAAAGACCTCCACCAGGACCAAGCTGACCATATACACCTGCTCATCCCTAGAGCATAAGCTAGGCCAACTCAGCGTGGCCCAATTGCGTTTATTTCACCAGAAGCAGAGCATAGAAGAGCAGGAAACCTGTGAGACACCATGCAAAAGAGTACAAAGGTGAAGATCACATTCGTGGTCATCCTGATAGGTATAGTGTGCATGTTCATAGCCGTGGTGACAGATCACTGGGCTGTGTTAAGCCATAAGGTGGACAATGTAAACAGTACTTGTGAGGCAGCCCATTTCGGCTTGTGGAGGCTCTGCAAGAAGCACATTTACATCGATGATCCAGAGACCGTGGGGAAAGGATGTGGACCACTCAGTCTGCCAGGAGGTAAGTCTTGTTGGAGCAAAAGATGAGTTATTCATATTATATGTCTGTTGCTCTTATACATTTACCACATATAAAGATATCTGGCATAGCTAAATTAATTTTAATATTGCTATTGTTATTTAGGAATTTACTAAATATTTGCAAACTATAACGTGTTTAACTTTATAACATTATCCTAGATGTTGCCTATCAGCCAAGAGATGTTCAAAGACTAAAGCTTGCTTTGTCAGTTTTGCACTGATGCAATAACAGTGATGTGGTTTACAAGTCATGGAAGTGTTTTATGCTTATTTTTTGTGTACTTACTTTTTTTGTTATTGTATTACTCACTGTGGTTATTTTTACTACTTCATTTATTACTATATTGCCTTTTATTCCTACATTGTTGTGATATATCTGTTTGAGCAACCTCTGGCACAAGAATTTCCCTCGGGATGTATAAAGTTCTATCTTATCTTATCTTATATACTTGTTTTAAACAATATGTTGAGCTAAGTAATCAGATTTTAGAGTTAGATTTTAAAGTTGTAAAATAGCAGGGATAGTACATACCCATTACATACAGTATTACCTACGCATTAGCATGTCTGTGTAATATTACTGAAGAACTGGATGCAATCTGAGGACAGATATTTTCTCTAAGGATTTTGGTTGTGACAGGCTTCTATTAGTTCTAGCTACATTAGCTTAGCATCTAGCTACATCAGCCTAGCAGAGGAAGCTAATGCTATGTTTATGAAGGATTGTACCCAGAGGTAGCAAATATAGGGAAGTATACTGTATGTCTGTACTGATTTACTGGGCTGATTTGGAGTAAGTATGGGGCAAAGCGTAAATCCCTTTTCTCTGAACTATTCCTTTAATACTGAATTTATAGCACTATATTTTAAATGTGTAGATGAACACATTCTTTAAATGTCTATGAAACAAGATGTTGCCTTGTTTCCTCACATTAATCTAGAGAAAGTGCAATGGCAGAGTAAAGACTGTAAATATGTGGGGGAAATAACAGTAATTTCTATAAATTTACAATATAAATCTACAAATTTGACACACAGATTAAGAGTTGGGTTTCAGTATTTCATGGTAAATGAATTGCTAATATGCACATGGACCATCAGTGGTGAGGCTTGCGCTCATATAGTGTCTGGTGTTCGTGGTATAGTGATAAGACAGTTCATCATAGCAGTAATGTTTCCAAAGAGCTAGTGTTTTATAGTAAGAATTGCTAGCATGCTTTAAACTGTTGCTCCGTTACAAGTCTGCAGGTTGTTGATTCTGTGATTCATTACTATTTAGGTCAGAGATATCTAATCCGTAATGAAGCTGCAGACATCTCGGCAATGTGGAGGCATAACCTTTCATCCGTGCTAGCAACTGAGTAGGCTGCGTTAGAGGAGACAAATAGGCCTCTTTGGGTGGTCTAAATCCGCATTCATATTAGCACGTAACACAAATGTTCAGCTGACAATATCTAACTATACATGGTACTGGTAGACTACATGTTACCTCAGTTTATACTCTCAACATTAAGTTACATTCCACTCAAGCTAAATCATCTGCTTGTGTGAAGTAAAACAGTAATTAGCACATGGCTTGAGTTTCCAAACTGTAGCATATCTGTGAGCTTCACTAATGCACTATCAAATCCAAGTGACCTTAGTCTACTTTTATCCCTAACTGGCTGCTCTCCATTAGCAGAATACCTATCTATTATATTTAACCCTCTGAAAGCAGAGCTAAAAGGCTTCTGATGGGCAGTGTATGCTCTTATCCATACTTATAACCAGAGCTTTGCTATTATCCAGCTTTATGGATTGCAGTAGATACAGGCTTGACTGTGATATAATCAAATACGATTGCTCCATTTGTTTAAGAGATTAGAACTGTAATGGAGCTATACGAAATGTGAGATTTTAAAACAGCTGCTGTGTTGAGATACAGGGTTTAATGAGTCTCCAATGCGAGCCTGCTAGTAGCTACTAGCAATAAAGGATAAAGAACTTTTGGGATAATCCTGGATTTCTCAGGTTTTAACTAAATTGGATGTGGTGGAGTAAAAACATAGAATCTTAAGGAAAAAAAACATTAAGGTAAGAACTTACTGTGGGGAAGTACTTACTGTGGGGAAAATACTAATAAGATTCTAATAAGATTCAGGTTCACAGACAGATCAGAAATTTCCCCTTATAGACATAACATCAAGGGTTCTTGCTTCTAGCAATTTCACTTGCCTGTTTACATTCTCATCCTGTATTATGGCAGAGAACAATACAGACAGGCAAGTGAAACAGGCAAAAAAAGAGAGCAGAGAGAGACAAAAAGATGAAATAGATGACAATGGAGACAGACAGGATATAAAACAGGGGAAAGGTGAGTGACAGACATGAAAAAGCCAAGAAAAAACCCCAGTGTCTGCAAATAACTGTCAGGAGTGTTTTTGGTATGGTCAGAAGAAGCAGGGGTTGAACTGGGTGATAGGAAGTGGATGCTAACAATGATTGAAGAGTGATGTTAAATTTCTGTATAATTTTAAGTTCCCAACTTTGATATCATGTTTTGGAATTAAAACAAATTTTCTGTTCTATAAGGATTTAATTTAACTCACAACAGGTGATTGCCAGACCATAAAGCCCCTGTCAACTCATGATTAGCATCTTACTATTATCTATAGACTACAAAAGAAAGAACAATGTTAGGTTGTTTTTTAAGAGATTTTTGAAGTTCTGCCAATTTCTTCTGGCTAGGACTATATTTGTTAGAGGTGACAAGAGGTCTACCAAAGCACCAGTCATAATTGGCCATCTGCTTTTTCAGCTTCCCCCCAACCATAAAAAGTAAAGTGACTCTTTCCTGCATACTCAGCCTCTTCATGCCTAACAAAACTTAATTTGTGTGAGAATTCATTCCTGTGAAATTTCATTTAGTATGACAAATGTACACAAACTGTGTTCTTATTTTATTAACACATTTTTGTATTAGTAATCATGTATACATGGGCACATTGAGAAGACTACAGTTTCTGTTTGGTACATTTGTATGGTAAAATACAAAAACAGGATTATAAACTGAAAAATATAAAAAAGCTAATCTGATCTTGCCAAACTTCACCGCCAAACTTCACAACTCCAATAATAATCTGTAGTTAAATGAAAGGACAGTAAAGCTCATATTAATCTATTTTATTAAACCAGGTTCTGCATCTGCATGTTGCAGTGCTTTGCTCTGCTGATCAGCATAACTTTTTAAACTAGCTGGAAGTGGGACACAGCAATGAAATTCATATAAACTTATTCATTCTTATTTGATTTTGCTGTCTTTTGCAAGAACTGCGAGAAACGGTAGCGCTTTTAGTTGAGTTTTCCTAATTTGTTTTGGAAATTATAACAAAATGTCAACTTATTCTGTTCTGGCAGATATAACTTGCATGATACAGTAAAGGCTTTCAGCTAGCAAAATCAACACACACTGCTTTAATGATGAAATATATAAGCACAGCTTTAACAGCGTAAGGAAACATTTTACAGTTTTGAAATTAGGGCCTTTCTCTATAAAGCAGTGTGAAACTGTGCTATATCATCTTTATTTTTATTACCATTACGTCACATATATTTACAGTTTCATCAATTATAGTACTAGAGGTCATCTGATAAAGCACTTATCACACCTCGCACGGCACCACGCTCCCTCCGTTCCTCTTTCACTGCTCGACTGGTCCCACCATCTGTCAGGGTACAAGGAAGGCATGCATCGAGACTCTTCTCTGTTCTGGCACCTAGGTGGTGGAATGAACTTCCCCTAGATGTCCGAACAGCTGAGTCACTGGCAGTCTTCAAATGACATCTAAAGACTTACTTCTTCCTAAAGTACTTAAGTTAGCACTTACAAATAAAAAAAAATAAAAAAAAAGTCACTTGTCTATTACCTCCCCGACAGAGTTTTGGACTGATGGTATTCCTAGTTTGTGACCTAGTGAGCCAGTATCAGAATGTATTTTTGATAGACTTCAAAACACTTTTGTAAGTCACTCTGGATAAGGGCGTCTGCCAAATGCCATAAATGTAAATGTAATGTAATGTAAAATCTGTGTATTTTGTTCACATTACCCAAAGCTCCCCCTCTGATTTAACCCCGGTGTCACTCGTCACCAGGCATGTCAAATCCTTTATTAACATTCATAGGCTCCTAATTGAACATAGAGGATATTGGGACTTGTTTGGAAAGTTAACCACTCAGTCATCTCAGTAATTCAACTTAAAATACTCTAGGGGTTAGCTCACAGTGGGTGCATTATTAGGATAATTGGTTGAGCATGGGTGGCCCTGGGGATGGGCTTACAGGGTTTAAGCACCATATGTCCACTGGTTCTAGCACTGTCCCTGGTGCTATGGCAAGCCACTGTCATGAATGTAATGCTGTTAGCATATGGCAATCAGAAACCACATGAAACATGTCTGGGAATTCACCCAATTTTCCCAGTTTCTGACACCCTTGAGAAACTAGGAGGACTTTTCATGGAATCCGTGAAAATCTTTTCTCTTTTTCTTTCAAATGTTAAATGTCTAAATTTGCCTCATGAAAGGGAATTATTTTAGGAGTAATTTTAACCTCTTGTGCTTCAGGATATTTTTATTGGAGTGAGTGATGAGAGTCTGGAACAACCAACAGATCCTTATAGTCTGAAGTGATTCTTATTTAGCAAAGTTCTCCTCATATTCTGGCACCTGTCAATATAATTAGAAACTCCGAAGTCCCACAAACTCTATAAAATATGAGATTTTAAAAAATATCCACTAACGTCCAGCCAATCAGGACAAGGAGGTATCTGTCTTTCATCATGCCTGTAAATTTAGTAAGCTCCCCCTCCCCTCCTGCACTACTGTATTCAGATATTTGGCCTAGGTGTGTGTTTCAGTGGTATTGCTTTGGAGGAAACACTGAAAGGAGGGAGGTGGCACAGTAGTGCAACCTGAAGCATTGCCACCTCACAGCTCCAGGGCTGATGAGCTCAGTGTACTGTCTGTATGGATGTCCTTCCCAGGTATATGTAGGTTTCTTGGGTTTTTCTCCCAAAAAAAATCCATGTAGATGGATTGCCTACAATATAGGTGTTATTTGCATAGTTAAGGTAGCTTCCACTTGGAACCTGTTCACAAAAGGAAGCACTCTGTTTTTAGATTCTACATAGAACCTATAAAGGGTTGTCTCAGAGGGGAAAGAATGCTTAAGCATGCTAGGTGAAATCTTCCATGTTTCATGTCCTTCTAATCAGATATCTCAGGCCAAAGTTTGGTCCACCGTATTAAAAAATAAAATTTGCACCTATTAAATCTTTATACAACTACATGATAAATGAAAGTAATTATGTCTTCATGTCAACTTGCTCTGGCTTTGCTTCTTTCCTTTTTTTTTTAGGTGAAATTAAAATTGGCCAGGGTAGACACACAGCACACCTTAATCACACTTTTATCTCTGTGATCAGACAGATAGATAATGGATGTTAATGACATCTGGAAACCACCTCAGCATTTTCAATATAGTCAAAATGAAATTTAAAAAAGGTATGCTATTGCCTATATTATCTCTAGTGAAGCAAATTTTTGTAAAAAAGTGTATACGTGACTCATAAACCAAAAGACTGGGGGTGTTTCTTAGTGTTGTATCATTCCATTCAGTGCCATATGAGAAAGGACTGTTTCCAGGGAACTACTCTTTGCCAGAATATTCCCAGAGCAAATGCTAGGATTTTGAAAATATCTGGAAATGCATACTATACAGTATACTGCTTTTGGGCAGGGTTTATCGAGATAGTGAGTTGTTATTACAACATTGAGCCCTTACAACAATTATATAATTAATAATCAGAACTAGAGGGAAACTTATTTATGGCATGAACATCATTTGGTTTTGAGGACTTAACTGAAATAAGTATGTAAGCACTCAATCTTGGCCTGGAGTGGCACTAAGCAAAGCAGCTTATTTATTCCAGCTGTAAACACAACAGAGCCAGGAATCTAGGCAAGGTGGTCAATCACACCAAAGCCTTTTTAATTTGAAAGCACTGAGGACTGCAATGAACCACAATGGTTGCTGGAATAGTGGATGAGAGATATGGAGAATTAGCAGCTCTTAACCTGATGTACATACTGACAAAGGAGGAGTACTTAAGGAAATTCAGAAGAACTAAAGTTAGACTTAATGTAACGTTAATGTAAAAAAAAAATAAATTGCAAAGTCTTTTGTTACAACCTTTATGATATAAGTACACAAGGTGTTTTCAATTCATGCCTCAGTCTGTCATGATGGACTGGAAGAGTATCTTGGTGTGATATAACAGTCAAGATTGGTTCAATTTAGCCATGAAATTATGATGAAGTTAAAATAAAAAGATAAATAAATAAATAAATAAATAAACTATTTTTATTTTTAACAGACAAAATAACACAGAACTTTATCCAGTACTATGCTCTATAAGTTTTTCCCCAATCAGTGAGAAAAGCACATAGAAAAGAAAGCTATTGATAGATTGACTTGAACACACCAAGCTGTACTGAATCCAAGTACTACTAACATTGTTATATGGCAGTAAATAATCTTTTCAAGATTCTTGAGTCTTGATCCAGTAAAATTGAGAGACACTTTTTAATAGACTTATTATGTGATATAGGATAGCATAACCACTCAATAAAACTTTAAATACTTCAATAGAGCAATGAACCCCAACACTTCACATAAACAAGTAGATGTGCGAACTGATAAATGAATGACTTTTAAATGGAACATAATTGAAAATCTTGGACTGTAATCAGAAGGAATAACTTGGATCACAAAAGTGTTTCATATAAATGATTTCCTCTGTGATGTGTGACAGGATATGTTCTGTGTCTAACCTTCTTGAACTTGTGTTAACAAAGTATGGATGCATATAGCCAGGGTGAGACAGCAATAAAATCCCAAAGCCCAAATTTAGGCTGTGTAAATAGTCAGCTGTCTAGCAACAGACTCAAGAGGGTTTTGAGCTCCAGCTTTCAGTCACACAGTGACTGACATCCACATCTGAACATACCAGGTGTAACGTATAAAAGACTGAAGAAGGACTGAAGTGTGGGTGTTCAGAGTTTTATAGACGGCAAACCAAGAATCATTCTCAGAGTTCATTACAGAGGTCGAATCACAGCAGATAGTGTTAAAGTAGGATAGTCCATAATCATTTTCAGAACAAACAGGAGTCACAACCTGAATACAAACAATAAGGCTCAGATAAACTTGATGATAAGACAATGAACCATAAGAGTATAAATAGAGAGACTAATCAGAAAGTAACACAGAACAGGTGAGTACAATCAGGGAATAAACCAACTGGCCTGGGACAGGACCAAAAAAGAAACAGGGAGAACACTGAAACTCCGTGATACAGGGCAGTCGACCAAGGAACTGACCCTACATTGAGTCAGCAAAGGTGCATGGAGGTTCAGAAAACCAGCACACTATACAGATTCTCTAGATGTCATCAAAGGCATCTAGAGAATCTGTATAGCTGCAAAACCTGTCTTTAAAGGTGTCCAGTGGATCAGAGAACCCAGCATGCCAGCAGCTCAATGAAGCCATCCACACAGTTCAGGAAACACCTTCTTGCCTAGTGGAGACAGGCAGAGAGGCCTAGACTGATGCGCAGATATCAGACAACATAGGTAACTCACCTCGGATCTGGGCACTAGGAGCTCCTCCACAATGATGGGTGGTATGAATTCCTCATTCCCAACAGGGGCCAGTGCAATGGCTTCCTTGTTAATGGCAAGGCCTGGAGCAATGGCATCCTAATGGCATGGGGCAGAGCCAGCAGAAGCCAGTGGAGCCTGCAGAAGCCTTGGTGCAAGCCTAGGGGCAGAGCAGGAGAGTCCTTCGCATATGCCTTGGATGGAACAGGAGAGGCCTTGGCACAAGACTCAGGTGGATCTCTCTCTCAATGAGCCCAGAATCTGCCAAGAAATGAAAATACATTGCACTTACACCAAAATATCCAGATGGAGTGGCACAGGAAAATCCACTGAATCAAATGACAATGCTGAGAGAGGGCAAGGCTTACTGGACTTCAGTTTGGGAGAACAAGTTCTTCTCATGGGGCTTGCTGGTGGCGAGACAGCTTTTAGAGTAGCTAGGGACCCTGGTTTATTGTTCCACCTGAAGTGCAGAATGGTTCATTGCTCTTATCATTGCCTCATTTACCTACTTCTAGAGGGACACTAAGGGGGAACTAAGAGCATTCTCCTTTGTGCAACCACTCAGTATTTAGCCAGTCAAGGATCAGTGTTGACTCAATGCAGGCTTTGTGTTGATCTAATATGTGGTCAGTATTGAGCCAATCTGATATCAGTTTTGGAACAATGTAGGCACACTGTTGGTAAATCTAGGCTCCAGAGTTGCCCCAATCTGAGATCAAAATTAGCCCACTGAAGGCTCAGTCTTGTCAGAATATAGACACAACTTTGGGTCAGACTCAGTACTGGTATAATTTATTCTTAGTGTTGGTGAGTGCATACGGTTTTGCAACAATTGCTTGCTGCATTGAAGGTAGCCACCAGAAACAACACCACAGTAGACTTGAACACATTAACTGGGTTATGGTTCATTCAGCCAATTCATTGCCAAAACATATATCCAGGGATACTACTAAAATATTACCACCCACATATGCACCAAATAACCAGCAGTGCCCTCTTTCCAATAAATAAACTGCTAAAATACATGCTACAGTAACACCATAGTCAACTAATCTGACTACATAATTACGAAAGATGTATGTTTTGCCTGGCACAATAAACAGGACACCATTGTAGTGTCCATTTTCTTTTTGGAAGGAACACAAGACTTACTGTCATACAGCTCATTCACTTCTGCACTTAGTTTGACCTTGTTGGGTTTTGTTGGTTTGTTGCCTGCAGGGCTATTCTCCAGATGGTAGCACTACTTTGTTTGGGGGAAAAAATCTTCATTATCGATTCTTCCATTTTAGGCTGAAATTGGAGGCTGTTTTTCCCTTTAGGCAATTATTGCACATCTGGTAAACAAGTAACACCAAATGGACTGAATTTGTATGATTAAATACTCCAAAACAGTGGAAAACTTATAAGACTGGGTGAACTAGGAGGTTTTCTCATACATAAATAATACAGTTTATTCTCAAGAATGCCATGTGGCATATACAGGGACATGTGGTAAATCCACATGTCCCTTTATCTAGAAATAAGAGCTTACTGAATACAACTGAAGAAGCATGCAATGTGAATGCTAGACAACATGGGCAGCAATTAAAATAAAATGTAAAAATCACAACACAGGATTTACACTGTTTGGTCTGAAATAGCATTGCCAGCTGCTGCCCCACCCTGCATCTGCTGCTTTGCAGAGCTGTGAGACTGGGATCCATTACACAACAAACTGCATTTGGTTCAGCCAACTATGCAGAAAGCATGTGGTTCGCTAACACAATCTAATGACTACAAATTTGTTAGAACTCACAAGTTAATAATGATTATAGTTATGGCAAAGGTTGGTGGTTGTAGGTTATTCTTACGACTTGATTTGTGTGAAATCCAGCAAAATCGCTTGGTACAATCCTTCAAATTCTGTTTTATATCAGGTTGGGTTCACAAAGAACAACTCAAGATTCCAACAGCAATATGCTGATGCATCTGAGCTCCATTTTTAGCTTCAGACTTGAGCTTACTGAAATAAAAGTTTAGATGCCATTTAGGTTAAGAAAGTTTGAAATCTTGAAAAGTTTGAAAAAGTTGGTGAGGTTCACATATTGTAAATTGGCTCACTATAATTTCAACATTTCAGTAGATATCAATATCAATATATATGTGAAATGGTCTAATATTTCTCATTATGAGATTATTATAAAACATAAGATTGTTAAGATTTTTTATTCTTTATTTTAATGTATAGAAAGAAGCTAAATTATCTGCTAATATAAATAGTCTTAATCTTGAAATGTATTGAAATAAGATTAATTGTCTACCAGTTGTTTTAAAATAATCCCATAATAAGAAATATTAGAAATATTTACCTAGATTTAATACGTATTTACTTGCTAAGATCAGTTTTTGCAGTGTGCATGGCATGGCCCTCTACTACTTGTACTGATGGACCTACTTTACTGATATTAATGGTTTGACATGGAATTGATTCCACGGACTAAAAAGATGATCCACACAATTATAGCTTTTTATCTGTCTGGCTTAACATGCAACTCTCATCCATTGTAATCGCATTCTCAGACATAAAATGTTTAGCCTCAGTAGTTGGGGTTTATCCCTTGTCAGCAGCCATGAGTACCCTCTTGACAGATAGGGATTTGATATGCATTGACAAGTGCATATTGCTAGGTTCAGGAGTTCAGGGTTCCCCGTGTGTGGATCCAGTGTCTTGCATTGGATCATATTTCCCTGTTTGAAATGTATGAACTTTCATGATTTTACGGCTGGGAGGAGTGTGAGGATTCCCAAAATACAGTTATGAAATAGAAGACTTAGTCATATGTGTTGATTTGATTAGTGAGTGTGATCCTATCCATTCGAATATAAATAGCACAAAATAATTTTACATCATTAGGTAATATAACAGCATGGTTGATTCCCAAATTTGATTGGTCAGGAGGTGTTGATTAATTTTCTATAAAAGCAGCTCTGACAGCTATAGTTCTGGCAGACGCTCCACATAAATGCTTCATATTTTAAAAATGTGTGTCATTGTTAATATGATGATGTTTTCCATGATGAGACATTATGATTTTTGGAAGGAGTCTCCAGTGCAAGCAAGGTAAAGCTTTCTGACACACAAGTTTATACATGTCTGTTTATAGCTGTAATAACTTAAGTGATAGCAGGGACTAACGTTTTGTGGATGTTCCACAACATTAAATGTAACTATAAATGGATAAGTATGATGTGTCATTTTTTTGATGAATACAAATTATAATCATTGCCAAATTGCCATAGTATAATAGGAATTAAACACTTCAGGAAATGCTGTTATTGGAAAATTGATGATTCATTTCCTATAAAAGCGCACACCATCATGTTTTGTTGCTTACTTAATAGAGAGGTTCCCCAAGGCTGGGACTGAAAAGCAATTGTGCCATAATTATAAAATTTGGTAGCCTTACTGTCAAAGAGATATTTGTGTAGAGAGGTTACAGGTGCAGATAAAAGGCTTTATTTTTATAACAGGCAAAAAAATCCAATACGTGAAGCAAAGTGGAAGTAGGGATACACAAGCGATGGACAAATGGGCAAAACAAGGCAAGACTAGATTCAGAAAGCAGGGGACAAACAAAGATCGCAGAATAGCAGTCATAAACAATAAGACTTGGTATGTCAAGAGACAAGGCTACACTGAGCAATACTTCGTGTTGAATGTGTGTGTGTGTGCGTGTGTGTGTGTGTGTGTCTTTGTGTGATTGAGTCCAGGTCTGCTTGATCAGTAATCAGGTGAGTTTGAGCACGCGTGTTTGGACTTGGAGTCCTTGGCGGCCATGTTTGTAGGCCGCAATGTCTCTTGGGAGTTGTATTTGGACACCGATTCCACAATTTGATGATTATTTAGTGCCTAAAATCCAATTAAGGAAATTATCCACGGTAGTAGAGTTGAATTTCCCCTATGCATTTGGAGCTACATTTATCTATAGATTCAATTTCATAATAATTCCCAAGTAATCCTGTAAACCATTTTGTTTTTTCCTCACAGAGGTCAACTGCTCCTACTTCAGACACTTCAATCCTGGACAAGACTCTGAGATATTTGAGGTTAAAACACAGAGAGGTAAGATTATCTAAGACTATCCACTTGAATGACCATTGGACAAGATCCAAAGAACTTGATTTTGTACAGTCTGATTGTTCTCGCAAAGCAACTGCCCTTATAGATCAACAGACTGGAGTAGAATCTTTATTGGTTCTCACTCCAGTGAGATAATTCAGATCTTTGGCATGTCTGTATTTACACCTTATCTAGTTTCAAGTTTACTGTCATGTGCATAAAGAGTGCTTTAAGCATCTATATACAGTGAAATTCTTATGCTACTGTTAAACTGTAAACATTGTATGCAGTCAGGAAGTGACATAGTGGAAGATATTGCACATACTATACTCTAAATTATTAATGTACTCTAAGCAAGTAAAAATAATAAAACTGTAAATATTGTAAGCAGTCAGAAGGTGACCTAGTGGGAGATATTGCACATGAGTACAAGGACAGTCAGAGTCTAATATCAGTCTATCCATCAGTCAGGGTCCAGTGTAAATGTAAATGTAAGTGTAAATGATAAAGTGCAGTTCATGGAAGATGGAGCGGGTTGTGTAATCTAATGTAGCCTTCCATCTTCTCACTAGTCAAAATCCCAGATCCAAGCTTCTTGCTATTAAGCAAGGCTATGTGATCGTTCTCATTGCGCTATTTCAATTGTATTTTACGTTCTGAATCATTTCAGCTCAGACAAATGACAAAGGGCTGTACTCAGAGATGGCAACTTATGTCCAAAAGTTACATCAGTATTTAAGTGGGAAAGTTGTGAGTATTCAGAGACAGGTTTTTGCACATGTTTAAGTCAATTTTCTGGGCTTCCCCTTTCAGACTATGTAAATTACCTGCTTGGAGTTTTTCTTGAGCAGAAGCATCTGACATGTTTTTTTTAATAGCATCTAGACCACGGCCTTTAAACACAAGCACTTGCCTTTAAGTCCAAAATTAATCAGGGAAGAAAAATAGTGTTTTGGGCTTTTTTTTTTTTTTTTTTGCTGTTAAATGTAATAAGATGTAGCCTAAAAGCAAACGACAACTTAAAAATATACAATAATAAAGACTAATACAATGATATATGAATGAAAAGATGGCAAGAATTGAAATAAACATTTAACAGGAGTCTAGTATATAATACTGGATGAAATAGTCCTAGTTGTAATCATCACTTTCATGAGTGTAAATTTGGTTTAATTTAACATTATAGCTTCCACCCTCATTATTCAGCAGCTTATAAAATAACACTTGATCCAACACATCCTATTATTTGATGCCCATTTATTTTTTATATCACAGGCCATGTAGCCCTGAAATGCTAAATAACTAAATACTTAATTGTTGGACTCTACTATATACAACACGTGCCCAGCGCTATATACAGCTAAAGTGCAAGTTTGGAATCACGCAACACTGACACAGCGTCTGCAAACTCCACCCTGCACACGTAACCCTTACATAGCATCTGAATAATGCTTAAGTCTGGAGTTAAGTCTGAGGTCTGAAAACCGATGTGCAAAATTTCTGTATTAAATCCTTACTATGTGCACTTAACTCAACTCTGAATACAGCCCTAAATGTATAGATTTATGAAGCTAAAAGGTTGTTCATGTGAAAGACTCATGTACAGTGTAATGTAGGATGTAATTTGTATCTTGAACACTGTCCCTAAGGGGATCGTGGCAGGGGGTGTGATGAACAATTCTCATGCCTCAGTGAATGGCGTCAGTGGGTTTCTGGGTGATGAGCCTGAGCCTGGTAGTTAGCATACCATTCTGTCTCCTTGATTATTTTATTATTCTCTCAGCGCTGCCCTTACGGCAGACTGTGCACATTATACTCCATCTGAGCACGTAATATAGCAGTGACTACACCCCAAAGGCTGCACTACACTGCACAGAGGACTTTAATTCCTGAAACAGCTAAATGAACACTTATACTATGAAGACATTATATTATAAGTCAATGAGCTGAAACCAATCTCAGTGTAGCGTGTGAACTCCATTTGGTTCATCATTAGCAAAAGCAAGACTCATTTTCAAGCGAAAATGATTTGTCTAAGTAGCCATAAGTGGCAGATGCTGCTGTAATAATTAGCAAAAAGCGATCATTTCTGGACTAATTCCAATAATGTAGCTTGGCCTGAAGCACAGAAACTGAGGATCTGCTCTAGTGGTTTGGGGGCAAAAATACTGTAAGGCAAGCTATGTGTCTCTCATGCTCAATCTGATCTCTGATTTCACAGATCTATAGATCTATAAGCAGCTCCCAGATTTTGTGCTTCCAGCATCTGTGGTGCACATGAGCCATAAAGTCATCTTTATTCCCCTGGCCTCTGCTTTCCACAACTTTTTCCTATGATCTGACTAAATCTGATAAAATGATGTTTTACGTGAAATATGTTATGTCTTGTGTTTGAATGTTGTATTTAGTCACTACTGTGCTGCCTCCTTGCCCAGGGCTCACTTGTAAAAGAGATTTTCACAACACTTTCATTTGTAATGAACTATGAACACATTCATATCATGTTATAATGCATTCATAACACATTATATCCATGAAAATGCATTACACTTTATAGCTATCTTTATTTATGAAATGTTAACATAATGCATGATAAGTGGTGTTTGTAGCACATACATCAAACCATACTATCGATATGTGTGTTATATTCTGTCGATATAATGTGTTATAAACACTACATATAATGCATTCTGTTAAATGCATAAGTGTATTATAAACATTGCTATATACTTTAATGTCTTCTCATAAATAATTATAACAACATGTATAATGCCTTTTAAGTGCATCCTAACATGCTATGAATGTGTTTATTTTAGATTAATTATATTATAATATGTTTATTATAGTTCATTATACTGTAGACATGGCCTTTACAGAAAGTGTTTTTTTTTTTTTTTTTATCTCAGTGTGACTAACCTGGTTAAATAAAGGTTAAATAAAAGTAAAAGAAAAAACAAAGTTCAGATACTCCATGTGGAGTTCAAGACACATTGAAATTATGTGTCGTATAACCGACATCAATTTTTAGTCAAGAACAGATATCAACACTCAAGTGCACTCAAACATGATTTCAGTAACTTTAGTACAATTTAATTCCAATCATGACTGGTCCAATGTGGCGTAGTGGCACAGTGGGTAGTGTTGCAGCCTCACCGCTCCTGAGCTCAGGTTACCGTCTGCATGGACTTCAGCACATTCCACTTTAGCAAACTCCACACTCCAACATGGCTTTCTCTAGTTCCCTACCACCATTAAAACATAAGCAGTAGGTGGATTAACCCTCTAAGTGTGAACAAGTGCACCAACAGGGGTTTGTGATGCCCTGCTATTGCCTGGCATGCCATGGAGGGTGTAATCCTGCCTCGTGCTCAATGTTTCCAAGATAGGCTCAGGATCCAAACACTGACCAGTGTATGTATGAATGAATGAATGAATGAATGAATGAATGAATGAATAGTTAATACCATTACATCTAAAAATAAACTTTACTATATTGATCGTACACTGGCACAATTAAAGGCAAACTTATCTATAGCTGAACGGTTAAGATCCATTGTTCATGTCTCCTTAACCTTTTGGCCAAAAGACATGACATACATTATTTTCACTGATGTTGTTATAAATTTTACTTCTGACCAATTGTTTGTCCCAAAAGTGATATTACATGCAACAGTTTCCAACAGACACTAACACTGTAGTGCACATATACTATACATATACTCTGTGGTGAGTATATACTGTGTGTGTGTGTGTGTGTGTGTGCGCACACACACACACACACACACACACAAGTTTCAGCCTAACTACATATTGGAAAAGCTTGAATAAAAATCTGGGGGCAGACTAAGAAATATAGACAAAAATCAGCTACGATAAAAAAATAAATTTAAAAAAATAAAATTGAAATTTGTGATAAAATGATGATATTATGTCTTTATAATTTTCTTTATTAAGATCATTACAGCGTTTACTTTCTGTAGTTTATGTAATGCAAATGCATCGTGTAACACTGTGTAAGCACTACTGCTAATAGTGGTTCTGTTTGTAGTAAATAGGCTAATTTAAATTTGAATGCATCCAAATTAAGTACTTACAATTTGAATGTAATATATAAATTAATTTCACAATCCTACAGTATACCAACACTGTCTATGAAGCCCACATTCATAAGTCATTATAACTGTGCTTGTAATTTTTGTACAATAGTAATGATTCCTTGTAACCGTTTTTATCCCAATCAAATAATGCCTTATGAAGCTCTGATAATAATCTATAAATAATTCCTTTATCACTTATAATCCTGTTGTAATGCAAGTGTCACTATTCATTATAAAGTCATACAGTGAATGAACAAGCTTTATTACAAACAATGACCTGTAAATAATTATAAAGTAAACATTATACATATTTTACTTTACTTACTGTCTCTCCAGAGTACAACATCTCAGCGGCAGCCATTGCTGTTTTCAGCCTGGCCTTCATTATTCTGGGAACTCTGTGCGTTCTGGGATCTCTAAGGAAAGGCAAGGACTATCTCCACAAACCTGCTGGAATGTTTTATGCATTTGCTGGTAAGACAACAAGTGTCTGCATATCTTCCCATATTTAATTCTATTAAATAAAATATTTAATAATCAAAATCATAAAATAATCAAAATTCAAAAGTTTGTACACAACCTGCTCATATTCATTTTTACTATATTTCTATTATTTAATCATTTTTGAAGTTATTAACACTATGAAATAACAAATATGGAATTATGCTGATTTGGCATCACATCATGAGCGAACTTCACTCAGGAGGCTTTTCCCAAATAAGGGAAAAAATTTAATTTAAAGCAAAAACTACTTATTAAAATACATTTTGATTCAGGAATAAATGTGTACATGGGCATTAACTTCAATATTTAGACAATTTACAAAATGTCTTAAGATATTATAATATTTATTGAAGCTAGCAAGTCCAAACTTTTGGCTGGTACAATGTACACATATTGTATATACATTGCCTTGCATAAGTATTCACCCCCTTGAACCTTTCCACATTTTGCAGTGTAACAACCTGGAACTGAAATAAACGTAATTGGGATTTTTAACATTTCATCTGTCTAATATTTGAAGAAAATATATTTGAAAAAATGTGAAAAAAATATAAAAATATGTGAAAAAAGGTGAAAAAATATTTTTTATTGTGATGCCAAGGTTAATTAACAAAAAAGGGTAGACATTTGTTGGTTGCATAAGTATTCTCCCCCCTGGTAAACACTTTATAGAACCACCTTTGGCCTGACTAATTACAAGAACGCTTTGGGATCATGGGATTGCTATTTTTGGCAAAGAGTAATGGTAGCATCCATGTCGAGTGATATCCCAGACAAGCAGCGTGTCTGTTTGGTCTGATAGACAGAACAGTGGAGTTTTTTCCACCAAGAATTGTAACAAGTGACTATTTCTCTTTCGGTAAAAAAAATAAAAGCACCATTTTTGCATTTATTGTATAAGTTCATTGCTGATTCTGAGATTCTCCATTGTTTTACTTCCCACCTCTTTCTCCTTCATCAGCCTGTCCTCTCTGATCACTCATTTCTCCCGCAGGTGTATGTGCCATCATTTCTGTAGAGGTGATGAGGCAGTCAGTAAAGAGGATGATTGAGAGCGAGGAGACCATCTGGATTGAGTACTACTACTCCTGGTCCTTCGCCTGCGCCTGCACAGCCTTCGTCTTCCTCTTCCTCAGTGGGATTGCCCTCCTTCTCCTCTCCATGCCCCACATGCCTAAGAACCCATGGGAGACCTGCATGGACGCTGAGCCTGAGCAGATTTAATAAAGCCAGGCCATGTTTAATCATATTCATTCTGTTAACCATTATAGTTGCTGCATGGAAACATGGGGCTCATAGAAACACAACTGATTTGGATTTTCATATTGTTTTGGGAGACTCCAGTGTCTTCTTTTGATATTGTGTTACCGGGACATAGCTGGAGGGAATTCGGATTTAAACCTCCCTGAAATATTTTATGACAGTTCCATATTATGATGCTTATTCATGAATGGTTAACATACTGGAACTGATATAACATGTTTTGCACTGTAAATGTGCTATAATCAAATGTTAATCAAACGCATCCCTTAGTTTGGTTTAATCCTATTTTATTGGCTACCAGCTGCTATACAAGCTTAACCAAGCAGGATCAGGCATGTTTCCTGTTTGTGTTTGAAAGCTATCAGCCAGCTAGCTATACTCTAAGCATAGCAATATCAAAGTGCCAGCCGATGAAGTAAATCATGACAAATTCTGAATATCATTATGTCACACTTATCAATTATATTTTTTAATGCTAAATCATTTCGCATATTTCTTCACCCCAACCGCCCCAACCCCCACTTTCCCCCCTTCCTGGAATTATTTTCTAGCTATACCACCAATGTGTTACTATCGTCAGGTCAGTAAGGGTTGGACACATCAACATTTTGTGAGCTATGGTTGGTAAAAATCCTTGACTTGTGAACATGAGCTCATTGTGAACCTTACTAAAGAACTAGGCCTTCAATTAACCATCCTACTTTCTGATATGAAAATTAAAACTGTGCCATCATGGTCTAAATCTTTATATTACTAGAAAGCAGTTGAAGTGACTGAATAGAGGTCTGCTTTAAATGTGTGTTTTGTGTTTTATTGCTGTATATATACAGACCGTTTGTACTTTTGGGCTGTCAGGAACTCAGCCCAAAAGTGACTCACTCAGAAGTGAGTGACAGTGATGCAATTCGAAATGACGAACATAACATTTGCTGAATTGTCATCTTCTATAAAGTGATTCTGCATTTTATTTCCATTTATTCGTGCTTGATATACCAAGCTGTGGATTCGTGGACATGTCTGTACAAGTCCTCTATGCTAGCCTTGTTCCGAGACACACTAGATCTGTGTCTCTGCTTTCAGCTCTGAACAGAATGTTAATATGCAGTTTGCCATGGCCTCTGAATGTCTGGCCAGAAATTTTGGAGTGCTTTCAGTTCTGGCAGGTGTGAACACAAATGCTGTCTTTTGCTCTTTTGGAGTTTCATGTGTAAAAAAAAAAACAGCTAGTTCTATCGCTGCAGTGCCAATCCGGCCTCACCTGCCCTGCAGTGTTCCACACACATCTTACACTACTCTTCAACGCTTCCAGTTCAGATGTTCACTGTTTTCAGTATTCTTCATGCACCAGAGGCAGTCTTAGCTTTCTTAATTCCACTGGACCTGAAACTTGTGCCTTAAAATTTAAAGATGTTTCAAATGGACTCATCTATGCATGCTTTTTACTGGCACCTATTGGTTAATGAGCTTTAAAAACACATTGAAGTATAGCTATGAACGACTGTTCCAGATCTTTTGAGTTTTTCGTTATTGTACTTTATACAAATTTGCTAAAATAATAATAACTTTAAGTTAATTCATATTTTAGTTTATTATATATGTTGGCTTTGTGTTATGGAAGTGAAACATGAATATTTCTTTTACACTCTTGTATGTCTTGCACAGTTTGGTGATTTTCCTGATTAAATATATCTGATTAAACTCATTACTTAACCAGGTTTGGTACATTTAATTATCCGACAGTGCTCATGAAGCTTGTAGACAGAAGAAATATGATGGTATGATTAAACGAGACTCATTTCCCACCATTAGTTTATTGCTGTTGCTCCTAGCTATTAAAATCTCCGTCTCTTGGTCAACTGTGTAAGCAAATGGAAAATACATTGGACCTTCACTTTCAGGTTCTAAGAGCTGTGCTATAGCTTTTGCAGATTTCCTCTACAGTTTAATTAAACTTATTTTTGGAGTACCATGCAGTTGAAATTGTTATTAAAAATTCCATTTCTTACTTACTGAAGACTGACTTTTTTCAAAGTGTAGCCTTCATTTTTTTTTTCATTATTAATTATGTGCATGCTTAAACTGAGAGTTTTCAGATATATTGTAGATATACGTACTGTATTTCACCCTTCTATATCTGCCATTCTGAAAAAGTTCAGATGTATGCATCCTATGTCAAGACTTTTTATTGGAAAATAAATGCAGTTAATGAGATTTGGACCATTTGTATTCCAGTGGGACTTGACCATGCAAGCATGGGACTCTTTCATCAGCTCATACTGTTTTGGCTTTTTATACCTCATATGATCTTCTCCAGCTGTAACTCGGGTTAATCTTTGCTTGCATAATCCATTTCATTATCTAGTTATGCTGGTAAATGGTTTTCAGATAGTTTGTCCTATCCAAGCCCACTTCCTTCTCTAGATTTTGACATATATTCTATCTTTGTCCATAGATTTTTCTTTTCAAAAGTATTTGAACAACGTATCATCAGTCTTCTGTAGGTGCTTGTTGAGGAAAGTTTGTTTTTGGTTCTTCTTCATAATTCTGAGTGGTAGAGAAGTACTGATTTTAGATTTTCATTGAATATCTGGCCCTGATTTACTAAGATCACAAATCATGAATGTTAATTTGCATACAAAATCTGATATACTGTATCCAAAAGGCCGAGTTAACATAATAGTTAAAAAGTTACATCTGTATTCAGGGAGGAAAAGTTTTCTGTATTCAGATTCTTCTTATGCTTCTGCTCTTTTTTGGAATTTCTGAATTTTGTATGCAATTTCACAATTTTTGGTGTATTTATTTTATCCAGACCATGTTTCAGGGTGACATATGGTACATACAACAAGGTGTCAGACAGTGGCCCTGGACTTAAAACTGCTCCTCACTCAATGTCACGCAAGAAAAAATGGGATTAAGGTCAGAATCATGCATTACTGAGACAAGCCTCTGTTTTCGACAAACTCCTAATACTCTGAAGTCTGAATAGTGATGTGTGCAATTTTGGTATTAATTCACTATGATTGTTTAATGCAGCTCTGAATACGGCCCCTAGCTAATGAACACATTGAAGATGATTTAGAAAGAAGAACTGTGTAAATAACATTGCATACAAATTAAATAGAGGAAACAATATTTAAATATGGGTTTTTATTTTATCTTACAATGGTAAAAATGGGCTACCACAAATTTAATACCTGCCCTTTGCTCATTTTAGAGCATACAACTGCCATTCTTAAAGTGAAGTTTTGCTGCTACAAATGACCTTGGGGGTGGTTTTCATAGACTTCGCCCTGTGTTTTGCACTTTTAAGTAGAAATGCTCCAAATTGCATAGTCAAGACAAACATACAAAAATGGACAAGGCATGATTTTTTTGCTCATGTGCAATATGCAATCCTCTGTAGACCCTGTTAGGAAAATCAGCGTGCACGTTTTTGGTGGGTATTCTCAAGTTTTTATATCTGCATCTGCCCCTCTGTTCTTTCTGAGGATGATACCAAAGCAAGTTCTCAAAGCAAGAATATTCTCATTTCCTCATTTCAGCATTTTTGGCTACAGTCTGATAGAATTTCACATGCAGTAAGTGCAAAACTCATCTACTATTTTACTTAAACAAGGCAGTGCTGGTATATACTTATTCAATCTGATCTCATGCAAAATGTTTATAAAATATCAATATATGCATTAAAGCTGCACTGTTAACTCTGTCCCAAGCCATAAGCTTCTTCATCCATAACTTACACAAGTATGAGCTTGCTGACAGATTGTAATGTCATTGTGGAGTCTAATCTAATGTATCTGCTCAAATAGAACTGGTGCCAAAAAGATTTCAGCACTGTTAAAGAGTCACAATTCACACCTCTATTATTATTGTGATTGAAAAGCATGTGAAAGAAGTTCAGTGTATGCAAGTAATTCCAACTCCCCTTGGAAAATTTTAATTGATTGACATTTTAATTGAAACTGGCATGTCCATCTCAAATAAACGAGAGATCCAATGGTTTCTAAAGCAGATTAAAAACTGGAGCAAAGCATGGCTGACCTAATTCTGTCATAATTGTCGTTTATTGTTGAGGTGATGAATCCTAATGAACATCGTTGGGAGGGGGAGATATCATTTATATGCCTTTGTGCTTGGAATATCAGATGTAAGTTAGAAAAAGTTACCTACTGTAATCATCTATAAACATCAGGTAAAGTTTATAATCCCACACACAAGGGGGAAAAAGGAAGCAAAGATTTCAAAAAGCAGACAAGGAAATTGAAAGGGAGCGAGTTCCATAAAGTTGAAATTATGACTTTTTGAGAAAACCAGTCATCTACAAACATTTAGAGGGGACTCCTAATTATGTTTTGGTTTTTTTTGTTTTTTTTCTTAAAGGCATTTCACAAATTACAACCTCCAGGAAAAACATGCAGTGAGCGACCTTCAGCTGCCATGCGGGCCTTCTTCAGGTTTCGCCTTTGCCAATCATGCCCATTCACAATGGGCCTAGTGACACACAGAGAACGCAATCACGACAATAATGAGGGCCAATGAATCAAACATCAGAGCAATCGGCAGTGCCGGGCCCGACTGTGTGGAATTACAATGAGCAAGAATCAGGCGATTCACACTCCCTGAGGGAGAGACCGGCAAGTTTCAAAGCATGTGTGTGTCAGGAAGGAAATGCTGTTATCTGCATGAACCTCTGGCCTCCGACTGCTTTATCCCATGTAAAATGCACCCAGTAAGTATCATGAGATATCTTGAAAGGTGTTTTAATCTTCTGTTGGATATAAGTGTAAACAGTAAGCATTCAAATTTTGTAGATGAGCAACTGTGTAAATACAGAAAGAAAATTTAATTCTTCATTGATCATTTAAAATCACAGAATTATACGGTTGGGAAAAGTACTGAGAAATGAAATATAAATATACAAAATTACAAGTGGAAGTATCCAGCCAAACACGTACTCTAGTGAAATTTTAAAAATGTTTTAAAAATGTTTTTTAAAATGTTCAAGTAATTTCATGTTTTCATGTAAAAAGAAAGAAGTGGTACTTTTCTTACTTATCTAAAACTGTTAGTAGATGATTTTCATTTTAAAGCAAACTATGCAGTCATTCAATCTCTGTAAGTTTGTTGGTCATATGCATAACTAACACTATGTAATTTGCTAATGAAGTATTCAGAAGTAAAATATCATGTAAATAAACAGTATTTACCATTAGCTAGAATTTGACTTGTAATACCAAATACAATTTTGGAATGAACACACTATGCTTGTTTAACCCTGCTCTGAATACGGCCCCTAGTTAGTGGACATGTTGAGGATGATTTACAAAGAAGAACTTTGTAAATAACATTGCATGTAAATTAAATGGAGGAAACAACATTTCAATATGGTTTTATTTTGTTTTAAAATGGTAAAAATGGGCTTTCGCAAATTTAATACCTGCCTTTTGGTCATTTTATTACATACACTGCATAACTAACGCTACGCAGTTTGCTAATGAAGTAATCAGAAGTAAAATATTACATTAAAAAAACAATATTTACCATTAGCTAGAATTTGACTTGGTGCCTAGCCAATTTATGTTAGTTACTGAAACTGATGCTAGTCTAACAGGCACTGGCAAAGAAAACAAGTTAACTTAGTTAAATATAGCTAGTTAATGTTAGCAAATTAGTGAAACTTACCTCACCACGGTTTTTCAAATTAGCTAGAGTTCATATTTTCTAGGGAAGCAAAGGAATCACCTCATTTTATAGTCTTGGCTTACTTTTACTGAGGTAGGGCTCATCTTTAAGTTTAACACTGCAGTTTGGTGGCTTATCCATCTTCAGATGAACATATAGCCATAGCATAAACTAAGTGAGAAGGTCATGACTGCTAATGAATTGGCATGATTCATGAAAGGTTTTTCTTTCTACACTGATACACTTGATTGGATGCTAAGCTGAAATGCTAATCTGAGCCCATTCGTTTAATGTATAGCATACAGTCATTGGCTAGATGAAGAGACCTTGAAGATTTATAACAAGTATTTTGAAGGTCTAAATAAAAATGTATGGAGTTAAAAGTAATTTTTGTCTTGGAAATGCAATTACCTTAGACTATAAGTATTCAATTTTAGTAATACTATAGTAAAGTGTTAATACGACAAAATAATCATATAATAATAATAATTATTACTTAATCAAGTAATAAAGTACAGTTACTCAAGTATTTTCCATCCCTACATCATTGACCTGGGCCTCTATAAAAAAACAACTTCTGATTTTAACACACAATATGGCCTACTCGAAGTCGTTGTATTTAATTTGGGCCTGTAGTTTAGTGGTATTCTTGGTGCATTGGTTGTTCAGGAAAATCCAAACAACAGGGATCTCTGATGGCTCCTCCCCTTCCTCTACACAGAGTAGACTTCAACTGCAAAGTGTGTCCAAAAGGTGTCCAACTTTCCATTTTCTAGTAGTTTTGTTGTGTTAGTATTCATATTAAATGTTTTCCAGGTTGACACAGCTCAGAACTACACTAGGCACCAGCTGCTGTTTTCATCTGAAAAGCCAATCCTATCACTTCCTGGTGAGCCTGTTAAGCAGTCGGTACCAGGAACACGTCTGAATGATGAACATACACCTGTGCAGAATTAGAGTTGGATTAGCGGCGTTATAGAAACCCCTGTTGTGAGTTCAAACAGTGTGATGCTTTGCTAATCCAAACTGGTTTCTCCTTGCGGCAATCTTCTCTGACTTCGGTTTTTAGATACTGACTTTGTTTTGGTAATTGGAAGTTACATTTTTTACCTTTTGGATTCTGATCCTGGCTTGTATTTTCGGTGACTTCAACTGGATCCAATCTTACTATCCCATTGTGTTTGAACACAACAACACTATTCTGTCTTAATTAATGGACAGCATACTTTTATCTTCACTTAAGGCAAAATACTAGGTTTTACTTAATTAAACATAACATAATGCATAATATAACCAGCTCACAAAATTCAGAAGAAATTCCCTTTGTTGCAATGAGGGAAAAGCTTAACATTAAGCTTAATTTAAGGGGAAAACATATACACCCTTTTACAGACACAGATAGCAATCTATAGTCATTACATGGAGTCTGAGAGTATTTAATTGCTGAGAATTGAAGCCAACAGAGTGTGTTTTCTAAAACTAGCATATTAACGAGGTACCCAGGAAACATTTCAGTGTAGCAAATGGTGTGTGACTGTTTCTTAAGTTATTATCAGCTGCATATAACAGGGAAATGAATGTCTTTTTATGCTTTTCAGGCATATATTAACATGTTCGTTCACTAGCTTTGAAAGATGAGTTCTTTAAATATTCTGCTTGTTGTGTATGAGCAGTTTGAGGCAGTATGATGGACTGATTGATGTTTTTGGGCTGCAGTCTCCTGATCGAGCTGCTCACCAGGTTGCAGACGCACACTGTTTGATCTTTCAGAGGCAAACGGTCTGTGACAATAGCTCACACGCACATGGTAAAATAGCATTAAAAAGTCTGCTTTACACACGAAAGTAAAAAGAATATGAAAAATGCAAAGTAATGAAAGAGATGTTGAGGATTTTGATATTTTGTAAACAATTCATTTTATTCTATATTTTTCAAGGTACCAGGTTGGAAAGGTTGAATCCACACTGCATAGAATAGTAACCTTAAATAAAATGTTGAGAAGAAATTACTTCTGATTAGTTATTTCCAACAAATGCCAGAACCTTCTTCTTTTCCTGAAACCCATGCTGCTTGAATAAATATCCAATCATTCGAGATGTACAGACTCAAAACAAATAATGTCCAGTACCGAAGTTTTCAGGTTCCTTAAAAAGGAGACTGAAAGGCATGCTGGGCCAAACAATTTCCTGATTAGAAACAATTAATGTTCATTATGTTTTTATGGGTAAAATGCTTTCATTAATTAAGTTAAATGAAAACTACACATTACCCCATAACTGAACGTGAGGTTTGGAGGCAACAACAAAAACAACAACAATAATAATAATGAATATAAAATGAATAAAATCTGCAAGTGGCAATCTGCGGGGTCCAAGAACCCTTCACAAATAGTGCTCCTAATGGTCAGTTCTTGTTACATAGAACACTAAAGAAATGATAGGTAAACTTACTGTTTAACTTTTGTTACTCTGTCTCAATGCTAACCTTGTGAAATGCCTTCTGAAAGCTGATTGGCTGTTGGGGGTCATGTTTTTTAAATGATCCAGTCATTAGAAATCCACAATACAGTTCAACACAATGACTGATTAAACTTACAGTTTCTGAGAAACGTTAATTGAACTTAACATTGCCTCCTATAAATGATCCGAGGACTAGCTCAGAAAAGTTTTGCATATTGTGCAAATTAGCTCAAAATCTAAGTGCTAAATTGTTATTAAGGCTTTTTGGTTGGTTGAACCCAGTTGATCGAGGGGAAAGAAATATTTTCATGATATTACACCTACAAAACCTAAGCCACAACTAAAAACAAGAAGTTATATAGAGACAATACAGCAAAAACAGAACACATTAAACAGTCCAGTTCTTGCTATTAGTACAAACTGAAGGAAAAGCAATGGACAGTGTGGATTGAAAGGTCAAGAAGGCTGTGTGGGAGCAATTAATGTATCAGAGAGCATTTCAAAACTTTTACAGTTATTGATATTGCATCACACATGCTCAGGTAAAAGGTCAGTAAAAGAGAACCAGAGTCCAGCACCAGTTAATTACCAAGCTTAAAGTAATCACAAAACTGTTCTGGACTCTGACCATCCAGGACTGAAATGAATTGAATAAGTAGCAGGCAGCTTGATGGTAGTGTCCGTGTTTCATGGAGTTCGATACTGAGCTCTGGTTGTCATCTATGCATCTAACTTTTATGTCTGTATCCACACGGGCTGACTTGTGGTACTTCACGTTCTGCCCATTTACCAAAAATTTGCCAGTAGGTAAACTAAATATCTCCTAGGTGTAAGAGTGGGTTTGTAAGTGTTCAAGTAAAATTGGCAACTGGTGAATGGTGACAAAGGTTACCTTTTAATGCTTAACCATTAGTGATTAGTTCAATCACCTTTAAACATTTTGGTTTCTTCATCAACTTTTTTTAACAAACCATTCCCTTAGACCATATAGGATAAATTAAATACTATAAAAGTATGTGAAAACTCTTCCCTTTCTAGATGAGATGCCTTCACCTAAATAATTTACAAAAAAGCATGCAATTGGCCACAATAAGCCTCAACAGATCTGCTCCAGAAGTCAAGCCGGTTCATGTTTAGAAAACTTGAGTTGCAGAAGTATTGCCATTTTTTTTTTTTTTTATACATTGATTGTTTCTGTGCCAGTGTTTTTCAAGTGCTCAGTGTGATCCTCTGAAATACTTCCATTAGTTGATGATCTATGGTGTGGTCCTGCCTTGGGCCCAATATTTCCTGGATAGAATCCTGATCCACCATAATAAAGCCAATACTGAAGATAAGTGAAGAAATGATGCTCTGAGTTGTGATAACATGTACATTAGCACGCCATGAGTAATGGCGCTAGTGAGTAGATGAAAGGTGAATTCTCCAAACTAGCCCAAAAGGATTGTTATGTTCTTCAAAATTCCTTCTAAATGAGTCCATACAAGTTCGCTCATGCAAACGTATGCTTATGAGTGCAAATCAGTTGCAGCATTAGTACAGAAAAGTGGCAATATCATGGCCATGTTAGCTTGCCATGCCTTTTTGTGAAAATTTTAAGGCTGTATGTAATTTACATGGACAGAGTTAGTCTTAGGAGGCTTGCAGGTTGGAAACATAAATTGTTATGTGGTGCTTGTTCTCTTACCGAGGTATCTCCTTCCTGAGAGCAGTTTGTGAAACAGGTGGTTGCTTGGATGTGTGGGATCAGTGAAGATCTCGTCAGCTCTCGGCCTGATTCCAGTCAAATGCTTAGGGATGCCAATGCACTATAACAGAAGTGTGAAGAAAATGTACAGTGTGAGCAGAAGTGTTAGCAGTAAAGTTCTGCAATGACCCAGAGACTCAGAGATCCCCTCTTATACAACACAAACATGCAAATACATCACAATCCCAATATGAATAAACAGAAAGAAACAAGAGTTTAGTCTAACTTCACTGACCTCAATCCTTCATTCATTCATCTTCAGTATCCGCAGTATCTGTTTTATCCTGGCCAGAGAGCCTGACTTCATTTGTAGAAAATCTAATGAAATTGAACACATTTTTTTCAGCAAATTTTGTATTAAATCGTGTTCCTCAAGTTGATTAGTCTGATTTATTCTTGTCAGAGGGTCTTGGGAAAATGTAAAATTAAATTTAAATAATGATGGCAGCGCATATCTTTAACTCAGCGGGTCTTCCAGAGAAACCTGAACTAAAATGAATTGTGATAATTAAGTGTGATTTTGTTGGATTTTCTTTCAAAGGTGGCTTTAAAATTAACTGCACCCTTCACTCTGTTACTTTTAAAATATATAAATTTATGCAAATAGCTGAATTTCAAACTGAGAGTTTCCTATTAAAGAAAAGGAGAGAAAGTGGAAGTATATATGTATATACCCACTTATATATTAGGGTTGTAACACAATGCCTCTATTTGTAACTGTAGCTGTATCCGTTTAGAGCTCCAAATATCCATATCTGTGTATGGATTTAAACCCAAAGTAGGTGTGGCCTAAACTGGAAGCAGCTATTTGCTTCATTGTTTTTTAATAAACCCTCCCAAGAAAACCCTGGGAATCACAGGGGAAAAATCTAGAGGTAGAAATGCTAGCACTGTCAACATGGTCTCTGAATTCTGGCTCTGACAGTTCGTCAACCTCAGCTACATCCCTCAAGTTCATAAATGGTCCGACTAGAGATGTCTGTGTGACTGTTTTTATTAAACCCACCAACACAGTTAATATTTTTGTATCTGCCTGCAATATTTCTAATGAATTTAGTTGGGTCTGTTTCCCAAATTATAAACAAGTAGCCTAAATTAAACCACTGTGTCCCTGACCAGGC
Source organism: Pangasianodon gigas (assembly GCA_022758105.1). Lineage (NCBI taxonomy): Eukaryota > Metazoa > Chordata > Actinopteri > Siluriformes > Pangasiidae > Pangasianodon > Pangasianodon gigas. Next base: position 29,264,607 of record CM040455.1, read on the forward strand.
AGTTACTAAGGATGAATATATGAACACTGTACATTGATGTTAATGAATGTGTTCTCTGACTGCACACTTACGCTGTGTAACAGGGGACTCAGAGTTAGGATCCATGTGCACGAGGTTTATTTACAAAAGGCAAGCAGGGTCGTTAATGATTGGAATGATCAGCCATGCCAATAAACACATCCAGAGACACAATCCAGAATCAAAGAGGTGATAAACAGACCAAGGTAAAAAAAAAAATAGCAAAATGTCAGAGATCAAGGTCTAAGCAGACAAGGGCTGGGCAGAGGCAAAAACTAAACAAGACAAAAAAGTCCAAAAAAAAAAAAAAAAAAAACCAGGTAATCAATCCAGAAACTATATGGCTCAGAACTCACATGGATGACGGGCAAACTGTAAGAATTCGAGTTGTCTTTAAGTCCCATGTGCTTTTTAAAATGTTCAAACAGGAAATGAAAGTAGTAGAAGAAAGGGTTCAAACCTCAGGAGAGAGCGCCCTCTGGCGGTCTGGTGGAGTCCAGGCTAGACATTACACACTGTATTAAAAGTACAAACTTCCAACTAACCCAACTTTTTTTGTGCTGCATCCCACAGGATCCAAATCCCAACTAGTATGCCTCCTCTTTGTATTTGTATTTGTATCTGTTTAGAACACATTCTATAGAGGATGACTGTGTTTTCCTTTTGTGTTCTACCCATTTCCTCCACTGTCTGTCAGCGCAAATCAGTACATCAGGCTGCCTAAGTGTATTTTGTCCAGGCTTATTTGGCAACAGTAATGTATGCGTGTACATATTGTAGGTAATAACACATTCCCTAAGTAATGACACCTTTTGTGCAATTTTGAAGGCAGTATGTAATTTATGGCGAGTGCATTAGCAATAGGCAAACATGCCGTAGTGATATGAAGCTGTCAGGAGCAGAGAGACAGAGAAGAGGGAGAGAATGCTCTGTGAAAGAATAATGAGGGCATATCGCTGTGGCCACAGGAAACGGGGACGGCTACAAAATGGCCTTCCCACAGAGAGGAAGGTGACTGGCATCAAAAACATGTGAGTCACGGGCAAAGTCCAAGCACAGCTTGGACTGTGTTTTGATATTGGTCCCAGAGAGGACGGATCAAAGCAAAGGCTGTAAAAACCAGATATGCTTGACTGCTAATGATTTTTTTACACAAAACCACCTGACGTTTATTCTAGAGTAGAGTTCAACATTTATACAGCCTTTCGTTTGAGGCAAGACAATAAGGAATCACACTCAGACTTTTTCAGATGATTGTAGATATTCTTATAAGTATCTTTTTATTGAGACATTTTCGAAACATTTATATTTATTTATGCTAATGAGGCTTCGTCTAATTAAATTAGACATATACGTAAAATCTAGTACATAAAATCTAGTCTTTTTGGTGTTGTTAGAATTAAAATAAAGAATTTCATTGTAAAGAATGAAAGAATGAAGACCTTTAGAGAAATATTTGTTGGAAATTGACATGTATATCATAATGACACATATATTGAAATGTATATAACATGACATTGTTGTGGCAAGAGCTTGCGGCCTTCTTCAGTTTCAGATAATGCAGTGGTTGCGCGTGAACATAAATGGTGAAATAAACACTTTTCTGTTGAGTTTTGCTAGTTCTATTGCTGCTCTTGCTAGACACAATTCCTCTCTTGCTAAGAGATGATATAGACAAAATTTATTTAAAAAAATTTTGAAAAATGATAAATGTGGCCAAAAGTGTCATTTCTACCTGTAATGGCTTGCCTTATTGAAAGCTCTGCAGAAGCAAACCCGAACAGAAGGTTGTGAGTTCAAATTTCAGAAATGACATCCAGCCACCCCAGGCCTTTGAGCAAGATTGTTTACCTTCATGGGGGACACTTCCAGGTGTCTTACCTCATCTTGTCTGCATTTGATTAACTTGCACAAAAAAAAAAACTCAGAATAACTGCCAGATCTAGAGGACCAGCATCTTGGAATAATTTTGATATTTATAGATAGAAAAACATGTATATTCATGAGGCTACCTCTGCTTTAAACCATCAAAGCAAAGACATTTTCTTTGTGTAACTTGATGAAAAGTACTTCATAATGCTTGAAAACTCTTTACTGTCATTTATTTTCAAACCGAACCCTGTGGAGCTGCCAAGCAACTGCATGTTTGTGTGAGGGACACTCACTGACCTTTACTTATGAGAATATTTTTCAGCACCATTCCTCGATCAACCGTCTGCTCATTGTGTGAGTGTGTGTGTGTGTGTGTGTGTGTCTGTGTGTGTGTGTTGGAAGAGATAGTACTCTGAAAGCCCACCTCATTAAATCCAGCCTGAACTGTGTGCATGCAGGGGGTTGGCAATGATGCTGATTTAGTTAACCTTTTCCTCGAGAGGAAGAGGAGGAGGCATTTCCACTCCAACAAACAAGAGAGGAAAACAACACCTCTCACTTAATGAGAGGAACTGCACTTTCTTTCAAACACATCACATCCCACACACGCACGTGCCGCTGTTTTAAAGATACTTGTAAATCTTGGAAACCATCTTCAATAATATCCTCAGATCTGATCTTAATCTTTTATCAGGACAAATTACAGATATGACTGAATATAAATTTTAAAAAAAAAACATTATTATTGGAAATGGACAGATAATGTGCTTTAAACAGATACAAATACAGTTTATTTTGCTTGTTTCTTGTTTGTTTTTTAAGAATGCTTGCTAGAAAAGCTCACATCTTGAGGCTAGAGATGGGCATCACCGATCCCATGGGACGCAACTAAAAGTCGCACAAATGGGAGGGTTTACTTTCATGCAAAGTTGTCACATATGAGGTTTGTGGTATACAGACCAAAGAATCTGAGGTGTTGCATGATGCATTTACATCATTCGTTCCTTCATCCTTAGTAACTGCCTGGTTTTCAGTTATTTAATTAAAAAAGTTCTGCATTAGACCACGCCCACTTCAGGTTTAAATTCTAATACATATAAAGATAGCTGCTATATGTTACACTCCTAAAACAAATGCACTGTTTATCATTATCATATTTCCACATATTATAAAACATCCAGACACACCCACTTAAATTCTGTCCATTTAAGTTGGTCATACAGTACACAATCCTATCATTTTGAAAATGCATCCCATACTTTACCCTTTCATACATAAATAATTCATATATACACATATCAAGATTCTTTTGATGTTTTTATTACTGAAAATTGCATGTCATGTGAATTTAAAATTGTACATATAAAAAGGTAAATGGATTATTCATGTGTAGGCATTAAAAAGGATAAAACCTGAAATTATACCTAAAATCAGTATTAAAATGTGTTTATAAACAAAAATTGTTAATATTCAGGTCTAAAGTATTAAGTTAAATGGTAGAAAATGTCATTTTTTTAAACAAAATATACCAGTATTCTTCACATGTAGCTGAAGAAAAAAACTAAGGTGTTAGGTGGAGTCTGGCAGAAAAACAGTCTACAGTAATACATTCATTCAAATACCAATATCCAATCAAATCATATCCTGTTATTCTCTTTAAAGACTGAGATTTGAGGCAAGTCTCAAGTGCATAAACTCAGTGTTTATTATGTTGAATGAGTCGGCAGGGGTCAGACGACAGGCAGACAGCAACATACTAGAATGATCCTTAAACAAAACCCAAGGAAAACAGGTGAGAGATGCACAAAACTGCACAAAATATGCACAAAACTGAACTTTGCAAGGCAGAACAGAAACAACAGGGCAGAAATTATCAAACTAATCAAGGTAAGACACAGAACAGGTGAACACCTTAGGGTAGTCAACCAGTGTAAGAACAGGGGCAAAGTCAGGACCAGGACTGAAACAAAAACACATGGCATAATATAAACAAAAGCACATGGAATAAACAAAATAAATTGTGACTATTGTTATTTATGTAATTCTAATTATTATTTTTATTCATACACTAATCATTATTTCTCCACACTCAACATATTTAATGGTGCATTTGCCAGATAATTCTAGCTGAGGGTATTGCCTCCTCATATGTTATCTGATACGTACCAAGGAAAATACACACACACAGGCATACACACACACATAAACAAACAAACTGTGAGGTCAATGTTGAAGACCCTGAACCCAGGACGAGAGATGGGGAGCTCAAAGCGGACATTGCTATGACTCAAGTGACATTTAGTGTCTTCATTTACATCCTTGTTTGTGTGTTTTTGTGTGCATACAAGAGACATAATTGATTTGCAGTGACATGGAAAAGGCTATTTATAAGTCCCCTTGCACCCTTGTTTCAGCACAATCACCCTTCAACATGGTTGCATTCGAGAACACCTTGAGGACATCCTGCAATCCAACTATCTTGCACTAATTAAATGGGTATTTGTGCGTGTCTCTGGCAGTGATGCTCCTAAAATAATCAGCCTTACTTCCAAGCAACCTCCTCTTATGTCCTCCACGTTGTCCCGGTGCAGAAGAAACACAGGCTACACCAAAGAAATCTGTTTAATATAATCATAATGGATCGTCTTCCCTGTCATTAGTGAGTCAGACTTTAAGACTTTACTATAAAAAGCATCCCATGGTGGGGTATGAGGAGAGAGGGCGGAAGGGAAAGACACACACAATGAGCCTGGAGTTTACACAGCAAGCCCAAGAAGCAGTAAACTAACAGAGTTTCAAATCACACATTTGTAAGAATCTATAGGAGCCAACTTGTATGAAAGGTTATGAATGTTTAAGGCAGGGTTTTAGTAGCTTCTGAAGCTTCAGGATAGTTGTAAATGCCACTTTTCAAAACAGAAGTGTCTCCCCATCTCAGCAATGACATAGAAACAGGGTGGGTGTTTCAGGGTGAAACAAGTGAACCGAGTCTTGCCTGAACCTTATCACAGCACTGCTGGGGCAGTCGTGGCCCAATGGATAGAGAGTCGGACTTGCAACCCGAAGGTGAACCTGAAGGTCGTGGGTTCGAGTCTCAGGTCCGGCAGGGATTGTAGGTGGGGGGAGTGAATGACCAGCGCTCTCCTCCACCCTCAATACCACGACTGAGGTGAGACCCGGGTGTGTGCACTTGGATGGGTTAAATGCAGAGCACAAATTCCGAGTATGGGTCACCATACTTGGCCACAAGTCACGTCACGTCACGTCACGTCACGTCATTTTAAAACTCTTGAGGAGAGATTCTTTAATAACCAATACTGGGTAGCTAAATGAGCACATTAGTAGTTTATTAGTTAAAGCTTTGAGCTAGTGATTAGTACTTTGGTAGTTCAAATTCCTGCACTGACAGATCTCCAGCTGAGATGATTCTTAAAACATCCTTGTCATTTGTCATGTGAATTGCTTAATTTTAATTCTATTAAAAGAATTTACACTTTTTTACAATTTACACAATTTATCATTGTGACCTATTATAGGTAATCTCCAATCAGAACAGCATGGACTTCCAAAGACAAGGTGAGTTATCAAATATACAAAGTGATAGAACTGAATATTTTTGCACCTTTCAATACATGCACTTGCATTTAATCCCCAAAAAATCAGGGATAGAAAATGTGGGCTGAAGAATGTTTTTTTTTTCTGTTTAATGTAATACAGTGTAACAGAAAGTCAACAGATGATTTGAAAATTAAAACATAAAAAAGACTAATGACATACTCAAGAGAAAATGACATTGAAGTAAACATCTAATAGGAGTCTATATATTGTCAGTATATTGCTGTATGAATAGTCCTAGAAGGAATTATCGCATTAATCACTGCAATTAATCATTTTAACAGCTTTTACCATCATTATTCTGCATCTTATAAAATAGCCCTTGATCCAGCACACCCTATTCTTTTGTATTTTATTATTTATTTTATCTTGCCCTGACACTTAATAGCATAACGTGTTTTATGAGAGAAAATCAAAGTTATTACGACTCAAGATTAGTGTAGGGATGGGGCTATTTTGCTCTTAGAAAGTTCTCATAACATTCATATACATGAAATCCAATGAAATTGCTTTTGCATGTTACAATTGAAAATCTGAATTTTCATTGATATCCTGTTGGCAGTGTAGCACTTTTAGAATAAGGTCCCCTTAATATTTGGAAAAGTTTTGCTTCTATTCTCCAAATATGCATAAACATGAAAACTGTGGATCAAATTATGCAGAAAAAGGGGCACAGATTCCAGCTTGTTCTCAGGGATTCACACATGTGAGCCCTCTTTTGCCCTGAACTCCCATAAGTAACCCGGTTGGAGTCTATTTGTGATGGTTGCACCAAACTGTGAGCTCCATAGTCTAATCCAAAGGCTGTAAAAAGGCTGAGGCAAGCCGTGGTCGCTATGGCTACCACCAAGTTGCAGCTGGGATCAGTGTGTGTGTGTGTGTATGTGTGCGTAGCTCATGAAATCTCAGTGATGCTCAACTCTAGCTGAGCTGCACATTTTATACTAAATAAGTCATACACAGTCTCAAAAGCAACTAAATGTTCAGAGATGTTCCTCATCATTTCCTCAACTTAATTTCCTTTGCCACTTTCTCTCTTTTCTTCCTTCATGCTTCTCTGTATCTGTCAATCGCAGTGAAAGGGCATGGCCTTTGTGGCTCCCTCTCCTTATTAAAAACAACTCATTTTCATCATATTGATCTTGTAGTGGTTGTTTTTTTTAGATCAGTGAAGGCTATAGTTGTATTTTCTATTGTAATTTTCATATAATCCACAAGAAAGAGAATGCTGTACACATAAGCTGATACAGATTTACAGGCATAGCACAAAATGGAGTTTGAAAGTTCCAGTACTCAGGGACAGGGACATCTACAGTGCAAACGTTTTGAACTTTTGCATGATGTTCTACAAGAAAAGCTCTACATTGGTATTACAAGTGCAGTAAATGTATCTTGATTGGTAGTTACACTTACAAAACGTGGTAAACAAATGTGTTTTAGAAATCATGGACCTTTTTATGTATTATGTATTTAGGACAAAAGAAAACTGTTCCTCCCTTCTACAAGGATTTCATGTTAATCCATGCTATTTGCACAATACTGAATCTCATTCTATCATATTAAAAGAGGTCTAAAGAGTATTTTGGTTGCTTTGAAAATATTTTTCATATATCGGATCTTGATCTTGCATATTGAGATGAGCATTGTATTGCTTTGGAAGATACACCTTCACTGCAAATGTGCCAAAAAAAAAAAAAACCCCTGCTATATAATGGACGAAAAGAAGTAAGGTTCAGTTAGCCAACCTAATTTGCATCAGTAGCTTTCAATCAGTGAATTACAACAATAACAATATGTCACTCGCTAATGAAAAGGACTAACAGCATAATTCTAGCCCTCCATTAAAATGTATAAAATTTTTAAAAGCACTGACAAAATAATGACAGTTTGGCATCAAAGGACAAATGATTTAAGATAAATGAATGTGAAGGAAGAAAAACTGGAGTGTACGAGAGGGAGATGATACCACACAGTGCCTTCAGCAGAGAGAATGTGCGTATTGGGGTTGACGAGATAAGAGCTTTCAGTCAGTCTTTGTGTGTATGTGTGTGTGTGTGTGTGTGTTATAAAAGCCTTGGCAGGGATGTTCACCCCCACCGGGCCACTTCCTCTGTAGAGCTGGCACCCTGACTGAGCGTTCTCCATCACACAAACACACACACACACACACACACACTCACAAAAATAAGTGTGATGACAACCTGACAAATTGACTTGACATCACACACTTGTAGTAGAAACTAATGAGCTGCAGAGCTATAATAATAATAATAATAACAATAATAATAATAATAATAATAGCTTTTATGTGTTTTAGTTCATGGTACTTGTTTCATTGGGCAGCATTTTAACCAAAGCCTCTTCAATTTTGTCATATGAAAAAAGTCATTTAGCATAGTTCATGAACATAACATTTGTTTATTTGCTAAGTTTTGCTAGTTTATTAGCTTACTTGGGAATTAGAATGAAAAAGAATTCAAGATCCCAAACTAGCAGCAGATATTTTTCTTTTGGTAACCACTATTCACTGAAAGATGTAGCTAAGTAGCTAGCTAGCTAGCTAAGATAGCCATAGAAGCTAAGTACATAACGTCTTACACTAGCTAGTTTATCTTAACTGGAACAACAGTGGTATAACTGTTAGCTAGCACCAAGACAAGCAACAGATGTAGGCATACTTTTTGATTGAAAAATTATACCACTTATAGCGATTACTAATGTTGTTATGGCTTATTATTAGTATTATTATTATAGAATTTACCTCAGTGATACAATATTATGATTTGAGCTACAGCCCTCAGAGTTTTCTAGCACCAGTGCTAAATGTTCCTACAGTCCTGTTACAAATTTATCCCTAGATTCCTCAATACGATGAAACAGTTAGGATGCTTTCACATTACACTGCAAAAATGATATCTTAGCAAGTGGAAATATCTTAATATGGACAGGTGTAACTAATATTTCATATTACAAGATTATTATAAATCAAATATAATATTATCCAGCCATTTCATACATTTCAAGCTTTCAATTTTCTTATTCTGTTGGCAGATCATTTTTCTTCTGTCTGGCAATATTCCAGTTTAATAATCATATATATTTGGTTTATCGTAATCCTATAAAATGAAATCCTAGATATATCTGACTATAATGAAGATATTTTCACTTGCTAAGATCATTTCTGTGGTGTAGGTGTTTTTTTCTCAAATGCCAGCACACATTTTTCATGTAATACTACAGGAAGTGATTGCAAGGTGTCCAAAATGCATCTGCTTTTAAAAAGTGATCCTTTTTTTGTGAGAAATTTCAGAATTGAGCAGAGTGACTGTTTTAATCTCCCAACCAATCAGATTGCAGGCACGACACAACATGGAGGACAGAGAGCCTAAATCCTGTCTAGTCACACAAGCACTCCTCTCAATTTTCTGTCTCCTTGTCACTAAAGTTAATAAATGTTGAAAAAGAAATCTAATCTTTATTATTATAGATAATATTTACATGGGCTAGTTAGCCATTACTAGCTAGGATTCACTGGTTGTGCGTTATGGTTATAGTGTGTGCCTTTCTTTTTTGCTATTGTGCTAGCTACCTTCCTCAGTATAAACCGAAAAATCTGCAAAGCTTTGTAAGCTCAAAATCTACATAAAAGGTCTTGGAATAAACAAAACCACAAAAATCTAATCTTTAAATATTACAAGAAGGCTTTCAGCCTTAATTTTAAAACTAAGGTTCATTAAAGGACCATGTCTATGTTCAGACAAAATAACCTAAAATGATTGAGTTGTATTAGGGTTTATTTGCTGGGAAATAAATGAGTCACATTCCCAAAGTAAGCTGAAGCTAAATTTCCCTTGGGAAAGTCAGAAATGGTCGAGTTACTCTTAATGAGCAGATCAATCAATAAAATAGAAAGCAACAAACAAATGCCTAGACATCACTGTTTGCTGTTTAATGATACTGATAAAGCTTTCAGACACTCTCACTCAAAAGCAAAACACACGAATTTCCAAATTCCTAAATGATGCTTAGCGTGGAAGGCATTTCAATCTGGCAACCCTGTTTCCAAAGCTTCGCCAGTTATTCTGGTGTAGTGGGGGATAGTATAGCTGATTTTAAAAACTATAGTTAGCTTGATCATGGACTACTGCACATATATGCTAATATCCAATATCCATATTTAAAAAGGGTCCTAGGACTAGATTCACCAATGCTTGTTGAAATAGTGTGGATTGTACGCTAAGCCAGGATTCATTAGTTGGAGTCATGGAAGGCCAGACGCCAGCACAGCTAATTTAAACACACTAGTTAATTACCAGGTAATAGCCATGTCAGAGCAGGGAAATTAGCAACCTGTGCTGGACTCCAGACCTCCAGGCCTGGAACTGATGGCCAAGTGTAATACCATCCAGAACATTTGTTATGTTAATACATTTTTCTCAGTCTTTCAATTGGCAAGCAAAATGAGAAAATATGTTAAATGTGTGAAGTGCTCATGAGTCAACAGCCATGCTATTCTCAATGGCCTGTAATGACAGATTCAGAAACATTGGTGTCTAATAAGATATACTTTTTTTAATCAATGATGGATTTTGTTGCATGTCATTTTCCTTTTTAGTTTTATTTCATTATAAGGTCATTTATCAGTCAAGCACGGTATGCAGGATTAGCTATATTCAATGACTTACTAATAAAGTAATAAGTAAATAATAAGTAATAAATAAATGATTATTAACAGTACTAGGCTAGCGCTAGCTCTTTGATATAAAGCACAAATAAGCAAGATGACAGCTGAGTCATATACTTAGCTAGCCAAATAGTACTGCTAGCTAACATGGCCTAAGATTCTAAAAGTACCTATATTGATGCGCTACTATTTTATATGTCTGTGATTAGCATAATGTTAACATGCTAATGTAAACATGCTGCTTTGCAATTCTTCTTGCAGGTTACAAGCTACAGCCAAACTACCTTTTGATAAAGTAGCTACACTACAAGCTACTAAGAAACAGTAGCTAACTACACTGAAGCTACTTTGTCGAACTGAAGAAAAGAAAAGAAAGTGCATCCAAAATTTTTCAGAAATGTGTACAGCAGACAAAACACACTATGACAAAACGACAACAACGATGATGTTGTTGGATATGTCTGCCAGAATTGTTGCTAGAGCAGACATCACCTAACATTTTACAAACATTTTCGAAATAGAAATTTGCCAATCCCGGATGTTGTGGCCTGACCTGCCCCTTGTAAACATTACATTTAATCCTCCAGATACACAAAAGTTGTTCTGACTAAGCCAAGAAATGTGGATTATACTTAAACAATAAGTTAAAAAAAAGTATTTACTCAATAATTAGAAGACTATGGTTTGAGTCCTATTAATTCTTTCAGATTTCTTTAGTCTTTAGATGAATATTACATTGCTTTGACTTAAATTAGCCTCTGAATGTTGAAAAAGTTGGAAATACATAGCCTTGTTGACAATAGCACAGTTTGGATTACTCCAGTAGATCCAATGAATTCTTCTTTATAGTCTATGTATAGTTAAGCATTAAGTATTGTGCTGCTATAAATCTCTTCCATAAACCAATGACAATAGCTGATCCCATGATCCCCATTGGTTGAGAAATGTTTGGTTGAGATTGACTGAGAAATGATTGGTTGAGAAAGGACATACTGTAAATCATATCAGATATATATTATGTGTATGTTTAATTTATTAAAATATAATTAATTGTATATGCTGTGCTATACTATAGGATAAAGATATACAAAAGCATTTCTAGAGCTCTATAAATGCTAAAGCAAGTGTTTTGCAACAAATTTCATAATCAACACTTCTCCCAGCTGCTGGTGTGAAGCTGCTAAAATGCTCTGCTCTATATCTGACTTAAAAAGCTCAAACACTGCACTGAACATTGGAAGGATGAAAGGGCATGAGCAATGTGCACACAAGCTGGAAGCCGAGGTGTAAAAAAAAAAAAAAAGGAAGAAGAAAAAAGGAGAAAAAAATCAACCACAGTGTGAGTTCTGCATCAATAAAAGCTAAAAATGACTTAAAAAGCATTCGAGAGTGAAACTGATCAAATCTGATGCTCCTTCCATATTCGGGAAAGAGTTATTCATGGGAAATACATGTTTATAGCACTGATGACACATAAATAGCTTTATATGGTGTTATAGTGTTATGGTTTTTAAAAGCCTTATAGAAAATTATATTCTACCCTGTGATAGCTTGAAAAACTGCACGAAATCACTTGTAGGATTCAAGGAGGAAAGACATCATGGGATTCAGTTGCTCTGTGCATTGATCAATAATTAATTTTCATCCATGTTCCTCACTCTGTTTATCCACAACATCTAAACTTCAAAGTGTTTCCTCAGTTTCCTTCCATTTGCTCTTATGAATATGTGATATCTATCTATCTATCTATCTATCTATCTATCTATATCCATGAAACACAGGAAAACACTGAGGTAGAAACGCCAGCACTGTCAGCATGGTGTGTGAATTCTGGCTCTGACAGTTCCTCAACCTCAGCTACATCACTCAAGTTCATATTTGGTCTCAAATTTTGTTAGCTCTATTTCCCAACATATAAACAAACTAGTAGCCTGGAAGCCACTGAGACCCTGACCAGGCTGAATGAATGAATACTGTATGTTTATGTTAAGGAACGTGGCCTTTATTTGTGCTGTGAGACTTTTTTTGTTGTGATCCATGGGATCTCAGTCCTGATTCACACATATTGACTCAATTAGATGTGAACCTTTCTGATAAGCTTTTCTAAAATAAAAAAAAAAATAGTGCACCTTGTTGTCCCATCCAGCAGAGACAATTCTCCACCATGCCACCAGAGATCTCCCCACCCTGAATTCTAGGACTCTTTCTTGTTTGTCACATTCATTTCCTGTCTATGGACTACGTAAAGCTCACAGACACAATGCCATATTGCGAAGTCTTGCCGATTATCCTTATTCATGTAAGTTCTGAGTCGTTGTTCTGTGTTTGTCTAATTGTGTTTGATCCTTGCTGGTTTTTATTTGGCTACCTTTTGGATTTGCGCTTGGTTTTTAAATATTGAATAATCTGTGTATAACCTGTGCATGGATCCTCACACATCTTCCTAGTCTTGTACATTACACAGACAGAAACAGCCCCAATGAGTGAGGTCTGCATCAGGGATATATACTAGGATCACTTGAGTATCCAATGAGTATCCAGTTGTATCTGTTCCATACCTGGTGCCAGTCATTTGCATAACGGTTTGGAAAATGCTTGGAGGAAACATAAGCGAGGCTTGGAATCACAGAAGCTATTTACTACCAATCAAAAACAAAACCATCACATATAATAAAAAAAACAGCAAAACAAGATTGTGAGTAGCTCAGTGAGCCTGTTAAACAATATGGTTCATTTTTTTTTACAAGGCCCTCCCCAAAGCCTTGTTTAAATCTGATTTTCATCAAAGGAGAGTAAGGAGATGAAAGAGGACCTAGCGATGTAAAGTGCGTTAGAGAAACAGATGGCGTTCCTAAGCAACAGACAAACCTCTCCGTCGACACATTAAAGCCAGTTATTAACACATGCTGACAAATTGTTTTGTTTTTGCCGTCTTTTTATTTGGCTGAAATGAGCTCTTCCCCGATGGGGCGTCCTGCTCTCCTGCTACGAGAGGCATGGGGGAAAGTTTCAGCTTGATCAAAGGATGATTAGACTCACAACTGTTAGCAAATAAACAGGAGGAAAAGTACAGCATCACTTTCACACTGCTTGATTTAAAGGTGTATTGCATTTAACACAAGTTGAGTTGAGGAAAATGGGTGGTTGAGAACTACACTGTGATTGGACCGCTGCTTCAGTTTTTCAATATGTATGTAAGTGTAATGATATCAGTTCATCTGTCACATGGAAAACTTACATGCTCTGATTACCTGCAGTGTCACTAGCAGAGCTGTAATGGTTAGAAAAAAGGGTAAATTTAAACTTCAGTGAACACCCAGTCTCCTGACTGGGAAATGCAGGATAAATGGATACATAAACCAAAGCACATACTGTATGTGTGGCCATCTGGGAAATCCCATTGAATGTCACCGTGGCTGAATTCTGGCAAAAAAAAAAGCCACAATTGATGAAAACTCAAGTTTTTCTTTGACAAACAATTGGAAATGTTTTTAGTTACTTTCAAATCCTGCCCAAGCTATCTATGAAGATCACACTGGTTAAGCCAGTTTAAAAATTGCCAAAACATTGTCAAAAGATAAGATAAGAGAGCTTACACACTCTGTAGGTATGTCATGGTTTACACGTATTGCTCAGTATCTTTGCATTTTGACATGAGTACACAGCTACAGTATAAGTTATCACTCAAAAATACAGCAAAAAATACAAATATTTTAATTTAAAATACTGCAGATGAACCCATTCATAATGACAGATGAGTCAGTTGACATAGTCTAAATCTGGAATGATTGATAATTATGCAGGTGTTTTGAACTCTCCGATATTAACTGACGTCCTTGATACCCTTTATACGGTTCTCCAGCTCACATCGCAGCTGCTGTTCATACAACTTGATAGAGCAGTTTCGGTCTACTCAACACCAGTGTTTAAAACTGAATTGTGTCTGGACAAGCCGATGTTCCCGATGACCAATCACTGATCACTGTTGTTTGTCCCATCCACACGCTTTGTTCTTCATTTTAAATGCTCTTTTTGGCTGTATTTACAAGTAATAAAAGGAAGTAATTCCACCCTGCATTTTTTTTTTACCTCAGGTGAGGCAGAAACTGATATGGATGATGCTGATAATCATATATAGTTAATTTCCCATTATAGCCTTATAATTCTTTACAATTTTTGGTCAGTAATGTTGCTTTTCCATAAGTAGATTGGGTTATATATGTAGAGGTAGGTGGGGAATATTTCAGTGGAATTGCAATGAAATCTTTAAATGTAATTTGGGCATAAGCAGAATTCTATAACTTTATTTGTGGCCGAGATACGTGCAAAAGTGAAATAAACTGTATTTCAGTCTTCAGAACTACATATATATAGTAGAAAATTCTCACTATGCAAGCAACTCAACGCTGCAGCACATAAAGTGTTTTCTTGCCCTCCTCCTACTTGGTCTTATGAATATGTGATCTATGTATAATGCAAAGCTCATGCCACATTTACTTTTCTTTTCAAAAGGTGAGGAAACAACCACGGTAAGTGAGGTGTGCCTCAGGGAGCGATACTAGGTCCTCCTAAACAAGAACCGTTTTGGGATTTTAAAAACCACATCCCCTGTTGCACTGGTCCATTCACATCAACGTGGGCATTTCTGACCATGAAATTTGCAATTGGGTAAAAGTGGGGGGAAACTGGCTTACGTCCAATCAAATTAGCCAAAGTGTTATGCCTTCAGGGTTTTTTTAGCACTGACTGCTCACCCCAAATGACACCCATGGTGATTGAATTAGCAAAGTAATGACAAAATCTATTTCCATGACTGCAGAGCAAAAAGAGCGTACCTACAGTGTTTAATTGTTCCATTTCAGGGGTCATTTACATCCAGCTGTAAACATATGAGCAATGTCAGTTTTTATTTTAGCACTGGGAGTTTGCCGTTATGGCACATGTGAATATTCATTCTCCTTTCTTTCTGTCTCTTATCAGGTATGGTGTGGGTTTTTTTTTCTTTGCCTTGTATGGTGCTTACATGTGCATTCATCCCTGAAACAATCACTATTGGACTAGCAGCCATTTCAAACAGAGAAATGAAAAAAAATCAAAATGTTGTCAAAAAAAGCTAAAGAGCACTTCAGTAGAAAATGTATTTAAAAACAATTTGGCAAATATGGGGCACCCTGCAGGAAGGATATTAATGAATTAAATGAATAAGGTCTGAATGAATGAATGGGTCATGTTAGAGAAGAAAACATATTTTTCTTTTCATTCTGTAGCTGTTTTCATTGTTTCTTTAATTGACATACAATCAATCATTGATGGATAAAACACCTTTATAGGGGATATGTTCAGCTGTGGCATTATAACGATGCAGATTATTCCAGTGATGTGATTTTACTGTTAGATTCGAGATATTTTTCCATCATTACCAACATCAGACCACTTCCATAAAGAGTTGTTGGTTAGATAGAATATTTTCCACATGCACTGAATCACCCAGGTAAGGATCTTCTCTTTATTCTATTCATTATTCATTCAAGTTTATAACTGTACCATTAACACCATTGCCTCTTAGGGTCCTCTTAGTAAGTAAGTAAGTAAATTTTATTTATAAAGTACATTTAAAGCAACCAAAGTTGACCAAAGTGCTGTAGATAGAATAGAATATGAGTATGTTTTTTTTAAAAAAAAAAAAAAAACAAGTATGGACGTTCTTTTCTTATCTTATCTAAAAGACTTCCTTCTTCATTGTCCTTTGAAGATTTTCAGTCAAAAAGATGGTCTGAAATGTCTAGCATTAGTAAGTCAAGATGACTAGAATTGTTTTACAATCTAGAAAACTTTTGGCACCCGTCAGTTTAAGCACTTTGCTGAGAAGTTTAAATGCTAGTGTATTTCTCCACCATTCAGTTAAACTGATGAAGCACCATGGATCAGTGGCGAAATGTCTCCCTGCGGATAATGAAACATTCCAGTCAATCTGGCATCTGCATGGTTTCTTGGCAGCATGGGGCATCTCTAAATTGGAAGAAAGCCTGCATGTGTCATTAGCTGTCCTGAACAGAATGAACATACCACGTAGAAGTGGAATCTACTCCTACTCCTACTCCTGATGATCAGCTTTCATACAGAGTTTACAGTTTAAGTTGCTATCCTTAAAAAATACTAAGGTCTAAGGTTTGCATGCTGATTGGATTACTACTGGAACTGAATTCTGCGATACGGTAGACAACTACTCACTTTTATACCACAGCGCTGTTGAGTTCTCGATTCTCACTGGTCAGAAAGTGTGTGAATTTTCTATAACAGGAGCTTGGATAGCAGTTCCAGCTGTAATTCAGTTCACAGGTTTATATTAATGCACAAGCACTTCGAAGAATGGCAAACGCTCCACATGAACGGATTAAAAAATGTGTAATTGGTGATATGTTGAAGTTTTTTGTAAGGTGGGGTTTATTTAACATTTTTGGAAGTCTCCAGTGTCAGTGTTTTGTAAAATCAGAGGTAAAGTTTGAGGAAAATCTTCAGGATGGACGGCTTTCCAGGACAAGCTATGTGGAAAAAAAAAGACTGGAGACTGGTGTGAGAACAACTGTTTATAGTTGCTAAAACATGTGATAACAGGAACTTACTTGTATCACAGATGTTAAACATTAAACATAACTGATAACAGAAAAAAATGAATTGTCATTCTTTAATAAATGATAATAGTTAGGGTTGGCAAATTGAGGTATAAGTTGAATAAATCACTTTCAGGACATGCTGCTATAGGAAAATAATCAACTTTGGGGTGGTAAAGCATCACACAATACTGCTGTTGATTATTTTCTTATAACACGCTCTGTCGTGGTTTCTTCCTTACATATTAATTAGCAAGAACTACGTTTATAGTTTAAATTAGGTTTAAATTTAAGTTTTTTTAAATATTCACAGAGATAAAGTATGTTCACATACGGCTTGAAAGTAGCACAGTTTTGCAATTTGCAGCCCACAAGACCAACCACAACAATGTCCCGCAATTGGGATGGAGCAAACATTCAGTATTAAAAATGTGATTATAGCTGCAGCAGAGTAATCAACACTGGTAAGTTGAGAAAAGATGCAATGTGTCTTTGGTTGATTAGGAAAGGTCTTTTCCAGTCAGCCCTTTAAAAAAACGGAGCCTGTTTATGGAATCTTTTTAAGATTTCTGAGATTTATACAGCTATCACACAACAAAATGTGTTTTGTTTAATAGATTAAATCATTAATCTATTTTACAAAAGTATTTATAAAACTGGAATAACAATATTTAAATTGTATTTACATTTGGCTAATATAATTGGTAACAATTATTTTGCAGTTAAAGAAATATTTCTTAATGGCCCACTGGGGTGACTGCAGCACACAGAGGGAAAAAAAATAAAAATAAAAAATAAAAACAGTGCTCTAAAGACTTTAAGTCAACATTAAATTATGTGGGATTTTAACCATTAGTAATTTAGTGCACCATTTGTGTGTGTGTGTGTGTGTGTGTGTGTGTGTGTTCTCCCTGAGGTACCCATCTGGCATTTCCCACTGGCTCAGTAAACATTTTTTCCCAGAGGAAATCTCATACTTTTACAATATATCCAAAATGTTCACTTTGAACTGTGACATATTAGTGGAACGACTCAGCTGGCAGATGCAGGATTTCCTTCTTATTAAACATACAGTAAAGGCAAGGTTCAGAAGGCTAGAAAAAAGGGTACGAAACAAGAATCTAACATGGAGAACGCAACATCAGATAACGAATCACATTAACACAACACAACACAAACGCCACCAAGCAGTTAAGCAAAAAGAAAACACAGAACTTATAAAGGGGAACAAATCATAGGAAACACAAGACAGGTGTGCACAGGAAATCAGTGGAACCACCAAAGAAGACATTCAGATGATGAGGGAGGTTGCCCTCTGGTGGCCTGGAGGGGAATTCTCCATGGTGGACATGACAGTTTGAAGATTTGATGAAACTGAAACAACTGACCTAATGGGTGAACCAACTGAAGTAATCAAATTATTTGACTCATTTGAATCATTTGATGATCCATTTCATCTAAGAGACATGACACATCCAGGTGATATCAGAGAACCAAGGCTGATGATTGTCACATAACCCATCACCTCATATCTTCTGTGAATATTTGCACTTGATCACATGACAAAGATGACAGACTGCCAAAGTGTATGCATGTTCTTCGCCTACTTAAAAGGAAACAGCTTTCTATACCAGGATGTAGTAGTTATTCATAACAATAAAAAATATATTCGAACAACACAGTATTGCGGATATGACAAGCTTCCTTTTTTTGTCTTATTAACTTCAAGAGAAAGAAAAAAGATACAATAAATGTATTAAAAGTCTTAACATTATGCACGCTGATATTTGTGCTCCAATTCCTTTAAAAATAAACCATTTTAATTTAAACACCTCGATAGGTACTGTCAGCTACTTGTTTCAGCTTTTACAAATAAATTATTTAAGTCTTTTTTCATTCAATATTTAACATACATGCGTTAGGAAAAAGCATTTCTAGTGCAATTAATATTGCATCCATATACTTTTTTCACCATACTCTATACAGCCACAATGAAGAAACATTTACTACATTTAGTGAACAATACACACTCTCAAAGGCTATAGTTTTGCATACTCAACATCTTGAAAGCTTATTCTTTTTTTTACTGTCATGTATTTATACACCAGCTCAGCACCAGCACAAATTATTTGCAATCATGTGATCATATTGCTAAAGCAGAACTCAGTAAATGTACATGCTTCAAATTAGTGTCCTGAAACTAATTATTTAAGGGTTCTTATCTTTCGAGTTGGGAAGATGCTGTTGTAGAGTTTTTCATTGGGACAAATGAAGGAGTCTACAGTATACAATAAACCTGAAGGAGCCTGTGTCATGATAGTGCCAAATGGGAGCTGAACTACATTACCCATCAGCCCCAGCATGTCACATGACCATGTCACATGTCCCACTGATCACTCACACCTGTTCTGTGTTACTCCTAATAAGCACCCCTATTTAAGTTCTGGTTTCTGTGTGTTTAATTGTCAAGCTTTTGTTGTTGTGTTAGTGTGTTGCTGTGTATGCCACAGTATTGCTCATAGCTGTACATTCTCCATTCATGTTTATTGTCTTTGTTGTCACGTCGTTGGTTTGGCTAGCAGCTTACTTAATAAACATTATCTGCACTTGCATCTGCTGCATCTATAAAATCGTGACAGTCTGCAGTAAATTTACAGTATCCAGGTGAGATTATCCACTAAGGCAAGCAGCTAGAATGTCTGAATGGCAACAAGAGTTACCTTTTAATGCTTAAACACTGATCAGTGATTCATTTATGGCTATAAATAAGACCATTTGAAGTGGCTATGTTTTGATTTATAGTGGCTCTTCATGTTAACACTTTAGACTAGTGGCATGGTCTCTGAACTGATAAGGTACATCCATTTTTAATTTCATGAAGGGAGAATAAACACACACATCTTTGTCTCACATATTCATCTATAAACATTAGATTTTCATTGTTTTTGAACATATGATCTTTTTAGACTTCTGAAATGTCTATGAAATGTCTAGTCTCTGGTCCAATAAGCTGCCTTCAGCTAAATAATTTGCATCAATGCATGTGATTGGATAAACCACAACATGAGGATCTGTTACAGAAGCTGCACTGGAAGTTTCTCTGCTACAGTATTTATTCAAGTACTAAGTTCGGGCCATTGAAATACTTAAATGCTGGGTCTGCATCCATCCACTTAAATGCTGGGTCTGCCAGATGACAACCCCTACTCTATATAATACTTAATTTGGTTATGCGATCAGCTTTAATTGAGATACCAATTTGAAACAGAGCATGAAAGCAGATTGAGAAATTCATTCTTATAGCATCTATCCCTTTTAACTGTGGTCCTTTACTTCTAGTCTTCACTCTTATGAGATATTAATATTGGTTGCTTGTTAGTTACTTCCAAGCCTCCAAGTTTGGAAATGCATAATAATTTCATTGAAAAAAAAAAGTGTTGGGTACAAAAGATTCACTTTTCATTGATTTTATTATTTGAGCTTATCCACTGTTTTTAATATGGTCTTGAAAACTAAATAAGACCACCCAATAACATAAATAAGTATACATCTGAAACATTGGAAGTGAATTTGGTTAAATGGTTCCTAGGAAAGTTGAGATCAAGTTGTAAACGTGAAGATCAGAACTCATCCGTAAGGCACTGTGATCTGATGCCATTTCAAAGAAAAAAGCCTACAAACCAAATAACAGCAGCCAACTTGGTGATACACAAGCCTGCAAATGAATTACGACAATGTAATGATGAAATTTACATCCACCTACTTGTACCACAAAAGTTACCTTAGTCTCACTTTGTCCCAACTGATCAGTCATTAGAATTATGATGAATGTTATCATTTCCCACCAGTTAGCAAGCTGTCATGGTTCATTATGATTATTTATGTTTGATTTCTTCCCCTGATTGGATTTGCTTTTTGAGCTATTACTGTGTAATCCAATATATGAAGTGGCTCAAAACATCAGCCATTAGTTATGGGAGGAATATTAGATTGGACTGTCTGTTTAAGATTAGCAGAACAATGATAGCTATGCACTCTGAGAAAAACTCTATCTTTCACTGGTAAAATGATTTTTCCTGGGTCATATGACAAGGTCTTTTGTAACTTTATTTACCTGGAAAAGTGAATGTGGTGTACCTGACTCATGTAAGACAGTGTACATTGACACTGTTCATATCTTAGGGGAACAACAAGGCTTTTTTTTCTCACTATGGACCCAAATTCCCATAAAGCATGGGATGCCCAAATACAAATGTAAATTCATAGATTAAAAAAAACCCCTGATAAATAAAGACTGTATTTGAGCCTAAATAATACAGGTTTCTGTACATACAGAAACCGAATGTACTGTACAGGTCATAGCAATCAAACATGCTGGTAACTAAGAAGCTCATATTTCCTTTTCAAAACACAACTGATGATAACTGCAAATGAACTGCGTCTGTGTGATTACCACTGACAAGAAATGAAACCCGTTTCCAATAAGCATCTAAAACATATCAATATAGAACATTTATTTAGGAAAACTGCACTATTCTGTGAGACCAGGTAAAAGAAAGATTCTGTAATGACTGCTGAGAGCAAGGATTTAATATGTGTATGGTATATGTGTATGGGTTGGTAAATGGCAGAAAACCTAAGAGTATACATTTAGGGCCATATTCAATGACACTGACTTAAGTCCGAATGTTATGCCAATGTATGCAGGTTAGGAAAGTTATGAGTATTCAGAGCTGGGTTACGCACCTGCTTAAATTGATTTTCTGGGTGCGCCATTCAGATTATGCAAATCACCTGCATGTAGTTCACACCTCCAGGGTTGCCTTTAAGCCAATCATTGATAAAAACTCACAACTCGAGGTCAGTGGTGTAGGGAATGGAGAATTGCACATAACAGTTACACTTATGTATGAGGGTGAGTCAAATGAAAACCTTAAAAGTGCATATTACATAATTTAGAATTGAGTTGATTTTTTTTTTTTTTTACAGGAATTAAGGTTTTCATTTCACTATGTTGCTGCTTTGTGACAATGTCCACTGTTAAAAGCACTTTATAAGTAAAATTGAATTGAATTGAATTGAATTGAATTGAGAGTATGATGCTACAAATGACATACAGTATAATGTGCTCATAGTGAATGCCTTTGTGTTGTAGTGTATTGAATGATGTTGTTATGTCCCAACACCACACATTGGGTTGTGTTGAAATATTGCCCCTTCTTGGGGGTGTTATGGCATTTAAAATATAGTATTTTTCTGGTTTTTTTTGTCATTAGGAAAGATGAATAGCAAGACAAGGCATCCTGGTGGTGTCGGTGGTAGTGCTGCTGCCTGCCTGGTTCTGATCCCAAGCTCTATGTGGGGTCTCTGGTTTCCTTCCACCTCTGAAAAACATGCCAGTAGGTGGGTTAGCTATGATAATTGCCCCTATGTGTCAGTGAGTGTGTGAATGTTATGTGAGCATGGTGCCCTGTGATTTCTTTTAAACCAAACAAACACACTGGACATTTATTAAAGTTTGGATCGATCACATTCAGTAGCAGAAAAGAAATTAAGATTCATTGCTTTGGAGGAATATCATGTGTTGATAATCTCCATCATTCCTTCCTTCAGTCTTTTTTCCAAAAAAAAACAAAACTCTGTACTTCTGTACAACTTCAATATTGTTTAACATTCACAATATTTCACTTGGACCTTTTCTTGAAAGTTTTTTCTCCCTGCAGTGTGTTATGATCGGTTTATAATTCACCCCATAGGGAGAGACGATTTCATAAAGCATCAGTAAGATACTCCATTTGTTTCTGATCTGTCAGCACTGGCTCTCTTCTGGGCCGACAGTCTGCGCTGAGTAACTGTCTGTTTGTGCGAGATTCAAATCTCAGCAGAAAAGAGAACAATACAAACCAGGCTGCAATTCTGACGAAAGCCACAATAGTTACAAGAGTGTTCCCCAAATGACTGATTTTATGATTTATCATGTAATAACAAATAATATCTGCAAAATCCTTGAAACAATATCCAAGGCCACAGGTGGCCGCAGTCCTCTGTTACAGCCTTCAAACTGCTGTTTCATCGTGATGTCAGAATCCAGAGCGGATACAAATTTCAAGGTTGGGTCCTCAATTTCTTCAAGATGATTAAGACGGCCAACCAGAAAGAGCAGGATTAACCTTTAGTGCTTGTCTATAAAGATTAGGGCCTTACCGTGGTCTGCCAAGGTGACAACCATCCAGATGAGGTCATGAGTGACAAATCACATTCAAAATTGGTTTGAAAGCAGGAAGAGATAATAAGCAGGACACTTTCCAACGCGTGTGCCCAAATACTGATGATTTCATACCGCTGCTACATGGAAAATACTTTAACATGAATGTTGCTATTATTAAAAATGAAAAACAGCATATGACATGAAATACAACATGACAGTGTGTGTATCTATGTAAGCACAAGCAAGAGTGTGGTTATACTGAATATCGGCACGGCCGTGATTCGGCGCAAGGCGAGTGCCATAGGTAATCATAACTGTGCTGATATTCAGTATAACTGCATGTCTGCGAGTGCAATGTTGCTTTTACACAACAGTTCTATAAAAAAAAAGAAATTAATATCGAGTAAGTGACATTTCGGACACAATATGGCCAAATGTTTTTGTTTACTTTTGCTCCGCTAGCAGAAATAAATCCTGAAAAAGCTACATCCACTTTATAGCTCATATTGATTTTGTATTTTTTATTATTTTATTTTTTTAAAAATGTCTTCCATCATTTCCTTTTACATTATATAAAGCAGAAAACATAAAAAAGAAAAGAATTCAAAGGAAACAAAGGAAAGAATTCATATCATTACTGCTGGATTAATGCTGGATTTCAATCCCCTGGCTCTCTCAGTGAATTGAGGAAGAGAGACTGAGTGATACATAGAACTATAGAGAGAGATAAAGAGAGGCATGTTTGGGAAGCAGCAGGTGTTTCAGCTCTCCTATAGATCACAAACAAATTTCAATTTTCAAACACATTTCCATTCCAGGCGTTTCCCCCGAGGTCAGCTCCACACTATGCATTATTAAGCAGTGATAAGCTTATCCTCACTTCAGCTTCTCTTTCTGCCTTTATCTCAGTCTGGCACTCACACAACTCACACAAACCAAGAGAGAAAGAAAAAGGGAATTGATAAGAAATAATAATGTAATAATTACATATTATACCACTTTTGAATACTCGATTCTGACTGGTCAGTAGGTGTTGATTAATTTTCTATAACAGCAGCTCTGACAATAGATCCAGCTACAAGTTTTTTGGATATTAATGCACTCCTTCTAATACGTTATCGTTTCTATAGTAACACACTTACACAGATGCTGCATATTAAAAATATGTGTAATTGTTGATATGACATTTTCTGGAAAGAGATCCTTATTTTTTGAGATGCGTTTTTGCAAGGAATCTCTAGAGGACAAGCTGTAACTTTTGTGGCACTGGAAAGTCTTCATGATGGACGATGTTGCGTTTTGAGGTTCCTCAA
This sequence comes from Pangasianodon gigas, assembly GCA_022758105.1. Lineage (NCBI taxonomy): Eukaryota > Metazoa > Chordata > Actinopteri > Siluriformes > Pangasiidae > Pangasianodon > Pangasianodon gigas. The sequence continues at coordinate 29,288,928 of CM040455.1, forward strand.
TAACATAACAAGCTGCATTTTTTTGTCATATTGACTTCAAGAGAGAGAAAAAAAGAAAGGCTGGTGAGGGAGCAACTGTTTATAGCTGTTAAAACATAAGCGATAACAGGAAATGACTTGTTTAGCAGGTGTTCCACAATGTTAAATAACTGTAAATGGATAAAAAGCATGCCATGTTGTGTTTTATTCCTTAAATGTAACATGAATGATGCTTTTATTACATTCAGTCTATTTACCCTCCACTGTACATTTAATGTGCTTACAGACTATGTACTAACACTTTAGGAATTGGTAGATAAACCAATAACAAAATTGTTATTCATAACAGTAAAACTATTACAAATAATAAATTGTACTACTGCATTTTACAGTTATTGTCTCCTGTGACCGGTTTAGCCTTCATTTCATTCAGTTTGTCATAGACCTCTCTCTTTGCCTTTCATCTGTTTCATCCCTCTATCTTGTTTCTCTCTGTAAATCAAGAGTTTTTATTTTTCATTTATCTAATCTATCTTAATACCTGTTAAGTTGTGCATTTTCTTTAAACTATTTGTGTCAAGATTAAATGACATATAGTTTTCAGTTTAATTAGTGCACCCTTTATTTGAAGGCTACCTACATAGTGCCTTTATAACACATTCATAAGCATTATATAAATATTTTATAAAGCAATGCTGGAGAATTTATGAATGGCTTATGACAAAATGTAAATGATGATATTTTATTTGGGGTTTTATACAACTTTTTCTTTACAATAGAAGAGAAAACAACAGCCATCCATTATTTATAATTATGAATTGACTGAGATATTGTGTTACTGCAGTAAAATCATTCATTTGGCTGGCATATGGGCTTCATAGGATGGTAAACGTGTTGTGTGTTGTGTTGTCTGTGATGTGTGTGTGTTGTAAACTGTGTTGAATGTATCGTTGAATGTAATTCCTCACATTTAGATGTAAATGTATATGGCGATGACGATAAAATGATTCTGATTCTGATAAATAAGAATCTGTAATGAAATGAGGCTAAGAAGTAGATACAGTAAGTACACTTCAAAAAAAGGTAAGATGGCAAATGGAGACATTTTTGCCAATACTTTATTATGGATATTATTTATAGGTGCATGGAATTGCACGTTCTGAATAGAAAGTTCTGAATACATTGAATTTGTATTAAAATGATTCTGGAGCCACATTCCAATATTTATTAATGAAGCCCATATGCCAACCAAATGAAAGCTTTTAACGCCCTCAAACTACACTGTTAATCTAATTTACATTTAGAATACTCTTGCATACCTTCTACAACTTTCTCAAAGTGCTGTTATTAAAAAATAACCTAATAACTTGCAAGATATGGATAAAAAAAATACAGTAACACAATATCTCAATCAGTAAAACTAATAATGATAACTGATGGCTGTTTTCTCTTCCATGTAAAGATGAAGCTGCATAAAACCTCCAAAATCATTGTTGGTGTTTTGACATAAGCACTTTCAAAAATTCTCCAGCATTGCTTTATAAAAACATTTATGCCATGCTTAGGTATGTGTTATAAAAGTACTATTTAGGTACCCTTGAAATAAAGTGTTCCTAAAAACTTTGTCACTGAAAAAGGTACAAAAACAGCATTAACATTTGTGTATCCTGCATTATATCTGGTTGTAGTGGTTATACCTGGACATCTATTCTCTAGTGTTGTTTGGGAAAACTAACAATATTCATTTGAGAAAAAGACTTGGAGCTTGGGTCTTTAAGCAAAGTTACTAGATTAGTTATTACATAGTAATAACAAAGCAACAACTGCCACTTCCTTATAGTGTGTATGATAAAGCTGATGGATCTGCACATAAACATATTGTAACTGTATTGTTCTCTATTATAGTTGTAATATTCCTTGTAAAATGTGTGGCGGCCTGGGAAAACCCTTCACACAGCTGAGGCAGGGTTACTATTCATTCCTAGCATGTTTTTCCTTGAACATTAGTCATATCTGGCTTGTGATTATTTGTTTAAGTTTTGAGAATAGGAGGGAACACATGCGCATGCACATGGGCTTTTAATATTAGCTAATAGTCATAATGTCGTATACCAGAGACTTTGCTACAAATAATTCCTGATTTTATTTGGACTACTGTCATCTACCGTTAGAGTAACAAATATCATGGCTTTTGTTTGATGGGCCACAATGCTGTCTGTTAACAATTCATATTAGAGTGTGTTGTAAAGCTATGTAGAGGTTTGATTCAGATAAGGTGGTGGACTTTGGGCCTTTGCAGTAGCTTTAGTTTTATATTCAGACATTAAGGTAATTCAAGTCAATAATGGAGGAACAGCACTGCAAACTATTGTAAAATTACATGTTTTTAATGTGACATCAAAAGGAGAACCAACTGATTGGGAGTTAGTCAAACATTTTCTCCAGAAATACTGAGCGTTTCAGTGTCTGTGAAATGTTAGGGACCGTCACTAAAGGGCAGCAAATCAGAAAAGTGTTAAAAAAAAAAAAGTAACATTACCAGCTGCTTGATTTCAGTAACGTCTTGAGTTATGAAATGCCAACCATTGCAAACAACTATTGCACACACAGACAAACCGATTAGCTTTTTTTGTTGTTGTTGTTCAGCTGTCTGACTTGTCGGACTTGCAACCCGAAGGTTGTGGGTTCGAGTCTCAGGTCCGGCAGGGATTGTAGGTGGGGGGAGTGAATGACCAGCGCTCTCTCCCACCCTCAATACCATGACTGAGGTGAGACCCTTGAGCAAGGCACCGAACCCCCAACTGCTCCCCGGGCGCTGCAGCAAAAAAGGCTGCCCACTGCTCCATGTGTGTGTTCACAGTGTGTGTGTGTGTGTTCACTACTGTGTGAGTGCACTTGGATGGGTTAAATGCAGAGCACAAATTCCGAGTATGGGTCATCATACTTGGCTACACGTCACTTCACAATTCACAATCTTATAGTAGCTACTGTATGTATACTGTATATGTTATAGCAGCTGTGTGTTTTTCTACATGGAGCATTTGTAGATTCATGTCTTGGTGTACGTATAGACCCACAACAAGGTTCAGGTCTCACCCCGAAATTCTGATATCGTGTCCCAGGCGATATTACGAAGACAGGTTTTATACAGTTAATGTTTTTAAATCCAGATTAAATATGGAATTAAATTTGTGCCAAAAGTATTGAATCTAATTTTTTTTTCAAGAAAAGAACAAAAATATACAATGAAAACAAAGAAAAACACTCTGAAACTGAAAACAGTGAACTCAGTGGCAAAAATGTAACGTGGTCTTCAAATAAACAGCATTCTTTGTTAACAGTTTTCTAAGCTTCCACTTTCGCTAATCATCGTTTATGAATCCACTGCCAGAGTTTTCCTTTACACGCCGCGAGTTTAGGTTCGCCATTCTGGCACAAACCTCTCGTGTGGGTGTGGCTTAAGGGTGATTTACTCTCATTGGTTAGTGAGATTTGGATTGACAGCTCCCTGATCTGGAAGTAGAGACCCTCCTGAGAGCTCATCTCGAAAAAATAGTCGTATGAGACTACTCAAATCTCAAATATTAATTACGAACTAATATACTAAGTAAGGAAGGAATTACGTAAGTAATTTCCACCACAAACACTATAGCTATACAGAGAACCGCATCCAGAATGCTCCCCAAAATTCGCACCACTGAAGTCTGTACTTCCTGGTAAGGGAGCTGTCAATCCAAATCTCACTAACCAGTGAGAGTAAATCGCTGTTAAGCCCCGCCCACACGAGAGGTTTGTGCCAGAATGCCGAGCGTAAACTCACAGAGCGTAAACGAAAATTTTTAAAGAGTAAAGGAAAACTCTGGAAGTGGATTCATAAACCATGATTAGTGAAAAGGAAGCTTAGAAAACTGTTAACAAAGAATGCTGCTTATTTGAAGACCACATTAATTTTTTTCAGGTTCAGAGTGTTTTTCTTCTTTCTCATTGTACATTTTTGCTCATTTCTTAAAAAGTTCAAGGTTCAATACATTTGGCACAAAATTAATTCAATAATTAAAGACCTACCAGTTCAAAATGGCTTACTCATCATTCTTTGAAAAAGCCAGGAACAAACCTAAGAGAAATCTTTTGCCATTTCTCTTCATCATGAGTTCTTGTTTTGCTTTGACATCATTTTTCATGTTGTTTTTTTTTAGAATATTTTAATTAATGTATATTCTATTTTTTGAACATTTTTCTATTCTACATTATTATTATTTTATTCTTTCTGCCAGTTTATTATTTGCCTATTTTACTTCTTTTTTTTTTTGTTCCTTTGTTTCTGTTTTTACATATCTTCCTTTGCGAATGCTGCGACTCCCCCAGTCACACCGAAACACTCATCTGGAGCATGTGAGATACACAGGACACAATAAAACATTTACCGATTGCTTCGAGGTGTTTATTTGCATGCGTCACCCTCCTGCAATATCGGTAAAATATTGCTACAACAATTACCAAACCAGCATATTACATGCAATCTGTGGCAAACCTCTCATATTGTGCATATAATTTCTGTTTCTTGTAGAAGAACAAGGATTCTAGGTTTTCTGCTTTATTAAAGCAGTTTGGTTGAAGAGTGTGACTGGAATTGTGCAATAAAAGCTGCTTAGAGCTCAAAAGCGTTTCAGCAGCACCTTAGGGCTCGGACATGGTGTTATTCTTCACAAAGACAGATAGAGTGAATTAAACAGGTTTTTTTTTTTTTTTTTTATCGCTTACTGTGGAAGGTTTTGTCTTAACACAGAATTGTAGGAAGCAGCAGAATCAGAATCACTGGAGACTGTTTGAGCGAAAGTGAAAAGCAGACGTGAGGGAATAAAAGAGTGGCAGAGAAAGTTAATAAAGAAGGATGTGTCAAGGAAAATAAAGATTTTGAGAAATACAGTGTTACGGTTGTTTCATGTTTCCACTCTAGTAAGTGTGATATATGCATAAGGGATATATAGCATGACATGATGTCACTATGAAGTGGGTGGAGCTTAAAGCCTTCTTCAAAGTTTCAGATAATGCAGTGGTTTTTTGTTGTTGTTTTTACATTTTTCTCTTTAGTTTTGATACACTATGTAGCCAAAAGTATATGGACACCTGACAATCACGCACATATGTGGTTCTTCCCCAAACTGTTGTCAGAAAGTTTGAAGCACACAACTGTATAGGATGTCTGTGTATACTGTAGCATTACAATTTCTCTTCACTGGAACTTAGAGGCCCAAAACCTGTTCCAGCATGACAATGAGCCTGTGGACAAAGTGAGCTCCGTGAAGACATGGTTTGCTAAGGTTGGAGTGGAAGAACTCGAGTGGCCTGCACAGAGCCCTGACCTCAACCCCACTGAACACCTTTGAGATGAGCTGGAATGCTGACTGTACACCAGACCTCCTCATCCAACATCACGCCTGATATGCTCTTGTGGCTGAATGGGCAGAAATCCCCACAGCCATGCTCCAAAATCTAGTGGAAAGCCTTCGCAGAAGAGTGGAGTTTATTATAATAACACAGGGGGGACTAAATCTGGAATGGGATGTTCAACAAGCACATATGGGTGTGATGGTCAGGTCATATAGTGTATGACATACACTCCTAAGCCCAAAATGGCTAATATTAAGTTTTTAATGGTGTTAACAACAAATCATTGGTCAGAAAATTAGCAAGAATCAAACAAATGCACACTCCTGAGACCTCACATGCCACCATTTGCTCTTTTACTTTTGCTGCAGTTTGGGGAAAAGCCTAACCCTAACCCTAGCAACAGGCAAGTTCACTTATACAGTCTTCTTGTACACAAAGGTAAAATCATGATAATGATTAAAATGTTTGATGTACAATTCAAACTAACACATGTCTAAGTGTACAAAAAATTTCCAAAAATGGCTTCTGGGATGTTTTTTTTTTTCTTCTTAAAAGATTAGTCATTATTTGGTTATCTGCCACACACCTGATGCAACCCATCAAGGGCTTATACATTAAAGAAATCAAACTGAAAAGTTATCCCATACTAACTTCCTTTATCTATTTGTTTAATTCTTGCTCATTTCCTGACCAGTGATTTGTTATTAAGACCATTAAAAGCTTAATATTCTCCCATTTTGGGCTTGGCCCATTTTTTTAAACCCAGGAGTGTAGACATGTTATAGATGAAACCTACTCAAAAAATCTGAATTGTGAAAAACTGTGAAAATGTGAAAAACGGATTTTTACCTGTAGTGTCTTGCCATACGTTCTGCAGTCAGTGGTATCCAAAAACCTAAAAATGTTTCAGTGCATGAGAAGAGAACACTGATATTTCAGCACCCTCTAGTGACCATTTCTGCTGAATTCACAAAGTAAGAGTACCATATACCAAATTTTCTGGAATATAATCTGACGTCCGACATCATATTAATGAGAAATGTAGAATTATTGGAGACAGTAAACTTTGGACCCAGAATGCAATTCAGCTATACGACGTATTTGCAACACAGGTGCGCTGAGTTACGACAGAGACTTGGCTCGGGTGGTTAGTGATCTATGAGATGACGAGTGTGATGGTGCTGATGCTGGTATTAGCAGTTTGAGCAGAGTGTACACATGAGGAGGTGAGAGAGTTGGACAGAATGAAGGGCTAAAGCGCCGCTGCATCGCTCTCTATAGGTAGAGACGAAGCGAAATCGCACTAGCAGCGGGTAGACAAATGGCATTTTGGGTAATGTAGGAAACGGCTAACTGAAGTTAAAATAGAACATATTCAGAATTTCATTAAAAAAAAATAACCATTGGACGCCACTGAACATCAAATGTTAATTATAAATGTTAATATGCAAGACATTTATATAAACAAGAAATCTTTTTTAAGTTACTAAGAAATGAAAGAAATGCTGTCTTCCAAAGAAAGATTTAATGTGTACTTTGCAAAACACTCAAAAAATGTTATGAGGCATGGAGCAACAGTTGTATACAGCAATGGAGACTTTTGCCATTTTCCAACCTGAACATTATTCCTGTACCACGGCCATGAACCTGGTTTAATCTGCACTCGGAAAACCAACCGTCTGAGATCAGACTTGTCTGCTGTGTCCACATCAGCACGTTTACAGTGAATACGAGTCCAGACCATCTGAACAACAAAGCCAATATCAATTAAACAACAGCCAGAAGATGCGTGAATGAAGCCCTGACGTCTTCGTTTTACTGACAAGGGTTCCTAACTAAACAGATTTTTTTTTTTTTACTGCAAAAAGAAATTCTGTCCAATTGAGCCAGCTGCGTAATCCGATCCCGAGCTGAAGACCGTGGCTACTGCAGGTTGTGGATCATCTCCTCCTTGGCGATGAGGTGTGTGGTTTTGTTGACGAGGGACATGAGGGAGTTGAGTTTGTGGGACCAGTCGTTCAGCAGGTCGTTGGGGTCTTTGGGCCTTTGGAAGTTGATGATGCCTGCCAGCCGGTCCACTTTGGCGTAGATGGTCTTGTTCACCACCAGGTTGGACAGGAACTCCTCAGACTCCTAAAGACAGCGTGTGAACAAGAAGGTACCGCTTGAGCTCTAGTCTAGTAGTTATGGGACTTTTAGGAGAAGAGCAAGTGCAGCATGGGAATATATATTTTTCCTCCTCATTTAATTTATAAGGACTAAAACAGCTATGAATGAAGAAAAAGCAAAATGCATTATTAATTAAAATAAAAAATATCTTACTGTTGGCAAAATGCTGCAGAATATGAAGATAAAGCACACTAATAAAGCACACACACACACCCACACACACTGTGCTGTTTTAGGAAAATAATCAGTGATGGGTTGGTGTTATGTTCACTAAGAAATATTTATTAACTGTAAAGCAACACATTTTACTTTTCATCCGTTTATAGTTACATTTAACATTATAAGCAGCTATAAACAGTCGTTCCCTCACCAGCCTCTTTTTTTCCCCCTCCCCTGAAGAACACAAAAAAATATTGCAGCTTGAGAAACCACAAAGCTCTCTGTCCTGAAGACTTTCCCATGTCGGAAAACTTACAGCTTTATCTCTAAATTTTATAAAGCACTGACACTGGAGACTCCTTCGAAAATTTTAAATAAACATCTCCTTACAGAAAACGTCACCATACCAACAATTATGTGTTGCTTTTTTAAAAAACAACACTTTTTAAATTCTTTTATTATTAATTCTTTATTAATTCTTTTGTTAGATTTATTGTATGGCATCTGCCATACAAGTCCCTGTGAATTAGCTGTTACTATAGAAACAATGAATTATTAGAACAAGCCATTGCTAGGCGATAGGTCTAAAAGGTCACAATACTCTTTTCTGAGATATGGTAGATTTCATGAGCGTTTTTATTACTGTTTTTTTTAATAATTAAAAACTCTCAAGAAGAAGCTGATCTGATGTTAAAATTTTGTACTTAATTTTTAAAAATCTGTTCAGACTACAGATTTTTACTATTTTTTTCTCCTTCCATTGTTTTTATTTGTAAATGAATAAAAATAAACAGCACAATTGGACATAAAGATTGTCATCTCTCAACTGTAGTCAAGGGGAAAAAAACAATCTAAAACAGAACTTACATCAACGGAAAGGTCGAGAAGTCCAGCCATCCTCTTCATTGTGATTCTTGTGTAATACTTGGCCATAATTCTTATGTTCTACAAGAGACCAAAAACAGCAGATATTTACTAGTGGAATGAGGAAAAGTATAATATTTTCCTGACTATAAGACATGTTTTTTTTATTTTCTCCAGGTCTCTGATAAATAAAGATTGTAATTGTTGTTGTATATCAGGAATAAAACACTTTGGGAAATGCTGTTATTGGAAAATAATCAACTTCTGTGTGGCAATGGCATCACACCATTGTGTCGTATCATGTCCTAAACTGTTTTATTCCTTATTAATCAAGCGTAAATATATATAATGACCTCTGTATTGATTTTAGGCTGAAACGCTCACAGTGCACTCATAGTCCAGAAAATACGGTACAGGCATGTTCATCTTTTTTTTTTTTTTTTTTAAATCAACGTGTACAACTTACATGCTCTACCACTCTGTTTTTCAGGTCCTGCCATCTCTTCTCTCCCTCCTCGGTGTAGGTAAAGACGTCAGTAGCAGGGCTGTCAGGAGAGCCCTCGCGCAGCTCCTTCCCATAATCCTCTACCAGGGAGGACCAGCGCATCAGCTCCATGGTAGTGAACTGTTTCAGGAGATCCCTGGGGGAAAAAAGACAAAGAATTAGAGATCAAACTTTGTTTCCTTTTAGTCAGCTGTTTATTTTGCATTCAAATAAGGCCTCAAGTCTTAATTTCTGTGACTGTTTAAAAAAAAAAAAAAAAACATGGAAAAACTACTCAGGAACTTGGGATGATTTCCTCGACTCCGAGTTCAGCAAGTGATGTCAAATCAAAATGGCTGCTCACAGCATCAACAGTAAACATAGTAGCACTTCTTACCATACATTTGCTTTAAATTAATCAACATTCAGACATATTTGCTTGTTAAAACTATAACACTGTCTATAACACTATACAGTTCACTGGTTTGAGGAGGAAAATGTACATTACTCATCACAGACAGCTTGTTGCTAACAAAAGACAAACATGGAGGCGTCCACAGTTCTCCCCACATTGTAGCTCGAAAGTGACGTAATTCCGAGCTCCGACTTCCTATTTCCGAGGTAAGTCGAATGCAGCATTAGAAGACAGAGCAGGCTTTGTCAGAAATGATTGCCTGATCATTCTCAAGGCCTAAATTGAGGATAATGCAGTCCCCATGTTTGAGAAAGAGAATCATTTCCCAGAAGCTCTATAATGCCTCACATACTTGTATTTAGGAATTTCTTCCAGTTTCTTGTCCGAGCTGATCCGATGAACCAGATCAGACTGTTCGTTGTCATACGGAGACAGAACCACGTAGAGAACCACACTTTTCAGGGCCTGGAGCACAACACATAAATTAGAAAAGATAGATTAGGCTTACGTGGAAAAATTAATCCATACAAAATATTCAGCACAGAAATGACAAATATAGGATGCAGAGTGGGATCCAAATGCAGCTGATCAGAGAACACCACAGCTCATAGCCAAAACGTTAGACAAAGCCTTGCTGCATTTTTACTGAGTGCATGAGCATGATGTTTAATCTCCAGAGACATTGTCATGAAGACTAAAGCTACATAAACTTATTCCTTGCTTATTTTCCATAGTCTGTATTCATCCACATAATTATCTTGTCATACTTTTCAGTTAAATTATGCTAGTTGTTGCCTTTTGGTCTATGAAATTGGACCTCCAGCCAATCATAACACAGTGCTACTCGGTTGTAAGAGCTCCTGATTGCAGCTTTAATGCATTACCTGCTGCCACTTGGAGCTGTCCTCCAGGATGCACGGAGTGTCGTAAATGGCCCGGTAGTGTTTGCATATGGAGAGGTAAGAGCCTTCGTGCTGGTCCACTTGAATCATCAGATTGTAGTACTTCAGCTTAGACTCCTAAGAACAGCACAAGGAGACAGTTCAGAACAATATACAATAGACAGGACATAAAAAAGAAAGTATTTAATAACTCGTAAAGAACCATATTACATTATGGTTATTAACAGATGAAACAGCATTCAAATATTCACAATATGACAACCTAACAACACTATGTGCATTCAGTGTACTCACATTTACAAAAAAAGGACAACATTTAATGTTAATTATATACAATAAAACAGTAAAAAGAAAGTAATTAATAACTCACAAAGAAATATATTACATTATGGTTATTAAGAGATGAAACAGCATTCAAATATCCACAATATAACAACCTAACAACACTATGTGCATTCAGTGTACTCACATTTACAAAAAAAAAAGGACAACATTTAATGTAATCTGATGCTACAGCAGGGGTGCCAATACTAAAATTCTAACCGTATTTGTTGAACTTTTGGTGAAGGTAGAAAAATATTTTCTTCTTTCAAAAATGGGTCCTATTTCCCCAAATATCTGACGAATCATGCACCTCCTATTCATCTCTGTATCTGAATCCATTAAGAACGCATTATCGGTTCATTATGAATAACCCCTAATGTGTGCATTAAGAAATTTTATGTTGTGTGTCAAGTCTTAAAGTTGCTATCCTGCTTTCGGTTCACATCACAGTTGCTGGGGAAGGAGTGGGGGTCGATTCGCTGATTCCAGGAATGACAAACAAAGAGTCAAACACAAAGCTTCGGGAAATGATTCAGTATGCATGCACAAACGGCAAGCAAAATGAATTTATTGGTCTGTATTTTAAATATGACTGGTCAGAACTTTACATGCAAGACCCTCTCCCAAAAATTGAGACCGCTGATCCATACCGAAAAATGAACGAAACGTTATTTTGGGTGTGTAATTTGCGACCAAAAAAAAAAGTGACATAAGCTTGTTAATATTCTCATGCCATGACATATCGTCTCATAAATCTCAGGGATATTGTATTGAATTAGTGACCTAATATTTAATTAACCTAAATAAGAGTATTGTATAATATTTTTTGATTGAAATTCTGGAAATGAATATTTTTAAATAAATGAATTTAAATTAAAAAAAAAAAAAATCCAACTCATTCGATCACTGGATCTATTCTGATGCATAGGTAAATAATTATCAGCATGTTACCATCACACCTTCAACATGCTCTTCACTTTCACGCCTTGCTGTAACCTCGCAGGTGTTCTAATAAAGATCAAGAACAGCGCAAACCTCCAGGCTGGTGCCAGTTTAACCTCGGCTCTCACCTCGGTGCCTTCCTCCTGAAAGAACTTGGTGTTGATCTTCTTGCTGATGATCTGAGTGCGGATGTAGTCTTTAACGGCTATGCACAGCCTCATCTGCTCCAAGATGAACTCCACCTTCTCTTTCTTCTCCATGGAACCGTACGTTTCCACCTACAGGACGAGGGAAAGCATTTATATTGAGATTTCCTTACAGAGGAACTCCACTTCTTGTTAGTTACATCATTTGACTACTCTATATCCTAGCTAAAACAAAATTACGTTAAGGTGTTATGTCTAAATCAACACTCTTGGACCCGTGTGTGCAAAAAAAAAAACAATAGGAAATACTGAAAATTGGGAATATTAATGGTTAACTGATTAGCAGTTATATAGTGTAAATAATTATATTAGTAAAAAGTTACTTTCCAGTCAACAGAAACAGTTTTTATAAATACAAGTGCACATAATCTACTACTTCACCTCACTTGGACTAACTTAAAAAAATAATAATAAAAAAAATACGCTGCTAATAGAACTCAATATGAAATATAAAAGATGCCAATATTCAGCCCTGTCCAAGACACAAGGTTTAATGTCCAGCCATCTTCATGAACTTCATGTTATCAAGTAGAAGACACATATACATGTTACATTAGGATGGGATGTGTTTAGGATGTGTAGGCATGTGTGCATTAAAAGAGCAGGCAATTATTGTGACAAACATTTATCATGTTTTACATTTGATGATATCATCCCTCTACCATAATTTACTAGGTTGCTAAAAGATTATTACTTAGCAATGGTTTTGTCCACAAACAACTTCTTCTCAAGAGTTCTTCCTTATGTTGTCTCAAGGAATTTTTTTTTTTCCTGGTTTGATCATTAGGGATCTAAATCTACACCAGAAACTTTATCTTGTTAGCACAAATGCTTCCTCCCACTGAATAAAACTCAAGGGTAGTGCCAATAATTTTAAGCATACACAATAACAATACTATTGGAACTGGTCTAATCGGAGGTTTGAAATGAATAATGTCCAGTTGACATAAAAGAAACTTTTCTCTGAGTGATATGGATTGTAGGCTGGCTGGCTGAGGTTAAGTCTTTACTAATAAAGCTTGATTATAAGAACTGTCAAGATGAGCACCATGACAGAAAGAATGAAAACTCACCTGCAGCTCCTGCAGAATGGACGCAGCCTCTTTAATCTCACCGCTCTGCTCTTTAATGTTGGCCAGTGTCTTAGTGAGTCTCGCACGCTCGATCTCTACATAAATCTGCACGGGACAACACGTAGAAGAGTCACTCGCTAGTGAACGAGACCAACAGCCTTTATCAGATCAACAGTGATTTTGATCACGGGAGCATGAGTTTCTCAGAAGATCATTACAGATCAAGATCATTTTTAAATCTGAGAAGTCTGGAGCCTGGCTGGAGAACTGACCTTTCCGGCTGTAACGGTTCTCAGAGTGTCGATGAGCCTCAGTTTGATAGTCAGGTCACTAACAGCATCCACGTATTTGTAACACTCCTGCACCATCTTGGCCACAGCCTGCAAAGAGACCACAATCACTCAATCACGTCCTCGTTTCAGAACAGATACACAAACTGTTATAAGATAAGCATGTACAAAACAGCATCTTATTTTTATTTCTGTTTACAGTGTTTAGCAATGATATACTTTCTACTTGTATTATGGAATACCATTTATGCCTAAATTTATTAACAAAGATACAATAAGGTAATAAATAAATAATTCATTTAAAGAATTAATCTTCATTAATTCTCCAGGGTGAGGCTAACCGAGCTTGCGTGCAGTTGTGAATGTGTACACAGAGCACTATACGGATAATCTCACCTGCTTCAACTGACTCCTCCTCTTCGATAACAGCATGATGTTCTCGTTGAGCGCGTCCCAGTCTTTTGCCTCGTAACACATTTGCACGATGGCCACCAAGATCCTGGATGTGGACACCATGTCCGAAGCCTGGAAAGAAATCCGTGTACAAATAAAGCACTTATTTTTGCAGACTGCACAACAACATATCTGCTTAAATCAGACGAGCCAATCAAATCTGGTTTGAGCTGCTATGTACATGAAATTACAGAATAGTCAGACTGACCGTCCTGGTTTGCTTCTCCAGAGACAGAAGGCTCTCGACGGCTTCCTGAAGCCGCCCTTCCTGCACACAGAAACAGTTCACACAGAGGGTTAAAGTAAGAGGTGCAACAGTAATTTTTGCACACAAAACTACAGAGAGTAGCTCAAGTAAGATTAGGCATGCTACAAATGTTTATACACGTGTTATTTTTTTGTTCCAGTTTGACCCGAAGTAACACTGCAGCCTGCTAAACAGACCTCTATCTCAACTAAAATCTTTACTGAAGAACTGGGTGTGGTTTGACGAGGATACTCAGAGAAGTGTCATGCAGACTTGATGATATCTTTTACAGTATCAGTCTCTAAAAGCAGAGAATTGTGCAGATAACGTGCAAATATACTCTCATTATTCTCAATTCTGATTGGTCAGATGATGTTGATTAACTTTCTTCATACCACAGTGCAGTTAAATGCTCGAATCTGATTGGTCAAAAGGTGTGCCTTATTTTTCTATAACAGCACAGCTCGGAAAGTAGCTCCAACTGTAGCATGAACGATAGGTTAATATTAATGTGCTCATTCTAATCCATTATCGTTTCTATAGTAACAGCTCATGCGCAGGGACTTGTAAGGCGGACGCTGCACATAATCTAAGGCTAATAATAAACGGATTTTAAAAACAGATTGTTATTTAACAAAGTATCATGTATCGTTGCGTTTTGTAACAGTCAAAGCTTCCCAGCTCAGGAGATCTTCAGGACAATGGAGTTTACACTTTCCAGTTTCTTGGTAAAATGAAAGACTGTGGTTTTTTCCCAGGAAAGAGAGAGAGAGATAGCAAGAGAGAACAGTCATCTGGTGAAGTTTATCGCAACTATAATATAGGTGAGAACAGGAACTAACTTGCCTCTCGGACATTCCACAACATTCAAATCTAACTATAAACTGTTAAAACGTGTATTAATAATTCAATTAACAGTCTAATTTCTGGCAAATCGCTGTGGTATAAGTGGAATAACACACTCCAAACTGTGCTGTTATACGAAAATAATGCACTTCTGCTTGCGCGTTGTGCCAGATCACACCACCCCACACCACCACTGTGTGCATTATTTTTATATAACAGCACAGTCTGTTGTGTGTTATAACTAACAGCAGCTCTGACAGTACAGTAGTTCTGGTTGTATTTCAAATCACAAGTTTATATTAATGTGCTCCTCCCAATATAGTATAGTAGTATATACTAACAACGTACACAGGGACTTGTATGCCAGACACTCGACATGATAAAGGAATCTAAAACATGTTGTTATTTTAACAAGCATGTAGAAACACTGATATGGATTATGAAGTTTTCTGTAAGTAGATGTTTATTTAACATTTATGGAAGGAGTCTCCATTGTTAGCACTTGTTGTTTGCAAACAAGAAGTTTAAAAATCCAAACAGAGGATTTGGTGGGTTTTGTTTGTTTGTTTTAGCCTTATTAACTTCCAGAAAGAGAAAGAAAGAGGCAGGAGAGGAACCGACTGTTTATAGCTGCTATAATGTAAGTGATAACAAGAACTAACTTGTCCCACAACATTTAATGTAGCTATAAACGGTAAAAAGTATGACATATTGTTAATGAATAGATTGGGAAACCTCATCACACTACCCTGTGGTTGATTATTTTCCTGTAACAGCACGCCACCCAGTGTTTGGTTCATCATTTAGTAAATGGGAGCTTTAGGAGTATTTAGGAATGGATTTAAAGAAGACTTTGTGTGAGACATACATAACATACAGCGCGAAACTCAAGCAAATATTTTGATTTTGGTGGCTAATGAGCTCCATTTGTTATCATTTTAAAACCATCAGCCAGAAATTCGGGGTTTATTTGCTCTGATACACTACAGACATGAGTCTACTCGGCTTGCTAACAAGCAGGCTTAGCTAGCTCGAGCACATTAATGTTAGCATAAAACTATGATACAACCATAAAACTGGGATAATATAGGGTAATTTAAGTGTAGTAAGTATTTGTGATATTATTTATAATAAACCGAATAAGGAAGGTGTTGAATGAGTGAGGAACGTGAGCTAGCTTGGTGAGCTAAGAAGCGGTTCTGCTGCATCATGACTCAGCCGCAACATCTCCGTCCATTCAACTCACTTTAGCCATTTTCTCGCACTCGGGCAGTCGCTGGTCTACAGTAGCGCTGTAGTCTATTTCCATCTTGACCATTTTCCCATCTGACCTCTCAGCTCTGTCGTCCGACATTTTGACGTTTGTTTTTTTTTCTTTTAAAACAACAACAAACTCAGAACTCGCTTTCGCTGTAACCCTGCTAGCTTCCTCTCCGCCGCTTAATTTCTGTTGTCAAACCAACCGGAAGTACTTCACCGGAAGCGCTTGTCTCGAGCGCCGCCTAGCAGCGCGGAAGAGAACGCCATATTTTGATTTTTTTTTTTTTTTTTTTTTTTTTTGACAGTGTTTGACAGGCGCGATGTCGAGTCGTTGTTCCTAAATCTTTCTCCGCTCGACTTCTTATTTTAATGTTAATCCAACATTAGACGTTTTTAGGCTGATATTAAGAAGTCAGTTTAAACGCTCTCGTGTGGAGAGAAAGCTCGCGCGCTAGCCTTGAACTTCCTCCCAGTAATTTTGAATAAGGAAGTAGCTCAGTTAGCCAGCTAGCTAGCTCGCGACATGTAAACATCTCAAATGGAGGGTGTGTCGGAGTGAATATATTTTCTTGATATTTTTTAAGGTTTGTTTTTTTTTTTTTTTTGTTTTTTTTTTTTTTGGGAGAATGGGCGACGCGGCGAAGGTTCAGCGTCGGGAGCAGTTAAAGCGCTGGAGCGGCTCCTCGACAGACAAGCAGCCGGCCGCGCCGCGGAGACGCTGGCGGGATGAAGAGGAGGATGGCCGGGAAGATGGAGACAGAGCACAGGACGCGGACGGACACCAACCTGACCGGCAACACGTCAAACGAAGGTGACTTAATTAACTAAATAAATAAACAACAATAATAAGTTTTCTTCACTTTTATTTAAACCAACCACGCCTTTTCAGTGTTGCTCAATAGCTGCGTTTCTTACTCATCACAGTCGGAAGTAATAAAGCAGCTCCAGTGCAATGCAGCAGGTAGATCAGGGACAGTTTCATTTGCTCTTCTGCTTCTGTTTTATACCTTAGTCATCTATAATACTCTATCTACTCTATCTGACTTCTCATAAACTCAGATTTACTCAATTCAGCATGTGTTAGGACAAAGCTGGACAGCTGTCAATCAATCATGCCCACCATAGAAGGTGTTAAGTCACAGGTTCCCAGCCCTGGTCCTGGAGAACCCTGGTCCTGTAGAACCCTAATCCTGGAGAGCCCTGATCCTGGAGAACCCTGATCCTGGAGAGCCCTGGTCCTTGCGAAACCTAATCCTGGAGAACCCTGGTCCTGGAGAACCCTAATCCTGGAGAACCCTGGTCCTGTAGATCCCTAATCCTGGAGAGCCCTGATCCTGGAGAACCCTGATCCTGGAGAGCCCTAATCCTGGAGAGCCCTGGTCCTTGCGAAACCTAATCCTGGAGAACCCTGGTCCTGGAGAACCCTGGTCCTGGAGAACCCTGATCCTGTCCTGCACAAGTTTAGTCTTTTCCCTACTTCAGTTGTTACAGTGGCCCTGAAATCGCAAAGCTTTTTGTAACCTGTCCCTTACTTATTACATTAATACAATAGTATATCTAGTAAACAATACAGAAATTAGTTTTGGAGATATTCTCGTTCATCACTTCCTGGTAAACGACTCATTTCTTTTGATGACTCGACCTGTTCTAGTTTTGTGCTAATCCAATTAAATGCTTTCTGGAACGTTTATGTCCCACCCTGAGGTGTGTGTCTTGCTCTACAGTAGGAGCTCATTAGCAGCAAACATGATTTGGCAGTGTGTTTTTGGCTGTGTGTCTTTCCCTCACATTATTCCTTTTGGTTGAGAAAAAAAATGTTTGGATTTTATTCATTTTGAAGAGGGAGGAATCTGTGCAGGATGGTGGTTATATAACAGACATGTTTCAGAGGAGTGTTTTAGCAGTGCCAGGGTGTCGCTTCCTCAGGCTGAGCGAGATCGTGATTCCGTCTTTATGCACTGCGCATCAGAAAGAGGAAGTAATATTGTTTTAGAGTAGCGTAATATTTAACTAACCCTAACCCTTTAGCTATAAGCCTAAGACTCGGATAAGTCTGATGTCTCCCGGTGATGACCCTGCAGCTCTTCGTCACCATCGACACCACTGACGGTCGACCTCGAGTAAAGACATGTACGACGTTACTCCAAAAACACACAACATCTCCTCGTCTACCATGTCGTCCTTGTTAACGTTGAAAAACACTCTCACTGAACTCTTTACTGTTCTTCATGTTTAGCTAGCTCACTAAGCTTCTGTCAAGGTGTATCTCGACGGCGACTGGCTGTCCTGTAAATCTGTCAAACACTTCAACACGTCCTCACTTCCTGTTTCAAAAGGAAGCATCACCAGGTGGAATCAAAAACCATTAACAAGAGGCACATGGATCAATATTTTAAAACCCTGACTATGGTATAACGTGATGAACTATAGCAAACAGTATTCAAGCAGATCATTACAAAGCACACTATATTATATGTAAAGAATAAAACACTTATGTGTGTTGTGATGTGTTCTCCATACGAGTCCCTGCGAAAGAGTATGTTACTATAGAAACAATAACATTAATATGCAAGCGCATTAATCTAAACCTGTGATTTGCAGCTGGCACTATTGTCGGAGCTACTGTTAAATTAGCCAACAATCGAAGACACATCCATTTAGCCAGCTCAGACGTAGCCTATATTGCTCTGCTTTCAAATGAAGTGTAACACTATGAATACAAATTAATGCAGTCAAGAGTCAAGCCAAATTTTCAGTGTTTTTAGGCATTTGGAATGTCCAATTTTTCTAAGACATTAAATAAAAATATTATTAATCTACAAATAAAGAGCAAGGAATCTGACCTCACTCTTCATCTTACAATCTCTCCAGAGTTCTAGGTTCTCTCTTCAGCTCACCCTAATGGGGTTTAGGTCAGGGGACTGGTGTGGCCATGTCAAAATCTGGTTTCTGTGGTCAGTGAACCATTTCATTTTCTGGAAGATCCAACCATGAGTCAGTTGTAACTTCTTGCCAGAGGCAGCCAGATTTTCATTTGAAAATCTTCTGGTACTTCATGAAGTCTATGGTGTCATGCGTTTGGAGGAAGTATACCCCCACAATATCGCAGATGCTTCACCATACTTTTGTCTCAGATGACCACAGAACCTCGTTCCAGTCAAACTCCATGCGCTTACTTTTGTGGTAAGATGAAAGCAAAGTTTTTCTTCTGGAACGCCTTCCAAATAGTTTGTTGGCGACTAATTGTAGATTCGGAGACTCTGACGCCAAAATCTCTCACCAACTGTCATCCTTGGAGACATTGTTGCCTCTCTAACTATCCTCCTCAGTGTGCATGGGGGAAGAATACACTTGTGTAATCTTCCAGGCAGGTCTTTACAGCTCTGGTTGGTTGGTTCAAGCTTCATAATTATTGCCCCAGCAATGGATATTGGGACTTTCAGGCACGTAGCTGTTATTATAGCCAGTCCCTAATTTCTGAATGTCAACTAATTGGTGAATGACTAAGGAAATTTTGGCTGTGTGTCACCTCATGTTGACCCAAGTGAAACAGGAAGGCATGGATGGATGGTATTGTTTGAAGGAAGTACACTATATCGGCAAACGTTCGTGGACACCAGGCCCATATGTGCTTGTTAAACATCCCATTCCAGATTTAGCCCTCCTCCCTTTTGCTGTTATAATAACCTCCACTCTTTTGGGAAGGCTTTGGGATTTTGGAGCGTGACTGTGGGGATTTGCCCATTCAGCCACAAGAGCATTAGTGAGGTCAGGCACTGCTGTTGGGCAAGGAGGTCTGGTGTACAGTCAGCGTTCCAGCTCATCCCAAAGATGTTCAGAAGGGTTGAGGTCAGTTCTCTGTGCAGGACACTCGTGTTCTTCCACTCCAACCTTGGCAAACCATGTCTTCATGGAGCTCGCTTTGTCCACAGGGGCAGTGTCATCCTGGAACATGCTTGGGTCTCTTAGTTCCAGTGCAGGAAAATTGTAATGCTACAGCATACTACAAAGACATTCTAGATAATTCTGTGCTTCCAACTTTGTGGCAACAGTTTGGGGAAGAACCACATATGGGTGTGATGGTCAGGTGTCCACAAACTTTTGGCGATATAGTGAATAGGGAAATTTGGGCATGTGTTTGTGAAAAGCACAGCTGATGTTTTGGTTGACCAGTTACATTTGGGGTAATTTTGGTGTACATTTGATTGGACTGGCACTGCTACTATGACAAATAAAATGCTTTTGCACTTGGAATAGCTACCACAACAAATTGAATTGCTGAAGGAAGGGGCTGGGGGGGAGGGGGGGTGTCTACTACTCAAAAATGTACAGAGCAAGCCTTAACAGGCTCTTAATGCAAGATTAGGCAGCAGAAAAGATAAAGAACAACCCAAAGAAAAGAAAATGACATGGTTTCAGTGCTTCAGGGATAGTAAAGTGAAAAAACCATGCATTAGGCATGAATGTTAAAGGACTTATGCTATACAGGTTATACATATCATTAGCTTTTAACTATCCTGATCATGGCTTTAAAGATAAAAATGTTACATTTGGTTAAGGAAATTAGTATTAGGACAGTAGGGCAATATTTTTCACACCTATCTATCAATTCCTAAAGATTCTCTGATTTAAACTGGTCCAAATGTTTGCACTATGGCACCACTGAATCCAAACTGAGAGCATCTTGATTTACTCAATTCGGATGTTTCTGTCTTGATAAAATC
This sequence comes from Pangasianodon gigas, assembly GCA_022758105.1. Taxonomy (NCBI): domain Eukaryota; kingdom Metazoa; phylum Chordata; class Actinopteri; order Siluriformes; family Pangasiidae; genus Pangasianodon; species Pangasianodon gigas. The sequence continues at coordinate 29,309,656 of CM040455.1, forward strand.
CGATTCCTGTCCTTTTTTTTTTTTACCTTATCAAACGAACATTCCTTTGGCATTGTGTGTGATTTTCTCTCGCTCTTTCTCTTTTCACCTCCATACCTCTCTGTCACTCAGTTTCAGTGAAACTTACACAATTTTCCACATACAAAAATGTAGTGAATCAGTCAAGCCATGTTTAGTGCGTGACATTTGCTTCTTTAATTTTGCACTGGAGCTAAAAGGTGAATATAGTAATGGAAGTGTATCTCATCCAAACTCTTATGCATGCCAAGCATATTTCAATTTTCAGTAATCTTCTTATTAAAAAATGATAATAAATGAACAGTCTTTCTTTTTGTAAAATAGTAAGGTGACTCAGGATCAATGATTCTAGAGGTACAGCGGTTCAGCCTCCAGTGAGAATATATGATGTGCAAAAAGGGAAAAAGGGGACGGTTTAAGGTATACACTCTACAGTATACCATACATGTGATGTTAGCTGGTATTCACTGGTTTGTTAGTGTAAAAATGTGAGAAGTCTGAACTGCTTAACTTCAGTTTATCAGTTACTGTTCCCCAAAACTAAAACACCTCAAGGATGGTTTCTCTCAACCTGGCAAACAGAAAGCAGTACAAACACAGCAGTACATTTCAATCCAATCCTTTTACAAATCAGTTTTCTCTCCACATGGCCGGCATTTCACCGATTTTCTGCTGCTGTGCAAAAGAGTGGAGAGCTCATGGTTTTTAAAAAAGCTGCTACAGTTTTTTATTAATTACTGGATGTAACATCTTTGTTTGTTTTGGTTTAATTACTTTATCATCACCATTAACACTATTTGTAAAGTGCTAGATTAGAAACTTCATTGTAGGTTTATTTAACCTTTTTGAGTCATAATCTTCATCCTTTTTTTCCCTTTCTCTTATTAGTGATCCCGCCAAAAAATTTCATCTGAAAATGTTCAAAAACAGCACCTTTGTGTTTTACAGTGGCATCCCTAATAATTATAGTTAACTGACTATAACTACACTTGTGTAATTTTAGCTCAGACGTACACTGATGGACTTTATTTCACATTAATGAACTCAAAATATTCTCCATTTACCTTGACAGGAATGAGGGAGCTGCCCTGAGTCCAGAGCATGTGAGATGAGGGGTAGTGGGCGGGGCTTCTAAAAAGTGTTCCTTAATATCGGAAAGTCCAAAACACTCAATCTTTCCAGTTTTATATGTCTGTTGGCTCATCTCCCTTTTCCCTGGGGAGAAAAAGACTGCTCTTTTGGAACAATAACTCGTAAAAGCGTACTTTGATTCTAAATTGTAATGTAATGTAATGTAATATAATCAGCATGAGCGCCACTGGATATCGTGACCATATAATATAGTGTAAAGATGATAATATTGTTACATCGCACAAGCCTAATATGCAGTGTCATTGTTAATACTGGGCATGGGCGATATGACGATATGAAATCAATATTGTAATAAATGATGTCAAAAATACCCTTTTCATTATCATGATATCTTCTTATAGCTTTTTTTTTTTTTTTCTTTTTTCATTTTTAATTTTTCTGCCTTTTTAGTGTTAAATTGTTTATTTTTGTAGATATTAGCAAAAGGCATCTTCAAACCCTCTTATTTTTCACGTACTTCTTTTATTTTTTAACAATAACTCAGATTGGAAGCAGTTGAATGTTAAATTTTGTGCTGAATCTTTAAACACATAAAATGTTAAAAAAGTAACTGTAGAATATTTACTTTTTTTTCTTATTCAGTGTTAAATAATTTATTTCTGTAGGCAATAAATAAATATATCCAATTTTTTTTTGTTTGTTTTTTTTTTGTTTGTTTTTTTTTTTTTTTTTTTTTTTTTTTTTTTTTTTTTTATTTTTTTTTTTTTTTTTTTTTTTTTTTTTTTTTTTTTTTTTTTTTTTTTTTTTTTTTTTTTTTTTTTTTTTTTTTTTTTTATATATATACAGTATTTTACTGTTTCCTACCATTTTGCTGGCAGTTTATTAGCAACCCAAAATATTGTGATGTATATCTTGTATCTTAGAAATATCTTTAAAGATCATGATGTGATATTTCTGTTGTATCACTCACTCCTAATGTTTTGGCTGATTCACTACATTTGGGCTAAAAAATGGTATGAAAACACTGATTGTTGCCCGTCACTACACTATAATACACCAAAATGAAAGAGGATCTTGAGAAACTAATAGAGCTGTCATTGTGTGTGTGTCAGGAGGCGTGTGCGATTTGAGAGGACGGCGGAGTTCCTGGCCATCTGCGCCAGCGGCGACACAGAGGAGGCGAAGCAGATGCTGAAGGAGGTGCAAGTTATAAGCGATGGGGACAAAACTTGTGGAGAGGATGTGGTCAACTGTTCCAACGCCGACGGAATCACAGCACTGCACCAGGTGCAAGAATCATCAGTGTGACATTTTGTTCCTGGAGTTCAAGCATTATGTGCCCTACCAACCTGCACTGAATGGCTTTACCTCTGTTCTATAACTGTTTCTTATTTCCTGATCATTTTTGGTGTTTTATAACATTTGACCCAAAAAAAACCCAAAATCTTCTCAGGGCAGAACGGATCGTGATTGCTTGTACGCGACAGGCAGTGAACATTAATGCTGCATTCACATCATATCATCATATTGGGGAAACCATAATTACCACTTGGGGAAAATCTTCACATCAACCTCAGAGTGGAAAATCCAAATCAGAATTTTGGGAACTTTCTGATGGCCCTGGTTTCTCCGACTAAATCCTGAAGTGATGTATGCACATGTAGTCCAGAGAAATAAAGTCATAAAATAGGAATCTTAGTTTATATATCAGTTACAACTCACCTCCTGCTTCAGCTCTGTTATAGATGAGAAAGAGCTGTGCTAATGTTTAGCATGAACATAGCTATATGCTAATGTTAGCAAAGGTTAGAAAAAAAAACAAGAAAAAACAACAAACTCCATTTTTATGTAGTGAATGAAATTTTGAGCTGAAAAATCTGTTGAGGGTTTTGTTTTTATTTTGTTTTTTGTTTTTTTTTACTCTGAAATTAGTTTTTGTATTCATTTGAAAAAGATAGCATTTTTAACTTGTTGCCTGGCTTCTTTTAACTTAATCTGAGTAAAAAGTATTTAAAAAGCTTACCTACATACCTTTTTTGTAGCTAGCTAACTAAAATAAGCAGCCAGCTAAACATTAGACACTGCTAATAAACTATGTGCTAGTGGTTTCTTAACATTAACATTTTATCTGTTTCTGTAAACAATAGTAGAAATTAATATTATTTTTTTACGTTTGTGAAGAGGAGACTTTAGTTAACATAGCTAGTGATGGTTTTCCGTGGTAACGTTTGCTAGCTAGTTAAGTTAGCATCATTGTAAGAAATGATGGCTCATGAAGATAGAAGTTGCTAGCAGTGAAGTGACGCACACAGCACCGCTCCAACTCTCCATTGTCAAAGATGTCTGCCAGAATAATGTTACACTAGCATTCAGCTATACTGTGAAGTTTTGTCCATTTTTTTCAAATAACAATAAGTTACACTTTATCACAAACCAGATTAGTATGTGTGACATTACTGAAGTGGATTCAGGTGTGTAGATATGTAGCTATTTCATTATGTGTTAGCTACAATTGGGGTATGGGGAAAGTTCTGAAAAATGTTTTTTTTTGTCTGAAAACTGTTTCTTTAATCAGATATGTTCATTTTAACGCAGCTACTCATACAGACTTTGTGTGATGTCCCTCAGGCCTGCATCGATGGCAGTATCGAGGTGGTGGCCTTCCTCTTGTCTCGAGGTGCTAACGTAAACCAGGTGGACAACGAGGGCTGGACCCCGCTTCACGTAGCAGCTTCCTGTGGAAACATAGAAATCGCTGAGTATGTACTTTATATCGTGTGGCATAGCAGTGAGTGTCTGCTGGCCTTTAATGATGATTATTATTTTTGGCTCCTTCATTAAACCTCAATAAACGTAATTGGCTGCAATACTGCTGAGTGTTTTGGCTAATGTTAGATGTCAGTTTCTGTTAAATCATAAGCTCCCCTGTTTATATAGTGTACTTGTCAATAGTGTTGTGTTTTCAGGAGTCTAACTGTGTTCATCCTACAGCACTGTTGAATTCTTGAATCTGATTGGTTGATTAATTTTCCACAGCACAGCTATGACAGTAGTACCAGCTGTAATTCAAACCGCTGGTTTATCTGAATATGGTATCGTTTCTATATATTAACATCTAAGGAAACATATAATCAGTGATACAGTGAACTTTCCTGTGAGGAGACGTTTAGTCAGAAAGTTTGCCACCAAGGAAAAGACTTCAGGACAGAGGACTTTGTGCTTTCTGATTTCTCAGTAACATAAGTGTAATGTTGAATCTAACTTGAATCCCTCTCTCTGGTTCAACGATGTACAAACCTGAAGGAATGCAAGCTTATAATAAACAAATGTAAAAGAAAAGTCTGATTTCTAAAGCCCTATTATCCGGAGATCGCAGCTTTGAATCCTGGCAATGCCAGAGCCATCTGTGGCTGTGAGAAAAGCTGGCCATGCTCTCTGGGTGGGCATACTCTATCTCCTCAGTCAATCACAGCGACACTAGCCAACCACAGGCGTCTGTGAGCTCGTGTATGTGGAAGAGGGTTAATAGCACTTTCATCCAAGTGTGTTTCACTGCCCTGTGATGCTGCATGAGCAAGTCTGATTTCTTTTGATTTAAAATAATGATATGGTGCCATGAAAGTATTTTGTTCTTAAATCGAATGAATAATTGTGATAAATATTAATGAATTCTGTAAATAATAAAAGTTATCATCTAAGCCATTATACAGCTTTATACTGTAATGCGCAAATGCACATTAGGCTAGAATTATCATGAATTAAGCACAGATGTGGCACTGGAATAGATGAATATATATTTATTGGCTTGTACTTCTGTGTGTGTGTGTGTGTGTGTGTGTGTGTTAGATACTTGCTGAAGCAGGGCGCATCTCTGAGCTCAGTGAACTGTGATGGCGATGTGCCGTTAGACATCGCCGAAGACGAAGCCATGGAGGCACTACTGCAGGAGCACACTCTGAAACAGGGTGAGTCCTAGAGGGAGACAGACGGGAAGAGAGAAAGACAGAAAGCTCTTTTTACCATGAATAGCTCATCTCCCACTCACCCAGTCATGCAGTGAATAATGGGGTAAAGTGACACTGACGTCAAAGTCCAGCCGTCACAAATACTCATGTGTTTGTTAGTCACTGTGATTGCAGGACTGTGACTGGAGTTTTACAGATACTGTTTGTAATGTTGCTTTCAATCCTCAATCCAAAAAAAAAAAAAAAAAAAGTCACATTTAAAAAGTCACACAGCCAAAAATAACATTTACACAAATTTCCCCTTAGACCAATCTGCCTAGACATGTTTAATGTCTGAAGTATGTTTCTTTACTTTTGCACTTGAAGGCAAGCTTATAGCTCAGAGGTTAGCATCACGCAAACTGCATGTCTAAATCATCACACACCCACCTTATGCGGTTTCTGGCTCTGTTACACTTTATCATCTATAAAAATAGACAAACAGACAAGCTAAAAACAGAAGTAAATGCACTGTTATCTAGCCACTTGAAAATCACTTTCCTGCTCAGCACCCAGACTTCATACTTGGGTCGGATGTGTGGATGATATTTAATTTGCATATTTACATATCTGTTTCTTTTTACAATATGTATTTTGCTTTTGTATGTACAGATGGTGTTTCCATCTCTCCTTAGGCAAGTGTATAATGAAAATACAATGATAGTCTTCCTTCATTTGTTATCAAACATGTCTTGTCTTTGATTCACTACTTTTTGTGTAAGTGGGAATTTGTATATATAAACAGTGTCCTCCAGAGTTATTCTCACCTTTCATGAAAATGAGCAAAAATTCATGTATTAAAAATCAATCATAGCAACACTAGCCAGTCACGGGCATCTGTGAGCTCTTGTATGCGGAAGAGGGTAGATAGCGCTTTCCTCCCCGTGTGTTATGCTGCCATGTGATGCAGCAGGAGCAGCAGTTGGAAAAGATGGCTGGCTTCAGGTGTCTTGGAGGAAGCACGTGTTAAGCTTCACCCTCTCTGATTGGTAGCTGGGAGAGCTGACTGGTTGGTGGGACTAAATTGGTGAGAAAATATGGTGAAAAAATCAGTAAGGAGTAAAACACGACAGAGCGTCCTGTTATCAGAAAATAATCATCGACGGGGTGTTGTGGCAAAGTTGATTATTTTCCAATAACAGCACATCCTGAAAAGTTTTATTCCTTTTATACCACAGCAATTTGCCAATGATAATTTTTTTTATTTGGCAAAGACCATTTCATTTTTACCCGCTTATCATTACATGTTGTCTCACGGTCAGATCGATCATGCAGTTCTCTGTGTAAAATGTCCAGGTGTGGATGTGGAAGCAGCTAAGCGGTTGGAGGAGGAGATGATCATGCGTGATGCCCGTGGTTGGCTTACAGAGGGCGTGCCTGCTGATCTGCACCACCCCAGGACCGGAGCCACACCCCTCCATGTTGCGGCTGCTAAGGGCTACCTGGAGGCCATCAAGTAAGTGATACTAATGTGTGAATAAACACTAACGGAGACATTCTTTTATTTTTAGACATTGCATGTGTTAATACTGTGTGGCTTATTCAGCTGCTTGGGTGGTGTGTCTCTGAAATGGTCTGGTGGGCACGTGATCAGACAGCTCTCTGATCTCTCTAAGAATAGCTAATGTTTATTTCCTGTCTCATGCAAGAGACTTCCTGTGGAACAGGCCACATTCGTCCAGCTGCTCTTGCTAAGGCCGGGATCACTTGCCCTCTGCGCTGCACTGCATAGACCCTTGAGTACATAAAACAATAGTGTTGTAATATATATATATATATATATATATATACTCTGTTTAGACTTATGTTTCTTATGCTTAGACTTATGTTTCCAGTAATTTCTAAAACCTCTGAAAATGTGTAAATGTATTTTTTCTCTGTCTGTCTCAGGTTGCTATGTCAGTGTGGCCTGGATGTGTCTGCTAAAGATGGGGACGGCTGGACTCCGCTCCACGCTGCAGCCCACTGGGGTCAGCGCGAGGCCTGTTGTCTCCTCGCAGAGCAACTTTGTGACATGGAGGCCCGCAGCAATGGGGTGAGCGAGAGTGAGAGAGAGAGAGAGAGCGCTAGATATAGTAACAGACAGAGAAATAAAGGCCAGTAGAATGAAGAAGGGTTAGATAGACTTTATCTTTTTCCTATTGAGACAGGGGATTACAATCAATAGAAAACAGAAACAGAAAAAAACATAAAGAGAAAGAAGAATAGCTACACAGACAGAGAGAAAGATTGTGCTAAATAGAGAAAAGGAATGGTAAGAGAAAGAATCTGGTATTCAGACAATAGACAGAACGTGACAAGAGAGAGCTTGTGCTATGTAGTTTGAGAGACTAATATTGAAGAGACAAATATTGAAGAGAGAAAATAAGTGAACATTAAATAGAAAGAATGAAACAGAGAGTGAAGGGGGCAATAGGTGAGAGATTGTGTGAGAGAGGGATAGAGAGAGAGGCATAAACCAGTATTAGGAAGGATTGTGAAAGAAATCTTAGGCATCCAGACAGTATAGCAGGGGTTCTTTTTTTGGCTAGTGACCCCAATCTAAAGGCTCAGAATTCTCAAGACTGGATGTTCACTCTATCATCGGGAGATCACGAGTCCACAGCCATCCACAGCCGGTAACCAAGAGTGAAAAGTTGTCCGTGTTCTCTGGGTGGGCGGGATAGCATTACTCTCTCCCCTGTCAATTAGTGCGACACTAGCCAATCACAGGCATCTGTGAGCTCATGTATGCGGAAGAGGGCAGATAGCACTCTTCTTCAAATGTGTTACGCTTCCCTGTGATACAGCGGTTGACTGGCTTCCATGTCTCAGAGGGAGAAGACACTTCCGTGGTTGGTAGCTGTTGTGTGATAGAGGAGGGCTAGCTAGAGGATGGGAATTGGCAAATGGCCAAATTAAGGAAAAAATCGGGAGGGGAATTCTTGTGACTTGTCATAAAAATGAAAACGGCGGAGGCGAATGTAAAATTAACCGCTACCAGAAGCAAATCCCTTTTTGTCATATCGTGTCCTCTTCCTTTCAAGTGAGTGGCCAATTGATTTTTATTCAGTGTGACTGCAGCTTAAGTTGGGCAAATAACTATTACAGGCTTGTTAGGATTTGCAGCAGTTCACGATCGCTATGTTTTTTAAAGAATTCTTTCTTTATTTGATCTACTTAACTTGATTATGCCAATTATTTCAGCTGTAACATAAAAATCTTACATACTATAGGTTTAAAGGCTTGAACTGGGGCTGTTAGAGGATAAACGCTGAACTATGATTGAGAAACTCTGTAAATGACAGAGAGAATGAGAGGCAGGTAGAGTGATAAAGTGCTATAGATAGAGCGTGAGACTAAGAGAAACGGATAGACAGACTGACAGATATACAAGCCAAAGGAATGAAGGGTGGTGAAAGATGTACAGAGAGAACAGCATAACGGCTGAAGGAAAAGGGCGAGAGATATTGACAGCTAAACAGAGAGCGAGAAAGAATGAGGCATTCAAATAGCATTGTATAGACAAAATGAGACTGACACAAATGTAGACCAGAAAAATAAAAAGGGCCGGGAGAGATGGACAGCTACATAGAACGAGAGAAGGACAGTAGTAGAATAAGGGATTGAGCTGTACACTGAACAAGAGAATGACGGCACAGACTTAGCTTAATACAGAGAAACAGAGAGAAAGCCTGCGAATTCACTAGCTGTATAAAGAAACAGGGAGTAGTCTGGACCAGCAGTAAGAAGGAGGACAAGAGACATGGTTAAATACACAGAGAGAGAGGGAGAAAAGTGGGTAAGAAAGGGAACGAGGCATCCAGTCCGAAGATAGATAAGGAGGTAGAGCGAGAATGGAGGGAAGGAGACAGAGAGGCAGCCAGACGGAAAAGGCTACTAAAATGTTTCTCTAAGCCAGTAAAAAACATGCAATAACATGTAGTTCCACCTCAGAGCAAAGCCGATATTAGTCAGCTTCGCTAAAGGGAGCACTTTAACACACTGTAGCTTGTGCAACTGTGCAGCAGAAAGGATGTGTGTAGGATGTGTGTTGGTGCCCTTCTGTGCCAAAGTGCTCACCACACTAATGCTAATGCAGGCTGCACCCCCACACACACACGCAAAACTTCACTTTATAAGCTGCACCCACTTGAATGGGAACTGGAAGAGAGGTTTTTGCGTGTGTGTGTGTGTGTGTGTGTGTGTGTGTGTGTGTGTGTGTGCGTGTGCGTGTGTGGCTACTGTGTATCAGACCATGCGTGTTAAAAATATACACACTGGTAATGCCCGCGAACCTATACCCCCTTTCCATTAGTAGGTTGCTTTTGCATAGTCTTCAATTGAATACTGGTACATTATTGGTTTATTTTTATTTTATGATGCAATAACACTTATCTAATACATTTCAAGCATAAATCAGGACCAGAACAATAACAAATTTATTCCTCCCTAAGGAATAAATATCACAAATACTGTTTTCTAATGTTTAGAGTCTGAGCTAAGAGCAGGTCTTAATTTTTGGTAATAGCAGAATCTCTAATGTTGCGTTTCCATCAACGCAAAAAACAAAAAAAAGCCTGTGTTTGTGCCCTGTTGTTGCTGAATTAAGAGCCAAACTGTTACATAATCAGACGTGGGCGCTACTCATAAATGGAATAAAAATTAACAACCAAGGATCTTATAACATCCTCTACATTCAGCTTAAAACATATTTTACTAGGAATGCACAAATTCAAAGCAGGACCTTTTAAAGATGCAGTAAGGAAAGCTGATGTCAGATTAGTGTCGTATCGATCCTTGCTCAGAAATTAGTTTCATATTCAATATGCTGACCTACGGCAGCATTAAAGGAGCTGCAGAAATATCTGGCAAATACCTGTCATGCCATGCATATGACAGTCTCGTATTCTTGACGTTTGGGCTATGAGGTAGGATGGCTAGACAGAAGCCCTTTCTCACAAAATTAAAAAAAAAAAAAAAAACAAACACCCAGGTCCATCGAAATCACCACAAACCATGCAGCAACATGTGTGATGGTCTGATGAGACCAAGGTAGAACGTTTTGGGCATAATTCTACAAGGTATGTTTGGCACAAGAACAAGATAGCTTATCACCCAAACAACACCATACCCATGGTGAAGCATGGTGGTGGCAGCATCATGCTATGGGGCAGCTTCTCTTCAGCAGAGACTGGGGCTCTAGTCAATTTTAACAGGGTGTGACTTTTTATATGATTTCTTCCTCAGACCACTTGTACCCTTCAACAAAACACCCTGATGTTAATACACTTATATTCTGGGTCACTTGTTTATCTGTCTGTTTAATACACACATGCAAATATTAATACATATGACAATACTTATATCTGCATGTCTTTGTGAGTAATTGTGTGTGTTCCTCAGAGTGTGGCAGTTACTGTAAATTGTGTATTTTAGGGTCAGACTCCATTTGATGTGGCTGATGAAAGTGTGGAGGCCTTGCTGGAGGATTTACTGCAGAGACAAGCTAGTGTAAGACAACCCGCACACACACGCACACACACAGACACTGGCAAGATGAATGTTTCTCTACACAGAACATTTCTAAACAAATAGAAATGACATGCAATATAATTTATTTTATTGTTTTTAACAAAAAACAAGATTAGCGAGATTAGATCAACTATTATCAGGATTATATTATATTACATTATATTGCATTACGTTATATTCTATTATAATTATTATCTTAATTGATGGGCCACTTGAATGGATATAAATGTATTCCAGTCTCACTATGTTTCTTGCATAAATGGCATCAACTTGCATTGTCAGCTTTATTGAAAGTAGACAAAGTGATCAGTGTTAGTAAGATAATGTTTCAAATCTGCACTTTAACACAGTTTATACCGCAGCACTATTGAATTCTCGACTGTGATTGTTCAGAAGGTGTTGATTAACTTTATAACAGCAGCTCTGACAGTAGTTTTGCTGTAATTCAAATCACAGTTTTTTTTTAATTAATTTGTTCATTTCTACAGTAGCAACTTACACAGGTACACACATGTGTGATCAACATACAGATCCACACCAACATATTTAAAAATTGTGTCATTGTTCATATAGGCAAAGTTTTCTGTGAGGAGATGTTTATCATTCAGTCAGAGGAAAGACTTTTAGAGAGAAAAAGGACTCTTCCTTTCTCTGGTTGGTGAGGGAACTACTGTTTAGCAGTTATTATGTAAGTGATAACAGGAACTCATTTCACAGACTGTTTACACGATTAAACATAACTACACTAGATGAGTAAAAGCATATGGACACCCATATGTGTTTGTTGAACATCCCATTCCAGATTTAATCCCCTCTTTGCTGTTATAATAAACTCCACTCTTCTGGGAAGGCTTTCCACTAGATTTTGGAGCATGGCTGTGGGGATTTCTGCCCATTCAGCTACAAGAGCATTAGTGAGGTCGGGCACTGATGTTGGGTGAGGAGGTCTGGTGTACCGTCAGCATTCCAGTTCATTCCAAATATGTTCAGTGGGGTTGAGGTCAGGGCTCTGTGCAGGCCACTCGAGTTCTTCCACCCCAACCTTGGCAAACCATGTCTTCACGGAGCTCACTTTGTGCACAGGGGCATTGTCATTAGTTCCAGTGAAAGGAAATCCTAATGCTTCAACATACAAAGACATTCTAGACAATTGTGTGCTTCCACCATTGTGGCAACAGTTTGGGGAAGAACCACATATGGATTTGATGGTCAGGTGACTATATAGTGTATAACTTTTGCCCACTAACTATAGCGGCAAACTTTTGGCTATATAGTGTATAAACGGCTGTGGTATAAGAGGAATAAAACGCGTCATGACATTCTGTTAAAGTAAGTAAATAAATAAATAAATAAATAAATATAATATAATATAATATAATATATTTTTTGCTGGGTCTCATGTTTGAATTGTTGGACTGTATTCACATTCAAATAAATCTGTGCTGGAAGTGATGCCTGTTGGCTGCTTATCATTATTTTCCTTACAAGTGGTTTGTGTATATTACTTTGCAGTGGCGAACCGAACAGGCCATTAAGGACAAACAGAATGCACAAGCGTCTGCAAACGGCAACGCTGCCAAAATACGCAGGTTGGAAAGCCGCCTCACACTGTATTAGCTGTTTGTTTGTATCTGTTTGAATTGCAGTATATTCTTTTTATTCACGGGTCTTTCTCTCCCTCTGTCGTGGTCTCTGTCAGGAGCTCGGTGTGTAGGATGAGCAGCCGAGAAAAGATGAGCGTGCAGGATCAGTCAAAGGAGCGAGGAGTCTCTGGAGGCCTGGAGCTAAATGAGGAGAGAGAGAGCAGTCCCGGTAAAGCTCAGTTTACATTCCCAGCACAATTGCTACAAGCATCAGCCTCGATTAAATCATGTCATGAACTGAAGTATTGCTACATTCATTATTTAGAAAAAGCATAAATTAATTATTAAAGTATTAATGTATAGAAGTATAAGCTCCTTTGTTAATGTTACTTATGGTGAATTAATGCTGAAGTGTATGGTTTGTTCAGGTTAACTAATTAAATTAGTAAGGAATAAAAATAACGAGGTGTGACAAGCTGTCATAAGAAAATAAATTTCCTGTGTGAGAAAACATTGTTCTAGCTTTACCTCTGACTGCAAAAAAGTGTTGTCACTGAAGAATTCTTAAAATACCAAATAAAATATCCTCACAGAAAACCACCACATCAACAATTACACACATTAATGTAACCTTAATGTACCTTTGTGTAAAGCGTTACCACTGTTTAAAGACAGGATGGCATGAACCTCAAACCAATCTAATGAGCAGCTAAGTGTAGCATGTAGGTCATGCTCGGAGCGTCTGAGCCTGAGACTAGTGGTGATGTCATGATGATAGAGAATGTGATTGGTTGATCAAATTTTACTCTTTGCTGACATGTCACTGGCAAAATGCACATGAGACAAACTGAGCGTGACATTAGCGACTTGTCATCTGACAGTGTGGAGGCAGGGTAAGCATGTAGAGCATTCAGTGTGGAGTTCATTCTCTGAAGTAGAGCTTTTTTTTTTTTTATCTTTTCTTCGGGTGTAGAGACTTCCACGGTGTCGAGTCCAGATTCAGAAAGCATCACTACCTCCACGGTCAGCCCTGCTGACAAGGTCAGGTGTTACATTCACTACACAAGGTGTTCTTTGTTGTGTGTTGGTGTCATACAAAAGTACATTTCCTGGTTAATTATGGTATATATGCTTTTACTGACACCACAGGCGTCTGATGTATGTGTATGATTTTCCGTTAGACCCCTGAAGAGAAGGAAGCGGAGGAGAGAGAGCAGGAGCGAGAGAGCCGTACTGCTCGTGTTCCTCCCACTCTGCAAAGAGGCGACTCAGCCCCAGAGAGCCCCGGTGGTCCCTCTACTGATGGCAAGAAGTAAGAGCACCACCTACACACCAGCTGCCTGGCAGCAATGGGCTTTTGTGCACATTGACCATGCTTTGAACTACCACATCATGGTCTCTTTATAATCATTTACAGCTGATTTAGTCATGAAATACGTTCAGATCGCTGTCATTTTATGTTGTCTGTTTGTTAGCATGATGACATACACTGGTATGATGTATACCCATAATATACCCGATACCAGATATCTGAACTGATGCATTTATGTCTATCTTCCCTCATCAACTACCACCAGGTACCAGGCTCCAGTTCGGGATGAGGAGTCAGAGTCTCAGAGAAAAGCTCGTTCTCGACTCATGCGCCAGTCACGACGCTCCACTCAGGTATTATTCTAGTTATCAGTGTTTTCCATTTCCAGCAGCGTGCTGCTGTTTTTCCTTTTTTCAGCTCATGAGAGTGTAACGAGTGTGACATTTGACTAAAACTATTAGGGCTTGTGAGTGATGAAGCATCAAATTGAATACTTTGAAGGAAGTGTCCGTGTCTTGCTATTAGAGCATAGCACTTTAGACCACTGTATTGTTGTTGTTGTTGTTGTTCTTTCAGCTGCTCCCATTAGGGGTCACCACAGTGGTTCACAGGTCCACATATTTGATTTGGCACAGTTTTTACACTGGATGGTCTTCCTAACGCAACCCTCCCCAATTTTATCCAGGCTTGGGACTGGTACTGGAAGAGCACTGACTTTAGACCAATGTATTAATTCACAAAATCATAAAATCACACACTTTTTCAATGGCCTTGGTTCCAGAGGTTTCTTTTCAATTCATTACCACTACAGACATTTCAGAATTTCAACTCAACCTTTTTGCTCAAACTTTGCAATCGTGAATTTTTTTCAGCATTGTTGCGTTTTTTGTTTTTTTGCTTTTTTTTAGTATTTATTTTACAGTATATATCACCATTTGTGTAAATATTGTGTTCCACTGGTGTTTTTATTGGCAGGGAGTGACCCTGACTGACCTTAAAGAGGCAGAGCGAACCGTTAATAGGACGTCTGAACCTCAGCCCAGTCTTCAGACTGTCAGTCCTGTTGTCACGGTAACGCCAGCGGAGAGAGGTAAGTGACTCTATTAACAAGCGCAACAGTCCTGGAGACTTGCAGCATGGCACAAGTATCTGCACTTAAAAATGTTTTTAAATGGACTCTGACTTAATAGATTGGTAAGCGCCACAGACAAAAAATAATCACATCCATTAATAGCAGCGTCTTATTGTACAGTGTCAAAAGGTTGTGCATCTGGGCAAATTTAACTTGCATAACAATGTTGCATGTGTTTGCAGGAGGAGGAGGGACATACTCCTGCAAACACATGAATAGTATTGGTGCAGCAAGAGAATGTTTCAGTATGCTTGTGCTTTTTTGCATAGCACAGAAGCAGAAGTCATTCGATACAAGCTGTACATTCTCACGCCTGTGCAGACAGCTACAGCCCTGCACGCTGTGGCTTCACATTTCAATAGAACGGCTGCTCTTTGGTGCTTGGCCTTGCAAACAGAAACTGGCAACTTGCTAGAGGGTTTTTTTTTTCCCCTTTATCTTCAGGCAATGCTTATCTTCAGTTAATATTATCTCAGCCCCACTAGTCAAACGCACCTGGTGTAGATTCACCAATCTTTTTGAGAAATTGGCCTGTGGTCTTGTGTCCTCATTTCCATTCTCTTAATTCAAGAGTGCCCAATAAACTCCTGTGCGCCTAATTTCTTAATTCCGCTTCAACTTTTGAGCCTGACTTTAATTCCTGAATGAAGGGATCTGGATTATGGGTATTTTGTGGCTGCTAGGGTGTATCACCGGTCTCAGTGTATTGTGGGATTGAAAGAGTGCGCTAGATATTTTCCACAGTGTTTTAGGACACTGTTACAAAATGGCAGACCCTGAAAAATGGTGCACTATATAGTAACTAGGGCATAGTTTCAGACACAGAAAGAAAGCGATTCCAGCTTCAACCTAAAGCAGCAAACTTTGGATGTGAAAAAATGTTAAAGCCTGACTGTATTAAGCCTACTATATTAAATGAAATGCAGTGCTAATTACTAAGCATGCCATTAATTCATGAGTGCTCGTCTGCAGACACAGAGCCTGTGAAGGCCCCCAGCCCAGAGGGAGACTCCAAACTGGGTGTGAGAGATCGCCGTAGAGCAAGGAGAGAGAGACGATCCACTGGCATCACCACACTTATAGGAGAGGTGAGTAAAAAACACACACATACACATCACTGATATGCTCTGCAGTCTGCAGAGATTTGACAGCACACGCTTTAATGGAAATGAGGTTTGTGGTCAGGAAAAGACTCGTATGACCCTATTCACATTGAATGATCTACAAGGGCAGGTAACCTCTCTGATGCAGTACAGCTAGAAAAAACTGCTCTAATAGCTCTATTTCATGTCAAAAGAAGTGGCTCAAAAATAAGTTTTCCTCCTGTACCTAGTATCTCTAGAAAAGTCTGGACTGGTCACCACATCTAGAATAGTGTCTGGGGCAGTGGAATCTCACCTGTTAAGGTTTTGTTCTAGTGACGATTGTGAGATAAAATCCAGAGAGCCACTGAAAGCCTTTCAGGCACATGAATAATCTGATTATTTTCAAAATGGCAGTTACCAGATTTTTTAATCAAACAGCCTACTATGATATTTTATATCGTATATACTGTATTACAGCAATAAAGACATCCAGATTTAGCTCAGTAATTAGGTTATTCAGTGCATGTATATGGGGTAGAGGCCCTTGATACACAGCAGAGTTACTGTTACTACCCCAAAGGTTTATTATTTTCCCATAACACCCTTAGAACCTAACGTCCTCTTAGACCACAGCAATTTTTTCAATGCAAAAAATTATATATATTAAAGAATGACCCATTTATAGCTATATTTAATGTTGCGCAGCATCCTCTCTCCTGAGGACTTAGGAACAGCTTTAGGTCTTACTGTTAGAAAACACTAACACTGGAAATTCCTTCCAAACATGTCTCCATAAAGAAAGCTTCACCATGTCAACAAATATACATTTTGTTATGTACAACATGTTTTTAACCCATTGATTACACTTAGATTACATGGAGCATCTGCCATACAACATATTATATGCTAAGAAAATAAAACATTGTGGGTTATCAGCACTAGAGCACTGCTTACATGATATGATCATCTTCTGTTACTATCTCTATTATTATTATTATTATTATTATTATTATTATTATCTCAGTCCCACTAGTCAAATGCAACTTTTATATACAAACCCCAATTCCAGTGAAGCTGGGACTGAGCTTCATTGACAGTCTAGACCTGTCTCCCATTGAAAATGTGTGGCGCATTATGAAGCGCAAAATACGACAACGCAGACCCCAGACTGTTGGGCAACTGAAGTCATACATCAAGCAAGAATGGGAAAGAATTCCACCTACAAAGCTTCAAAAATTAGTGTCCTCAATTCCCAAACGCTTATTGAGTGTTGTTAAAAGGAAAGGTGATGTAACACTGGTGAAAATACCCCTGTCCCAGCTCTTTTGGAACGTGTTGCAGGCATCAGATTCAAAATGAATGAATATTTGCAAGAGACAATAAAGTTTATCAGTTTGAACATTGCATATCTTGTCTTTGTGGTGTTTTCAATTGAATATGGGTCAACAAGGATTTGCAGGTCATTGTATTCTGTTTTTATTTACGTTTTACACAACGTCCCAACTTCATTGGAATTGGGGTTTGTAATTGAAATCTGTATCTCTGACTCCAGTGTAATCACAAGTCTGATACATGACATCTAAAAAACACGTTTTTTGAGTAGTATGCTGTGTAAATGACTGCTGCTTGTGTTTTCAGACAGAGGACTTGGATACGCATGAGGCTACACGAGCAGACGGCACCTCAAGGTTTCTGTCTCATCCTGTTCCACAGTCTCATAGTTTTAAGTTACAGCTTTTAATGTGCTTTTTACTAACTGTTGTGTTGCTTTGCTGTAGTGACACCCACCAAGGAGATGCAAAATCGTCATTATCACTGGATTTTAGAAAGGTACAATTTAATTTGCCTTTTTAAAGTGTATTTTAAACATTTTCTAAGATGTTAAAAGAAATGAAATATGTTATGTCTTGCTTTTTTCCCCATCTCTGTCTGTGCAGCTGTATGTGGACGTGTTGAAGGAGAACAGTACACTGAGAGAGAAGCTCCAGGAGACACAGCTGCAGCTCAGCGAATGCAAAGTGGAGCTCGAGCGACTCAGACAGGTCTGTGTGTCTGAGTGTGTGCGAGTGTGTGCAGCCGTGCAAGATGATAATACACTGGCAGCAAAGAAAGCATTTTATAGCAACAGCCTTTTTTTTTCGTTGTTTTCCCCATCATTCATTTTTTACATGCTAGTCTTATCTTACAAACTGAATTTTTTTGAAATTATAAAATATTTTGATTTCTTACATTTTACTGTACACTCACTGCATTTTATATATTTATATATATATATATATATATATATATATATATATATATATATATATATATATATATATATTATTTCCTCTAACATCTTAGGGGAAATAAATCGATAATGTTGGCTAATGTAGTTTTATACGGTCAACAAGTAAGCAGACCAATATTTTTAATTACATTAGGGCATCTAATCTTTCCTTGTCCATATAAAAACAAGCAGAAGCACTTTTAATGCACCTTTAAATATAAGTAAATTCAAACTATCTTGCGGTTTCACCACACCGTCAAAATTTTGCATCCCAGTAATGTTTCAGCCATTCAACTGAGCATAGTTGTACCTTACTAATAAACTACGTTCGCCCATGAAAATATAACACACTTTTGAGAGTGATTACCACCCCCTAGTGTCCTGAAGTGTATTTGCATGTTCAAAATAGCATCCCATTCATGATTATGGTTTCCTATACAACAATTAAAGAACCATTTTTTATCAACCAGTTATACACCTAACAGACCCACTTACATAAATAACCATGTAAACTTGCAACAGTACACGACAATATATTCTTCTTTTACTGTCACTATAATATCTGTGTGTTTGTGTGTGTTTCTGCACTCAGAGCCAGGAAAATGGTTGTGACCGCCCTGCTCTACTGGAACTAGAGAGATTTGTGAGTCTGTTTTTGGCTTCACTACAATTTCAATACAATTCTCTGTTTCTTTTCTCTTTTATCACACTCTCTCACTTACTTCCTTTTTTCTTTGATAAAAGTTCCTGTAAGCTATGCACTGTTTATTTGCAGTGTTGAGCAAAGCAATGTATGCATTGTAAACTTTGCATTAGCCTAATTGTAATATACCTGTCTGTTAGTGTATTTACAGTAGTGGTTAATATAGTAGTCGTTAAGAGGGTAACTATACCATTATCTTGCCTCTAACTTTGAAGCTTTGAATAAAGATAAATCCCATAGATGTGAAAAGTGTGAAATTATCATTATTGTACTGACAGTACACGGACAAACAGACAAAAAAACAAAACCTAGGGCGCATAGGGACTTCTTAGTGGAGATGGCAGATATTTCCAGTGACCTCTCAAAGGGTTCAGCTCAGGAAACATAAAGCACTGACTGCACCGTAGAGGTCTCTGAAGTCATTTTAGAGGCAGTACAGTCATTCTAAAAAACTTAAAATTGATGTTACTATTGTGTGTGACAATGCAGTTTATATAGATTTTTTTTGCTATGTATCTAACACTGAGTTCCCACTGAGTGTAACATGACGCAGCAGGGCAGCCAGAAGGTCCCTGATTTGTACCCAAATTTTTAAACAAGGAGAAGGCAAGAACCCTGCCATATGTGTGATGTTTGAAAATATAGCTGTCTGTGTGAACACAGGGTTACACTCTGAACTGATTTAGAGTCTGGAAAATATGGTAGATACAGGCCTTAGAAAATCAAAGAAGAATCCATGAAGAACAAGCAGAACTTGTTGTCTAGTCCTTCTCGTTATTAATTTGTATGCCTCACATCCTTAAAATATACTTAAAACAGGAAGGAAACTATCGAAGAAAAACTATTTCAGACATTTGACCTTGCTGTGTCCTTGGCCATGTTTGGATCAATTCCAAAATTCCAGTTCATCTGCTGGTTACAATAATAATTCCATAAAAACATTTAACCATTCATTCTTGAAATATCAGGCTAACAAGAATCTCGGACAGCCATACGGACAGAGAACCTGCCACCTAGTGGTGGAGGCATAAAAATGACAGAGGCTTAGTAAAGAATAAAACACTTGGGCGTACTGTTATAGGAAAATAATTAATGACAGGGTGTGGATGTGGCCCTATCACCAGCCCAAAGCTGATGATTTTCCAATAACATGTTTTGTTTTTTTACTGAGAAAAAAGTCCTCCGTCCAGAAGGCTTTCTAGTGTCGGAAAACTAGGATCAGCTTTACCTTTGTTCTAAAGCACAAAGTCCTTCCAAAAACTTAATCATATCAACAACTACACATTTTTTTAATCTGTGAAGCGTCCACCATACAAGTAACTAGGTAAGTAGTTACTATAGAAACGCTAGTGTATTAGAATGAGTGTATTAATATGAACCTGTTATTTGCCTTGCTGACTACTGTCAGGGCTGTACCACCTTCTGACCAATCCGAATCGAGCACTCGGCAGTGCTGTGGTATAAGGCTGATTATATGACCATAAGGGAAATGCTAGGCTGAATCCATGGAAGGGAACACAGTGAAAGATTGTAAAAAAAGGCTAATCTGAAAATAATGGTAATTATGTGTTGGTTTTTTTTTTTTTGTGTGTGTTTGTGTGTCACAGGAAAAGAAAGCACTTGAGAGGAAAGCAGCAGAGCTTGAAGATGAACTCAAGGTGATGCATGTTAATTTGATGACTGATCTTATCCAAAAAGGCATTTTATTAAAATCAGAGAATTAAATCCCTCTCTCTCTCTCTCTCACTCACACTCCTACTCCGGCCTTCTTCTCTCCACAGGTTCTTGTTGATCTGCGTGCCGATAACCAGAGGCTGAAAGACGAGAACGCTGCTCTCATTCGTGTCATCAGCAAGCTCTCCAGATGAGCCTGCCACTCCCGCCACTATTCACTGAAACCACAAGGTGGCAGCACTGCCCATCTCTTTACCCAGAATAAACTGGAAGAACGCTCTTCTGTTTCTGCGCGGACATAACGCATTGCAACTGTGTGTGTGTGTGTGTGTGTGTGTGTGGTCTTTCTCACCCCTCGGGTGGCTAAACTACTGTTCTCCAAATTAACCTGCGCACAAAGGTGAACAGACCTAGCCGCAGCACAACCCTCAGTTAAACAGCACACAAACATCAGGAAGTTCTAGACCTCCGTTTACGCCAGGTCTGATTTCACTCGTTCCAGGTCTCAAGAACGGTAACACATTACTTGAACTCAGTGTCACGAGACTGATCAAGTCATAAACCCAATCATAATTTTATGGTATATCTAATGATATAACAGTGTCATGTTAAAATTATCAGTAATTATTATTATAGCTGCCATTTTGTTTGATTGCATGATCGCCTGTCACATGCTCTCTAGTTAGTGCACATTTTGAGTATTTAGGGCAAATCAGAAGTTAATATTAATGCGTTCGCTCTAATACGTTATGGTTACTATAGTCACAACTCCTTCACAGGGAGCCGAATGGTGGATGTATATCGATGGCCACATAATCTTAGCTTAAGACTGCATTTACAGAACAATTTATTTAACATTTTTGTTGTCAGCAGTTTTGTAAGAATCACAGGAGAGTGCTCAGGACAGAAGACTTTGTGCTTAGCGGTTTCTCGGTAACATGACAAGCTGCATTTTTTTTTGTTCTATTATTTCAAGAGAAAAAAAGAGGCTGGTGAGGAAACACGTGTTTATAGCTGCTAAGTGATAACAGGAACTAGCTCGGGTTTTATCGACGTTCCACAACATTACATGTAACTATAAATAAATAAAAAGTATGACGTCATTACATTTTAAGAACTGGTAGTGTTGGCAAAACCGTTCAGGATGTGCTGTAATTGGAAAATAATCAACTTCAGGGTGGTAACAGTAACTTTGTTTCGTGTTGGGCCGCATCACACCAAACTATCATTGATTATTTTCCTATAATAGCACAAGTACATGATATAATATCTGTCATATAATAACCACTTTGACTGTTTGCATATGTTTAATCACACATGGCGCTATTCCATCACTGTAATATTAGCTTATGACAGCATTAGCTTATGTGCTGATGTGTTTATGGCATGTTCATGTCAGTATTATGACATGGGGTTCAAGTAACATGTTACCTGAAGTACATACTTGAAGTACAGCAGGATGGAGAGGAAATGCAGGGTGCTTTTGTTTCATATATTTAATTAGATCTCATTTTTTCTTGTGCACTGTTTTCGTTATTTTTTTTTTTTTTAACCTTGTAGCTTAACGCAAAATAAGCCAGTACAAGGTTGCCAGTTTATATTATTCTTCGCTTTAGCCATGTGTATCCACTGTAGCTTGTAGTTTATACTCTGACAGTGTTGGACATCAGAGGGCACGGCCAATCATCTGCTTTTAGGACACGACCAAAAAAGGCACGTCCTGATTTTGCCAAGTGACGGCCAATCTTGGATCGACGTTTGCGTTTTTATCACCTAGATCCTAACTTGATCATATGACAGAATTTCTTTTCGCATTTTCAACTTGACCCTACTTCTTAGCATGAAATATATTTGATAGTTTCACTAGTCAATTGCCTGTCTACTTAATATTAAAGGTGCAGTTTGTAATGTTTAAAAGTGCTGCTAG
>CM040455.1:29332068-29342480 GCA_022758105.1 Pangasianodon gigas
AAAAAAAAAAAAAAAAAAAAAAAAAAAAAAAAAAAAAAAGCAGAGGAGTTTTAGCTCAGGTTGAGGGAATAGATAGGCTTATCATCTAATGTTATCATTGCAGTTTTCCTCACAGACAGCAGAGGGCTTTAAAAAAAAAATCACAAACCACTCCTTTAATGTTACCTCTATCAAAGGGCTCTAAAATTACAGACTGCTCCTTTAACTTCACTTTGTTAGCAGAGGGCTATAAAATGGCAAACTGCTCCTTTAAAGTTATTTCTCTAGTTGTAGCTTTCTGATGGAAGCCAGCCAAGTTAGATAACATTAGGTAATATGTTGCATAATTAAAGCCAGCAGTCAGGTTTGCAAGCTTGTTAGGTAAACTGTTGTATTAGCAAATTGTGTGCTTTGCATACTTTAAGTGAAAGCACAGTGTTTACACTGGAAGATTCAGCAAAGTGTAGTGTACTGTTAATACCTGGAGGGTGTGCTAGATCAGGGGTCATCAGCTGAAAACGCTGAAATGTATGGGGGGAAAAAAGTAGTTCAGCGACCCAATTTTCTAAACATGAACCAGCTCGGCTTCTGTATCAAATCCTCTATTGCGGTTTATCCAATCACAAGCATTTATGTAAATCATTTAGCTGAAGGCAGCTCATCAAACCAGAGACAAGCTATAGGGCTAGAGACATAAGCTCAAAAATGGGAGAGTTTTCACTGACTTTCAGAGATTTTTCATTTTGTTTACCCTCTCTGACTGATTAGTGATGTGACAACATTGTTTACAAAACCTGATTGGACAGTGAAGTATGCAGTTATTCTCCCTGCGACAAAAATTCCAAACAGACATGTTTCGTGTGTTCATAGACTGTGGCACTATTTTAACATAACCACTTCAAATGATCTTATTAATCGCTAATAAATTAGTCGCTAATGGTCAAGCATTATAAGTTGTGGTTAATCAGTCATGTTAGTTGCTTTGTAAGAAAAGAATAATATGTAACTGGACCTTTGCAAATTTTAGTTGAGTACCTCTGTGCTAGAATGTGGAGTGGAAGCACTTTTCGCAGTTGCTGTCTGCTGTACGTAGCAGAAGGGGCGGAGCCATTAGAGGAAGCTGCACAGTCCACAGTTTGTGCTATACATTTTGTGTAAATAAGACTGGTATGCTAGGTTATGTCAAGCTGAAGAAAGGAAGTAGTGATGTCACATGGTCAAGTATGCTAATCAGTTTTAACGTACACTCCACCCTCTTTTAACCAGTGACTCCTGCCACTCGGCAAAATCAGGACAGCGCTTGCATTGTTAGACACAACAGAGATGCAAACGTGCCAAAACCTGAAGCTCCTCTCCTGCATGGCTACTAGTGCTACGCTGTTGAGGACTGGGGCTTTCTCTGTCTCTCTCTGTCTCTCTCTCTCTCTCTCTCTCTCTCTCTGTATGTGTGTCTCTCTCTTTCTCTTTCTCTCAGGACAAGCTTAGATCAACACTGTACTCGAGCACACTGCTACTGTATGTCGGACCAAACAGTCATTGACATTGTTGCTGTTTCTCAGCGAGCGAGTATTTATGAGTGTAAGTGATGTATTACAGAGCCTGTGTCCTGTGCCAATGGTGGTGTAGGGATTTTTTTTTTTTTGTCATTTATTTTCCAAGAGGAGGAGAAGGAGGAATGTTTATACTGTGAGTCCTGCTCTCAGAGGAACAGGCGCTTTATAAGGTCAAAGCTTTTGACAGTTTACCACCATGTTGTTGTTTTTTTTATTATTAATTGCTCCTGTTTTATTAATATTATTTTTAAGCCAATGCATGCCAAGATTGTATTTCGACAAAAAATGTGCCTTTCTACATATCTATTTTAATATTTCGATGTTGCTCAGTTGAGAAGCTCTGGGCTCGTTGGCCCGGCAATGCTCCAGTAGGCTCCTAAAGATTCTGCTGTCATGAAAAAACACATACAGCCATCGGCATTTGGTGAAAGAGCCAATAAAATTCAATGGAAACAGATAAATACCATTGCATCTTCTTCTGCTTCTTGTCTTTTAGCTTGTCTGTCTTTAACATTTTCATGGAAACATGTTCCCAAAATATTTGCCCCCAGAGTTTAAAATAAATTCAACAGACCCCTTTAGTATAGATTTACTGTACTTATAAATGTATATTTTAAAATTCTGACATTTTTCAGAGCCATAGAGCTTCTTTTATTCCTGAACTTTCCACCAACAACACACTAAGTCCACTTTGATATTATTTATAGAGAAACATGTTTTTGAGTACTAAGGTTTGGATTAAACCAATTTAATTCAAGTGACCAGTCGAACATGGCAAATTCCTGTAGGAACACAATAATAAATATAACCACAAATGGCGATCTGTGGGGGTCCAAGCACTTTTTGCAAATAGTGCCCTCAGTGCCCAGTTCTTAGCAAGTTAAATAGAACAATAAAAAGACCATAGACAAACATACAGTAAGTTTTGTGATGGTAGCTCAGTGCTAACCCTGTGAAATGCTTTTTGAAATCTGATTGGCTGATGGTGACCATGTTTTCTCAGTAACCAATTCATTATAAGAAATACAAGTACAGATTAGCACATTAATGCATTCTGCCAAATTTCACCTCGATTCATATTAGGGATTGTGAGAAACATTTAGTTAGATTTAATTCTGCCCCCAGTGAATGTGAAAATTTAAATGTGATCATGGCATATTTGTGGCGTGAATTCGCAACAATACTAGGTGAGAGTGACCCCATATCTGTTCGATAAGTTCACCAAACCTAAAACATATACAAGATTTTATTAAGTACAAGTGCAACTAAATGTAATACTTGGACAGAATGCTACAAACATTGGTTTCTAGGCTTAATGTTCTGTAAGTATTGGATTTTCATGTTGTTGTTTGCTGGGTTTACAAGCAGTTGTATGGCTGTTTAGGGAAGTGATAGAAATGATAGAACTATGATACCTAATAATACACACTAAAATAAATAATAGAGTAATGTTCTAATGTAATGTAAGGTAATGTTCTAATACACCCACATTAGGTCATGAAAGGCCTGATGATTATGGTTAAAAGGGAATACAATACACAAAGTTGAAGAAAGGTGTACACGACCCTGCTGGAACATCTTTTCGTCTTTAACCTTTAACGTTAGACTACAGAAGAGACTGTAATTATGAACCCTGTGCCCAGTGAATTTCCCCACTGTGGGATCAATAAAGTTTATCTTATCTTATTTTTGCTTTAGTTTCTGGGGAAAAAACAATTCTGTGTGTTTGTGTGTGAGAGAGAGAGAGAGACATAAAGTCTTCTCTTAAATAAAATGCTGAATAAATAAATGATGTAAACATGAAAAGTAGCAAAATAACCACACTAGGCAATTTGTTAAGTTATTGCACAGGGATCATTTACAGCAGCCACGAGTGCACAAGTGTACAAGTAAGTGTGTGTATGTGTGTGTTCTTGGGCTGTTAAATGCAGTGACATATAAGAAGCTTTTTTCAGATTATAAACTCTCAGACAAACACATATGTGCACTCTTAAGTTTCTGTTTCCCAGTTAGGTTTATGTTTCCCAGCTAAGTTTCTGTTCTGCAAGTACAAGCAGGTCGAAGTCTGTGGCAGTTTGAATAGGAAATGTTTAGTTGCTGATAAACCACAAACTTGCTGCCTGTGAAATATCACATCCAACAATCTAGCTATAATAATAATATTATGACACCATGAACAACCCTCATCACCACCACAACAACAACAATAAAAATTACAGATAGTAATGTTGTTGTTGTTGTTGCTGCTGCTGCTGGTGCAGAACAACCAAAGCAAGGAGATATTTTATTAACAGTACAGCAATATTTTATTAACAGTACAAACAATACAATAATATTACAAATAATTTTTAAAAAATTATGTGTGATTTTGAAATTAAAGGTTTCATTGGAATGAAATACAGATTGTACATGCAGATGAAATACAGGCATTCATGGTCTTCAAAAGTTTCTATTTCTCAAGTGTGACATCACAACACACTTACTCAGAGATGAACAGGAAAGGAGGAGCAAGGTACTTGTTTGTCTGAAGGCTAAATAATTGCATGTAAGCTCTTAGTTGACACATTAGTGAGCTGAAAATCAAGTCACAGGTAGGTCCTGTTAATAAAAAAAAATGCTCAAACAGTAAAGTAAATTGCAGATTGGACTTTTGTATAATGGTTATTAAGAAACAGTTAAATGCTCAAATGCAACATTCCTTATTTTTATTCTTGCAGTTTTGTTTTCTACTGTACGTATTAAATGTATTAAATTCTTCAAAGCAGCAATGGCGAGCAGCAGACCCGAACACTCTGAGGTAATTATGAATAGGTTTAAATAACTGTTGATACTAAATGTACAGAAAATACAGTATGTGATAAATGTATGGTGGTCTGAATAAATTAGCAATTATTTCAGCTCCTATTTAAGTCATCAGTTGAGTTAAGAGCAATGATGAGGCTTCTATTCATTAAATATCGTGACTAGAGAGATTGCTATCAAAGTGATGACTTGTTTTCTGTCTTAATCATATATTATACCTTTATTATGGCCTGTAATTTGAGTTAACCTATGTTGTTTCCAAATACACCCACCATAATGTAACCAATTTCTATTAATACTGTAATCATGGGATTAATTAACAGAATGAGTTAGCAAGAAGTCAATACTTTAACTTTTACCAGTATTAATAGCTATTCATATATGATTGGTTGGATGATACTGTGTACAGTTCATTATTTCCTGAAGTGCTAAGGATTAGTCTGTGTATTAATTCATTTAATAATGAAAGCATTAGTTTACTATTAGCTTAATATAGAAATGTCTATACGTAGGTATGCACATATATTTGTGTATTCATTTATTTGTGGAGGTAAGCACGTGCAAATGCTGATCTGAGACCAGTTCTCTCCTTCAAGTGTTAATCTGCTCATTTAAAACAGGAAAAGAGAAGCCAGATCCCAGATCAGTAATTTTACTCTTGCCTCAAGATGCATTATAAAACTGTAGCACAAACCTATAGCTTTTGCATCGCCTTTTAGTTTTATCAAAATATATACGATAACAATGTGTTTCATCAGTGTATTATTTGGATATGTACATGTATGTAGATAGAACTATTATTAGTATTATTATTATTATTATTATTATTATTATTATTATTATTAATAGCACTACTGGTAACATCCAAACCAAAGTACATCATCATTCAGTGGTCATGACAATTTTATATTGATGTGTGTGGACATTAGGTTTAGTCTTTAGCCACAGCTACTTTACATATCAAGTTTGCATCCTTCTATATTAAACATTTATATATGTATGTATATAGGTATTTATGTATTTATGCCTTATATTACATGCCTTATTTTTTTTTCAGCTCATCGCGCATCTGCAGCAATTAAGTCTGGATGTGGAGGAGATGCATGTGAAGGTGAGCTGTCTGCATTTTTTAAAAATTGTCATTTTCTATATTGTGATAAGTAAATACTTTGTTACGAAATGAAGTTCCTGTTTGTTTTAACCATCTCTCTCTCTTTGTGTCCTTCCTCCCCTCTTTTCTCTCTGCCTTTTTCTTAATCTCTCCTCCCTCCATCCATCCTCCTCTTCCCCGCCCCCCCACGAAACATCCACTAAACTGTACTGAGCTTGATCTCTGGTCACAAATATGTGAAAGACAATGACAATGAAGTCACTCATGCAGCAGTTGTGGTTGAATTAAGTGGGATTCCTTCCCTCCTGTCCACACTACTCTTTTATTCTCACACTCTTATTTCTCCTCTGGAGAAATTCCCAGAACGCTGAAGCAGCTTAAAGCCAGAACGTGCCTTTGACGGCAAAGTACCATGGGTGAAACAACCCAACAATGACTAAGTGGGATCTTTCTTTTATCTTTCTTTACTGAATTTGTACTAGTTAAACTTAAGTATAATCAATCATATTTTATAATAAATTATTATATTTATTTTGATTGTTTAGAAGACCCACACTATGTGTTTATTTACGCAGATGCCACATGATGACATTGTTGAGATCAGTGAATTCTTCCAGAAACTAAGTCTGGGGGAAGAAGAGATGGATGTGGATGTGGCTGTAGAGAAGATGGATGTGGATGTGGATGTAGAGAAAATGGATGTGGATGTGGATGTAGAGAAGATGGATGAGGTAAACATGGCCTATAATATGATAAATAGGCCTATAATTTGAATGGTATACGTCACCCTTACAGAAAAGGTTTTTTGTGGTGTTTTCCTGTGGTGGACACATGTGCAATTTCAAGGCATGTTGAAATGCACTTTCACATGTTGTTCACATGTGATCATATAACAACACATGATCACATGATTTTTTTCATAAGGGTGTAGTTGCTAGGGGTGTAAAACTCAGTGTATCACGTTATGATACGATTTTGGTTCTAAAGACAACAATCTGATAACTGACCATACCACTGAATCTGCTACAATACGGAATGATTCAATCAGAATGTGACCAAAATCTGCAGGAGACTTACCATTAATTCATAAATGATGATGACGTAGAGAACGCCTGTTTTAGAAGTATCAGAGTTTCAGGTAAATCACCTTGCTAGCCTATTTAATTACATGTCAGTTTAAAATCTGAGTTATTTTTACACACCAGTTGTCTGTCTTTTTCAGATAAAAACTGATTTATGACTTTCCCAATTCATTTCAATTATTGCCCTTTAATCAATGCATTGATCCAAATCATCCAATCTTTACACCCCTAAGAGTTACAGTTTATCTGACATCCCAAAAAGGAGCTTCTTTGTCACCCAAATAAAAACTCAATTATAAAATAATACCAATACACAACACTGAAGTACAAAAACTTGATTTTGAACACATAATAAACTGAGATTTTTCTCCCTTGCAGATGATCAGACAGATGATCAGACAGATGATCAGACAGATGAACAGACAGATGAACAGACAGATGAACAGACAGATCATCACAGCCAGGATCTGATGGATGAACAACTGGAGATATGCGACTGAAACAGCAACTCTCCATTTTCAGAAGCTCTATATATTTGGCACATGTTGGACATTTGTATATATCTAATGTCTTCTTTAATCATGCATCTATACTAATACACAAATATAACCTCTGTCTTGTCTGGGTATTATTGTAAATATGTATGTGTTACTTCTTTGCTTTGCTTTATTATTTAATCTATATTGTATTAAATTTAAACAAAGTTTAAGTCCTCCAAAGTGGGGGGGTGGATGGCATGGGTTTAAAAAAATTAATGAAACTAATAAAATGCATGTGGCTCAAAGTTTCTCCTGTCACTGTAACCTTGTCATTGTGTATCCTGTGTATCCTGTCATTGATACATTTAAAGTAATTTCAGGTCACTGCCAGTTTGTCAGCAGTTTAACTGAAAATTTTGTGCATTCGCTTTATTATTGGATTGGTGAAGACCTCAAAAAGTAGTTATCTACATGTTCACTAAGGGCCGTAGTTATGTGCGTAAAGTGAGGAAGTAATACGGCACATTGATATTCACACTCAGACAGTGGGGCGGAGTTTACCTAAAACAGTCTCATGCGATTCAGACCTTGGACTCAAGCCCATTTTTCTCGAGTGAAATCAAATCATGCAAGGAGCAGTAGGAAGTCTAGTACCACTGTCTGACATTTTCATGTAACTACAAAATGTCATGCTGAAATTGGTCTGTAAAAATACTCCAAAATACTATGGAATGCCATTTGAGGCCAATATTAAATACATATGAAATTATTAATTAATTAATACTATCCAGGGTTTTTTTTCCCTTACAGAACACACTGGTGGAAACAGCATCTTAATTAGAGACATTGCTTATCTCAAGGAGTGAATTTTGCTTATTAATCTATTTTTATAATAGCTGGATCAAGTGCTATTTTATAAGCTGCCAACTAAAGATGGTGGAAGCCATGTTGTTAAATTAAACTAAATTTGTAGCGATTAATGTGATAATGACAACTAGGACTATTCATGCAGCAATATATTGGCAATATACTAGACTTCTATTAGCTTTCAATGCTTGTCATCTTCCAGTTCATATATTATCATATTAGTCTTTTTTTATTTTTCTTTTTTTATAATTGTCTCTTGCTTTTATGTTACATCGTATAGTATTTGACAGCAAAGGGAGAAAAAAGCTATTTCCTTCTTAAGTTCTCATTTTCTATCCTTGATGTTAGTTTGGGTTTAAAGACAGGCCCTTTTCTAGGTGCTACTGAAAACCCTGTCTCAGATGCTTCTCCTCAAGGAAAATCTGCCCTCCTCGTAGGTGTGAAATACACACAGGTAATTTTAATAATCTGATTGGGGAGCCCAAAAAACATATTTCCATACGCCTACTTGCATAGCCAAAATCTGAAAATGTGCAAATTTACATAATTATCAGTGTAACTTGACTTAAGTCACCATCTCTGCATAAGTCCCTAAAAGAATAAATGGAAAGACATTTATTAATTAAACTGTCAGGGGATCGAACCCGTGTCGCCGGCGTGAGGGACGGACGTTTTACCGTTGAGCCACAGAGAGGCGGTAAACCCACGATGCAAACGCCGAGGTAGTGCACAAGAATATAACGAAGACGAGGCAGGGGAACTGAAAACAGCCAAAAAATGAAAAAAGAGAAAAAGGGAAAAAAGACAAAAAACAAGGCGATGGTGCTAGGGAAAAAACACAGAAGCTATTTAGCTCGAAAGAAGCGACGAGAAAGACAACAGGGGCTTAGGAAACAACAATAACCAAGCGGGGAACAAAGGCAAAAGGGACGGCTTAAATACACAGAACGGGAACGAAACACAGGTGAAAGCAATGAAACCAATTACAACAAAGAAAACTAAGGCTGGGCGACATCTAGTGGGGAAAAAAAAACATGACACACCAAAAAAAAAACTGAATGTCCCGGGCCGGGACCCAGGAGCGTTCCTCAGGGCCATAGCCTTCCCAGTCCACGAGATACTGCCGGGAGCCCCGTACTAGCCGGACATCCAGGATTCGGTGGACTGTGTAGGCAGACTGGCCGTCGATGATGCGCGGAGGGGGCGGTTTACCTGGTACAGAGAATGGAGAGGACAAAACAGGTTTCAACAAAGACACATGGAATGTGGGGTTAATTCTTAATGACCTAGGGAGAAACAACTTATAAGTGACGGAATTGACTTTCCTGGCAAACCTGAAGGGTCCGATGAACCTCTGGGCCAACTTGCGGGACTCCACCCGCAAGGGAAGGTTCTTGGTGGAGAGCCAGACTCGTTGACCGGGGCGCAGTGTAGGGGCCGGTCTACGCCGTCGGTTCGCCTACTGTTGGTACTGCTGCGAGGTTCTCAGGAGCTTAAGTCTGGCCTTCCTCCAGGTTTGGCGGCAGCGCTTGACGAACTGTTGAGCGCAGGGAACAGCCGTCTCCACTTCTTGCTCCGGGAACAGTGGAGGAGCATACCCAAACTGGCACTCAAAAGGTGACATGCCTGTGGCTGAGGAGCGGAGAGTGTTGTGCGCCTATTCCGCCCACATGATGAAGGTGGACCAGGAGGACGGGTTGTTGGCAGCCATACACCTCAGGGTGGTCTCGAGATCCTGGTTGATTCTCTCAGTCTGACCGTTGGACTCGGGATGGAACCCGGATGATAGGCTCACAGAGGCCCCCAGCGACTCACAGAAGGCCCGCCAGAATCGCGAGGAGAATTGGGGTCCCCGAACAGAGACGATGTCCCGTGGTATGCCAAAGGTGCGGAAAACATGAGTGACGATAAGCTCTGCTGTTTCTTTGGCTGTGGGTAGTTTGGGCAAGGGGATGAACTTGACGGCCTTGGAAAACCGGTCAACAATGACCATGACGCTGGTGTTACCGTGGGACGGTGGAAGCCCGGTAATGAAGTCCATGGACAGGTGGGACCAGGGTCTGTGAGGGACGGGAAGAGGCTGCAGGAGGCCCTGGGGAGACTGGTGCGTAGTTTTGCTCTGGTTGCATACAGGACAGGCCCTGACATAGGTGGTGACGTCCTCCTTGATGGTAGGCCACCAAAATCGCCTCTGGAGGAACTCGAGAGTACGCGAGGGACCCGGGTGACATGAGAAACGGGAGGAATGCCCCCACTGAAGAACCGGGGATTGAACAGCCTTGGGTACATACAAGCGGTTGGTCGGGCCGCTTCCTGGGTCGGGTTCTCTGGCTTGGGCTTGTCTCACAGTGTCCTCAAGTTTCCACCTGACAGGAGCTACTATTTTTGAGCTCGGGATGATAGGGAGGACTTTATCCTCTCGCGACGTGCTTGCGTAGACACGGGACAGTGAATCTGGCTTCAGGTTCTTGGAACCAGGGCGGTAAGACAGGACAAAGTGAAATCTGTTGAAGAACAGTGACCAACGCGCCTGTCGGGA
>CM040455.1:29342580-29373673 GCA_022758105.1 Pangasianodon gigas
GGGAAAAGAAGGCGCAGGGGTGCAGCTTGCCGTCTTTACCCCTTTGAGACAGCACCGCTCCGACTCCTACTTCAGAGGCATCAACCTCTACGACAAATGGAATCTCTGGATCCGGGAGAACCAGAATGGGAGCCGAGGAGAAGCGGGTCTTGAGTTTGCAGAAGGCCGACTCAGCATCCTGGCTCCAGCGAAAGCCGGCAGAGGTGCCCTTGGTGAGTGCTGATAACGGGGCTGCAACGGAGCTGAAGTTCCTGATAAACTTGCGATAAAAATTGGCGAACCCGAGGAAGCGTTGGACCTCTTTTACTGACGAGGGGGTAGGCCAATCCACGACTGCACTCACCTTTTTTGGGTCCATTTGGATTAGACCGGGCTTGATGACGAATCCCAAGAACTGGACCTGGGTTACGTGGAAATCGCATTTCTCCTGCTTGACATACAGGTGGTTGTCCAGAAGGCGTCTGAGGACTTGGCTGACATGGGTAACATGCTCCTGCAGAGAGCTTGAGAAAATGAGGATGTCATCCAGATACACGAAGACGAATTTGTTGAGCATGTCCCTAAGTACGTCGTTGACCAGGGTTTGGAAGACAGCAGGAGCATTGGTAAGGCCAAAAGGCATAACCAGGTATTCATAGTGCCCCGTAGGCGTGTTGAAGGCCGTCTTCCATTCGTCACCCGGTCGGATACGCACCAGGTGGTAAGCATTACGCAAGTCCAGTTTGGTAAAAATCGAGGCCTCTTGAAGGACCTCAAAAGCGGTGGCCATGAGAGGTAGGGGATAGCGGTTGCGCACAGTGATCTTGTTGAGCCCCCTGTAATCGATACACGGCCAAAGGCCCCCGTCCTTCTTTCTGACTCTTCAATGTACTCGTTCATGGCGGCCCTTTCAGGAGGGGACAACGAGAAGATGCGACCTCTAGGGGGACTGGAGTCAGGGACGAGGTCTATAGTGCAGTCGTAGGGGCGATGAGGAGGCAATGAGGTGGCTTTCCTCTTACTAAAAACTGTCTTGAGGTGGTGGTACTGCGGGGGAATACGAGACAGATCTATGGTCTCTAGGGACTCGGGAGCAGGGTCAGGGTCTCTCTGGCCCAAGCACGCAGTCTGGCACAACGCACCCCAACTGAGAATTGCCCCCGTGGACCAGTCGACATGTGGGTTGTGCTGGAGGAGCCAGGGGTACCCAAGGATGATGGGAATCTCGGGAGACTCGATGAGGTAAAAACAGATCTCCTCCTGGTGCTGGTGGACGGCCAGCTGAAGGGAAGAGGTAAGATGGGTTATTTCACCAGGGGCTAGCGGCCTACCATCCAATGCTGTGGCAGTCATGGGAGCAGGAAGAGAGTTCCTGGGGATCTGGAGTCTCTGGGCTAGGGAAATGTCCATAAAGTTCCCAGCTGCGCCGGAGTCAATTAAGGCCTGGAGCGGGTGTTGCTGGTGACTCCAGGCGAGAGTGATGGGAAGGACCAGCCCGGAGTCAGAGGGAGCGGCAGTGCGAGTTACTCCCGTGACAGTCCTGCCTCTCCTGTACGGGACTGGGCGTTTCCCGAGAGCTCGGGGCAAGAGGTACGGAAATGGCCAGACCGACCACAGTATAAGCAGCAATGTTCCCGCATACGACGATTTCGCTCCGCAGGGGAGAGGCGGGCCCTGCCCAAATGCATTGGTTCCGAGGGGTCTTGGGGATCAGAGCGCCCCTGAACTGCGATAGGGCTGGCCGGCTGGGTGGGAGCGGCTCTGGTCTCTCTCTCTCCGGCGATTATCCAACCGGACAGCCTGGTCAATGAGGACCTCAAGAAGCAAACCATGAGGGCTTCGTTGTTCCAGCCACTGCCAGCGGCTATGGTCCGGAACTTGATGGCATATTCAGCAGCACTGTCATTGCCTTGCCGGAGGGTGAGGAGCCTTGCCAGTTGCTCAGAGGGTGGTCAAACACTCGCTTGAATTCCTCTACAAACCCAGAGTAGCTTGCGCCTTCCAGACAGCCGTTGCCCATGAGAGAGCCTTTCCAGAGAGAAGGGTAATCACATAGGCGATCTTAGCCCGATCAGATGGGAAGGAGGAGGGCTGCAGCTCGAACAGAAGGGAACACTGGGTCAGAAACCCATCACAAGCACTAGGGTCACCTGAGAAGCGCTGCGGGGGAGCCACTGGAATGGGGGCTCGAGACTCAGGAAGGGGCACAGATGCTGATGCAGCAGGAAGCCGGTCAGAGATCTGGCGGATAGCTGCCAAGAGATCCGTTAGCAGCTGAGAGTGTTGGGCCATCAGGGTCTCCTGCTGAGCCAGGACGGCCTCATGGCGTTGTACGGTGGACTCATGCTGGGCCACGGTGGCAAGGAGCTCCTGAGTGTTCGGCGTTTCTGGGTTCATTGTGGCTTGGTTATTCTGTCAGGGGATCGGACCCGGGTCGCCGGCGTGAGGGACAGACGTTTTACCGTTGAGCCACAGGGAGGCGGTAAACCCACGATGCAAACGCCGAGGTAGTGCACAAGAATATTTATTAAAAGTCAAGAAAAATAACACAAGGGCAAAACGGGGAGAAACAAGAAGGTAAAGGATCTCAAAAACGAAGACGAGGCAGGGGAACTGAAAACAGCCAAAAAATGAAAAAAGAGAAAAAGGGAAAAAAGACAAAAAACAAGGCGATGGTGCTAGGGAAAAAACACAGAAGATATTTAGCTCGAAAGAAGCGACGAGAAAGACAACAGGGGCTTAGGAAACAACAATAACCAAGCGGGGAACAAAGGCAAAAGGGACGGCTTAAATACACAGAACGGGAACGAGACACAGGTGAAAGCAATGAAACCAATTACAACAAAGAAAACTAAGGCTGGGCGACATCTAGTGGGGAAAAAAAAAACATGACACAACAAAAAAAACACTGAAAAAGGACCAAAACTCTGACATTAAACACCATTTATTTGTGAAAGTAAAATGGCTTCCAGTAAATATGAAGGAAAATACACCGATCAGTCATAACATTAAAACCACTGACAGGTGACATGATCAACATTGATTATCTCGTTACTATAGCACCTGTCAAGGGGTGGGATATATTAGGCAGCAAGTGAACAGTCAGTTCTCGAAGTTGATGTGTTGGAAGCAGGAAAAATGGGCAAGCATCAGGAGCTGAGCAACTCTGATGAGGGCCAAATTGTGATGGCTTGACGAGCAGGTCAGAGTATCTCAAAAACAGCAGGTCTTGTGCAGTGTTCCCGGTATGCAGTGGTTAGTACCTATCAAAAGTGGTCCAAGGAAGGACAACCAGTGAACCGATGACAGGGTCATGGGCACCCAAGGCTCACTGATGCGTGTGGGGAGCGAAGGCTAGCCCGTCTGGTCCGATCCCACAGAAGAGCTACTCTAGCACAAACTGCTGAAAAAGTTAATGCTGGCTATGATAGAAAGGCATCAGAACACACAGTGCATCACAGCTTGCTGTGTATGGAGCTGCGTAGCTGAAGAACCAAGGAACAATGGAAGAAGGTGGTCTGGTCTGATGAATTATGTTTTCTTTTACATCATGTGGACAGCTGGGTGTGTGTGTGTAGTCTACCTGGGGAATAGATGGCACCAGGATGCATTATGGGAAGAAGACAAGCTAGCAGAGACAGTGTGATGTTCTGGGCAATGTTCTGCTGGGAAACCTTGGATTCTGGCATTCATGTGAATGTTACTTTGACACGTACCACCTACCTAAACATTGTTGCAGGCCAAGTACACCCCTTCATGGCAACAGAATCCCCAAATGGCAGTGGCCTCTTTCAGCAGGATAATATGCCCTGCCACACTGCAGAAATTGTTCAGGAATGGTTTGAGGAACATGACAAAGAGTTCAAGATGTTGACTTGGCCTCCAAATTCCCCAGATCTCAATCCAGTCGAGCATCTGTGGGATGTGCTGGACAAACAAGTCCGATCCATGGAGGCCCCACCTCACAACTTACAGGATCTGCTGATAACATCTTGGTGCCAGATAATATAGCACACTTTCAGAGGTCTTGTGGAGTCCATGCCTCGATGGGTCAGAGCTGTTTTGGTGGCACAAGAGGGACCTACACAATATTAGACAGGTGGTTTTTATGTTATGGCTGATCGGTGTAAATGGAGTGTGACAGGAAAGAACCCCTTTCCATGAATTAACCTTTCATATAAATTCCTTTACTCATATTTTAAAATTATTTCTTCAATAAAAGTGGAAGTAATTAATGATTTAAATCTTGAAGACATTTGTACAATCATCTGAGGTAATACGTCATCATGATAATAGGCTCCAGGCTCCCCCGTGACCCTGTGTAGGATAATGGTATGGAAAATGGATGGATGGATGGATGGATGGACTTCATGATTACATTATGCTGCTACAAATATTTATTTATACTCTCTACTAGGCTGCTACTTCTTATGTTTACACCTACAGCAACTTATATTGTACTCTTTTTGCACTATTGTCACTGGATTCACTTTCTAATAGAACTGTATACTGGTCGGCACTGCACTGGGACTTACTGTGCCCATTGTCTATCTCAGTAGTCATTGTACTGTCTTGTGCTGTCTGTACATGTTTGCACTTGTAGACTTTATGTATAAATTTATGTAGTCCCTTGTACTTCTGTGTTGTTCTGTGTTTGTCTTATGTAGCACCTTAGTCCTGGAGGAACATTGTTTCGTTTCACTATGTACTAACTGGCTGTATATGGTTGAAATGACAAACTTGACTTGACTTGACTTGATTTAGCACTGTTGGTCCATTTATACCAGATGGCCTTGAAAACATTTTTACATTAATTTAAAAAAAAAAAAGAAGAAGCATTGCCTTTTAATTAAACGAAATTTCTTACTTTATTGTAAACAAGGTCTTGATTATACTAGCAAAACATCAAATACATGGAAAAGTACATGAAAATAATTTCATGGAACATGTCTACTTAGGCTATGTAGGCAGTAAAGAAACAGTAAAATGCAATACATAACCTTTATATTAACTTTTATGTTTTCTTGTTATTTAGTTCAACTGGTCCCAATCCTATTAATGTCTATTAAATTCAGCATACAATTAAAAAGAGAAAATAGAAACATAGTTTGTGAGTTAATTAGTGTCTGAACTTTGAATAAATTATATACAGTCAGATCCATACGTATTTACACCGCCACAATGGATTTGAAATGAAGCAATCAAGATGTGATTGAAGTGTAGACATTCAGCTTTAATTCAAGGAGTTTAACAAAAATATTGCATTAACCTTTTAGGAATTACAGCCAATTTTTTGCAGAATCCCTCCATTTACACAGGCTCAAAGTCATTGGACAAACTAACATAATCATAAATAATAGGATTAATTTTAATACTTGGATGCAAATCCTTTGGAGTCAATGACTGCCTGAAATCTGGAACCCATGGACATTACCAAATGATGAGTTTCCTCCTTCGAGATGCTTTGCCAGGCCTTTACTGCAGCCGCCTTCAGTTACTGCTGGTTTGTGGGTCTTTCTGCCTTCAGTTTTGTCTTCAGTAAGTGAAAAGCTTCTTCAATTGGGTTAAGATCATCGGATATTTAAGAACATTAAATTTTTTTGCCTTAAGAAGCCCTTGGGTTGCTTTCGCGGTATGTTTTGCATCATTACACATCTGTACTGTGAAGCGCTGTCCTATCACTTTTGCAGCATTTGACTAAATCTGAGCAGAAAGAGTAGCTCTATACACTTCAGAATTCATCCTGCTACTTCTATCAGCAATCACATCATCAATAAACACCAGTGACCCAGTTCCACTGGCAGCCATACATGCCCATGCATCCACCATGTTTGACAGATGATGTGGTATGCTTTGGATCATGAGCCCTTCCTTTCCTTCTCCATACTCTTCTCTTCCCATCATTCTGGTACAAGTAAGCCTTGTTCCAGAACTAGGGAGGCTTTTTTTTTTTAGAGGTTTTTTTAGCAAGTCTAATCTGGCCTTTCTGTTCTTGAGTGTTACCAGTGGTTTGCATGTTGAGGTAATAAAGAAGTGATTAAAAAATTAAAGAATCATTCACATCTTGATTGCTTCATTTCAAATCCATTGTGGTGGTGTACAGAGGCAGAATTACAAAAATTGTGTCACTTTGGACCTGACTGTATATGGTGCATGTGGTTTGTTCTTAGTATTGAAGTTGGGTGTCTCTCACTGCTGATCATAAAATGTTCAGTACAACTTCCTGCTCCTTCGCCTGAAAGTTAACAAAGAAAAACTTCATTAGACAATAAGGTTAGTTGTGCTTTGATTGAATATTGACTTTTCTATTGAAGTCACTTCTTTGTAGGGTGGCATGGTGGTGAAGTGTTGCTTTCTCAGAGCTTCAGGGTTCCTGGTTTGATCCTGAGCTCAAGTTACTGTGTGGAGTTTCACATTTTCTCTCTGTGGTCTCATAGGTTTCCTCCCAAAAACACGCTGGTTATGCTGAATTGGTGTGGAAAGTGTGTGTGCATGGTGTCCTGCAATGGATTGGCATCCCAACACAATGAGTCTATCCCTAGCTTGTTACCCAGTATCACTGGGATAGACTCTGAATCTACAGTGACGCTGACGAGGATAAAGCACTTTTATAAAGAATCCATTTATTTGTCTTCAGTAATACCAATCAGTATCAGCTGAGGAGCTTCACCTAATGTGAGCGTCCTCTCCACCTCAGCTTCAGGAACACCCTGACACATCAAATGTAGTCTTAATGGAGAGTAACACAACCCATATGAGCTAATGAGTCACTTTGTACAACTTTATAAATAAAGCAAAATAGCACTAGCTAATTTGCAGAGTGAGAACAAATAAAAAGGAAGTTCTGTAATGATAAGTTGTCAGTCCTGTTCCTTCCAAATAAAAATTAAACAAATATTTAAATTAATGTAAGATATCTAGTTGACCGTAATGCATTTGTTTTAAGTGTAAAGAGCAGCGTTTAAGGGTAATAATAATATTGTTAAAATTGAGCTGCAATGTACCAGCACTTTTCTGTAATCTTATTCACTTTTCAGGGTGATTTACTAATAATAAAATATGAAGGTGACCATCTTAAAATTTATATAATTTCAAAAAGATTACACATTGTGATGCTACAACTGGAAGAAAAAAATAAACAACAGCAATAATAACAGTAAATTGATATTGGTGAACATTTATGTATACACGTAGGCACACGTGTGTAAAACGTCTGCGTGATGACGTTTTACACACCTAGGCACACGTGTGTAAAACGTCATCACGCATGCGCATAGTCTTATCACAACTCCAAAAAAAAAATGGCAGCTCAGCAGTGGTAACTTCTTAAGATTTACTTGTCCACATTGTTAAATATATATGTTAAATTATACATGGCTGAACTAGAAATTGTTTTCAACTTTGTGATAACTTTAAGTGATGCTTAGATTTTTATCATTTTGTGGCAGCACGTGGGGCATTGGACGCTGAAGCGCAAAACATGGAACTCCACGTGCAACCACGCGGCCTAACAGCGAATTCGGTTTAACGCAATGTTATTCATGCATTTATTGTACTTTTTCAGGTCTATTCTTCAACCTGAGGAGCCCATGGAAACCGAAGAGGTAAGGACAGCCATTCCAACAGCTTTTTAACTTACAGACTGAACCTTAAGCAGCATGTTCTGTCTTAACGTTTACAAGAGTGGTACAGTCTCGTCTTCTTAGAAAATTATCTATCTAACAAACTGGGCTGAGCTTCAAACAAATCAATGCAAAGATGCAAGATCTAGAGTAATTATAAAATAGGAAGCGTCCATGGCCATGATGCGCCACCTAAGTTGCATTAGTGTTGTTCTCAGAATAGCTACAATGTAAATATTGTAAAAAGAGACTGGAAACATTATTTGTTTGATCAAGACAATCATTAATTGTCTTTAAAAATGCTAAAAAATTTTATCAAAACCAGAAATACCAGCTAATAATACATTTATTCTGTGCATTTCACTTAACTCATTTTGGCCACTGAGATGAAGGCCCGACTGTAACAAGTACGTAAACATTTTCCAACATGCAAATAGTCGCCTACATGCAAATATAGTGATAGAGGAGACTTTTTATATACAACTTAAAAAAATTTAAGAAAAAGACATCTGAACAGGTATTAATACCATTAAACACCCCTGTAAATGAATATATTAGTAATAATTTGATTTTATGTTAGTATATCTACTTATTATGTTTATTATATCTACTTATATCTACTAATTATATGTTCAGTGAACCTATTCATTTTAACTTCTAATTGTACATCTAAACTCATTTACTCTATAGTCACTAAAAGCAATTCCACAGTTTAAGCTAAGTAAATGTCTTACAAGTAACCTTGTAACATTTAGAACACTGTAGGATAACACCACAAATAAGGCATCAATAATAACAGTATAGTCTGAGTAAATTAACACAGTTCCTAACATAAATAATACAAAGCATACAAAATAAAACCTTAGAACCATAAATATAATGCATACTGACTGTAAAATGCAGCACAATGAAAAACAATATACTCACAAGTCAGACATTATTTGGTCTCTTGAAAAAAAAAATACAAAAATATAAAACTTCAATCATCCATTGTGTGTTAAAAATAAAATAAAATTCTTCAAAAAACCAACAGCATCAAAATCCTTTCAGCTTTGTCTGTTGGAAGGAAATAGGAAGTATTCTCTTTTGGAAGGAGGGTTAAACACAAAACACATGCAAAATATCTGGGTGTTGTCTGTGCTGACGTTTTAATGTCTATAAGCAGCACAGCCAATCCAGACACATTAAATAGATAGTTTATTGTTAAACTTTAAGTGTCGCTCTCCAAGCTTTGAACTATATCATAATGGTATCATGGAGTTTATCAATTAGTCATATAACTCTGGCATCCCTAGCTTAATCTGTCAAGATCATTTGCAATGTATACATTGTCTAAGATTCACAGTATTCATAATACAAATTTACAAATTCATTGTAATATTCTACAGTGTTATAAAGGTTACAAGTAGACATGTTTACCAAGCTTAAACTATAGAATTGCATTTACTGACTATAGAGTAAATGAGCTTAGAAGTAAACTTAGAAGTAAAAATAAATGGGTTCACTGAAGTAGAAACATTTTTTGTTTCTACCTTTCAATACTCATATAGCCATTAGTCTACGTCACAGGTTCCCAGCATAAT
The DNA here is from genome assembly GCA_022758105.1 of Pangasianodon gigas. NCBI lineage: Eukaryota > Metazoa > Chordata > Actinopteri > Siluriformes > Pangasiidae > Pangasianodon > Pangasianodon gigas. The sequence goes on from CM040455.1 coordinate 29,351,765, forward strand.
TTAATTATTTTTTCATAATTAAATTTAATCATTTTTAATCCTGAGTTGTGTTTTTTTTCCCAGGTCTCTCAAGCTGCCTTTGGCGACCAAGACATCCACATGGATGTTGACGAGGTAAGCACAAGCAGGTTGTGTTTTGGGATCAGTTTTCACCCTCTTTTCAAAATTGTTTACATTTTATTAGTGAATAAACATAGGTTCATTCTTTCACTCCTGAGTTGTGTGTGGGTTGATTTTTTTTACCCAGGTCACTCAAGATGGCATTGAGGACCACTTCCGGGACCTGAGTCTGCAAGACATCCACATGGATGTTGACGAGGTAAGCACAAGCAGACTGTGATCTGGGATCAGTTTTCATAAAAATATGGCACAAAACTTTTCAGAAAAAATCTCCTGCAGGTGGACAAATCCTGCTGTTTTTTTTTTTGTTTTTTTTTAAATAAATACATATGCAGATGTAATGAAATCATTAAATGCATGCATGCATTTAGAAAAATGTGTTTTGCAGTAGTGCAGGCTCTCCCCTACATTGTATTATTTATATCACTAATATAATTTCATTTAGACAGTAAAAACATTTAAATGGTTAAAACTAGGGTTAATTTGAAATGTGAAATTTGAAATTCATTATATTCTCCTATTGTTTCTAGGCAATGATGTGTCCGGCTGATCCGAGCACCTCTTCCACTCATTCCATTTCTATGGTCACTCCTAGCTCTGTTGTAAGGGATTTTTATTCTTTTAATATAAAATAGCTACAATACTAACCTTGACATCTCTTCTTGTTTTAAACTAACTAAAGAATACAAACTAGAAAATAAATATTAGAATGGCATAGTAGCAAGCATTTGCTAATTTTCAACCAATCTTCTGTTCTGCTTCAACAACTGCTTCATGTTAGCTGCCACTGGGGATGAACAAAACTCCTCTCCAAGATCAGAGAAGGACTGCAGCTGAATGGAAATGCGGTGGAAAGCAGGGGGCACAACCCTGGTGCTAGAGATGCCACAGTGCACTTCTGATCATGTTCCCACCCCCATACCCCCACCCCCACCCCCCCTCCCCCCCACATAAAATAAAACAACAAAAGCTAAATGAATGAATCTTGAGAGTTTTATTGCCCTATTAGGGAAAGGTAAATCCAGTCCTTAAATATCTTAATGATATACAAAAAATAATTTCTAGTGTATTTTGCCTTTCCTGTGGTATATTTGCCCAGTATAACAAGTGAAATACAGTGAACCAGGCTCACAGAAGATTGAACAGTGGGTATCTCTCATTCAGGGTGTATTCCTGCTTCAGGCCCAGTGTTCCCAGGATAGGCTATGTATCTGCAACCCTGAACAGTATAAAGCGCTTAATGAAGATAAATGAATGAATGAATGAATGAATGGTACACCCTCTTTTGTCACGTCTACAATGGAAATATTCAAAAGATAATAATACAAGACTCAAAAGTAACTGTCATTACTAGATTGACAATTACTTTCTACTGTATTGGAGATTCAAACATCTGTTTTGTCTTCTCTGCTAAGAGTTACATATAAAAAGAAGACTTTGTGCATATATCTAAATAAAAGCACAAACTGTTACATAAACTCAATACAGTAAGGCCAAGCGACACCAAATTTGGCTGATAGTTCAGTGTCCTCAGGAAAGTGCAGGGAACAGCATCAAGTGATGGCAACTCTATAGTGTGGTGTTTTGCATATTGCCCATATCTCTTAAACTGAGCATCATACAGAAGGACAGTGCTGACAAAAATTCGTTCACAGCACATCGATAAACTAAACTGTAACAAGCCAATGACTGTTAATACATGGTGTGAAACACCCTGTGATCACTTTGCCAAGGCGTAATATGTACAATCAAAAAGAATTGGGCCTAAAATGGATGCTTATTGAAATCCAAAAGGGACATCCATTTTAAATGATGCATGTTTTCTCTTACTGACATTAAACTGACATTTAAACAAGGATGACGTAAACCACGGACCCTGAGAGACCAACCCAGTGTTCCAGCAATGCTTTAGCAACACTTCCACCTCCTTCTACACATCACACAAAAATTACAGTTATTTGGAATGTCAGTCAAATGGTATCTTCCTGTAAGAGTAGTCAGTCCTTGTGAAAAAAATAACCTAGTAACTGTGGTTCTATGAATGCTGGATAACCACCAGAGGCAGTGTTTTAACAATTGCATAAATTCGTGTGCATGCACACACATGTCGAGACTTTGCCAAAAAGTCATGTGATGACCTTATGATGTAGTAATTTTTTAAATAAAATTCCATCATCAAAGGATATCTGTCCAAACAGGTGTTTTTCATTGTATACCCCCTTTCGTCAAAAACATGCTGATGGTGTGCATGTCATCTGAACACAACACACAATGCTAATTGTAGTTTTGGTGGTTGGTATTAGCACACTGTGAGATGCTCTTGTTAGTCTCTCTCTCTCTCTCTCTGATACGAGTTTGATATGTTACATTTGTTACATTCTGCTATAGATTTTAAATATGTAAAAGCATTTTTGCAAACAGGAAAGATGCAAAAGCATTTATTAAGAGAATAACTGGTTCATGTTAACAATAATACTGAAAACGTGGTAAGATAAACTATGTGAATTCACCAAAATAACAGTGATGGCAGTTTGTATAATGGTATATTGGATGTAGAGGCTAAAAATTGAATGTGTGTAATTACCAATACTTCATTTTGGGGAGGAAAAAAAATAATAATTGAGTAATTAACCAACCTTGTTCATGTTCACTACACAGACTACTGTATTTCACATGTGACTTCTCAACTACTGTTATAACTTTTCCCAAATGGAGACGAAATCTAGGGGCTGTTTCACTGCAACTGTCAACAATAAGCCATGAAAATAAAATCAGCGTCAGGGCATTTTACCACAAGGAAGATGATGTGGAGCCCAAAAAGGTCCCAAAAATTAGAGCTGTTTTCATTGTTGTGTTTTTGCCTAAGGATGATATCTTTTTTTCTTTACAAGACAGGGATGGTTTTAGTTAGTCCATTTATACCAGATGGTTTAATGAAATGAAATGTCGTACTTTATTGTAAACAAAGTCTAGATTACACTACCAAAACATCAAACACATGGAAAAGTACATGAAAAATAATCAAGAAAAAAGTCTGCTTAGGCATCATAACAGTACAAACAGTAAAAATACAATATATAACTTTCAGTTACTATATAATTTTTTTAAAGAACACTATTCCATCAACATTTGTTAAGTGGGTGCATGAATAACTGAGCGGATGGTACGTCATATAAGCCAGTGATCTCACTTATCAGTCTCTTAATGCAATGAATGGAATTATTAAATAATAATTAAATGTTGTCTTGTTATGAGTGACTTTAGCAGTTTATCCTTTAGTTCCTTTAGTTTTGCTGCTGTTCACTGTAGTAAATGTAGAATCAACTCCAGTCAAGAAAGATGTCTGGATAACCACACAGCTGAAGTGTCTCTCAATGCTGACCATCCAACGTTCAGTACAACTTGCTGCTTGTTCAGCTGAAAATTAACAAAGAAAAGCTTAATCTGTCAATAAGGTTAGCTGTGTGTGAATACTGGCTTTTAATAAGTGTAAATTGATAAGTGAATATTGGCTTTTGTTAAATTTTAAGATGTTAAACTTCTTATTTTGTTATGATTTTGGCAATCAGAGGTTTGGTAATACAGACATACCTTAATCTGTCATGGCAGTAAATTACCCTGAAAAGTGAACGCTAAAACTGAAACTGGATTATTATATGACAAATAAAGATAACAGTAAAAAGGCTCAATTAATAACTATGCGTTTGCATCCTTTAATATTCAAATGTAATTCAGAATGTGAAACATATTACTTTAGCCTTTTTATTGTTATATTTACATTATTATACAATAAATTTCAGTTTCCAATTTTCACATTTTCATTTTTTAAGAGAAGGGATATGTTGTCTGCAAATTAATAATTACTTACCTCACCATTAGTAACTTTAATAACCTCAACATGGATATAATCCTGTATAAAAGTATATGACATTTCTACAACTGCAGGACATGAAAGTTGAAGCCAATCTTAACAATCTTGATGTCAAAATACATCAGGAAATGTCATGAGAGGGTCAATCTCAATAATTATCAAAAAAGTACTGACGTTTGTAAACAATATGGCCACCATACGTCAATCAATTCTAAGGAGGTGGAGCTCGATTTACAGCTCTAGCTCATGACTGCTTGAATGGATTCACAAGAAACTTGAAAGGCATACACAGGACAAGAATCTGAGGGCATATGTAAAACATAGGGTGTGATCATACGTAGGCGGTGGAGCTAAGGTCAGATAACTCTTTCTCAGGAACCATAAGATGAAATTTGGTATGGTGCAACATATATGTGCTATTGTGTCAGTGGATTTTGATGATGACCTAATTACTTAAAAATGGCTGCCAGTGGCCAGTCAGATTTCAGCATTCATTTGACAGGCATTTCACAGGGTTACCACTGAGCTATGATCACGACACTTGAACGGTAGTTTCAGGTAGTGAACAACCAGTAAATGGTGCCATCTCACTCAAATTGATGACTTGGTGGGGCCAATTTTATATTACATTTATGTCAGTCAATTTAAGGAGGTGGAGCTGGTTTACTTAAATAGCTGTAATTCATGATTGGTTAAACGGATTTGAACCTTTGAATTCTTTATATGGTGGCATGATGGTGTGGTGGGACATGGTGCTGCCCCAGTGCTTCAGGATCCCCGGTTTGATCCTGAACTTGGTTAACTGTCTGTGTGAAGTTTCACATGTTCTCCAGCATGTTCTTTTGTAGCAGTGCTACAGTGTACATGTCTTTGATTTAATATTAAATGTGAGATGTGTGAAGAATACAAAAGCTCAACTCTCATTCACAGCAGTGGTGTCTGTACATATGCAGAATTATGCACATATTTGGGGTGTAAATGTTAAGAATAAGCAAGTAATTATTCATTTACAGACAACACATACTTTCTTAAATAATAAAAAAGTGAAAACTGGACACTGCAATTGAAACTACGTTATTATATATGGGTGGTGGTAGCTCAGTGGTTAAGACATTGGACCTCTGAAGGTTGTGAGTTCAAATCCCAGCATGGCTAAGCTGCCACTGTTGGGCCATTGAGCAAGGTCCTTAACCCTGCTCAGTTGTATAAATGAGATAAATGTAAGTCGCTCTGGATAAGGGCGTCTGCCAAATGCTATAAATGTAAATATAATCAAATAAATATAACAATAAAAAGCTCTGAAGTAATAGCTACCAGTTTGCATTCTGAATTATACTTGAATATTAAATAATGCAAACCTGTAGTTATTAATTATATTTATTTTTACATTTTTAAAAAATTTTTATTTATAATTTATATTTATTTTAATCATATAATAACCCAGTTTCAGTTTTAGTGTTTACTTTTCAGGGTAATTTATTGCCACGATAAATAAAGGTATATTTGTATTACCGAACGTCTGAGTGACAAAAAAATAATAAAATAGGAAGCTGAAAGTCATGTAATCCTATAAAATTGCAAAAAAGACTACACATCGTAACTCTACAACTAGAAGTAAAAATACATTAAAAAAAAACAACAATACTACTACTAATAACAACAACAACAACAAAATAATAATAATAAGAAGAAGAAGAAGAAGAGCTCTTATTGGTGAAACTTTATACACGTCACGTGTCACGTCATCACTGACATAGACAGGCCTGTGGAGTCTAAGGATGTCTCGTTACATACAGTAATTATTTTATATGCACTTGTGCTTTATCCACATATGTTGGAATGTAATTTTTATCAGTATAATACATGCTTGAATTCAAATATAGCTACTAACTTTGTGATGTCTTTGAGAGAACCTTGGGTCAGCACATGGTGCATCGGAAGCGTGAACACAGAAGTGTTAGATAACAACACTAACATCTGTGCAATTTTTAATGCAATGTTATTCTTGCATTCATCAAACTTTTCCAGGTATCCCAGCCTTACAACTGAAGAGAAGATGGAGCTTGATGAGGTAAAGAAAGGCTTAAAAAGCAACAGCCTTTTAACTTCTAGAACAGAAAGTAGCCTACTATTCCTGTAACGTGCCACCAATATGGCGTCAGTGATATGAAAGCGATATGAAAACATATTTTGCTTGATCCTTAAAAATCTATTATGTTTTATGAGTTACAACTATTAATTACTGATAAGATACTCAGAACTCTCATGTGGGGATCATTGTAATGAGTTAATTTATAATCATAGTTATTTTTTGATCATTTTCCATTGTCAGTAAATGTATGTTGTTTTCAGGATAGAATTATTATATATAAAACATAATTTTATATTATGTCAAAAGTGAAAGTACAAAAAAAGCACATCACTCACTTGCAGTAACCACTTACTAGTGTCACAGTGGATCCAGATCTCAGCCTGGGAACACTGGGAATGACTCAGGAAAACATCCTGGATGGGACACCAGTCCATCACAGGTACATGGTATTATATACCGTAATTTGTGAGTAGAAATCCTTATGGTCTCATTTAGATTATATTTGCTCTAATTGTAACTAAGAGTAGGAATCAGAGTAAGCCATAATCCCCTGTGTTTTGCACTTTACATATCTTGCATTTTATATTTATACACTGTTGTATGTTAATGTATGTTCTTAATTGTTTTATTTAATTTGTTTTATTTATTATTATTATTGTATGTTCAGAGCAACACTGTAGCACTTTGCCCAAGACAAATTTCCTTTCAGGGACAAATAAAGTTTATCCTTATCCTTATCCTTATCCTAATATAACAATGTGTTGTCAGTGATGATGTTATCCTGATAGGAAATTATGTCTTAAATGACTAATGAACTTATCAAAACCAGAAGGTAATAATACATTTATTCAATGCATTTCATATAAGTAAGCTTGGACAACTGAGATTGAACAACCTGACAACCTGAAAGGTTCATTTAAGAGGATTGATTTTAGACCTAGGTTTGCGTGATTAATAAGCACAGTATTTATTTGAAAGCCTTGATTTTGCTTGTTAAGCTCCAATATAGACAAACCCACCCCTCATTAGACAAGGGGCAGATGCACATGAAGGTTACAAGAAAAGAGAGCAGAGACAGATATTCATGCTACATGCATTGGGAGGGTTGTCTTTTGCTAGATAGTTTATGTCACCACAAGTAGACGTGATATATAGGTACCCTGATAGTCTGGATAATGGAGTAAAGCCTTAAACTGTATAAAAAAAATAACTCATTAACACTCTTGGAACTTTAAAACCCTATGGAATGAACAGAATAGTTTCACGTTCTACATCCTCAGAAGCACGCAGCTGTGCAGCTGATGAAGTACTTTGGAATTTGTCTGAAACATCCTGTTTCTCTGGAAACTTCCTGTACTATGTTTGTACTACAGCATACATTGTATGATGTTCAACTTTATATATGTTCAACCATGTGTGTGTGTGTATATGTATGTATAATATAATATATAATTATACACACACACACACACACAGTTATAAAATGACAAGGCAGACATGTTTACATGTTTAAAAGCAGAGACATATTTACTGAGTGTATATATATATATATATATATATATATATATATATATATATATATATATATATATATACACATTAATTTTTTCCTCTGAAGTCAGTAAATATGACTCTGCTGTTAAAGCTAAGTAAACATGTCTGCCTTGACATTTTATAACTCTGTAAAATAACAATCTAATTGAATAAGTTAAGACAATTTATAATAATTAATGCAAAGCATAGTAAATAAGATCCTTAGAAGCAATAATATGAAGCCTAGTGACTGTAAGTGAATTCAATAACAAAGAATATTGTAATAACATGACTAATATGCAGCTCAGAGTATAATGAACATTATACTTACCAAGTTTTTTTTTAATATCAAACTTCAGTAATCCATAATGCAGAAAAATTTGGTGTTTCAAAAACCAACTGCTTCAATGTCTTTCCATTCATCCTCTTGTCTGTGGGAAAGAACAGACTGACTGTCTTTTGCCACAAGGATTAATTACTAATCAACCGCAAAACACTCCTCTTAGGATTTTTACCAGTCTAGCCCTCCTTATGCATATCACATCCACAGAGCTGTTCTCATAGTTTTATAATAAGTCAAGTCCCTGAGGAAACGAACTTCCTGTTTTTCCACCCACAAAAGTTCCCATGAGATGGGAGTTTCCATTTGCAGAGGATGGAACTTCAATTATCTTCATCCTGCCATTTTCCTAACTGTATGTGGAAAAGTTTTCACTGACCTTTCTACTAAAAAGGAATTTTACATACAATCATAAAGGGGTTAACAAAGATGCTTCAAAGTTAAATAGCAAGATTTTTCATATACAATATACATATATTACAGTAACTATCATTATAACAATATATTCATAGACTCCCATTTCATTATGGAGTTCATTTTAATGTGCTCCTATGTGTTTTTAAAGCTCTTAATGGTTTGGCCCCTCTTTATATTTTTGAATTACTATCAAGTTCAACTGGCCAAAGATCATTGAGGTCTTCCTAAAAAACAATCTGTTTGCTGTCCCAAAGTTATAAACTCAGTTGCATTTGCTGTCTCTGCCCCTCAACTCTGTGTCACATCTTCATCAGCTTCCACCATGAACTCCATCATGAATCCTCCACAGCATAATGCTTCCACATTCAACTCCATTTCCCATCAGCCTTAAACACCATCACATGGCCAATACCCACATTCAAGTTAACCTGTTTGCAATCATACGCACATTTTAAACAGCACACAACCCCTGTCCAGGGTTACTAAAGATGAATGAATGAATAATGAATTATTATTATTATTATTACTATTATTACTATCATTATTATTATAGTAACAAGACTGGGTACCTACTAGCAAAAAAAGCAAAGGTGTATTCTTTCTCTCCTGGGTTGTGTTTTTTAGATGTCACATGATGCCATTGATGACCTCATTGTGCTGCTCCAGAAACTGAGTCTGCATGACACTGAGATGGATGAAGACCAGGTAAAAAGTTTCTGAACTGGGATCAGTTGTTATTTACAAGTGTTATATCCCAGTTCAGCACTCTAAACCAGAGATGTTTGATACATGTAATATGACCCATGAACTTTCACAAGAGCTTGTTAGCTTACAGATTGTGTCCAGAATAGTTCCCTACAAATGGTAGACTGCAATTTGGATGTTCCGTTACAGCTAGGGTATGTTATTTAGACAATAACAAAAAAAAAAAACGTAAATCAGAAAATGGTGATGAAGCTCTGAATGTTATTTTACGTGAACTGTTTCTCCCTGACAGATGTTTGGAGGTCATTGCCTGGATGCTGAAGAAATGGAGATATCAGGCTGAAGCAGCAATACCAGTGACAGAGACCTTCAGATGTTCTGGGGAAAAAAAAAAAAGTTAGATTTAAGTAGTAGTAAAAACCATTCCTTTTCTAATAACTAGAACCTACATTAACTGTGTGTGTGTGTCTATGTTCTCATCTTTAAATTGTACATTATCTGAATTGTTTCAGATTTACCTTTAAAGGTACGTCATTAAAATGATACGTCGTTCAAATGGTATGATGCTGATTGAGTGAAACATATTTTCCTGTGGGCGGTGATAGCTCCAATGTGGAAGCGGTTGACCGAATATCTGGGATGATACATCCTCTGAGTCAGTGCCCTGACTAATTTTTTTTTTTTTTTTTGTATAATTCTTTTTAAAGAGGTTGATTACATTTCCAGTAACAGATGGACTAATCCTGTAAAACTTATACTTTAACAAAATATTAATATTTTTCCAACGTCCTGCAGAACATGCATAGAAATTCTCAAACTTGTGTCCTTGAAAGCAGTGTATCCTTCCACACCATGCCATATCACACAGACATCAACATTCATCCCATTAGAAGTTTGCCAAAAGGCATGCTGGAGACTCCACAAATATGTGGAAAAAGGCTCTCTGGTATAATAAGACCAGGCGTGGAAAAGGTACTGAGAAATTATATTTAAGTGAAAGTATAGATAATGTGTCAAAGTCTTACTCAGTTAAAAGTGGAAGCATCCAGTCAAAGATGTACTAGTAAAAAAAAGTTGCTACTTTTAAAGTAGTACAGTAGAAAGTAGTTTTTTAACAGATGAAATTTCAATATGAAAAGTAACTTTTATAACTTAATCAAAACTTTCAGAAGATGATATTCATTCATTTTGCCTGAAAGCATCATTCAGTCTCCTTAAGTTTGCTGATCATATACATGACTAATGCTACTGTATGTAACCAATATTTTCCATTAACTTGAATTTGGCTTGCTGTTTAGCCAATTTATTTTAGCTACTAGAATTGATGCTAGTCAATCAGCTAAGAAAACATACTAACTTATTCCAGCATATTGAAACATTTTACTGAAATTTTTCATCCTCATGTTCAACACTGAAGTCCGGTGGCTTATCCATATTCAGACACACACAGATAGCTGTAGTGATAACGTGAACTACATTGTGTAGCATGAGAAGGTCACTGCAGATTACCAATTGGCACGATTCTTGATAGTTTTTGTCTACATTGATGAACTTGATTGGATGCTAAACTGAGCCCACTGAATTGATATTGCCTGGATAATAAAAAGAGTCCACTGAGATTTGTAATTATTAAAATCTAAATTAAAATGTACAGAAATAAACAGTTTTTTACTCCGACATGTAATTAAGAGTACAAATAATAAAGCATAGTAATGAATTACGATTATTCAAGTATTGAAAAAAAAAAAGTCACTTTTTGGACTTGGCGCAAAATGCTACATTTGGTGGAAATTCAGCTCTGCTCATTACCCCGAGGACACCATCCCCATAGTGAAGCATGGTGGTGGTAGCATCATATTGAGCATTACTCTTGGCCTCTTGGTAGTTTCTCTGACTAATGCCCTCCTTACCCAGTCACTTACGCAGTAACTTTTGTTGGACAGCCTCCTTTAAGCTGAGCTGTCATTGTGCCTTATTCTATGTATTTTAATAATAGATTTAATGGTGCTCTGCAGGATGTTCAAAGTTTGGGATATTTTTTATAACCAAACCCTGTGATACTTTTCCAGAAGTTTGTCCCAAACATCTTCCTTGGTCTTCATGAAGCTGTTTGTTTACTTATATTCTTTAACTCCGGGGCATTCCAGGAACAGGTGTATTTGTATATTGAGGTCATGTTACACAGGTGCACTCAGTTCAAATAATTATGTGACTTATCATGGCAACTGGTTGCATTTTACCTGATTTAGGGGTTTCACATAATTGTCATTAGGGTAAATACTTATGTAAATACCTCATAAATACTTATGTAAATACCTCATAAATGGCTTCACTCTGTACTTTTCCATAATGAACAGGTGTATTTGTATATTGAGGTCATGTTACACAGGTGCACTCAGGACCATTTTGTGTAGATTTATCCCAATTAATTCCCACTTAAGTCCCCTTCATTTCCAGGTTGTAACACTACAAAATGTGAAAATATTCAAGGGGGTTAATACTTATGCTGTATATAGGTACACAACAATACATACATGCACACATCCACCAAGTAGTCTTTTCCAGCTCCAGTTGTATAATGCCTCATAAATGGCTTCACTCTGTACTTTTCCATAATGAACAGGTGTATTTGTATATTGAGGTCATGTTACACAGGTGCACTCAGTTCAAATAATTATGTGACTTATCATGGCAACTGGTTGCAGGATACCTGATTTAAGGGGTTTCACATAATTGTCGTTAGGGTAACTACTTATGCAATCACAACTTTGTTTTTTTATGTACAAATACATTTACTAACAATATAGATTTTCCCCCAGATTTTGATATAATGGACCATTTTGTGTAGATTTATCCCAATTAATTCCCACTTAAGTCCACTTCATTTCCAGGTTGTAACACTACAAAATGTGAAAATAGTCAAGGGGGTTAATACTTATGCTGTATATAGGTACAGAACAATACATACATGCACACATCCACAAGTAGTCTTTTCCAGCTCCAGTTGTATAATGCCTCATAAATGGCTTCACTCTGTACTTTTCCATAATGAACTTTTTAACAGGCACACAATGAAATACTTGTTCAAAAATATTTTTATTAATATAATATTTTTTTTACAAATACAGCAAAAAAAAAAAGAAATACTACATTTCCTAAACACATAGTTGGAAACTTTATTCTACATATTTTAGTACAAATTGCCTAATTTGTCACTCTTTCTTTCTTTAAATATGGGAAATAAACCCTGACGACTGTGTTTCATGAGTGTGGGTTTCGCTTTTATTGATATATACATCTTTTTGTTATAAATATATCATAATTGGTGTAAAACAACAAATTATCTTGATAAAATTGCTGATAAATCTAGGTCACAACTGACTGGAAGCTGGCAGTGAACTCCTTCAAAGTCACTTCAGTTTAGTGACTAAGTGACCATGCGGTAACATTTTAACACAACTCATACATAAATACAGGCGCATGAGCGTAATATTATGTGTTTTACCTTTTTACTAACTTTTGACATTTTAGCTGGGTAACCTGATGAATGAGGAGTAGCTCTGGTGATAACGTCCGGTTTTCATGCTGATTTCAAAGCTGTATTTGAAAAGCTGAAAGCAGCCCCTTATAGATGTTTTATGTCAAGAACACTCACTGTAATCCCTTTAGATAAAGGGAAAAGTTGGAGACAAATTTATGAACACTATATATTGGAATTACAATGATAAATGTGTGTGACCGTGTGGTTGAGCTGCCTGTTAAAGGGTTAAGAAATATTTCAGTAATATCTGTATACTTGTATAGGGGGGATTCTGGGTTTTGGGACAGAAGATCAAGCTTATCATACAGGTATTCCCTGTTTTTTAATTTATTATAGTTCTATTTTGTCAGGATTTGACTGTAAAAGCCTTTGACATCCATTAAGATACACTATATTGCCAAAAGTATGTGGACACCTGACCATCACACCCATATGTGCGTGTTGAACGTCCCATTCCAGATTTAGTCCCTCTTTGCTCTTATAATAACCTCCACTCTTTTGGAAAAGCTTTTCACTAGATTTTGGAGAGTGGCTGTGGGGATTTGTGATCATTCAGCTACAAGAGCATTAATAAGGTCAGGCACTGATGTTGGGTAAGGAGGCCTGGCATGCAGTCAGCTTTCCAATTCATCAAAAAGGTGTTCGGAGGGGTTGAGGTCAGGGCTCTGTGCAGGCCACTCGAGTTCTTCCATTACAACCTTGGCAAGAGAAATTGTAATGCTACAGCATACACAGACATCCTATACAATTGTGTGCTTCCATTACACTTCCAAGGAAAAAACTGTTTTTATTCACATAATAATAATAATAATAATAATAATAATAATAATAATAATAATAATAATAAACTTTTATATTCTAGTTACTAAACTGTTGGAGTAGGCTACTTGGCAGGTGCAGAGAATCAACTAGTCTAAGGTCCTGAATGAATCTCCATTCTGATGAAGCTTTGGGATGGGTTGTTGCAAGGTGAATAATGACATGGCACAAAAGCTCCTTTCTTAACTAAAGCTGTATATATTTTATGCCTTCCTCTGCTTCTTTACTAGCATGTCCTGTAGTGCTTAATCTAAGAGAACTTCATTAAACCAGAAGTTTGTAATCATTTAAATCAATCCAAACAAAGACACAAAATAATATTATTGCATTTTTACTGAATAAAAGAGAACTCCGGAATTTTTAGCAAAATGTAATATAACCTGAATACATAAATGAATAAACCTAATCTACTGGCTGATATTTTAAACTTAAAGATTTGGGGATTTATATTTTTTCAAATATAATATATCTGAAAACACGGTCTTGACATGACACTTTGTTTGCATATACAGTTCTGTGCAAAAGTCACATCTAAATTAAACAAAGATGCCTTCAACCAAAATTTACACTGTGGTGCAGTTTTCTAAAGAAATCACCTGGTTGGTTGTTTCAGGCTTCTTGGATATCTGTTCTTCTGTCTTTGGAGGTAAAATTCCTGAAAAGCCTCAATGATGTGTTAACATATTACTTAATATGGTTCTTATTTAATAAAACCCATGATTTCTCTGTAACACTGACTTTTATGTGAAAATAATAATGGAACGCTTTTCCTGATATAATGACACACTAATACAGTATGCATGAATTAGACATGCAAGACTAAATTTATAGAAAAAAAGGTATGGTTCCTAAGACTTTTGCAGAGTACTGTATTTTGAATATGCCACATAGGTTTTAAGAGAAAATATTACTACTGAAATGCTAATTAGTTGTGTTACAGTATAACAGTTTGTCTTATTGTTTGAAATTTTGAATCATTGATTATACAAATCATTTTTGCCCATTCTCTTGGAATGCTAATAAGTCTTAAGCCTACTGTACCAGATAAAAACATGAAGCATGTGACTGGTGAGACCTTCATTAAGAGAACAGTTCAGCTCAAATTTGAAGGGAAAAGTGAAGGTAATGTTCATCCCAAGTTTGGTATTTAAGGTTGCCAAACTCTCTGAATGCTCTACTGAACTTGAAACACTGGTACGGCTTCTCTCCAGTGTTTTCCCAGATGCTCTTTGAGGCTGTGGGACTGAGTGAAGGACCATCCACACACTGAACACTGGTACGGCTTTTCGCCAGTATGAATCCTCTGGTGTAGCTTAAGGTAGGCTGGTGTTGCGAATCCTTTGCCACAGGTAGAGCAGCAGTAAGGCTTCTGTCCAGTGTGCAATAACTTGTGCACTGCAAGATGTGATGACTGAGTGAAAGACTTGCCGCACTGAGAGCAGTTGTAAGGCTTGACTCCGGTGTGCACCCTCTGGTGGGTTCGCAGATGTGTTGACTGTGAAAACTGTTTTCCACACAGGTCACAGTGGTAAGGCTTTTGTCCAGTGTGTAGCCTTTGGTGTACTATAAGAGCTGAAGAATGAGGAAATGCCTTATCACACTGAGAACACTTATATGGTTTTTCCCCAGTGTGTATTCTCTTATGATGTTTAAGAGACGAAGACTGTATGAACTGTTTACCACATTCTGAGCACTGAAAACGCTTCTCTTGTGTATGTATTCTCTTGTGATGGTTTAAGGTTGATGAATGTACAAACTGTTTACCACACTCGAAACACTCATGGAGCTTCTCCTGGGTGTGTGTTCTCTTGTGAATCCTTAACGTGTTGGAACATAGGAACTGTTTACCACACTCAGAGCACTGATGAGGCTTCTCCTGACTGTGTATTTTCTTGTGTCTCCGAACACCTAATGAGCTTGAGAATTGTTTTCCACACTGTGTGCACATGTAGGGCTTTTCTCCAGTATGCACTCGATCACGCACTGTAAGGCTTGATGACCGAGTGAAAGTCTCGCCACACTCAGAGCGGCTATGAGGTTTTAATCTTGTGTGCACTTTCTGGTGCCGCTGCAGATATGAGCCTTTTAAATACTTTTTTCCACACTGTGTGCAATGATAACGCTTCTCTCTCGCATGCATTTTCTGATGTCTTGTAAAGTCTGATGAACTACTGAAACTCTTATTGCACTGGCTGCACTGATATGCCCTTTGTCCCGTATGAAGTGCAATACATTTGCCTGAACGATGTAATTCAAAGGAACTCCTTACAAACTTAACTACTCTAAGGCTCTCTCCTTTGATAAGTTTTTCTTGATAGGTAGATTCATCCCCTGGATCGCAAGATGACTTGATGGACGCACCTGCAATTTGATGAAAGAGAAAAAAACAATTAAAATTCTAAATACCCTCAGGACCCAAGCATAAATTAGCAAACAGACCCCATCATTTCTCTTTCAAATGTTTTAACAGCAATGTATAGATTCCAAACATGCATTTAAAAATTTCACAATGACCACACATTCACAACTAATGTTAAATTGGCTGTTGTGAGCAACCTTTACTGTCAAAATGTCCTGCAATATAAAATTATATTTATATTTTTCCACCAAACAGCACAGCACAGCTCACCAACAAATTTGAACCCAGATCTATTTGTACCCTGGCTAAGTGCATTTCCATTACACTACCTATGAAGTTTGATGAGTTTCTCTGGCAGCTATCAGGTGCCTAGTATTACACAACTAGTGAAATACTACTCTAGATTTTGAAATGAAACCAGGCATCTCTTATTTTTAATTAAATTATGAATGATGTTGCCTCTTGTCTCCCTCACAGAGTGAACCACTGAATATTAGACACAGGTTTGTTTTAATGGCTGTAACAAATATTTCTAATTGTTCCCTCTCTTTTTGTGCCCCTTGTGGAATGGAGCCGACATCAACACTTTTGACTAGGCCACAATGATAGATAGTTGAAATGTAAAGCTGGGGTCACACTAACCTTTCCCCAATTATCAGTTATTAATAACAAGCTCTATTTAGTGAATAAAACAGGAGAAACTGTCCCAAATGTTGGTCCTAAAAACAGAATTCTTTCCATGAAACTCATAATAACCCCATGGCTGGGTATCTGGGGTTACCTGGGGTAAAACTCTTTACCAGTTAATGGCCTGTTAGTATTATCCATGCATTCATAGTGATGTATATTGCTGCTGTGCATCGTGACATGAATGTCAGCTGGTGAATCGGCTGGCTATCCTGGATGTACCATTGTGATCTCTTCCTCTTATCGACATCCTCCTCAAAAGAACTCACATGAATGTTGTCGGCCGATTAGACTGCATTAAAAAAAAAGTTTAAAAGGTGTGATCGCATGAGTATTCACTCCCATTGCTCTGAAACCCCTAAGTTAGCGCAACCAGCTCCCATTAGAAGTCATATAATTAGCTGGATGGAGTCTAACTGTGTGTAAAATAATTGAACCATGATCGGTTAGGATGTCTTTTGCAACCAGTTGTCATCAGAAGTCACATATTCACTTGAATGGACTGCAATTACAAGTGTCATGTGATCAATATAAATACACACGTTCCTGGAAGGCCTAGAGTTTGTTGGAGAACAGAGAACCTGAATAAACATGAAGATTAAGGAGCAAATCCAAGACAAATTCCAGGAAAATGTGCATCAATGAGCACAGCAAAGCAGAAGCCAAGAAGTAGTGGAAAGCAAGCTGAAAAGCTGCCATTTTGTTTTTGAAAAAAACATTTTATTTACTGCTTGTCGAGCATGCCAAGGGGCACGAGCCCAAATAAAGACGCTCAAGTACATGCATACCCTGGGTCTGCTGTGTTTTATGATCATCACATTAAAATATTATTCAAATTAGCTCAAAGTCTAAACTTTGGATCAAGAAAAAAAAATTTGTCTATATGACTTTGGAGACAAGGCTATAAGTTATTCTAATATAGTTAATATAATATACTAATAAGATTAGTGTATAATTGTTTTAATAACTTAACTAACTTCTGCTGCGCAATATTAAACTTGGTTGTATACAAAAACACATTTTCCAAGGCAAATGCTGCGGGTTAGACATAAAGATTACAGCATGCTTACTTGTTAGCAATAAAAATTCATAACTTCAGAAACCAAACATCTTGTCTGATTAACTATATTTGGGGCAAGTAAAAAAAAACTGATTTCATTTTTGGATAATATCACAATCATTTTTGGAGAACATTTATTGCTTTAAATGTTGCTTTAGGTAGTTTTTTTTCAGTAGCCTAACCTAATAAAGCTCTATCTACTGAAAATACAATGGGCTGAAATACAACACATAATCAAAGGGGGGAAAACTCCTATTCCATTCATACTACTTCTCAAATCCTGTTAAAATGATCCAGTAAAGTGTAGCTTTACTTACTATGCATCCCACACACATCAGGACCATTTGCATTCATCCACAATACAGCCACTATATACTCACTGGACGAAATGAAATTGCTGGGGTTGTATTTATGATAATAAGCCCCTTCTTCTGGCTGTCTCTCAGCTGTTGCTTTTCTGCTTTGTATTTTTCCACAATCCACTGCTGATCTCACTGAATTCATCTTTAACTGAGCCTGAAGTGGTTGCTTGTCTCCATCAAACATGTGGGATTCACCTGAAACTTAAAAACACAAAGAAAACATCTTCAAAAGAAGAAAGCAAAACTGTCAGATTACTCACACTAGGTTATAATGTCACTGTGATCATCCTTCTAATCATAATTACCTCCAGTATGAAGATTTCCTTCTGATATTATTTTTGCACTCAGACCCGGTATCTTCCTGAAGTCCACCAGTCTCACTGTACACCTCTTTAACAGAGTCCGCTCTGTGTGCTGATCTTCGCCATTACAGCACAAACACTGCGTGGGATACGTGTCAGGATCCGGGTTAAGACTGGGCACATCCTCCACGTCCTGCAGTTTTTGCATTTGTGGCATTAATTCTGTCTCTTGGCAGAAACGGTGCAAGAATTTGAACTGTTCCTTCAAGACAAAGGAAAAAAAATGCACTTAAATAAGTTTGAGACAATGTTTAAAGGAGCATTTTATTTTTAGAGTCAAGGCACATCACAGTTGCGATGAGAATGTGCCTTGTGAATTGCTTTTTACGGAAAAGGTGCAGAGCTTAGCAGCTTGCCTTCAGAAGGGGTGGAGCCTATTTCCAAACAGAAAACCACAGAAGCCTTATAGGTGAGTTAGGTAAGATTTGTGGGGGGAAAAAGGTCTCTAAAGGTTAAATGGGTGAAGTTGAATAAAATGTGAATGTTTTTTTTTTTTTGCACCCTTTTTGCACTGCCCCTTTTTCCACCCATGCACACCAAGCTCCACCCCCAAAATTTATGGTGGTTCAACTAGAGTTACCATTACCAAGGACTGTCGTGACATCACTTTCAAGCGCACTTGAACATTCAACTGTTTGAAAGCCAAGTTAAAACTCAATAAACGTGCAACTTCGCCTCATAATGATTTATGAGGATGTGATGGGACATTGGGGGCGTGTCTATAAAATGACTGACAACTGGGCAATCCAAATACAATCATACCTTCCGGACCAGAAGTCAGGCTTCCAAAGTGTTTTTTTTTTTTAGCTGTGTAATACATTTGTTCTGAGACAATGGCTTACCCTATTATTTTTTAGCATTTCTGCAAAATTCTCCACATTATTTGTGCTAGTAAGAAATGAAAAATAATGACTATTGCACCTTTAAGTGAAGAAACAAGTGATATACATTGCAATATTGCACATTATAGTTTGCATTAATATCGTTGACATTATATGGTTGTTATAGGTCTAGAAACACTTTTAACATTACAAACTATACCTGTAATTAGTTTGAGAAGCTCCTGCTGGCATTGCCTACTCAAGAGTGACAGAAGCTTGGCTGAATCAGTGGTGACGGTCTCAGGCCCCATGATAATCCCTCTGAATTGTCTCTGTGAAGTCCCTTTTTTGCCCTCATTTGGGGTTCTCTCATAATCAAAACCTTTTGTATTTCAGATAAACACTACATTCTCACATTTCCTGCTGCCTTACGGTGATATATGGCATAACCCAATACCAAATCCCCAATTCCCAACAAAATCCCCATTTTTTGTCCCCAATTGTTTGTCTTCAAGAAACAAATGAAGTGTTGACCAGTGAACACTTTTTGCACTGCCATTCCTCAATTAAAAGGGGAGACTCTAGAGGTATGTGCTGGACTGTTTTCAGTCCCACTGCTGCTTGCTCCTAATGAAACTTTCACCAAACTCATCTTCATCTGCCAACACTCTTGACCAATCTGACCTCTTCCTCCTGAAAGTTTGACCAATCCCACCCAGTTCTGCACATATTCAGTGGCAGAGCCAGGAATTAATTTCAGGGGGAAATACTTTAAATAATGTCAGCATACAATTAATCTTATAATTAACCTGTACAATTAAATATAAGTGTGAATTCTGAATTTGGTATTGTAATATTTAAGGCATGATCTACCCTCAACCAATCTTGCCATATTAATAACATTAATAGGCATAAGAAAGAAAAGTAGGGGTAAATGATATTTTAGGCTGGCTGTCACCTCAGTATCCTTATGCTCAAGTCAGAATGTTGATAGCTCATGAGCAGCTCTCTCACTCACTTTCAATAGCTTTATCCTGGTCATGTTCACTTTGCATCCGCAGCCTATCCCAGTAACAACAAGCCAGTCCATCACAGGACACCACGCAAACAACACATTCACACTCTCAATCACACCTACGGGCAATTTAGCCTCGCCAGTCTGCCTACCTGCATGTTACTGAACAGCAGAAGGAAACCGGTGAACCTGGAGAAAACCCACACGAACACAGGGAGAACATGCAAAACCCGAGCTCAGGATTGAACCCAGGACGCTGGAGCTGTGACGTGGCAATCGGGGAAATGTGCAAGCTCGATATAACCATTGTGGCTGGTTGTTAATAAAATGTGATTAAATAAATTAAGAGACGAGTTCATTGGATGTCTGGGGTACTTAAACATGGAGGAAACTTAAGGAATGGCTATGCTGACTTGAAGGTCATTATCATACCTGTCAACATTGGGATTTGAAAATAAGGGAAATCCAAGGAAATCTTATTAAAGTGAAATAGGTATTCCATAACTGAATAGTATATTGTGAACATGGAATGATCAGGACAGGTATCTGAAGTAAAAACAGTATGTAAAGGGTATTTGACACGAAACCCCTGCGATCAGGACAGGTATCTGAAGTTACTGTATACAATATAAAAGGTATTTGACACAAAACCACTGCGATCAGAAGAGGTATTTGAAGTAAATGGCTTTTCCCAAACTGCGCATGATCGGTGACCTATGCAGATTCTCGAAATAAAAAAAAGGAGAAATACGGGAAAATATTTAAACGGGATGATAGCGGGATAGAATGGTAAAATACGGGAGAATCCCGGGAAAAACGGGAGGGTTGACAGGTATGGTCATTATAGCACATGGAGAGGCAGAAATCACTTGTTTCATATATACATATTTCATAGATAAAAATGGCATACCTTAATGATGCATTATGTCAGCATAAATTTAAATGATTGATAGACTTCAGGTGCAAAAAGTTTCTCTATCCTTATCCATATATATATATATATATAGATAGATAGATAGATAGATATAGATAGATAGATAGATAGATAGATATAAAGTGGAGTGCACTGTGTGTAGTGTGATCTGTGACATGTCTGTGTGTTTGAGAGCATCCTTAATACTGCTAAATGTCAAGAACATGACTCAAAGCAATGCAATGAAACACTACCCTTCTTTCTCTTCTCTCTCGTACCCACGTTACATTAGATGCTGCAGGAGTAAACAAGCATGCTGGTTATTTTCTATGACACAACACAGACCAAACTAGCAAATACAGCAAAACTGCTGCAAACATGCGTTTGGACTAGGTGTAGCTTCCTGGTTGTAGTAAAAAAAATATATATAAAAAATTTTTTTAAAAAACCGACCTCTTTTATGAAGTCTTCCTCCGTCTCTCGTCTAGCTGTCATCTTGAAACCGGATTAGAAAAAGGTTTTAACTGCACGCTTGTTCTCCACGTCTGATAAATAAATAGATAAATAAATAAAAATACACAGCCGCGTGCGCGCGCTCTTTGCGTCATGACGTATTGGAGTCCGGCTGCACACTGCCACGAGCACGCGCCTCCCCGGTGACGTCATGTGCACGCGTTGCAAAATGCAGCTAAGCGGGCAGATATTGTTTTGGTAACTTTGGGATTTCTATATCAACAAATTTAAGGTGCTCTTAAAGTAAAAATTGTCTTCTTTAGTGTTATGGACTCCAATATAATATCATGTCTAGAAAAAAAAGCTTTGCTCTACAGCATTGCTTTGCATGTACCTAAGACTTTTGCACAGTACTGTGTGTGTGTGTGTGTGTACATAT
>CM040455.1:29373773-29385222 GCA_022758105.1 Pangasianodon gigas
CGGATTTTTATTTTTAGATTCTGTCTCTCACAGTGGAAATGCACCTACGCTGAAAATTGTAGACCCCTCCATGATTTCTAAGTAAGAGAACTTGCAAAATCACAGGGTGATCAAATACTTATTGACCTCACTGTATATATATATATATATATATATATATATATATATATATATATATATATATATATATATATATATACACACACACACACATAGTACTGTGCAAAAGTCTTAGATACATGCAAAGAAATGCTGTAGAGCAAAGATGCCTTCAAAAATAATGAAACTAAATGTTTGTACATTAAAAAAAAATACTATAAAGAGCAGTAAACAGTAATAAATGAAACAAAGTCAATATTTGGTGTGACGATCCTTCGCTTAAAAAAAAAATTAGTAGTTTCAGGTACAGTGTGTGCAGTTTTATAAGGAAATGAGCTGTAGGTTTTACTGAGCATCCTGCAGAAGCAGCCACAGTTCTTCTGGAGACTTTGACTGTCACACTTGCTTCTTATTTTTGAAGAAAAACCCAGCAGCCTTCATTATGTTTTTTTGTCTGAAAAGTGTCACTTATGTAATCTGCTGCTTTCTTTACTGACATACAAACATTTTTCTGTAACATTTAATTTTGTGCTGGAAAACTAATGTTTGGAAATCTAAAATGTTTTGGTACTGAATCAATAATGTAGAAGTCATAAAATCAAAATCTATAACAAAGTTTGTAATAAAAAAAAAATAGGCCTAAGTAGTGCCTAAAAATAGTGCCTAAGACTTTTGCACCGTACTGTACATACACACACACACACACACACATACATATATATATATATATATGTGTATGTGTGTGTGTGTGTGTATAATTCTGAAAAATTATTCAGAAAATGTTTCAAAAAATTATTATTTATTATTATTATTATTATTATTATTATTATTATTATTATTATTATTATTATTTTATTATTCAAAAAATTTTCAGAATTCTTCTGAAAAAGAAATCTAATCTGATGAGTCGTCATGTACTAGGTTTGTACGCATGTACGCATTCCCCATCCCACCACCTTTAATGTGCTTTACCAGCCGACAAAGTTCAAGTGAAAAACAAATAGAAATCTTTTAGGGGAAAACAGAAAAAACTTACAATTGCATAAGTATTCACACCCTTTTCTAATGGGGCATATGACTGCTCAGCATCACATTCAAACTCATGTTTAAAAGTAATTATCATACACATATCATCAATGAAGTAATTCTGATTAACCCCAAATAAAGATCAGCTGTTTCCGTACGATTTTCTTGACATCTCGGTTTCATCCAGCTGCTGGTGCCGTGATCTGCATGGCACAGAATGCCAGCTGGAAAACCAATCACAGTAGAGGAAAAACATAAAATGTAATTCCAAGGCAATATTGCTTTTCAATTCTGGCATGAGGACAATGTGCCACACTGAAGAGGGAAAAAAAATAAAATAAAAACAACAGAACAAAGCTTCACTGCACTGCTCATTATCTCTTCAGTGAAAAATAATCAGCAGACGTTGCTTTTTTAAAAAGGAAAACACTGCCTTTGTGACAGATGTGAATGTCATTCCCTGTTGCATTGCATTTCACTTTCATCAGTGTGTTACAGGCTTGCTGTTTCTTCATTCCTACTGCACTGAATCCTTAATCAGGTTTTCAGAATTATTTATAAAACATGTGTCGTGGAAATAAAGAAATAGAGGTAAATAAATTCAGCAGACAAGATTGAGCAGAAGAAGCAAGAGTATAAAATTTATTGCTGCAGCAAGACGTCTTCAGTATGCATTACAAAAGTCCTGCACCCAGAAGAGGTGCTTCCCCTTTCTGGTGCTCCCTTTTATCCACTGTTTTTCATCCCTTTAGAGCATTTTATCACCTTTTATGGACATAATTACACAAGGTTCTAATTCTGCCTATTATTGTTAAGTGTTTTGCTCTAATTTTACTGGTTATGCTTCCGTGCGTCATTCTTTTACTCCCAGTTACCAGGCATTGGCATATTCTTCTTCTTCTGTTTTAGCTGACTTTTGGAACACTTTGTGCTAACGATAACAAGAACTGGGCTTATTTCACTTCTTGTTTTCCTCCTTGAGCAACAGCAACTGTTTTCATAAAACATAAAGACATACAAACTAATGATACATGCAAATAAAATTTTCCACTACACATGAAAGTGTTAATATGACTAAAATGAATAGTTTAATTTTAACACAATATTTTTAAAACATGATTGTGCTTAATGACAAGTTGAAAGCATTTATGTAAAAAAAATGTAAAAAGTAATAATTATAAAGCATAAAAGGTTATATTAACAATTATTTTTGTTACAGTAAACACTAAGGGCTTCCCTATTGCTTGAGTGGGAAATATTAATAATTGGGTATACAATCATTTTGCCCAGTCTTTTGAAGGGTTTCAAAACACAAAGTATCACCATATATAACTGGTGAGACCTTTATTAACAGCATAGTTCAGCTCACACTTGAAGGTAAGAGCAAACGTAAGGTTCCCCTCAGTGGTGCAAATATTCATGGTATTTAAGGCTGCTATACTCTCTGAATACTCTGTCACATTTAGAGCACTGGTAAGGCTTCTCTCCAGTGTGTATTCGCAGATGCTCTTTAAGGCTGTGGGACTGAGTGAAACACCATCCGCACACAGAGCAGCGGTACGGCTTTTCCCCAGTGTGTATCCTCTGGTGCAGCTTAAGGTGACTGGATGTTCTGAATCCTTTGCCACAGGTGGAGCAGCAGTAAGGCTTCTGTCCAGTGTGCAACAGCTTGTGCACTTTAAGATGTGATGACTGAGTGAAAGACTTGCCGCACTGAGAGCAGTTGTAAGGCTTGACTCCGGTGTGCACCCTCTGGTGGGTTCGCAGATGTGTTGACTGTGAAAACTGTTTTCCACATAGGTCACAGTGGTAAGGCTTTTGTCCAGTGTGTAGCCTTTGGTGTACTATAAGACATGAAGAACTTAGAAATGTCTTATCACATTGAGAGCACTTGTACGGTTTTTCCCCAGTGTGTATTCTCTTGTGAATTTTAAGGGACAAAGAATGTCGGAACTGTTGACCACACTCTGAGCACTGATTCGTCTTTTGAGTATGTGCATACTTATGCCTCTGTAAACCTAATGAGCTTGAGAATTGTTTTCCACACTGTTTGCAACGCAAACACTCCTCACGCGCTTTAATATTTGACACCTGCGAATTGTCGGACTGAGAGTTGCCGTAACACTTTACATTGGTGTGCACTATCTGGTGTCTCTGTAGTTGTGTACCTTGTGAGAAGGTTCTTCCACATTGTGTGCACTGGTAAGGCTTCTCCCCAGTGTGCACTCTCTGGTGAATCTGCAGGCCTGATTTCTGTCTAAACATTTTCCCACATTGTGTGCAGTGGTAAGGCTTCTCCCCAGTGTGCACTCTCTGGTGAATCTGCAGGCGTGATCTTCGTGTAAACATTTTTCCACACTGTGTGCAGTTGTAAGACTTCCCTTTTGCATGCGCTCTCTGATGCCTTCTCAAGCTCGATGAACTACTGAAACTCTTGTTGCACTGGCTGCACTGATACGTCCTTTGTCCCATTTGAAGTACAGTATGTTTGCCTCTATGATGTAATGCAAAGGAGCCCTTCACAAACTTAACTTTTCTAAGGCTCTTTCGTTTGATCATTTGTTCTTGAGAGGTAGGTTGATCCCATTCGTCAGAAGATGACTTGCTGGACTCGCCTGCAATTTCATGAGAGAAAAATAACTTTTAAACTTTTAAATACTCTTCGTGCCCAACAATAATTCACAAATGGGCTGCAATTTGCAAATTACTGCCAGTTTGGCCACTGAATTCCTTTTCAACAATTTCTTAGCAGCAAGGTCTATAGACAATACATGACACACAAAAAAAGATCCAAAATTTTATGCAGGGATTGACATTAACCTTTTTTGGGGGTAAATCTATGTTTTACTTGTGTGATGACCAAAATCACTCGTCAATAAAGCATTAGCAAATGAATGCTGTATTGCATAAGTTTAGCAAAATGTTACAGTTTGCATTGATCTAGTTATAATATGTGTAAGAAAGAGTGAAAAAAGAGACAGAAAATAATATAGTCTTCTATTAATTCCAGCTCTTCTGATTCAGGAGAGAGGGACAAAAAGGAGCAGGAAGAGAGAGAGAGAATTATTCACTACTTATTTATTTTAGCTTCTCTAGCTAAAACATGTCACGAATGTCTAGTAACATTTTACAAATGAAAAGAATTGCCTCGAGGGGACGGCTGAACGCATTTAGGGCCACTAGGTGATATTGGATGAGAGTTTGGATGAGAGTTTTGTGTGGTTCTTGTTGGGTAGGTGCTGCCTGGGCCATCAACAGCTGCTCCAAGCCACAGAGAGCAGGGGAATGGAGAGATTCCTCTGGGATTTCTAGGGTTAGGGTTAGCTCCATTGTGCCTGCTCTCATTAACTGGGGTTCCTGTTGAGAGAATTGGCATGGACCTCATTGGGCCATTAGACCCAGACTAAAAGACTAGAACATATGATGGTACCGCTTTGTATTAGTTCTCACCAATCAGTGTTGCGGAGTGTTACATAGTGTTCATGATGATGCATGAAACTGAGATAAGTGGCCTGAACCCCTGTTATTTGTAACTGACATAAGAAATTTGCCTGTAAACATCAGTTTGCCCTGAGAGATCAAGTTCTCGTTTTACTACCCATGTCAAGGTCTAAATTACTCACCAAGGCAAAGGTCGTTCAAGATCACAAAACAAGTTGAAAATGAGATAAGGCAAACAGATGCACTACAGCGGTGAATCACTACAAATTTACCAGTTCAAGCTCCTAAACCCATAAAGGGAGGCCAGACATTCACAAATGACCCAAAATACCACATCTACCTTTACTTACAATGCACCCCACAGACTTTATGAAATTTATGACAATTTATAACAATTTGCATTCAGCTCCACAATACAACCATTATGTACTCACTGGAGGAAATAAAATCACTGCTGTTGTATTCATGATCATAAGCTCCGCCTTCTGGTTCCCCCTCAGCTGTTGCTTTTCTGGCTTGTATTTTCCTACAATCCACCAGTCTCACAGAACACATCTTTAACTGAGCATGCAATGTCTGCTGGTCTCCATAAAAATTGGATTTACCTGGAACTTAGACACACAAACAAGATGTCTTCAAAAGACGAAGAGGACACTAAAGCAAAACTGGCAGATTACACTTTCGTTACATTAGGGTGTAATATCATCATGTTCATGTTTCTAATCATAATTACCTCCAGTAGGAAAATTTCCTTCTGATGTTTTTTTTGCATTCAGTCCCTGTATTTTCCTGAAGTCCACCAGTTTCACTGTACACATCTGTAACAGAGTTTGTTCTGTGTGCTGAGCTTCACCATTACACCACAAAGCCTCTGAGATAAGACTGGGCACATCCTCCACATTCTGCAGTTGTTGCATTTCTGGGATTATCTCTGCCTCTTGGCAGAAACAGGGCACGTCCTTAAGCTGTTGCTTTGAGACAAACACAAAAAACTCATTTAAAATACAAACCTGGAATTTTTCAAGGAAACATTTGTATTTTTAGATCCCTCTGCTGCATGTAAGGCGTAAGACCATTGCAATGAATACACAATCTTCCCCTTCCTGCCAGGCGACGCCACTTCTCCTGTTAAAATTATGTGCTTTATGGATTGCCTTTTACCAAAAAAGCGCAGACATTAGCAGCTCGCTTTCAGATGGGGTGATTTTGGGGTCAGAAAAACTTGTGAAAAACAAGCAAAATCCATTGGATGAAGATTTGCTCCTCTCTCATTCAGCGGATTAGTGGAATCATTGAGTTCAGGCTTGGGCAGTGGAGTCCAAAGTGAGAGAAGTGTAGTATTTGCAATACCTTTACACCAGGTCACTTTTTTGTTTTTCTCTACTCGCCTTTTGTGCTGGATTTTGGAGATTTTGGAGCTATCCTGTGTAGCTTAGAACTACAATCCGAGCCAAAGATTTTAAATGACAAATTCTGTGGCCAATGTCAAATCCTTATTCTTCTACAATTATATGTGTTGTTGAAATAATACAAGGGTAAATCCACAGAAGCAATCAATGGTTTAAAAAAAAGCAACATTTTAACAACTCAATGAGGATGCCACTACTACTAACAAGTCTAGTCCTTCTTGTTACTAATTTGTCTCAAATACCCTTAAAATACAGGGTGTCCCAAAAGTCTCCATACATAGGGGACTATGTACGCCAGCACCACGTCAGTTGTTCCTTCATCAGTGGATGTTCATGGACGTCCACTTCCCGGCTGGCCCGAAACACTTCTCGGCTGACCCGAAACACCCCCCGGCTGGCCCGAAACACTTCTCGGCTGGCCCGAAACACTTCTTTTTTTAATTTGTTAATAAATTTGGCGACAGTGTCATGTGTGAAGTGCTCGCCATGTTTCCTGTTAAAGTCCATCGCAACCTTGCAACAGCTTCCCGATCCAGCCATGAGAATGATTTCAACACCTTCTTCTTTTGTCAAAGGCGTTCTTAAAGGCTATCCAGTGAAAAAAAAATATAATATAAACTACACATGAAAATTTTAGAAGATGTTTTGCTAAAAGTGTTCATTTCTCCTACGTACGGAGACTTTTGGGTCACGCCGTAGATTTCAAACAGGGAGGAAGCTACCGAAGAAAACTATTTCAGACCTCTGAATTTGCTATGTGGGGGATAAAAGCCAGGTTCTGCTCACAGTACTTTCAGCATTATTATTATTAATTTTTTATATTCTACCTATTTCTGAATACTGTATTTGTATTACTGTAGTTTTAATGTGTATTATTTAGCCAGCACACTTTCCATCTCCTCCCCTGACTCCTGTCACTGAGGTGAACTCAGACACTTTCTGTTAGGAAGAAGCTGCCAAATTCATAAATAAATGAAAATAAAAATGCTTTTAACAACCACTAAAGCCAGCAGTTAGTGTTTAGTGCTGTATTTGAAAGTTGCTCATTATGCTTGTGTAATTTAGTGGTTTCAGTGGTGTATTGCCAGAGCCTGCAGTCACTAGCTTGTTGTGTGAATTCAGTATATACTGATTAGCGCCTCATTACAGACTGGATAAAAGCCTGGATAAAAACTAGTGAAGGAGTGAGGAAATTTGTTTATCACCCAAATGATGAGTTTTTCATTCTCTCATATTCGAATGCAATTTGGAAAGAAAAAAAATGTTGGAAACTTGATAGCTCCTAGCTTCCGCAATAGCACTATATGTAGCTTCCTGACAAAAATAAAACGCCGAAAGAAACTCACCTCTTTTCATGGTGTACAGTATTTCTCCTCCTTGACCTCCACTATTAGAAATAACACACATGTAGGAACCACTGAGTCTCTAATGTTTCCTTGGAGTAACTGTAACGTGTCAGTTATAAATAGTGACACCAAACTCAGCCACATCCTGCGTTTGGAAAAAGCGATAGCAAACTGAAAGTTTCACTTCTTCTTCTTCTTCTTCTTCTTCTTCTTCGGGTTTTATGGCGGTTGGTAAACAAATTTATGGTGTATTTCCGCCACCTACTGTCCTGGAGTGTGGACCATCAACATTGAGGAAAAGAAAGAGGAAAAAAAACCTCTCATATACTAAATTCTTTTAGTCAGATTTGTTGCTTTTAAATAGTCTAACAGAACCTTAGAAACTACTGAATTATTCCTTAACAAATTGCTGTAGTGTTAAGCCACTTAAACCTAAGGACTTAACTTGTTTTGCAAGCCGGCCTCTTTCACTATTATATCCAATCCACTGTAAAAGCACATTCTCCACTGTCCCTGGAAGTCCACATGTGATGTCGTGGCAAAAACACTTCAATTCAAAATAAGAAAAAAGACTTCCAAAGACAAGGGGTTCTGGATGCCAAAAATCAATAGACTTTATTGAATCAAACAGCAAAGCCGAGATGTCTGCAGAGCATCTGATTTACATAGTCATGGCTCATGCTTTTATACAGTTCTAAAACAGTGGTCTCATTGGATGGAGTTTCTCTTTTTTTCTTTTAATCACACACCTGCCTCTCGCCACAATTATTTCACTGTCCCTTTATCTTAGTTTTAACCGTGGCGAGAGGTCAGTCAGTTTATTTTTTTAAAAAAACATTAGCCTTCAAACATTAGCCTTCATTACACCACCTGCAAGGTCACACCCGTTTGTTGTCTTTGATTCACATACACAGAAATATCCTTGCATAAAGTCATTAATGTACTAAATCTCTTATATTTGATTATACTTGCCTATTATTTTTAATTAAGAGTTATCAGAAATGATACCGTGTAGTGTATAAGTAAAACTCTGAAAGCTAAGCACCCGCTTGAATACATGAGGCAATTCAAGGCCATGGCCTGACACAAGACCACACCACAACACTGCTGCACAGATATTGATCGACACAATACTAATCAACAAATAACATTAATAAAGATAACAGAAAAATTCTTCCACAGTGTTACACAAGCCCGTATCATGTTTACCAGTGATATTTAGTGTCTGATTTAATGCACAGTGCCCTATCCGTAGAAGTGAAATAACAGTATCATCCCTTCTACTGCCACAAACTGCTCTCTCGTGCCCTACTACCCTTTGGGTACTATACAGATGTCTTCCCTTACCCTCCTTATCCCACATTTCTTGCCACATTCCCTTTACTGCTCCTTTAATTTCTGATTTGCTTAATGGTATACCTATATCTATTTCTGGATGCTTTAGAGCTTTCGTGCCCATATTGTCTTCTTCTTTTCTTTATCTTCCACCCCTACATGGGCTGGTACCCATAAAAAAATTATTATTCCTTGTTGAAGTAACCTGTATAGAGTCTGAAGAATTTCTAATAGTATGTCTTGTCTTGATGTAGATTTCCCATTCATTGGACTTATAAGACTAGAAAAAGAATCATTTAATGGCTGAATCTCTTCCACCCACTGGCATGTCAACTGAATTGCAATCATTTCTGATGTGTAAACAGATCTATGATTTGAAGTCCTTTTGCTTGTCTTATATTTGAGCTGGGGAATGACCACTGCTGCAGCTGTTCGCCCAGAATCTGGATCTTTTGCACCATCTGTGTACATTTGTAGACAACGGAAATACTTCTGGTCTAAGTATTGCTTCACTACCATCTGCTTAGAGATACGCCTTTGTTTGTCATTAATTTTATCCAGCAACTGGAGATTGACTGAAGGCACTGGAAATAATCAAGGCAGTAAAATTTGCATAGCCACTGTTGGACTAACATCAACATCAATAATACCCATACACTGAGCCTCTTTACCTGCAGACCAACCTGCAGACCATTGATAGTGGATCAAGATGGCCTGAGATGGCATGAGATGGCATGAGATTTTAACAAAGGTAATCTCTCCCGCGAACTCCCCAAATACAAACAGTTCATTAAGTGCCCGATCAGAGAAGGGAATGTACTGGACCACTGCTACACCACCATCAGCGGTGCTTATCGTGCTGTCCCTCGCGCTGCATTGGGTCAGTCAGACCACATCATGGTGCACTTGATTCCGGCATACAGGCAGAAACTAAAACTCTGCAAACTTACTGTGAGGACATCTAAGAAGTGGACCACTGAGGCTGTGGGGGAACTGCAGGAGTGTCTGGACTGTACAAACTGGGAAGTTTTCAGGTCTGCCACCAATAGTCTGGACGAGTACACGGACACTGTGACGTCCTACATTAACTTTTGTGAGGACAGCGTCATTCCATCACGCACCAGGGTGAGTTACAACAACGATAAACCCTGGTTCACAGCTAAACTCAGACAGCTGAGGTCAGAGAAAGAGGCTGCATTCAGAAGTGGGGACAAAGACAAAGAGGCCAAGTACAGATTTAGCAAGGAGGTGAGAAGAGCTAAATCAGAGCATGGTGAGAGAATGGAACAGAAACTCTCAGCCAACGACTCTGCCTCTGTCTGGAAAGGGCTTAAGGCAATCACCAACTTCAAGCCTAGAGCCCACCACTCTGTGAACGACCTGCGCTTGGCCAACAGCCTGAACAAATTTTACTGCCGCTTTGAAAGACAATGGGACATACCTGATATCCCCCCCAGTCATTGATCTGCAGCAGCCCCCCCTCCGATGCTACACCTGGATCACCCACACAGCCTCACACCTCAGTGTCGCCCTCTCCCCAGCCCCTCACACCTCTCTCCATCAAAGAGGGAGATGTGAATAGACTATTTAAATGACTGAACCCCCGCAAAGCCGCGGGCCCGGACGCTGTCTCCCCCTCCATCCTGAAGCACTGTGCCAACCAGTTGTCTCCGGTGTTCACTAACATTTTTAACACCTCACTGGAGACCTGCCATGTGCCAGCCTGCTTTAAAACTTCAGAGATTATTCCAGTCCCTAAAAAGGCGAGGATCACAGGACTTAATGATTACAGACCCGTTGCCCTGACTTCTGTGGTCATGAAGTCTTTTGAGCGCCTCTTCTTGTCCCACCTCAAGGACATTACAGACCCTCTTCTGGATCCCATGCAGTTTGCCTACAGAGCCAACAGATCTGTAGACGACGCTGTAAACATGGCCCTCCATTTCATCCTCCAGCATCTGGACTCCCCAGGATCCTATGCCAGGATACTGTTTGTGGACTTCAGCTCTGCCTTCAACACTATCGTCCCATCTCTGCTCCAAGACAAGCTCTCACAGCTGAACGTGCCGGACTCATTGTGCAGGTGGATCACAGACTTCCTGACAGACAGACGGCAGTTTGTGAGGCTGGGGAAGTATGTATCGGACTCCCGGATCATCAGCACTGGATCCCCCCAAGGCTGTGTCCTCTCTCCTCTGTTATTCTCCCTGTATACCAACAGCTGCACATCTGGACACCAGTCTGTCAAACTCCTGAAGTTCGCAGATGACACCACTCTCATTGGCCTCATCTCTGATGGAGACAAGTCGGCCTACAGAAGTGAGATGGACCGTCTGGTGTCATGGTGCAGCATGAACAACCTGGAGCTCAACGCTCTCAAGACAGCGGAGATGATAGTGGATTTCAGGAAGGACCCAGGCCCCCACCCACCCGTCATCCTCTGTGACACTCCGGTGACCTCTGTTGAGTCCTTCCGCTTCCTGGGAACCACCATCACCCAGGAGCTTAAGTGGGAGCAGCACATCAGCTCCCTCACCAAGAAGGCTCAGCAGAGGCTGTACTTCTTGCAGCAGCTGAAGAAGTTCCACCTCCCCGTGAAGATGATGGTCAACTTCTACACTGCCATCATCGAATCTATTCTCACTTCCTCCATCACAGTCTGGTTTGCTGCTGCCACGGCCAGGGACAAGGCCAAGCTGCAGCGCGTCATCCACTCCGCTGAGAAGGTGATCGGCTGCAGCCTCCCATCACTCCAGGACTTGTACGTCTCCAGGACCCGGAGACGTGCAGCCA
>CM040455.1:29385322-29410647 GCA_022758105.1 Pangasianodon gigas
GATGATGGTCAACTTCTACACTGCCATCATCGAATCTATTCTCACTTCCTCCATCACAGTCTGGTTTGCTGCTGCCACGGCCAGGGACAAGGCCAAGCTGCAGCGCGTCATCCACTCCGCTGAGAAGGTGATCGGCTGCAGCCTCCCATCACTCCAGGACTTGTACGTCTCCAGGACCCGGAGACGTGCAGCCAGGATTTCAGCCGACCCCTCTCACCCCGGAAATGTACCCTTCCAGCCTCTCCCCTCTGGCAAGAGGCTCCAGTCGATCAGGACCAGGACCTCACACCACAAGAACAGCTTCTTCCCCGCTGCAGTCAGCCTGCTGAACAGTGCCCCAATTCCCCCCAGGTGACCCCCCCCCAACCTACTGACAGTCACTCTCCCCTCTGAAGCTGCAATATTTTTTCTATCTCCCATGTACACTCACTTTTTCTGTACATAACTATTATATTTTTAATTTAATATATTCTATTTTGTCTGCTGTTTACATATTTCATATTTATATATAGCATGTTCATCTTGCACCATGGTCTCTTGCACTTTAGTAGTGTTTTACCCTTGTTATTGTGTTGCATTTTTGTATTTTTGTATTCTTCATTTCTGTATCCCCCTTGACTTTATATCTTTGATTCTGTGTTTGCACCTGACATCAAGACAAATTCCTAGTACTGTAGAGTGTCCTTTACTGTACCTGGCAATAAATTGTTTCTGATTCTGATCCAAAGCTTTCCAACTTAGAGCACTCATACTCCCAGCATTTCTCCAGTACTTTCTTACTGAGTGACTGTTTGCTTGTCTTTTACTGATGTCCAATAAACCATTTTTAATTGTAATCATCTCAACGCTAAAGGCATTTCTGCCTTTTCCACTTGTACTGATGCTACTGGTGATGTTCTAAATGCTGCAGATTCTTAATGCCTGAGATTGAATTACATCAATCTTTTTCTTCCATATTGTTGATGATGAGCTATATACGAAACTTCCATAATCAACTGTAGATCTGATTTGTGCACTGTATACTCTCCTTAGTGATTGACGGCTTGCACCCCAGGCTGTCCCTGCCAAACACCGTAAAATATTTATTCCCTTCTTGCATTTGTCAACTATTTTTTGAATGTGTGCCAAATGTCTATTCCGAATACATCCATACTCCCAAAAACCTTACCACTGATACCTGCTCTAATAACTGATCATAGATTTTTAACTTAACTTTAGGACTTTTTTTCTTTCTTGAGGAGCATATTACCTGAGTTTTAGTTACAGAGAATCTAAATCCCCAGCAATCTGCCCACTTTCCAACTTCATCTATTGCCTCCTGCATTCTTTCCTCCACATTTTTACATTTCTTTCTCTCTTCCATAAAGCATATAATGATCATCCGCATATAATGATCTTCCTATCTCAGGCCTATTATATTATTATTATATTAAAAAGAATAGGACTTGAAACACTTCCCTGAGGCGTTCCATAATCAGTTGAATATATATTTGAGTATGTTGCTCCCACTCTCATTTGTATTGTCCTTTCCATTAAAAAACTCATAATCCAGTTATATAATCTCCCCTTTATTCCCATTTTATCTAGTTTAATTAGTAGCCCTTCCTTCCACATCATATCGTAGGCCTTCTCTACATCAAAGAACACGCCCACTAGTACTTCTTTGTTCACTTGCACTTTTCTAATATCAGTCTCAAGACAGAAAACCAAATCCATTGTATTTCGACCCTTCCTAAAACCGTTTTGGTGTGAATTTAAAAGCCCCTTACTTTCCAGAACATAAATCAGTCGAGACATTACCATTCTTTCCATTAATTCGCACAAGTTAGATGTTAAAGCTATGGGTCTGCAGTTCTTAGGATTTGAATGATCTTTCCCAGGCTTTGCTATAGGTACGACAACTCCATGTTTCCAGGAGGATGGAAGCTTCCCTTTTTCCCATACCTTATTAAAAAAAGGCCCAGAATGATGCTTAATGAGCAATCTGAGACATGTTGCAATCTTCACAAGTCAAACGTACAGGAAGTCTACAAAGCAAGGCACTCCCTACATTAGGACTATCAGACCATATGTCCCTGTTTCTGACCCCTGCATACAACCCACTGTTCAGCAGAACCAAGCCAACCATCAGGACAGCGAAAACTGGGACTGAGACTCCAGATTCAGAACTCAGGACTGCTTTGATTGTGCTGATGGAGACATATTTGCAAAAAATGCTGACCATGAGGAACATGCATATACGGGGCTATCCTACATAAACCTCTGCACTGCCAACGTTACAGTCAATCGAAATTCACTCGGCGACAACAACCCCCATCATATGTGGCAAGGCGTGAAGACTATTACAGACTACAAAGGCAACAGTTCCACCCGCCATCCAAAATAGATGACACACTGTCTCACAAGCACAGTGAGTTCTTTTCTCACTTGGATAGAACAAACAATGAACCTACCACCTGGTGCATACAATCTGATGGTGAGCAAGTACCTACCATTCACACCAACCAAGTAAGGCACACCCTCCGGATGCTCAACATCAATAAATCAGCAGGACCAGACAAAGTTTTTTGGATGGGTGCTCAAGATGTTTGCTGATGAACGAGTGTGGCTGTCTTCACACGTATATTCAACCTCTCCCTGTCTCTTGCAACAGTTTCAACCTTCTGTAAATTTTCATCAGGTGGTGCAGACAGCCTGGATGAAATCCACACCAGCCACTAGCTTAAGAAAGTCCTCGGCATCGTCAGGGACCTGTCCCACCTTGGACACTGCCTGTTCATCCCCATGCCATCAGGGAGATGCTTCAGGCCCATCCACATACACACAACAACACAAGGAACAGCTTTTTCCCCAGCACTGTTGCTGATCTTCCTGGCCCATAGGTCACACCAAAGCTGATCTTTCTGGTCCCACAGTCACACCAAAGCCACCCTACCACAGTCCCTGCCCTTGATGTAAATCTTTTTGCATGACCATCAGAATATGCAGTTTCATCAGAAGTAAGATGACTGAAGAATCAGGAGACCAAGAGCCAAGTTATAATAAAAGAGATGGTTTATTGCGTGCATGAAGACAACCTGGGCATTCTATAGCCTAAACGAAAATTGGGCGGAGTAGGCTTTTATACTGATTTGTGCATGCAAGAGGATCATTTACATAATGCCCAAGCCTAAGAGAGGAGAAAAACATGAGCAAGGGCAGAACATCATGACCAAAGGAACAGACACTTGTAAATCATGACTGAACAAAGACAGTTACAGAAATCACATTAAATTGAATTGATCTTAAAATGAATAAATCATGTATCCATTAACAAATAATCATGGAAAAATGTCAAATAATCCCACAATTCCCCAATTTGAACGACCCTAAAGACGTTCATTTTAAGCAAGCTTAAACTTCCTGTACTATCCTACATACCGTAATCACTGGTCAGGTGATTACCCATCTACATATCCAAAAAATAAGGATAAACACCCAGTGCAGTACTGTAGGTGTCAGGTGACATACCCTGGTCCCATTCTCATTGTTTACATGACTTTTATACACCTGGCGTTGATGTAGCATCTACACAATGGTATTTGCATTAATCTATCTTGCACAATCTGTATTCTATGATTGCTGACACATCCTACTACATATTGCACATGTAAACATGGTCCTAAAGTCATCAATATATCTACTATGTCTGCACTACCTCATCTTCACACTGACTGTTTTGCACTAAAAACTGTATATTATATATATATATATATATATATATATATATATATATATATATATATATATATATATATATATATATATATGTATATTATATTTCTTCTTCTTTTATGTTATATAATGTGTTTTTATTTTGTTTTCGAATATACTGTATGTGGCATCATGTAACTGCATGTTGGTCAGATTGCTACTAAACTCAATTCCGTTGCTTGTTCAATGTCAATAAACCAATCTTAATCTTAAATCTATAGTTATAGTTAATCTGTTCACACACGCACACACACGCACACACACACACTCACACACATGATCTTATTTATTTACATTCAACTCAACCCCAGTCCATCACCTATTACTTCAAAGGCAAGGCTCATGTGGGCTTATAGATTTCTTTATTCAAAAAATAATCTTAATCAATTAAATGTATTTTTCAACATAGAAGAATTTTTGACCAATATACTCAACACTATTCATAATATCCTTTTATGTTGTCATGTTTTAGGGTTTGTGTCACATCTGTACATTATAATCTTTTCATACCTTTTTTGTAGCTCAACTTTTTAATCAAAATGGATCAATTTGTAATTATTCTGAATTTTTATTAAAACATGGAATTCCTGTTACTCCAAAAGAGTTTGCCATTGTGGCTGATGCAGTACCACAGGGAGTTATTATGCTTTTCAAAGGCTTTTGTCCTGTGACTCTTTCTTTTCCATTTGTGGACATGTGTGAAGTATTTAGAGGTAAACATTGTCTTTCTTCTAATTCAAAAAATAACATAACATCAGAGTTTTGTTTCAGGAAGAACTTGTCTCCATTCCTTATGTGATTTCATACAGGAATGGGATTGTAGACGCTATTCCTCAGAAGAAGATATGATCCTTACCGCACAAATTTCTTATAACTAATAAAGTGAAAGAAGTAACATTTAAACTAATTTATAGATTTTGTGCTGATAAGTGCTCTCTTAAAAGACTTACACAAGATATCAACATAATTTGTTCATTTGTTTGGATAAACCAGAAAGCTCCTTACATTTGTTTTGGTGCTGGACCCACACGTTAAATTCTGCTCTGACATTCTTGAATTCATTCAGTGTTATGTGAACCCCAAATCTGTTTTTATTTATAGAAATGTAATTTTTGGTGTTATGGAATATGAAAAAAGAAATGGTACCTTTTTCTTTATAACTGTTATATTTTTAATTAGCAAAGCACCATATTCATAAATGTAAATTTAAAAAGTGCAAACTTCTCTTTTTGGTCTTCAAATGTGAGCTTAAAAGTTATTTTGAGTATTTCACAATCAGAAAACTTGAAAGCAACAAGAACTTTTGCTGTGTACAAAGACCTGGGGATCAGCTGGGACTAATATTAGTGTCTGGGAACAACTTTATATATTTTAAAGACTTTTTATTTATTTATTCTTTCCCCCTGTTCTCCTGGCTTGTTGATATTGTGTTACTGTG
This sequence comes from Pangasianodon gigas, assembly GCA_022758105.1. Taxonomy (NCBI): domain Eukaryota; kingdom Metazoa; phylum Chordata; class Actinopteri; order Siluriformes; family Pangasiidae; genus Pangasianodon; species Pangasianodon gigas. The sequence continues at coordinate 29,390,514 of CM040455.1, forward strand.
TTCTTATTGGCATCATTTTTTAAAAAAAAGAAGAAAAAAAACCTTGTGAAGTTATCTACGCGGCGAACTGAGCGGCGCTACCGTTAACGCATGCGTGGTACAGACTGGGCCGCTGCGTCTCTATAGTAACAAGAGTAACTGCGGAAATGCAGTAACAGGGACAGGAAGTAAAAGCAACTGGTTGAGTATTAAGTCAAATTAAAAGTTTTACGGCTCGAAGAACAACGAAAATGATCATAACCATATTTAAAATTGGTCAGAAGATATTTATAATGTCAAAAATGGAAAATTCATAACATATATGCATTTAAATAATTAAATTAAGTATTTAAAACGCCATGTAAAGGACAGGTAGCATAATAATAAGCTTTTTTTTTTTAAAGAATATAGCTAGCGATGAAACATTTTTGTATGACAGTTTATTTTGAACTTTTATTTAAGTATGCATAAGTTAAGAGATTATTATATGTGCACAAGTTTGCATAAATATTATCATTCTGAGGAATCCATTTTAAATGTCTTGCATAGGAATATTCTGCACGGTTTTATCTTAATGTTCACTTTCTGAAGGTTCAGGAGCAGAAAAAGAGAAACACGTCAGTAACCAATAAAAACAGTTCAACTTTCATTCCTTTTACATTGTCCAAAAAAATGTTGGTCCATGCTCTACAGAACACAATTAATACAAAGTTAATTTAATTAGGATTAGAGAATATTTAAAGTTTATTTATTTGTTTATTTTATTTTTTATTTTTTGATGTTATTTTCCTCGTTTCTTATCTATTTATTATGTGTTTTAATGCTATGTATGCTTATTGCGTTCGGATTATTATTATTATTATTATTATTATTATTATTATTATTATTATTATTATTATTTGCGCTATGAGAGTTTTATTTTGACATCCTTTCGAAATTCACCCGGAAGTAAAAGCCGCTAATTTGCCTATTGTTGCTGTTAGAGATTCAGCTTGCTCCAGACCAGAAGAGGAGAAATACATTGTAAAAAGAGGTTAGTTTTCGGAGGGTTTTTTTTCTTCTTCTTTCAGGAAGCTACACATACGGGTTGAATGAGTGTCGGAAGCGTGGAACTTTTAATTTTTTAATAATCTTTCTTCTATCGTATGCTTTGTGTTTGTCCCCCAGCAGCTGCTTTAAGGCGTGCAGAGGCAGAGATGCAGCTGCAGGATGTGGAGGATGTGCTGCAGATGCAGCTGCAAGATGTGGAGGATGTGCCCAGTCTCATCTCAGAGGCTTTGTGGTGTGATGGAGAAGCTCAGCACACAGATCAGACTGTGTTAAAGCTGTGTGCAGTGAAACTGGTGGACTTCAGGAAAATACAGGGACTGAATGCAAAAATAATATCAGAAGAACATCTTCTTACTGGAGGTAATTATGATCAGAAAGATGTTCATAATGATATTACACATATACATATCCCAGAATGACTATAGTGTCAATTTTGCTTTAGCAAGCCTTTTATTTATTTATTATTATTTTGTTAATATAGTTTCTTTGTGTTTCTAGTTCCTGATAAATCCAGCATGTTTGATGCAGACCAGGAGACACTGCAGGCTCAGTTAAAGATGAGTTCAGTGAGACTGGTGGATTACAGAAAAGCAAACGCTGAGACTGAACCTCAAGATGAGGCTCATGATCATGAATACAGCAGCAGTGATTTTATATCTTCCAGTGAGTATATGATGGTTGTATTGTGGACACAAATGCAAATGGTCATAGTTGCCTAAAGTATGTGTAGAGGGCACTGTAACTGAAGTTAGATGTTGGATTTTGGCAAACTAACGATTTCTAATCTCACTATGAACTTGGGAGCCTGGTACGCTATGTCATTTTCCATAAAGAAGCATTTGAACAAACCAAAAATAGTTTCTCAGCAACTACTTTTCAGATCAAGTAGATGTTTTACATGTTGCTTCTTCGAGGTAGTCCTGGGGATCGGGAAAAACCGCCATCAGCACACAGCATTCATTAGGCATGCAGCAAAATTTGCCAGACTGTTTCTGCCCTAAGAAACCTCACTGCAAACTCATCCGTCTGTTACACAAACCATCAACGGGTCTTAATTAAGCTTACATTTCTGCTAACATTGTCTGAAACAACATTTAGAGATCACGTAGGCAAAAAGGCAATTAAAATATTTCAGACAAGCCAAATCATACAGCTGATTTAAAAAAAAAAAAAAAAGTCCAGTGAAATGTTAGGCCAGCAAACATGTGGACTAAATGAGTTGATGACAATTTTGCTTTAGCAACCTTTTCTTGTTTTGTAAAATATGTTTACTTTACTGTGTTTTTAAGTTCCAGATAAATCCAGCAGGTCTGATGGAGACTTTTTGATGTTTGATCAATTATTTTTGACAGTACAGCTAATACAGTCCAACAAAATGTTAGGGCGGTGATCATATTGACTAAATGAGACTAAATTTTGCTTTAGCAAACCTTTTTTCTTTTTAAAATGTTTTCCTTGTGTTTCAGGTAAATCCAGCCAGTTTGATGGCGACCAGCAAACACTGCACGCTCAGTTAAAGATAGGTTTGGTGAAACTGGTGGATTGTGGAAAAATACAAAGCAGAAAAGCAACAGCTGAGGGCGAACCAGAGGACGGAGCTTATGATCATGAATACAAAAACGAATACATTTCTTCCAGTGAGTACACAATGGCTTTCTTGAGGATCTGAAGCATATGGTCATAATTTCTTAAAGTATGTGGAAAGTGCATTGTAACAGAAGCTGTAACTGATTACTTCCCAAGAAACCTCACTATGAACTTGACAGTCTGTTACTCAAACCATCAACAGGTCTTTAAAAAAGCTTACATTTCTGTTGCATTTATCTGAACTATATTCAGCAAATTACATCTAGAGATCATGTACTGAATTATTTTTGACAGACCAGACTGTACAGCTAATACAGTCCACTGAAATGTTAGAGCGGTGATCATATTGACTAAATGAACTATAGATTGTGAACACATGTCTAGTTTTTACAAACCATAGTAAACTCCAATGAAAATTTTGCTTTAGCAAACCTTTCTTGTTTTGAAGATATTTTCTGTGTGTTTCTAAGTTCCAGATAAATCCAGCAGGTCTGATGGTGACCAGAAGACACTGGAGGATCAATTAAAGATGAGTTTGGTGAAACTGGTGGATTGCGGAAAAATACAAAGCAGAAAAGCAAGAGCTGAGGGCGAACCAGAGGACGGGGCTTATGATCATGAATACAAACACAGCGATTTTATTTCTTCCAGTGAGTATTTAGTTGTTGTATTTTGGATCTGAATGCAAGTGGTCATGATTTAATAAAGTATGTAGTGTGCATTGGAAGTGAAGTTAGATTCTGGCAAAATGATTCATTTCCAAGAAACCTTGGCATGAAATTTTTTTTTTTTTTTTTTTTTGTGTGCACAAAGTTGGTTGTCCATGGCTACCCAAAGGTTGCATGCAGTGACAGATGGTGAGGTCTAAAAGTTGTCCTGGTAGATCACAAGATCTTGACATGGGGATGTGTCTCCAGGCATGTACAGCAGCTCAGGTTTGCTGGGATTAAATTTCAGCTGATGAGCTGCCATCCCTGATGAAATGTCTGCCAGACTTACTCAGATCCGTGCAGAAACATGGGTATGGGAAGGAGGAAAGGAGAGGATGAGTTGAGTGTTGGTGGTATAGCAATGGTATGAAAACCCATGTGAGGATATATCCAAGAGAGCGGGTATAGAGGGAGAACAGAAGAGGACCAAGCACTGAGACTTGTGGGACACCAGAGGAGAGTCTGAGTGGAGCAGATGTGGATCACCTTCCATGTCACCTGATAGGTAGGTCCCTCAAGGTAGGAAGAAAACCACTGCTATGCTGTGTTACAAATTCCAAGGCTCATGAGGATAGACAGGAGAGTCTTATGATTGACAAGGTAGCCTGCATGCGTGTCGAGAATGCCCGTGGGGCTAGAGACAGCCCAAAGGGTAGAACCTTGAATTGGTATGCCTGTCCCAGGAGGGCAGACTTCAAGAAGAACCTGTGTTCTGGGGCAATGACTGTTGGACAACTTTAACATGCCAAAGCGAAGACTTCAGGAACCACTTCAATCCTCTAATATCACCAAGAAAATACATTGAACACCTTGGTCTGAATTGCAGGGTATACTTTTTCAACCACTCCTCCCTTCAAGAGGGAACAAACTTCTTTGGTCAGAGCAGCAAATTTCTCTGGGTCTGAAATTGGCAATGATGGTGGAATTGGAGTTTGTACCCCTGCAACAAGGTCATCAGGACCCACTGATCTGATTTAGTAACTGTCTAACAGGTGAAGTTTTCAGCCGTGAAACCCAGTGGTACTGGCAAACCCCACTCTTCACTTGTGGGCTCCCAGTGGTTTACTGCAGCACTGGGCAAATCAGGGGCACTGATACAGCATCCAGGGTTTTGGGCAGCTGATACAGTCCAGTGATATGTTAAAGTGGTGACCATATGGACTAAATGAGCTGTAGCTTGTGAATGAAATGTCCAGTTTTCATGCTAAACTTGGCAAATTGCAATATTGCTTGAGCAACCTTTTCTTCTTTTGAAAGTGTTTTCTTTGTGTTTCAGGTAAATCCAGCATGTTTAATGGAGATCAGCAAACATTGCAGGCTCAATTAAAGATGAGTTCGGTGAGACTGGTGGATTGCAGAAAAATACGAAACAGAAAAGCAACAGCTGAGAGTGAACCAGAAGATGAGACTTATGATTATGAATCCAAGAACAATGATTGTATTCCTTCCAGTGAGTATATAGCAGTTGTAATGTGGATCTGAATGCAAATGGTTATACTTCTCTGAAGTATATGGGGTGCAATGGAAGTGAAGCTAGTGTGGGTCAGATTAACTGGATTTAAGATGTAGTAGTCTAATAGAATGGGAGCTTGTTTTGTATTTCAGCCCATTTTAGCTTAAGCAGATAGAGCGTTATTAATTTCAGCAACATTTAAAGCAACAAAAAAAGGTTGTCCAAATCTGAAAATAATATAATTTTCCACTTACCCCAAACATTGTTGCTCAGTCATTTCAGATGTTTGCTACTTCAGCATTTTACTGGAGCTACAAGTCTTGTCTACAAGTCTGTACTTGTCTGTAAACAAGTAAACAAAGCTTGTTCCCTATAATTACCCTGAAGTTTATGATTGTCCTAAAAGTTGTCACACGTGGCTTAGAAGACATTGTTTGGCTTACTATTTGTACACGAACATGTGTATTAAATACAGACGAAATTCAAAAATAATGTAGTTAACCATTTTATACATAAAATGTCTATAAAGAGCAGAAAGCTGCACTAAACTAAACAAAGTCAATAGACCTGGCTTAACAGCCATTTACCTTTGAAGGTGCATCTGTAGTCTCAGGAACATTTTGTGTAGTTTTTATCAGATATTAATAGAATTTAGAAATCAGATATTAATTTTATTCTAAGCATCTTAGAGAATCTGCCACAATTCGTCTGGGGACTTTGACTGTTGCACTTGCTTCTGTATTTGCAGATAATCCCTGACAGCCAGCATTCATTTTTCTGTATGAAAAGTGTTCCATTATGTAATATGCTGCATTCTTTACTGACATTTAATTTTAATTCAAAAATTATGTTTGGAAATCTAAAATGTTTTTTTTACTGACCCAGTAATGCAGAAGTCATAAAATAAACATCTAGACAAAATGAAGTTTAAAAAAAATAAAAAACTGAATGAAAAAAAAATGAGTACTTTATATACACTCAGATTAGAATTAATTATAATGAGAGACACTTTTAACTATATATCATGCGTCGTAAAGTTTCTAACCCCTGGGGATATGGAAGGTTTTTCTTAACATTTTTTTAAAAAAATGAAACGTTATTTCATTGAATGTCTTCTCAAAATTAATTTGACTTTAGCAACCTGATCTTGCTTTGACGATGTTTTCTTTGTGTTTCCAGGTAAAACCAGCAGGTTTGATGGAGACCAGCAAACACTGGAGGCTCAGTTAAAGATGTGTTTGGTGAAACTGGTGGATTGTGGAAAAATTCAAAGCAGGAAAGCAACAGCTGAAGGTGAACCAGAAGACGGGGTTTATGATCACGAATCCAGCTACAGCAATTTTGTTTCTCCCAGTGAGTATATAGTGGTTGTATTGTGGATATGAATGCAAATACTAGTAGTAATCGCTTTGAAGGTGAACCTAGATGTGGCATTTTGGCAAATTGATTACTTCCCAGGAAACCTCACAATGAGCTTGGCAATTTGTTACTCAAACCATCAAAGAACATCTGGACTAAATGAGCAATAGCTTGTGAATGCAGTGTCCAGTTGTCACAAAACTTGATTATAATTCCTAAATTGTAAAAGAATGTTGGGTTATTCTGTTTTACTACAATAACAATTGGCTGTCATGAAATTTATAAAACACATGAATATCATGTATTGTGTAGAGACATTGCTGCTAAGAAGTTACTCAAATGGAATTCATGGCCAGACTGGCAGTAATTGTAAATTGGTTGCCATTTGTGAATTAGTGCTTGGGCTAAATTCTGCTTTTATAGAGATAGTCACACTTCTTGATGATTAAATAATCTTGTGCATTTCTCTAGTAACACCTGACCACTAATTACTCTATTTACTCTATGTAAAAGTAGGAAGGGTGTACTTATTTTTTTTCCCACCTGGTTTCTGAAAGTTGGTTTACTTTTTGGGAAAAAAATGACTACATATTGAGATCTGTTGTGTTTTTTTGTTGTCACCTGAGGTTATTTGTTTGTTTATAGAAGTTGGTGAGGACCATGCAATTGTTATTTATGCCCTGATACATAAAAAATGTAGAATTGAAGGAGGGTGTATTTTCTTTCCTCACGACTTAGCTTAGAAAATGAATGGCCACATATCGCTTTGTCGCTACACCTTTGCCACTAGCACCTTGTCACTACATAATGTGAGTACACCTTTAGGGTATTTAAAATTGGTAAATGTATTTTTCTCTCATGAAACTGCAGGCGAGTCCAGCCAGTCATCTTCTGATCAAGAGGATGGAAATACTTCACAAGAACAAATGATCAAAAGAAAGTCCCCCAGGAAAGTTAAGTTTGTGAAGAACTCCTATGCATTACATCTTTCAGGCAAACATATTGCACTTTGTAAGGGACAAAGGGTGTATCGGTCCAGTAAGAGATCCAGTAGTTCATTAAACTTTGGAAGACATCAAAATGTGCATAGAGAAGAGAAGCCTTACCATTGCACACAGTGTGGAAAAGAGTTTTTACAGCGATCACAGCTGCGGAGACACCAGAGAGTGCACGCTTGTGAGAAGCCTTACCAGTGCACATAGTGTGGAAAAACGTTTCACAAGGATCACAACTGCGGGGGCACCAGATTAAAGATTACACACCAGAGTAAAGCCGTACAAGTGCTCTCAGTGTGATCAGACATTTCTTCACTGTTCAGATCCACCAAAGAATGCACAGAGGGCACAAGCCTTACCACTGTGATTCCTGTGGAAAACTGTTTACACAATCAACACATCAACTCTCAGTGCAGCTCAGACTCAATCATAGCATCGTACAGTTTATAAACTATTGCACCCTGGACAGAAGCCTTACAGCCACCTCACCTGCCAGCAAAGGATTCAGAACAACCAGCCACCTTAAGCTGTACCAGAGGATACACACTGGGGAAAAGCCATGCTGCTGCTCTGTGTGTCCCACAGCCTCAAAGCGCATCTGAGATACACTCTAGAAAGAAGCATTATTAGTGCTCTAAATGTGATAGAGGATTTAGTTCGGCAGCTGTAAATATAATGAGCACATACCCCTTTGAGTCGAGCATTTACTTTGCTCTTGCTGAACTGTCCTGTTAATGAAGGTCTCGTTGATGACATATGGTCATACTTCCTGTTTTGGCACCCTTCAGTAGAATGGGCAAAATTATTGCATATTCAATTCTTCAAATTTTTGCTCTCAAAGAGTAGAAGAAACAGTTAGTGATTAGTGTAACAAAAAATAATTATCTTTTTTTTTCTATAATATTATTTCTAAAACATATGCAAACATATTGTCATATCATCATTAAGCAGAATCACTGCCCCCAAATGTTGAAGCTCAAAGCACCACCCGTTAGATGCTATTCATTTTATATATTCATTTTTGCTTTTTTTTTTTAAATGAATGTGAATTGCCTTCTTGGCATTATGGGTGCAATGAAACGTTCTGTATGGTATTCCATGAAGCAACCTTTTTAAAAAAAAAAAAAAAAAAAAACAGGCTTATTTGAAATAGTCTCACTTAAACTAGCCAGACAAGTGACAACTTCAGGCTCCGTGCATTCCACTAACAAACTCCAGACCTGTACTTAACCTGTTCTTAATCTTAACTGCAGTGAAATCAAAGAAATGGCTTGAAATATGAGTGCAAGTATACTCTTTTATAAACGGAAATAACCTGCAACAGAAGTGATTATAAATGGTTTGGCAATCTGACAGACTCTCAAGCCAAGCAGCAGAGTTTAACCTCAGGTGTGTGTGGCTCTTCGCTCCTGCTCATTGTCTGGAAGTATGTGGCTCAGACTGCCACCTCACTGTCAACTACGACACTGAACAAACAAAAACTTTCATCATTCTCACTAACTCAGCTCTCATTTAACTAGAAATGCAGCTACCTAATGTTAGCAAAAGGATTGTGATACTTTATCCCCTTTATCAACAATTTTATCATTTTGTAAAGAGATTACCGGAAATGATGGTTATAGAGCAGTTCTAAACCAGCTTGCTAGAGATTCACTCCTTGTTATAGAGAAAGCTAAAGTGAAAGATTAATAATACCAGGCATATTTTATGTATTTAGAGGTTGACTTTGTATTTTTACACACCTGATTGCATGTATGTTAATATTTGGATCTGTGTATTAGTGTACCTCATTAGATTTGTAATGTCTGGTTCTTTCCTCTAGTTCTAGCCTTCTTTGTTGTGCCTGTTTACAGAACCTCACCTTATTAAACAAGTTTTTTAAAAAAATTGAGGATCCGGCTGGTTCTTTCCCAAACCAGTTAACCTTGCACTGACATTCTGATCAGACTCCCAGCAGCGATTCGAACTATTCTGAATCACAACAGATTTCTAAACATATTTTTCAATGACAATTATTACTAAAACTACTACTAATAATAGTTTGTAAATGTGTTGAGAACATTGATAATCAAATGTGTCAAAACAAAGCAAAGGTGTTCACGTGTTTCAAAAGATGAATTCCAATCACTTTGAAACCCACAAAGCAAGTAAAAATAAAGTTTTAATCGACTCCGATCTCAAAATTAAATAGTTACATTAAAGCAAATACAAATTTGGCCTTTTACTGCATCAAATAGCAGCAAAATACAGTGTTTATGTCGGCAACAGACCTAAAAAAACTTTTTTTAATCTCTGGAATATCTGATCATTATAATGCCCTCTTTAATGGTTTTCTCAAAAGCTCAATAGACACATGCAGATACATTTAGATACTAAGATACTTAGACCCTTACTGTAACTCTGAGTCAGCTACGGGAGTGACTTCAAAGTGTTTATACATTACTAAATGGCCTTGGATCTAAATATCTTTGATATGTTGGAAATATACAACCCTTGTGTAAGTATATCAGATCAGAAAGGTCTGGTCAGCTAATAATTCCCAGAATTACAGTAAGGGATAGATCTCTGTGTGGCAGGTGGAAGTGACAGGTCTTGTTGCGGGTGGTTCCTGATGCTCCTGTCATAAGTTTACAGTATTTATCATGTTATCTTTATAATAGCTTATTAATAGAATCGTCATCACATCAATAGTGCATATAAGAGTGGTACCTTTTTGTTCAGTGTCCTTTAAGTGCACAGTCTGGCATTTTTCATATTCTTCATTTTCATGAAAAAAAATATAGAGACATACTAATAATAAAATAAAAAATAGAAATATGCTTAAAACTGTACATGTGCAAAAAAATGACCAACCTAATGGTAAATAAATTGGAAGTAAAGTGAAATACTTATGTGCATGTAGAAATACACCGATCAGCCATAACATTAAAACCACTGACGGGTGACGTGAATAACATTGATTATCTCATTACAGTGGCACCTGTCAAGGGGTGGGATATATTAGGCAGCAAGTGACTAGTCAGTTTTCGAAGCTGATGTGTGGGAAGCAGGAAAAATGGGCAAGCGTAAGGGTCTGAGCGACTTTGACAAGGGCCAAATTGTGATAGCTAGACGACTGGGTCAGAGCATCTCAAAAACAGCAGGTCTTGTGCAGTGTTCCCGGTATGCAGTGGTTAGTACCTAACTAAAACGGTCTAAGGAAGGACAACCAGTGACCCGGCGACAGGGTCATGGGCACACAAGGCTCAGTGATGCGCATGGGGAGCAAAAGCTAGCCTGTCTGGTCCGACCCCTACTGTATCACAAACTGCTGAAAAAGTTAATGCTGGCTATGATAGAAAGGTGTCAGAACACACAGTGTACCGCAACATGCTGTGTATGGAGCTATGGAAGAAGGTGGCCTTGATAAATCGCGTTTTCTTTTACATCATGTGCACAGTCGGGTGAGTGTGCGTCGCTTATCTGGGGAAGAGATGGCACCAGGATGCACTACAGAAAGAAGGCAAGCCGGCGGAGGCAGTATGATGCTCTGGGCAATGTTCTGCTGGGAAACCTTGTGCCCTGGCATTCATGTGTATGTTATATTCATGGCAACGGTATTCCCTAATGGCAGTGGCCTCTTTCAGCAGGATAATGCGCCCTGCCACACTGCAAAAATTGTTCAGGAGTGGTTTGAGGAACATGACAAAGAGTTCAGGATGTTGACTTGGCCTCCAAATTCCCCAGATCTCAATCCAGTCGAGCATCTGTGCGACGTGCTAGACAAATAAGTCCGATCCATGGAGGCCCCACCTCACAACTTACAGGACTTAAAGGATCTGCTGCTAATGTCTTGGTCTCAGGTACCACAGCACACCTTCAGAGGTCTTATGGAGTGCATGCCCCGATGGGTCAGAGCTGTTTTGGTGGCAAAAGAGGGACCTACACAATCTTAGGCAGGTGTTTTTAATGTTATGGCTGAGCAGTGTATATGAACTAGCCTTTTCTTTTGTTTTTGTTTTTTTTTTACTTTGTCGCCATCTGTTGGCGTTTCTCCGAATTGATTGTATTGTTGTATCCATAGCAACCTCACCGGATGTTACTCTGCTTGTGTGACAAACGAGGTGGTATGTTTGTTGGTATGTTACTTTTCAAACAAATTTATTAATTATATCTGCTGAGGTTGATGTTAATTTTTTTAATCAAGCTGCGTTTATGCCTGTGTAGTGTTTTAAGTAAAAAAAATGTGTTAATCATCAATAGTCAACAATACCTGCATCTAGATTTAGAGTGTTGGGGGTTTGGTTTTGTTTTGTTTTGTTTTTTGCTTTGTTTTGTTCTGATTTTGTTTTGTTTTGATTTTTTTTTTGTTTGTTTGTTTGTTTTGTTTTACTCCCTGCAGTCCAAGATGGAGAGGATGAAGAGTGGGACAGCACATGGCAGAAACAGCGATAAGGGACTGTGGGACTGTCCTCGATTCAAATACAGCAAGGACACTCAGGAGCTAATGCAAGGTGTGTTTGTGTGAGCTGGTCTGTCTTTTGCTTGCTTGCTTGCTTGATTGATTGATTGATTGACTGATTGACTGTCTGTCCACAGTGATGATGCAAGAATCACGCCTCACCAACTTTCAGCAGCGACAGATCAACAACCAGCTGAAGAGTAAGATTACATGTTCTTCAGAAGTCCTCATCAACTTCATCTTTGACTTGTTCACCTTTATTAATGAACAGGGCTTGTGCGAGGTAGACACATAGATTTGTGTACAAATCAGAAGCCTTCATCAGTTACTTCATCAATGTTACTAAGTTCTATACCACAGTGCTGTTGAATTCTCAGTTCTCATATGGTCAGAAGGTGTTTTTTTTCTATAACAGTAGACAGTAGTGCTGGCTGTAGTGCAAGTCACAGGTTTGTATTAATGCATTCGTTCTAATATGTTATCCATTCTGTAACAAAGAGAAACATATGATAGTTGATATGATGCAGATTTCTGTAAGGATATGTTTATTTAACATTGATGGAAGGAGTCTCCAGTGCCAGCGCGTAATAGTTAGTAAGTATTTCAGCACATGAGAATCTTCAGGAACTCCAGGAAGCTTTTAAGTAACTTGACAAGCTGCATTTTTTTATTATTATTATCTTTAAGAGAGAAAAAGGAAAGAAGAGAGCCTGGTAAGGAAACAACCGTTTATAGCCGTTACGATGTAAGTGATAACTGGAACTGGTTTCGCACACGTCCCACAACATTAAATGTAACTATAAATGGTTAAAAAGCACAATGTTTCATTCATTAATAAATTTTTTTAAAATGTAATTATTGGCAAATTGCTGTGGTGTCATCACACCACCCCATCTCTGATTATTTTCCTATAACAGCACTCCCCTAAGTGTTTTATTCCTTACACAACAGCAGCTCTGAGGGTAGTCTGGCTGTAATTCAAATCGCAGGGTTTGTTCATTAATGAAACGCTGGAATCCAGATTAGCATGCATTTTTCTAAACTAGTTCCCATTCTGTTGGTGTGCCAGAAGGCGGCGCCTTACCACTGATCTGTAACCCCACATCATCTACGGCACCTCCACAACCAGAGCTAAGAGTCAGCAAAGGCGCAGTTCTCTCATCCAGACCACAGAAACGCAGCGCGGAGAAATGCAGCGCCGGGGACAGCTACACGCGTGAGAGATTTCAGCCCAGCGCCACACGTATGCATCAACTATTCTTACAGTTCCACCATTCGATGATCAGGTTCATTCAATCATTTCCAGGTAAATGAATATATAAGCATTTAAATGTTCCCAAAGCCTGTCCATGACATGACTGACACCCAGCAGGCATTGCACCTGACTCCCCCCGTTCATATAGGTGGTGAGCCCACAAGATGGTTCCATGTTGCCATTTCAGGTTACGTGGGATATGTGAGTAGCCTGATGACCGTCTGCAGACACGACCCCCAGTCCTAGCTGCAGGGGTGGGATCCTAATTCTTCATTTCAAGATTCAAGATTCAAGAGTTTATTGTCATATGTACAGGAAACAGTCTGTTATACCATACAATGAAATTCTTACTCTGTGAATCCTCCAGCAGCCTATGACATAAATTAAGGACATAAGAAAATAATACACAAGGCATATATTACAAATTTACAATTACAAAATTACTAATAGTGCAAAAATGCAAGAGACAAAAATTAATTATTGCATGTATAAAGTGTACTGTGTGCAATGTAACAAAGAAGACATGCATATGCAAAGTCCTGTAGAGGTAGAAGAGTCCATATTGCTTATTGCATTCAGAAGGATGTATGTGTGTGCGCAAAGTATGCAGAGTTAGTCTGTAGTCTCTGATGTTGTTTTGTGTATTTCATAGATGTCTTTAGGATCGCTGTTTGTCTATCTCCCCTCTGATCTGCTCCAAGCTTGGGCCTACCCAAGTGACATAGCCCTGAGGTTTATCAAAATAGACAAGTCCCTTCACCGTGACAGGGTCTCATGCCACGATGGGAACTACAATATAAATCAACTACATTTATAATATGGGAAAAACTGCAAAAAAAGAGCAGCAGCATTAAAGATCTGTGATCTTTTTTCAATCTTTAGTGCGATTGTTACTTTTGCTATTGTCACCAAGAAAATCAGTTAATGGTGTTTTCAAATGTGGTTAAAAATCCCTGTCCTTACTCAGGTTTTTGAAGTTCCTGAAGCGTATGCTTTAAGATAAATAAGATAAATAACGCTCTTCTCTCCCTGACGTCTCTGGCTGAAGGAGACCAGGAAAAAGAGAAGCGCAGGCTGCAGAACATCCTCGCTACAGGCCAGGCAGAGACGCACCCTTCGCTGTCCCACACAAGGCCTGCTAACAGAATGGAGGACACTGAGAGAGACAGGTTCCAGGAGGGTAAGACTACCGATACAAGGCACATTTATGAACGTTTTAAATCTTGTGCAAATCCAGAGCTGTTTGACTGTTAAATTTCTAGACTTTAATTGCCAATTGGCTCTAAAAATGTTTAGAGTTAGAATGTTTAGGGTGTTTTTAACTATTTGTTTATAGTATATAGTTTGAGACACAGCTCCTGTTTTATCCGTCCTGTACAGTTCTTGATGAGATTGAGGAGAGAAGGCAGTTTTTGGAGGAGATGAATGCTCTTGGAAGAGGAAAACAGTACCATCACATCATTAACACCGAGATATCTCAGGTAATACAGCTTGTACGTATATTCCCAGCAAGAAATTAACACTTCGCTAAAGTTAACTCACACAGCATTTCCTGTTCAACATCTCACAAATGTCATTTGCGAATCCCATCAGTCCTGGGTATATTGAAACCTGACCAGTATAATTCAGTCAGTATGTGCTAACAATTAATGGACGTTAGTAGAGGCATCATCTAAACTGGTCTTTTCATTTTTCTTCTAACTGATTTAATGTTTTGAAACCAGAGTTTTGCACATGACCTGACATAGACTATGTTAATGCCAGAGGTGAACCGGGTCTGCGGTATCAGAATGTATGCAGTGTGAACTAAGAGCTTGGTTTAATGTGCAGCATATTACACTTCCTGACCATAGATCACTCGTTCTCAAAGTGGGGTTCAGGGACCCCAGAGGATTGTGAAGAATGGCCAGTGGATCCATGTTTATTTATTAATTAATTTTTTAGTTACACTAGTGAAAATCACAAACCATCACTGTCAAAGCTAATATACTTTATGTATTATCGAGTTTTTATAGTTATTTGCCTATTTGACTGATCACTATAATTGAATGAGTTTCATCCAAAGCTCACTCAAAAACAAGTAGGCTTATAAATAGTGTCAGGTTGGACCTAATGTGTTCCGCTGGTGGACAGTTCAGGAATAGAAAGCTCTCTGACTCTAATATATAGCCAAATTATTATCCTACACAATTATATAATCATCTTAATATTTTATTGTTGGAGGTCTTTGGACTTTATTTTACAGTTAAAGGGGTTGCTGGCTGGAAAAACCTTGAGAACCTCTGCAGAGATGTGTGCTTTCAATCTCAAGATCTCTCTTTTAGTTTCAAATAAAACAAAAAAAATTAACTCAATTGTTTCTCCCATCACCACTCATACTAACATTTTATTTTGGGATATGTGTGTTCTGTCTGGCTTTCACAGAAAATCCACGAACTAGAGCTGATTGACAGGGCACGCAGCAAGGCGATAAGGATGAAAGAGGAAAAAAAGGAGAACGGTGAAGAGTAGCAGTGAGGAAACACAATGTATTCATCAATTATCCTACCAGGCGATGTTACAGACACACACTTCAATACTGCCTATTTAAGAGTCTAAGACAATACATGATTTCATTTCCTGTCATGTATGTTGTTTATTGTATTGCTTGAATGATGAACCATTTATTTCACTGGGGTAAAGGTCAGACATTAAGTTTATACCTGTGTTGCTGTTGATTTAGTTACAATAATCCTTTTTATTCTTTTTCCCGCCCAAAATGTGTTTGCATATTTGTAACACATTTTTATGCAACAAAAGCCCTTGGTTTCTTTTTTTTTTTTTTAAATTTAGAGGCACAAAGACTCAAAAAAGGACAGAGTAAGGATATTAACACAATAGTAGACAAAAGACAAACGGAAATGTCAACAATTATATCAAGACACAAATACATATTCTACAACAAGACTTTCTTTATAAATACATAAACAACAGTACACTTTAAGACAGACGCTCACTTCAGGGCTCTCAGAATTAAAACGGAACCTCACACTAATTTTCCACTCAAAACAATCAAAGGCATGTCAAAGAATATGGATTAAACATGGTTACTGCAAATTCGGCTTTTACGGGGCTTCCTAAACATGGTGAGCAATTTCAGTTAATACCGCATGGTAATAAAATATTCCTACATTTAAAAAGTTAGTCACTTTGTAAAGGTTGTCTTTTTACCGTTTAAGAAATAGCTAGTTTAAGTTAAGAAACTGTGGCCTCTTTTTACTTTAGAAACAGCTAGAGCCCAGTTTTACACAACCAGACATGAAACTGACTGTAAATGCTGTAGTAAGCATTATAATAGCATTATTAACGTTCATATTCATGATTAATGACGTCTTCCTTTCCTTGCTAACTGCACTGGTTAGGCTAATTTTCCAGGTACATGATGCACATTGTAGTCACATGACCACTGAATACAATTAAGGGTCATCACTCTCTTCCTACCCAAAGACATTTTATAATTTTATCACACCGTCAATATACTGTACATGTCCCATGTTGCTGGAAAAACTACACTGAGGAAGCACATTGCATGATGGGTTATAGCTCTGCATAAGAGTTGCATCAGATATGTTAGTAACTTTCCCTTCCCCTAGCACCAGACTGTATACATGTATACAGGTTTTTAAAAGCGTCAGAGTTCTGCTTGTCCACCTATTCTCCAAGCCTCATACTTTTTTTTTTTTTTTTAATCTAAGTAGACATCCTAAAACGCATGAGTACACTTTACACAGCACCCGAACACACTAAGAGATTAGATAAGTACCTAAAATACATGAATGAGCAAGCAAAGCTTTTCATACCTGATTCTAACAGTTCTTGCTTTTTTTTTTTTTCTCATTCTTGCATTTTTGCTTCTTGACAAAAAGACTTAATATTCCAATCTTAAAGGAAAAGTTCTGTGTGGTGGTTTGGGCATGTCGGAAAATCGGGGTAGGGTTTTTTTAAATGCTATAACTACTTGTGGTTCGGATACACGCAAATCAAAAACATTTCAGTTGAGGAAAGTCTGTAGTTTTCAGAGCTCCATACAGCAGAAAATGTCAGAATTTCACCATGAGAAGGGTTTCCCAGGCTACCACACACAGGTTCCAGTGCAAAACTTAAAAAATGTAAATGGCAGACAACAGACATGTCTTGGCTGATTAACTATGTAGGGTAAATTACATTTTTTCTTTAGATTTGTATTTACTAATGAAAAGGTAAGGGGTAAAAAGCCATTGTTAGGCTTGTGTTCCTCATTAATTAATGACACTGCATTGATGTACAAAGGTAGGTTATAATGAGAACTGGCTGTGTTCAGGGTGTCAGTTTGCACCCAGCCAATGTGCTGTCCGTTTAGTCATTACAGAGTTCAAGATGGACTCTCTGTAGCCTTATCTTTAAATTAATATGTCCATTCGTGTATCGTGCTCAGCTTTTCTCTTTCTGTGGACTCGGGCTCTTTGCCACATCGCCTTTATTGCTCAGCCTTTTCAACACCTTCATGGGTTTAAACTTCCCAGGCTTCTTCCTGTGTTCGCTCTCAGCATGGAACTCTGAAAGAAGAGAAGGGCTGCTTAGTAAAGAATCAAATGTACGAAAATATTCCCCTTACCCTAAAATGTCATCTATAAATAGGGCATGGACAACAGGAATCACTTTTTTAAGTGTAATTTGATATTGATCCACACATGAAACCTAGGCAGTATTGGAAAGATGAAGTTTATTCAGATGGCCATATAGACAAAACATAATTTTCTAAGTACAGCCTCTCCTTGCTTTTCTACTAAATTATTTCTTTATAAATTATATTCTTTGCAGCAAATATATGAAGATTTGGGTGTATTTGTGGGTGTATTCATGTAATTTTTCAGGCGCTACAGTGCAAAATAAAAACTATGAGAAACAAGAGTCCGTACCTTTTTTCTTTAACATGGCAGCCACTAGCTTGTCCTCCTCCTCTTCCCTAAAGAAAAACAGACATCTTTATGACCCTGAGGTTGAGAAGTGTGGTATAATAATAAAACTAGTTTACATTTATATATATACATATATGTCCATGTCAAATTCAAGTGTACAAAGCATATAAGTCTGAGGCAGTGGATTACCTCTGTCTGTCCTGATCCATGCTGTTGATAATCTGGTTCCTCTGCTCGATGATGGTCACCAACTCATCCATCAGCTGCTTCTCCCTGTCTCGATCCTCATCATTCCACTCTTTCTCTAACAGACATGAATGAGAGAACAGAACAGAATGAAAGAAAGGAAGAAAGAAAGTGGGGATGGGTGGCAGGTACCAAAATGTACCAAATTCGAAAAGACTCAATTCATTTACTCATTCGGTAGTTGCCTTTATTCAAAGCAGCTTATTGAACAGATGAGGGTTAACACTGGCAGCTTGGCCGTGCTGGGATTTGAACTCACAAACTCACTGTCAGTAGACCAAAGGCCGTACTAAGATAGCACTTTTTCACCAGATGGTGCACCTCATCTTGGCAGATTACCCGTGATATTGCATTTTGTTGGTATTTTCACAGCTACATAAGTTTTGCTGTATCCAAACAACTGTGCCAATTTTCTTTTTTTGAGACATCATCACAGTTATGATCCAAAAATTTTCTGTCTCTGATTATTTTTTATTCATTTACACACAGTAATGCTTTCTTATAACTATTTCACAAGATTTCTTAAATTAAAATTGGCTGAATCCCGAATAACGCCCTATTCACTTTGTTTGCACTTTACATAAGGTACAATATAAGAGGACTGTATGCCCTACCTAGTGCACTCATGCCTAGTGTAGAACGCCTTTCAGAGATTCAGCCACCGAAAACTGGTGCTCATGCCATTAAGACTAACTCAGTGTGACTTATTAGTTCAAGAGAAAAACACAGCAGCAGAGCCAGGTATATTTTAATATCAAACGAGATATGCCTGGTTATATTTCAAAATAATTTATGAGTGTTTTTTTGAGAACTCCTACTACTTTCACAGGTAGAGTTATGTCATGGGAAACTGACACACACTCAGCCTGGATACTGATAGTTCTGGGTTTGGATTTGTTAGCAAGCTGTGCTGAACCTCGTTCTAAAAATGTGCTATTACAGATAGGTATGAGTGAGCAAGTGAGTGAGTCAGATACATGAATCAGTGTCTTGTGTTTTTTTTTTGGGTGGGACCCACCAATGCACACCTGGTTTGTTGAGGAGACACCTAAGCTCGTATTCCACGTCAGCTTGCCTTTCTTCTAGGTGCTGCTGCTTCACCCTGACAAGAAAACAGACCACAGTCATGAGCTTCTCCTCTGTAAGATATTCCCAATCTGCTTTAATTCTTATACAACATTTAGGATGCGTTGATTCTCTGCCTTGTTGAAAACTTACGTGTACACCAGCTCTGCCTCTCGGCGTACCAGTAGATGTTTCTCATGAATCAGAGTGAACCAGTCCACCAGCAGCCGCTCCTCCTCTTCCTCTGAAACATGAAGTCAACATATCGGTAAGGAAAGCAACCACTCTTTAAAAAAGTAGCTCAACATCTCAGGCTTTTCTGAGCTGTGCTCAACATTGTACCAAACATAAAGAGCAGAGGACACTACAGAAGATGTTCGTTCTCCTTTTAGATTCTGTTTTATTCTCAATTTACATGCAATTATCAGAACCTTTATGCAGCAACACTTTAATTAAGACTTTTAACCCAATGTACTGTCTGTGTCTAATCTCGTGTTTGGTTTCACTCATTTATCCCTCTCCCCCAGAACAATATAGCCATGTGCTGATATTAGTAATATCACAAAGGGATCATTAATCCAATCAAGACAAATCCATCTGGCTCAGATCAATATATTCCTCACCGTTAGAGCAGTCTCTGAGTCTCTGCTCCAGCTCCACTCCTCTCTGTTCCAGCTCGTCCAACTGCCTCTCAAGTGTCCCCATCTCGACATGAATGTCCTCAACAGGGATGTACTGATCTGACTGCACCTGCACAGCCAGTGACAGGAGACAGAGTAATTAGAGTTGCTGGAACAGGACTATGGACAGGAGTGTGAAGGAAAACTCAGCACTGCTCTAATCCATGTGTTGATATTTCAAACAATGAGGAGATGAACGGCACCTTGCGTTTGATGAGAGGAAAGCCGTGTCCGGGGGCAGGAGGGCGAGCGGGTCGAGGGCCTTTGGGGGGTCTGGACTGTGGGGAGGTGACTGTTGGGGGGGCCTTCCGATTAAAAGGATTTACCCTCTAGAAAGACAGGGGAAAGTTAAAAAAAAAAAAAAAAAAAAAAAAAAA
>CM040455.1:29410747-29463457 GCA_022758105.1 Pangasianodon gigas
GCCAGTTCAGCCACAACTTCTGTTTTAGCAACTGAATGATTTGCAGGATTTTTCATGGTAAAGTACAAAGTATTACATCAAACATTTCAGCCAATTTTCCTAAAAAAAACTATTATACAAATGGACTGCTGTACTAAAGCGGCATTGGTCATAGGAAGGGGAAAAAACATTAAACTTGTCAAATTTTAATTAGCCTGTAATTTTGTACTGCTACAGACAGAGCAAGCATTAGCAGCAGCCCTGCACAAAGCATTTATATTCAATAAGTTCTGAAGGTGAAAATAGTGTTGCTTTCTTAAGCAAAGATGATACACATCCACAGAAATCTACATCTGGAATTCTGTGTAGCTGCTTTATGACAATGTCTACTGTTAAAAGCGGCATACAAACTGAATGGAATTGAATGGAAGTACATGTTTATATTACAAATATATATATTTTTTTAAATGTACAGATTTATTCAGAGCCCTTTTCCTATATGAAGTGATTATGAATCATGTTTCACAAGCATTAGATGATTAGAATGTGTGATTGTAAAACAATATAATGTGGATTTGTTTATTTTGCGTACATTAACATTATGTAAATTCAAATTGTATTTGTAATTTTTTATGACAGCAGCCCCCTATAACACATTATTGGACTTCTGACCTTCGAAAACTGCTCACCTTATTGGGCGTGTTTTGCTGTGAGGAAGGAGAGCCAATCAGAGGACTTGGAGCAGCTGGTGGGCGGGGAGGGGGCGGTCTCATTGCCTTGCTCCCTGCACTCCTGTTTATCTCTGGTGTGGCTGGCGCTGAGCAAGTATTACTGTGGGGCTGAGAGGAGGAGGAGGGACTAGGTGAGAGATGCGACTTAGGTTCAGATGAAAGAGCTGAGGGGGAGGAGCCAGGACTGTTGATTGATGGTTCTGACACGCTTTTGGTGAACGGATGTTCCTGTTCAGTAATGGACGGCTGTTGGGAAGCAGCGGCGGTGGCAGCGGTTCGGGGGAAGCCGTGGTCTGATGAAGAGGAGGAGAGGCTCTCGGTGCTCAAAGCTGGAGAGGGACAGGCAGAGGAAGACTGAGAAGGAGGAAGAGCTGAAGGAAGAGCAGGAAGGAAATAGAACACAAGTGGAAATGGATAGAACAAAAATGTACAGAGTGAGGGACAAGAGGAACAGCACAGGACTTATGGACACATATCATACAGCAACACTTTCTATCAAGCCAGTATTCATAAAACTATCTACTTTGTTAGTAAGCATTTTTATAAACTCTGTTAATGCTTCATAAAGCTAAGTCTAATAAAGCATGTCATTAATAAAGCTTGGCATTAATCATTAGACCTACATTCGTCTAAGGTTCTGATATTTTAACACCTGGACTAATTAAGCCTTTCACAACTCACGAATGTGTGATAGGAAAATCCAAGCTTCTGGTCAGTAAATGTCACTGACCTGTAGGGACAGATTTTGGGGCTCTGGGCGCTGGCCGTTTTTTGCTCCTGCCACTCCCTGGACTCTCAGAGCGGGTGGGGCTCTCAGCGTTGACCTCAGCAGTCTGGGAAATCCCGTACCACGGATGGACTGCAACCACAGAAGACGGGACTGGTGCTTCTGCAGATTCAGCCTCTGCCCCCTCATTGTTGTCATCATCAAAAGGATTAGGGGGTGTGGCTGGACGAGGTGCCTCCTCGATCTTGGCAGGAGTGGACGTAGAGTGCGGCGGAGCGGCTACAGGTCTGGGAGGAGGAGGAGCCAACTTTTTCTTGGACTCTTGTTTGACAAGAGCCAGCCAGGGAGGGTCTTTGGGTTTGGGAGTGTCACTGGATTGAACGGAGCTGATTAGGAGGTGGGAGCAATGGTAATCAGGGAGATGAGACACAGTGACACATGAAGACATTCATAAACAGGAAAACAGACAAACAGAGAATGGATCTCTGGACAAATGAGTAGGTACATGGCTTACCTTGCAGGTGACCGGGATCTTTCACGTGGAACTGGTCTGCGATCACCTTCATTTTCTAGTTCAGCAAGAAAGAAGGGCAGAATGGAAGATCAGGAGTCTGAGAAAGCAAAACAGGCCATGCTCCCTAAGTGGGAGGGATGGTATACTCTCCCCTGAGTCAATCTGAGTGGCACTAGCCAATCCTGGGTGTCTGTGAGTGTATGTATAAGGAAGAGGGCAGATAGCTCTTTCCTAGAAGTGTGTTCAGCTGCCCTGTGGCATAGCCTGAGCACCAGGTAAAAAAGATTTTGTCTCGGAGGAAGCACGTGTTAGTCTTCACCTTCACTGATTGGTAGCTGCCGTGTGATGGGGAAAGCTAGCTGGTGGGTGAGAATTGGCATATGACCAAATTGGGAGAAAATGGGGTAAAAATCCCCCAAAAAAGAAAAAATGCAAGGTGATCTAGGACTGCTTCAGAGGAACCCTATTAAGATTTAACTGCACAAAGTAAACATGGCAACTACCAAGACTGGGGACAAGGTTTTTTTTTTGTTTGTTTGTTTTTTTAAATGTTGTTTGTGTCAGAATTTTTATCATTATTTAACACCAATTCTCTGTGGATGTTTGAGTTCTACACATACTTCACCATATTTCTGTCCAATGACAACAAATTACATTTCCACCACTTTTATTCCTTGTCCAATATATAAACTAAATTAAAATAAATTAGACCAAGTAAAACAAAACCAAAGGAAGTAGTTTAACTCAGATTTCAACTAATGCATGAGAAAAACACCCACCATTGACTGCTGGACTCTGCAAGGGTCTTGGTGGCCGTGGCTTGGGCACAGGACGCACACTAGGGGAGGGGTCAGACACTTTTCTAGGGGCAGGTATTGGTCGATTCTCTCCTGCGGTGCTCCTTACTGGGGTCAGGGGAATGACACCATTAGCGACTTCTGCAGCTGGCTGTGGCGACTCTTTCTCCTTTAGTTCCTCTTCGTCAGATTCTTCAAAAGGATTTGGCGGACTGGGAGGGCAGGGTTCTATCTGTTCTTTTGCACTATCCTCAAATTCCTCTCTTATCTCCTCCCCTCCTTTTTCATTTTGCCTGATCTCTCTTTCCAGAGAGAGTGTTTTGGGCGAGTTATCAGATGGAGTTATGTGTTCATTGGCATCGCAACCTGGCAGTGCTTTTTCCAAACTTCCCCCACTTGGAGGGGATTCAGGGCTGGCGTTCGATGATACTGGGCTAAGCTGCTTGCTCAGATCTGGACGACCGTTCTGGCTGTTTGAAGATATCCTGGTGAAGTGGTGTGTGCAGACCAGGGACCCAGCATCTCCCATGAGTTTATAAGAGCCAGGCAGTAAAGTGCTGCTACATTCCATACACCTGAAATTTAAACACAGGGATGGCTTCAGAGTAAATAGTGGTACATTCTCTTTTTGAAATAAGAAAGCGTTCTGTCTCCTGAGGATGGTTGATTATAAGAAGAATTTTCTTTATTTTTACAATTTTCTACTATTTTATATTAATAATAATAAGAAGAAGAAGAAAGATACTTTGAGACAGCACATGAAATTATTCAATAATAGGTAAAGTGTTAAACAAATCAAAACTTTTATTTTTCTAAATTCATAAGAGTATATTTCATGAAGCTTTGCACAATCTTGGCATCTTCTCAACCAGCTGCATGAGGGAGCTTCACCCAGGAGGCTTTTCTTAAATTTCCCACATAGTTTCCAAGAACTTGATTGCTGTTTCTCCTAAGTTCTAAATGAGAACTACTCATTTGGGGACATAATTTAATCTTAAGTAAAGACTACTTATTAAAAAAAAAATACATACAGTTTGATTCATTGATGAATCAAATGAGCATTAGTGTTTGACTTTCAACCATAAGCCAGATGTTCAGGCATCTGATGGCTTACCTGAAACAGTTACGGTGGTAGAGTTTGCCATCAACGAGGAACCTCTGCACCAGATGAACATGTTTCTCACAGGCAGCACACGTACTGCTCAGATTGCTGCGTTTTGATTCGCTGTCTGCATTCGGCTGTGTATGGAACCAGTAAGGGAAAGGGAATGGGGAGAAGGAAGGGGCAGGAAGACCAAATTGCTAATAGTTAGAATCATGAATGGATCAAAATCTGAGTCTAAAATCTATACTGTATGTCAGTATATGCTTTTGTTTACACTGAAAGGAAATCATAAAATACACACAACAGTCATGATTTAGTGCATTCAATAAAGCTGTATTACCATTAATTTGAAAGATAAAGAGTTGAACTAAGGGCTTAATGCTTGAGAAGTCTAAAGATCATAAACCCCAGCCATTTTACTACCTAAGTAAAGGGTCACATGGGAGCAGTGAGGTCAAAGATAATTGAGGAAAAGGATGAGAAAGAGGGAGAAGAACAAAGTACCATTTGAAGAAGACCAAGAATAGCAGCAGGGACACGGAAGAGGGCAGAGAGAGGATGTTCTCTTATAAACAATACTGCAAAACAGACCAATGATCAGGAAACTAAACTTGTTTATTAATTTGAGTGCACAGGTTGGTCACAGTGTGACACTGGTCACTACAGTAGGTTTGCAGCTTTCTTTAAAGAAACAGAGGGAGCTGAATATCTCGCTGAGGAATCAGAGTTAGTACTGAACCCCACAGGCTAGTGTGACTTGGTTGTGAAACATAAGAGCCCATCACACGGGAGGCTAGGCAACACCGGTTTACCAGGGTGTGACCAAAATAATAGACACTGTCAGAACACTGACACGAAATTAATCCCAGCCTCAGATACAATCTGAATGGCTTTCTGCACTCCAGTGACAGAAGTTTTTCAGAACAAGAAATACTCACCACACAGGAAAAAAGAATCACATGATCGACGTCTCATGTTAATGCTGAGTTAACTTTTTGCACTGAATATGAATTTTGTATTGAAATGTCATATTGCTCAGCCCTATTTCTAATTTCCATATTCATAGATCTGGATAACTTGAAGAGGGTACAAGTACCATGTCATGCCATGTCCTGTTGTCTAATGAATTTTTCAGAATTTATCAAGCAATTTACTGTCCAATATAGAATGTTTTATAGTCTTTAAAACTAGTATTGGGTGATTTTTACCATATCGTTTGATCTATAGGACTGCCTCAGGTGTTTTAGATGTTGCAGTAAAGCAAAAACATGGGATGATTTGGGGCCCTGTGGTACTGGACAGATTTCTAGACAAAGACTAAACCAATCTGTGGGCTTATTCCATACAAGGAGTCTACAGTGACAGAAGGCGAAGCTTAACGTGTCTGGAAAACATTGAAATGCTAACAAGATTCATCTTCTAACACAATGCTCAGAGACATCTGATGCGCATTTAGAAATGTTCAAATCCTCTGACTGAAACTCAAAATGCTCTCACATTTCCACGCAGGATGCCAAACACTTTTGATCCATTTCCCCTTAACCAAATGTTTTTACGGTGCAGAAAAGGCACTGCTCTTCTCTTCTGCTGTTTCCCACACCCCGAGAGGCCGATTCATTAGCGCGCAAGGCTTCTGCGTAGGCTTTCAGGATGCATTAGTCTTGATTGAGGACATGGACTTGGGCCAGATTTGGGCTCTGTCTGTCTCTCACTGCATCTTTCCTGGGACATGTTTCAAAAAGCTTAAGCTCTTAAGAGCATAATAACAACTCTGTACTTTTGACCATTCTGTTAGATTTAGAAGCCGTTTCCATGAGCATGCATGCAAAAGGCTGTTAGAATTGTAGAAATGGGGGAGTCGTATATGACTATAATATTATATTGCAGTTTCTTACCTCAGATGTTGCGGTTTTGTCTTCTAGGGGTATGGGTGGTTTCTTTATTGTTGGTTCAATATGGCTTGAACTGCCCGGTCTCTTCATACAGGGAGGATTAGCTGTAAATAGAAAAACAGGGTTTTTTTTTTCTTCTTAATTTGAACAAAGTAAAAAATGTATCCCTAAGCTCATTCCACTACATGTGCCAGAAAAGGAATTAAAATTGCTCTGTGTGTAAAAACAGCACCATAATTTCTCAAAGCAATATCTTTTTATCTGGTTACTGATCAGTATCAATCCCTTGAAAGACAATTTCTCTCCACTCTTCCATTTAAATGCAATGGCTTTCACTAACCTCTAAATATCGTCTTTCTTGAGTAACGACGAGGTGGTATGATGTAAAGTTGATTTTTTTTCCTATAAAAGCACACCCTGAAGTGTTTTATTCTTCTTTACAGTTTAGTATTTACTAAAGAATGATGCTGTGAACTTTTTATCCAATTATATTTACTGTTTCTGTAACTACATAGAGTAACTGTTGGAAAGAAATTTCCCACTGGGATGAATAAAGTCTAATCTTATCTTAATGCTGTGGAAAGTCAATGAAACAAATAACGTTACGTTACAGCAGCTATTAAACAGTTCTTTCACCTCCTTTTTTTGTCCTCTTAATGTTATCAGGACAAAAAAATGCAGCTTCTCATGTTACTGTGAAATCGGCCGTTCTGTATGATGGACATACTGGTTATTTACACAGCATGTTTTTATTAAATTAGTGGGGTTTTTTTGAGCGACTTAAAAAAACTGAATATTACATGATTAAAAGAACAACATTATTAACAACTCCAGTGGAGGAAGAGGAATAAGAATTTTATCGACTATATACACACATTACTGTATAAATAAGGGATTGGTATTGATGATACATATCAGCATTAAAGTCCATTTTTAATAGGTTTATACACTTATTAGGACATGGTTGAGCAATGTGTAATAGCAATGACATCATCATTCTGAATTGTTTTACCTGCATTGTTACCCTCCTCACTAAATTCATATTTTTAACTTTTAAAAAAATCTAAATTTTTCAAGTGTTTTTCCTTTCACAGAAATATTTGTGAAAGGAATAGAATTTAAACTTTGCTTATCTTGTGTGACAATGTAGCAAAAAAAAAAACTCAAGAAAGGGTTAACCTTCGCCTGGCCTCACGTTGAGCCATGTGTTTGCTCTGTACATTGGTGTCCACTCACCTTGAGATTTGTTGGTGAAGTAGTTGTAGTACTGCGAGACGTAGGTGATGATGCTGAGACGGTCAGGCACTTTCATAGACACCATGTCGTCAGCGTCCAACAGGGCCGGAATACCCAGCTCTGTCTCTGCCACCTCAAACGCCTGGGACAGTGAGAGGAGTGACAGAGAGAAAGAGAAAACAGAAAAGAGGATTCGGTGTAATAGTTTGTAGGTACAGAAAAACACATATATGCACATTGTATATTTATATAATATATAGACATTTTTTACACCTATACACTGTTATCCCAAATCTCAGCAGTATATTTCACATATTGTGTCAAAGTCATTAATATAGTCATTGAGCAGTGCTAGCTCAGGGGTTTCATTTATTTTTAGTTTTAACTGTACAGCATTGTTTGATTTCATCTGGACTTTAGCATGCTCTGCACCTTTCACACTGGAACAAAAGGACGTTTATCTGCAAAGGTGAAAATATTTTCCAGAGAGCCGATAAGACAGGTGAGCTCTTTAGCTCTGATAATGAAAGGATCCAACTGCTGTGTCAGCTGGTCAGCAAGTTTAGTGGTAACTTGAGGCTAAATGTTACTTACACAGAAGTACCAACAGACAAATCTGAGCTTGATTTTCTGTCAGTTGGCCAATACCTGGTGTTACTGTTAAATACCCAGCAGAGGTGTCTGATACGACAAAAGTATCATATTGTGATAGGCTGCTTGAAGTTACCTTTACAATACATGTGTGGACAAATCACAAGCCCGGGTGTCTGGGACGAGATAATGATGTGTCTGGTCTATTCATTTTACGTATATTCATAGTTGCCTGGCAACTCAATAGGCTAACAGTCATTATTGACTTTCATGAAATACTTTATTTAATTTGGTATGTTTATTTAAACAAAACACTGGCACCTTGATGCTGTAACTATAGCAAATGCTTACCAATACCAACATCTGCTGTACTACACACATCTGCCAAGGTGATCTGGCTGTCGGTAAAACATTTACTAGTTGGATTAATTAGATCAGAATAAGAATTCCAGACAAAACTGAGCAAAATAAAATGCAGAGCAAAGCCGTCATATAACTTTCCTGCTAGCACAATAAGCAGTCACTTTGTTGTTAAATGTATCAAGGAAAAATACAAAAACACACATCACAGCTGGCAAATGATTTGCTGACGTTTTGTCAATACTTGTCTGCGTTTATATTAAGGCACTTAACAGGCTAACTTGCTTGCCGTAGATTATTACATTATGTTTGTTACCACTTTTTAGCCTAGTCACTTAGATTTCTGGGTAACCAAAACATGGGTCTGGGCATCACATTAGAGCTTGTACTTGTCTAATGGGCTACTTAATGTATGATTTGTCCATACTTGTAATACACAATATGTATTACAATATTTCTTGCTGAGATTTTATTAGCAATGCACCCATCAAAGGTTTGGAAAAAAATTTAACATTAAACAAGGAATAGGATGATTCGGATGGATAGATGGATGGATGGATGGGTACAAAAATAGATTTTAATGTCCAATCAATTACTTGTTACAATGAGTTACAGTAAATTTATAAAATCTGATACCTGATGATATTCCCCATACTGAGAACAGTCTATCATGATATGAATATATCACAATTTTAGTATTATATCGAGTATTATATAGTGTCATATCGCCTAGTTTTTTTTCACCCAAAAACATACCTTGTATTAAAAAAAATTGTTGTTTGGTTGATTCTGATGTGTTAGCTAGCATAAAATTAACCAGCATGTACACCACCATCAGTCTCTTTCCATATTCCCTCAATGGAAATTTCCAAATAGGATTAAACTTGCATTATTTTGCTAAAATATTGCTGACCATTTGAGAGCTCTAGCCAAGCCAAGATCAGTGGAACATCAGAAAGTACGAGCCATTAACAGCAACGGCCTAAACCCCCGAGCTCAGCTAAAATGTCAGTCTGTGGCACCCTCTAATTTTCAGATCATTTACAACCAAGGCTACAAAATAACTAGCTGAAGGCGATACTCACCAGCCGGTTGTTCTCGTAGACATTTTCTTTGGAGAGGGAGTCGAAGTCTCTAGAGCACAACAAAACAGGGAAGAAAAGACGATCGGCATTAGAAACATGAGACGTGATCTTTCACCAACGTGCTGCTGAAGTTTTGTAACAGTAAGGATAAATCACTCGGCTGTGTGTGGATGGAATATATAATGCTGTGGGTAACTTTGGCAAAGTGCTCAGCATACAAGAGAAGTTTTGGTTGGTAAATTCATGAGATTTAAGCTATTCAGAAATTCACCACTAGCGGAGGAACAATGAAATTATTTGTCTCTGCTGTGGGAGAGAATCCAACTGGTTTCCACTCAGAAAACCCACACTCATCACACAACCTGAATTTTGCAATCTAGCAGGCTGATATGATACCCACACTGTTCCACATTTTACTGAGAACTGTATAAGACAGGAACACATGAAGAATAAGTACAAAAAGGAATAGTATGGAGAAAATTCCAATGAACACTTAATAATCAGCCAGTGCTGGTTTGTTTTCTACCATTTACTTCTTTAGTTTAACTACAGAGGTGCCAACATTGCTAACAAGAAAATCCTAGCAAAGAGGAAAACCAGAATTTTACCACAAAATCCCTAGTGTATGTTTGTGGATGGAACAGCTCCATGCTGACAGCATAAATGATAAAACATGTATGTGCAGAACAGATATTTAACTGCAATCTTTAAATAATTACGTTACACAATTTCTACAAAATTAATACAAGTACATCTGCAGTCTGCTCCATGTTCATATTACACTGCACATAATAATAAATTATATATGAGTAGGCTATATTAGGTAAGTCTATCCTGCGTTTTTATTATTGATCGACCTGTTGATCGACACAGAAATGCAAAATCCTCGCCCCTTTCTTTTCAATTGGCTCACAAGACCGTGGTCATGAATTCCCAGCTCTCAGTTCACCTAGATAAAGTTGGTGCAAAGCAAAAGAAACCCGGAAATGTGCGTCTTTCACATCCCACGAATGGATTTCTGCTGGGGAAATATTATTCGTGTTTCGGTGCTTTAGCTGAGAAAGGTGAAAAGCACAGTTTTCAGGTGTTTCCTGTATCAGTGTAGCAAGGGGTCAAATATGAAATTTAGGAAATGCTATGGCTAAACTGTAGATGTAGTAACATCTCTAAGAAGTAATGGAAGTCTGTCGATATTACCCTCATTGCGCAAAACTAAAAAAAAGCAGACGTCGGACACCAAATGTTTTCGCTAATTGATTACATACCAAGCCAGTACTCGTCACTGTGACTCTCGGATCTGTCTGATGGTGCTGACGACACAATATTTATTGTATGAAATATCTAGCTAACATTTTGGGGTAGTGTTTGCATTCTCTAGATAAAACCTGTTGCATCCTGAAGGCATGACAGGCACAGACAAATTAAATAACAACTGACGAAGCCCTGGACAAATGAATACACGCACCATACAAAAAAAAAAAAAAAAAAAAAAAATTCCATGAAAGGCTAGTGTCTCACTGCAGCAGATGGAAGGTCATGTCCTGTGCTTGGTATCAGAGTGACTGGTGTCAGGAGCTAAACAATGGCCTCTGTGTGCGTGTGTGTGTGTGACTGAACGTGCGGTGCGAGACTGCAGACTCAGTAAAGCCACACCAGCGCAATACGTAACGCCAGCCAGCAGCAGGCTGCAGTTGCCTCGGGAGCTGGCGGATACTGCCATGACGCCACTCGAGGCTCATACTGGCCTGTCCTTAAAAGGAAACGGGATTTACTGTACTCTTGTCCAGCCTGAAGCTTTCTACAATACAAACCAGGCACTGCAAATGGAGGGGTTCTAGAACGTTCCGTCAAATGCACACATTCTAGACTTCTCAGAATCAAGAATAGAATTGGAAGCGTTCTGGAATGTTCTGATAACAGCACACATTCTAGAATTCTCAGACTCAAGCATAGAAATTCGAGGCTTCCGGAATGCTCCATCAACTGCACACTTTCTAAAATTCTCTGAATCAAAAAAAGAAATGGAGGAGTTCTTGAACTTTCCATCAAAGGCACACAATCTAGAATTCTCAGAATCAAGAATAGAAATGGACGAGTTCTAGAATTTTCTGTCAAACCCACACATTCCCACACATTCTAGAATTCTCAGAATCAAGAATAGAAATGGAAGACTTCTATACTGTTCCATCAAACGGACACATCCGAGACTTTTCAGATAACAAAACAGAAATAGATTAGTTACAGAATGTTGCATCAACTGCACACTTTCTATGAATGTGAATGTTCAGTCAAACACACACATTCTAGAATTCCCCAAAAAATAAAATGAATGTTATAGTTCTACAATGTTTTGTCAATGTTAATAAAGTCAAGGAAAGAAATGTTGTAAAATGCTCCGTCAACTGCACACATTCTAGAATTCTCAGAATCAAAAACAGAAATGGAGGAGTTCTAGAATATTCAGTCAAATGCAAACATTTGAAACAAAGAATTCGAGAATGTGTGCAGTTGATGAAACATTCTAGAATTCTCAGAATCAAAAATAGAATTGGAGGAGTTCTAGAATGTTCCATAAGCTTGGCACATTCTAGAATTCTCAGAACTAGAATAGAAATTGAAGATTTCTAGAACATTCCGTCAGCTTGGCACATTCTCGTATTCGCAGACTCAAGAATAGAAATGGAGGAGTTCTAGAAGTTTCCATCAATCATACCGTCATACTGCACACATTCTAGACTTCTCAGAATCAAGAATAGAAATTGAGAAATAGAAATAGATCAAGAATGCTCAGTTCCTAATTTTAACAGCTTATTCCAAGCACCTGAGAGTTCCTGAACTTCAGATATAAGCCAATACCAGTAAATCAGCAGGAAGTGAAAGTATCCGTATGTGATTCCTCATGCCTATATCAGTTTCTTTTGACTGTAGTGCATCTAATTTAAAAATTGATCTACCCTCTAAAATATTTATACATTTGAAGGAATATAGACATATAATGTACAGTGCTGCTTTCTGGTGATTTAATGTTCCCTAGTTATGAGAAATAACTGTACTTTTGACATTGGGGACAATAGTTTCACTCTTGAGCAGCACTAGGTTAATATTTAACAAGCTGTTCTTTACTGTTCTTCAGGGCTTGGTTTGAACACTGCATTATTCTATAGAAATGGCCTCATGCATATAATTTGACGATACAAAATTTATCAAACTTCCAGTCTGGGTTGTTTAACAGTGAATTAGACAGAGCGCTCAAACTAATCAAACAAGTCTGACTGAGAAGACTTCCGGAAGTCCAATTTACAGCCAAGATCAAAAGTAAAAATCAGTCAGGCGAGTATCAGGAGCCAAGGGAGTGATAAGTAAATACTTTTTATGTAGTTTGTTCATCTCTTCTCAAGCCTTGATTCAGATTGACGGTTTGTCAGGTTAATCTGCAGCCAAGGTTTCAGTCTGTCATGGTGCATTTAGCATTAGCACCAAAGACTCTCACTCTCTCTCTCTCACACACACACGCACACACACAAACAGTTTCACGCGGTACACTGCACTGCAGCTACTCATACACTCCTGCAGTGTTTCCCACACATACTTGCATGAGGCACCAGGTATATTGGCAACCGGCCAAAATTTTATTTGTTCAGAAAAAAACAATGCACTTCACTTCCGACTTTGGCGGTGACATGAATTCAGCACAAGGTCAGGGGAAGCAGAGCAGCAGCAACACTAACTGAGAGAATATCCAGATGGGGGCTGACGACAGATAAACGTAACTCAATTTCTTGCTGTCAATGATATATGACGAGACTCTGTACACTATTTAGTCTCAGACAGTTTTACCTGAGCTGCACTTGAATGACTAGCATTTCGACATATAATATCAATCTAGAAAATGATGATTTCTTATGGACGTACAGTACTGTGCAAAAGTCTTAGGCACTCTATTTTTTTAATACAAACTTTGTTACAGATTTTTATTTTATGACTTCTACATTATTGATTCAGTACAAAAACATTTTAGATTTCCAAACATTATTTTTCCAGCACAAAATTAAATGTTACAGAAAAATGTTTGTATGTCAGTAAAGAAAGCAGCAGATTACATAGGACGATTTTCAGACAAAAAAAACATAATGAAGGCTGCTGGGTTTTACTGCAAAAATAAGAAGAAAGTGTGACAGTCAAAGTCTCCAAAAGAACTGTGGCTGGTTCTGCAAGATGCTCAGTAACACTTACAGCTCATTTCCTTATAAAACTGCACTAATTGTACCTGAGACTACTAATTTTTTTAAAAAAAGCAAAGGATCGTCACACCAAATATTGACTTTGTTTCATTTATTACTGTTTACTGCTCTTTACAGTATTTTTTTTTAATGTAGAAACATTTAATTTCATTATTTTTGAAGGCATCTTTGCTCTACAGCATTTCTTTGCATGTGCTTAAGACGTTTGCACAGTACGGTATATTTAGAATTTCCCTAAGAATTTCCCTTAGAATTTCCCTTAGATTTGCCTTACAAACAGAGAGACATTCAAAGACATCTCAACAGGAAACATCACCTTGTCTAAATGTGCGCTGCAGTTTTTTTTGTTTGCTTGTTTTAGAGCATCACCTCCCTCGCACGCTCCAAGTTCAGGAAGTGTAAGCAACAAAAATTGCACAGACGAAACTAACCAAGCAAAACCATTACCAACACTTACTCAGAGTGTTTGCTATGACACAGCAGCCCTGTGACACACACTCTATGGGTCCTGTGCTATGATTAACGATGAGGCAGTGTCTACCGAGACAAGGTTATGACTATATTCTAAATCCTAGCGTAAGGTGTCACTGTCTGATGTTGTACTGCTGCACTGCAAAATGTCAACATATTGCAGAAAAACACACAAAGAGACATAATAGTGTCCTGTTTTCATTTAATAGTTTCAGTTCTGTTTTATATAGCATTCAGGAATACAGTTTTAGCATCTACTAATTACTACTAAATTTAGTTTAGTAATAAAACTAATAATACTAGATTTTACTAATTTCTTTAAAAGCATCATTTTTTATACACAGTATTTTATAATAAGCTCACTATACAACTCTTGATTCTGTATTAGTGTCCTCTCTTAGTACTGCTGAAAGCCGAACAACTGCTGGCCATACTGAACTATCGGCACCCAGCAATAAAAAAAATGCAAAATAATAGGATGTGCTGGATCAAGTGCTATTTTACAACCTTCTGAATAATAACAATGGAAGGCTCTTAAACGAAACCAATTGTGCAGTGATTACTGTGATAAATACAATTCTGTTGACTATTCACCTTTTTTATTCATCCATCGTCATATTAGTCTTTTTTACTTTTCATTTTTAAGTTGTCATATCATATTCACAGCAATCAATCAATCAATCAATCAATCAATAAAAATGCTATTTCCTTCTTCGGTCTGCATTTTCTATCCCGTTTTTTTTTTTTTCAGGCTTAAAGGTGAATGCTTGTGTTTAAAGGCGGTGATCTAGAAAAACCCAATCTCGAAGGCTTCTACTCAAGAAAAATCTGGCAACATTGGAGGTATGAACTACACGCAGGTCATTTACATAATCTGAATGAAGAGAGCAGAAAATCAACTTAAGTATGTGCGTAACCTGTCTCTGAATACTCCTAACTTTCCCTCATAAATATGGATTTACATCGACAAGTCTGTTAAATCCATGTTAAACCAATGAAAAGTTGTTAAAGAAAGCGAGTAGTCTATAAAATGCTGTATAACATTGGACCTGTAACAACAAATGTCTGGTTTTGCATAAATTTACATTATTGAGCCACAAAATTTTAAATTTATTTACACCCACTTGCTGATGTGAAATAAATGCCAATGATTAGAATTACATTTTCCACATATTTCTAAATTTGATGTTTTATTTGTATTTTTTTTTTAAAAGGTGTAATTTTCCTTTACTGTAACTGATCTAGATAGAAACTGATCTAGTCATTAGAGAGGGACGGAGAGAGCGAGAGAGAGGTGAGAGGGAGAAAAAAAGAACTGAGCAGAAAAAAAGAGGACTGTTGTTACAGTCAGATTCCATTCTTTCGATCCACATCACATACACAACACTAACCACGAGTCTCTGAATGTGACAGAAAGAGAAGTGTGTGTTAATAACAGAAGAGGACAACTCAGCTTGAGTCACATGCACACATGCCTGCAAATACCTAGTCCGAGTTGTCGAGAAATGAACACACGCCTCATTTATGTACTCAAAGTCACATTATAAAAAATTATAAAGTTGTTTTGTTTAATTGACATTTAAAAAAAAGTGTGTAAAAAAGAAATTTTAATGTCATCAGCTATCTGTTACTACAAGTTACAATCGAATTGATTATAAAGGAATTTAAAATATCAGTGATGGTATCAGAAAAGTGAATAGCAATAGCATATCGTCAAATCTTTATATCACAATAACTGCTTAACCATTTATCCTGGTTTATACCACTGCACAACTGAATGCTCGATTCTGATTGGATGGTGTTGATTAGTTTTCTATAACAATACGACTCTTTCAAACGTTATCATTTTCATAGTAGCTTACACAGCGATTTGTGTAGTGGACACTTCACATGAACAAATTTTAAAAATATGTGTTCTATAAGGAGATGTTTATTTAGCATTGTTGGAAGGAGTCTCCAATATCGGTGCTTTGTAACAGTCAGTGGTAAAGCTGTAACTTCAGGACAGAGGGACAGAGGGGACATTTCAGTTTCTAGGTAAAAAGGAAATGCAATTTTTAGTCTTATTAACGTCAAGAGAGAGGCTGTTGAGGGAACTACTGTTTATAGCTGCTATAACGTAAGTGATAACAGGAACTAACTTGTTCCACAAACATTCCCCAACATTAAATGTAATAGTAAATGAATAAAAATTACAATGAGACAGTCTTTAATAGAACACCGACTTCTGCTTTTATCACTGATTATGTTCCTATAACAGCACACATCTTCATCATCATCACACATCATCATAAACAATTCAGCACATTATACAGCTGCCCTTATGCCTCCTCCTGAATTAGACAGATTTTATCTCAAGAGCACAAACATGGCCCAGATATATTGCTACCTAGTCAACTACTTTCCAAAATAAAACACAGGAGTACGATAGAAACATTTTTTTGCTAGCTGAATATTATATATCACTCTAAAGGCACATGCCAGTTGCCCATCGTCCTTCAGCAAACCTCGTCAGGCCATAAGTTTTATTTTAGTGGGTTATTTTAAATCTTTAAAGTGGGCAGTCCTGAGTTTAAAATAGTCACTTTTCCTTGTGTCAGGTTTCAAAAATGAAAGCTACCAGATAAACCATGTCCAACTAGATCTTTCAGTTCCTGTATTTGTGTATGAGAATGTAAAAAAATAATCTACACAAAGCACAAACCCAGTGACAGCACCTTACAACATTACAACAATCTAATAAAGTTATTATAATCACCTGAGAAAAATCTAATTTTCTGCAAAGGTTTTCAGTCACCCCAAACTTTATGAATCATATTTAAGAATAAATCGTTTTAGGGAGAAATGTTCATTTCCAAAATGTTAGTGTTCAGACTGGTGAAAATGTCATGCAGTGTTTTCTTTTAAAAACACTGGACATGAAAAAGGAACTCAAAGGGAAAATCTTGAGCTGGTAATGATTAGTTCTGACAGTAGTTTTGTCTGCAAGACAAATCACAAGTTCATATCAATGTGCTCATTCTAATACATTATCGTTTCCATAGTAACCACATACACAGGAACTTTTCTGGCTGTTTTGTTTATTCGTCTAAGAGTAAAGAACTGATTTAAAAATGTGTTGATATTTAAAGAAGAAAAGCATATAGGCTAATCCTAATCCTTCACACGGTGAGGTTTTCTGTAAGAAGTTGTTTATTTAACATTTATGGAAGGAGTCTCCAGTGTCAGCGCTTTGTAAAAGTCTTCAGAATAGAGGCTTTCTGGTTTCTCAGTTACATGAAGAGCTGTTTTTTTTTTTAATTGTGTAATTAACTTAAAGAACTTACAAAGAAAGAAAATGAACTTGAAGAGAGTGAAAAAAAGAGGATGATGAAGGAACAGCTGTTTGTAGCTTTTATAACCTAAGTGATAAGAGAAGCTAACTTGTTTCATGGATGTTCCACAACATTAAGCATAACTATAAATGGATAAAAAAAGTACACTGTCCTTTGTTAATTAATAAAAAATGTAAACCCGTACAGGCTGTGCCTAAGGATGCATCAGAACCGTTGTTTTCAGACAGAGTACATGTTTTTTATATGACATGTATATGACATAACTAACCTAATTGATGAAGTGATTAATACGCTGGATTAATTATCTTTCCCCGGTTGTGGTCTGGCTTACTTTGACTGCCATCGTTAATCGTGAAAAAAGTCCAGATCGCTGTTAAATCAAGTCGTCTGTTCACTAGCATGACAACATACACTACGCTTACGTCAAATAGTACTACTTGATGTCGGATGTTGGTATCAGAGCGTTTTTTTTTTTTTTTTTAACAAGTTCTGATTTCATAAGGGTCCCTGGAGGACTAGTGGTTAGGCCACAGTGCTCTCATCGCCATGGCCCGGGTTTGATTCCCGGCCAGGGAACCAACCCCAGCCACTGGGTTTGCACATGACAGTGCACTCCAAGAGCCAAGTGCCAGTCCCAAACCCGGATAAAATTGTGGAGGTTTGCGTCAGGAAGGGCATCCGGTGTAAAAACTGTGCCAAATCAAACACATGGACCAATGATCTGCTGTAGCGACCCCTAACAGGATCAGCCGAAAGAAGAAGACGAAGAAGACGAAGAAGTTGTGATGTCACAACATTGTAATTTGCCAGGTTTTTAACTCAACTCCCTCTAAACATCGAACACATCATTTCTGCACAGGCTAGGAGGATCAGCTTGGCCTGTCCCTGTGCTGTTAGAGCTGATTAAAGCTATAAAGCACATCTGGTTTGACATGCCCTGAGTCTGAATCACAGCTGACACTGAGTCATCTTTCAACAAGCTTCTGATATTGTGTTACTAGTGATTCATTAACCTTGTGAAATGTGACGTACAGGTTAAAACCGGATGCAGAGAAAGGAATATAACTTTACTTACATTAAATCAGGCCTGTGTTTGTGGATTAGAGCACAGAAAGCCAGTCCATCTCTGAAGGACACTGACATGTTCTTAATGTCCACATCATGATATCCCTCACACTGCAACCTACACCACTCCTGGAGAGCTTTTAATGAACCCATGGTTTAAAAAACACAGTCCAGAGAAGGGGTTTGAGCTGTGAAAGTGTTATTAGTTGTTGCTGTTATTGCTGCTGTTGTTGTTGTTGTTGTTGAAAACAAAGTATCTCCAGGCACGCTACATAAACTAACAGTTACAGCGTTACAGTTACAGTAGCTCGCTATTAAAACAGTTTTAAGCCAACAACTCACTAAAATGTCCTTTAAATGCTTTAGAACTCTATAATTATTTCTCCTTTCGGCTTAACTTGACTAAAATGAACATCCATGTTACCCAAGACTCGAACAGTTAGCACTGCAAGCTAGTTAGCTAGCCGGCTAACTGTTATCTAGCCAGCTCCATAGGAGAAATCTGCTAGAAATTCTTCACAAAACGGTTTTCTGTTTCAAATCTCCACCACAAGACTGTTGTGAATGTTCCTCCAATGTGTCAGCAGTTAGCCTCTCCATCCTCATGACCAAATACAGCAAATCACTCTTCTTTTCTGGTTTTTTTTTTTTTTTTTTTTTTTTTTTTTAATTAGCCAAATCTCCGACTCTTCTTGATCTTGACACTGGTTTGGTTTTGTTTGTTTGTTTCAGAGTGTATTTCCTGCAGCTCCTTCCGAAATAAACACATCTATAATGTTAGGATTTGTCCTTGAAATCCAGCAGATGAACAGAAGAAAGCACGTCTTCCAGCTCCTGTTTCAATCCACTTCATGACACACAAGATAAAACACAAGCCTGTCCACCCAGAGTGCAAATCTGAAGAGTCAGGAATTACACGTCCAAATCCACTTCCTACTCACTACATAGGTGCACTATATAGTGTCCTCTGTACAACCACTTCCACTCTCGACGTAGTGGCCGAAATGTCCAATGAGGAGTTATTTGATATTCGGCCATGTTGGTTTGTGGAGTAAAGGACTGTTTTGCGCCCTCTTGTGGACATTTGAAAAAGTTAAGTGAATCCAGTTTTATTTACATGAGAAGGTGGTGTAATGTAATTAATAGCAATTTCTGCAGAGTGGGAGGGGCTTACACCCCAAGTGAGAGGGGTTAGACTTGGGGTTAGGATTAGGTTAGGGTTAGAGACAACCAATAGAGTGGAGCTGTACCAACTGGAGCTGACCTGGACTGCAAAGATACAGGTCTCAAAATTCAAGATTCAAGATTCAAGAGTTTATTGTCATATGTAAAGGAAACAGTCTGTTACACCCTACAATGAAATTCTTACTCTGTGAATCCTCCAGCAGCCTATGACATAAATTAAGGACATAAGAAAATAATACACAAGGCGTAAATTACAAATTTACAATTACAAAATTACTAATAGTGAAAAAAATGCAAGAGATAAAAATTATTGCATGTATAAAGTGTACTGTGTGCAGTATAACAAAGAAGACATGCATGTGCAAAGTCCTGTAGAGATAGAAGAGTCCATATTGCTTATTGCATTGAGAAGGATATATGTGTGTGCACAAGTATGCAGAGTTAATCTGTAGTCTCTGATGTTGTTTGCATTGAGGTGTGTGTGTGTGTCTCATTAATAGCGAAGTAGTTCTGACAGTTTAATCCAGAATAGCAGTCATTATCTGCAGACTGCGCATGCACAATTCTACCGGCATGTTTTTTTCGGAGGTGGGAGGAAACCGGACAACCTGGAGGAAACCCGTGCAGACATGGGAAGAATGTGCACAGAAACTCAATACTCTGAGTATTTAACCCTCTATAATATGACCAGTAGAAATAACCCCAGGTAACATATATATCCATCCGTTTTCTGTATTGCAATTGCAGGGTTGTGGTGTGGGGGAGCTTGGAGCCCATTACAGGGAACAAGGCAGGGTGCCAACCCATTGCACACACATTCACGCACTACGGACAGTTTTGGAAATTACAGTGCATGTCTTTGGACTGGGAGAAGAAACTGAAGTACATGCAAGCTCCAGAGTGGAGACAGGAGTGTGATATATACAGTACTGTGCAAAAGTCTTAGGCACATGCAAAGAAATACTGTAGAGCAAAGATGCCTTCAAAATAATGACATTAAATGTTTCTACATTAAAAAAAATACTATAAAGAGCAGTAAACAGTAATAAATGAAACAAAGTCAATATTTGGTGTGACGATCCTTCACTTTAAAAAATTAGTAGTCTCAGGTATAATTAGTGCAGTTTTATAAGGAAATGAGCTGTAAGTGTTACTGAGCATCTTGCAGAAGCAGCCACAGTTCTTCTGGAGACTTTGACTGTCACACTTTCTTCTTATTTTTGAAGAAAAACCCAGCAGCCTTCACTATGTTTTTTTGTCTGAAAAGTGTCTCTTATGTAATCTGCTGCTTTCTTTACAGACATACAAACATTTTTCTGTAACATTTCATTTTGTGCTGGAAAACTAATGTTTGGAATCTAAAATGTTTTTGTACTGAATCAATAATGTAGAAGTCATAAAATAAAAATCTATAACAAAGTTTGCACTAAAAAAAATAGAGTGCCTAAGACTTTTGCACAGTACTGTATCTATACACACACACACACACACACACACACACACATTTATATATATTAAATGTATATATTATTAAATTAAATATATATATTCAGTCTGAACTGATGGTAAATGTTGGTAAAGATACTGTTATATCCTGTGGTTTTTCTTAAGTATAAAGACACATCAGGAAGTAGTGCAATCTCTCCCTCTTTCTCTCTCTCTCTCACTCACTTACTCTGTCTCTCTCTTTTTTTATTACCTCCCGCTGAAACCAAAGTAAAACCAAGTATATACAGGTCTAGCCTACATACATGTTATGGGCATGTAACCTATTCATTATCAAGCACAAACTGTGTAGCCACAAGCCCTAAAACAAGTGAGTGCAATAAAGGTCAAAGCAATTAGTTTGTAAATTGATGTGCATGTACTGTGCATGGAATTTTTAGTGCAACAAGCATGCATACATTGTGAAGTCACACTCATCTGTATGAATCAATCGTACTGTAATTACTACAGACAATCTCTGGCAATATTACTTAACAAACATGCGTCTGGAAATCGTATCTTGTCTGAATAGTACTACATCTGCATACTATAATCGAATCTGAGTAGCAAGTCTGACTCTAATAACTATGTAAATCCCCTATTAATTTCACTGTAGGTACTGAATAATTCATAGTAGTTATTAAACAATAACAGACTAATTTAAGGCTTTAAAGGAAAAAATACATCCTGAACAACTTGCATATTAATCTTTAGTGATTTTCAGTGACATCTAAGCCTTATTTTGCAGTAACAGTTGACTTTTTTTTGTTTGTTTGTTTCATCAACATGTTGGTCTATTTTCACTTTGGTTAATGGTCTTCCACATTACCCACAATACTGTTCTCAACTATCTATTGCTAGTGGTGCAGTGGGTTTTCGCCCTTGCTTTATAGCTTCCGAAATAGAGCAATGCACCAATAGCAATGCAAACAGACAATTTCACCTTCTCATCTGTACACTCTGCTCAAACTGATCAGCTCCCAAGTTTTCAACTTTCACACTGATACTGCTGGCAATGCCATCGTGCCTGTCATCTTGTAGATTTATTAACTGGCCTGGTGAGTTTCTGCCCTTCTCTGGAACTCTCAGTTCAATGTATTTTATCTCCACTACTATACTACTACTACTACTACTACTACTAGTGCTAGTACTATTCCTACTGCTATTGCTACTACAACTGCTACTGCCTCTACTACTACTACTA
This sequence comes from Pangasianodon gigas, assembly GCA_022758105.1. NCBI lineage: Eukaryota > Metazoa > Chordata > Actinopteri > Siluriformes > Pangasiidae > Pangasianodon > Pangasianodon gigas. The sequence goes on from CM040455.1 coordinate 29,432,751, forward strand.
GTGGTAGTACTATTCCTACTGCAACTACTACTACTACTACTACTGCTACTGCTAGTACTACTCCTACTGCTACTACTACTGCTACTGCTACTGCCATTGCTACTCCTACTACTACTACTATTGCTACTACAACTGCTACTGCCTCTACTACTACTACTAGTGGTAGTACTATTCCTACTGCAACTACTACTACTACTACTGCTAATGCTAGTACTACTCCTACTGCTACTACTACTGCCATTGCTACTCCTACTACTACTACTGCTGCTACTGCTACTACTACTACTACTCCTACTGCTACTACTACTGCTACTGCTACTACTACTGCTACTGCTAGTACTACTCCTACTACTACTGCCACTGGTACTACTCCTACTACTACTGCCACTGGTACTACTCCTACTACTACTACTACTACTACTACTGCCACTGGTACTACTACTGCTATTGCTACTCCTACTGCTACTACTGCTATTGCAACTACTACTGCTACTTCTACTGCTACTGCTACTACTAATATAACACTGAATGTTGCTGGAAAAATGGTGAGTGAGAAAAGAAGCTGTTGCTCTTCTGTTTTAGGTGCTAAAAGTGAAATCTGACTTCTTATGCATGAGTTTGCTGACTTGTACCCCTGTGATGTCATTGCGAGTGACAACCTCTATCTTCACATGAGAATAACGAAAATCCAGCATCAACAAACATCAGCACCAGAACCACTAAACACATCATAAATATTTCAATATCACCATATGTAGTGTGTTTCAGGGTGTAGTTTTCCTTTAAGGGGTTAATCTGTGTGTGCACTCAGGGGTAGGAAAATACAGTTTCTGACTGTAGTGTAAGTGACCACAGCATATGAACGAATGAATGAATGAATGAATGTGATTTTCACGAATGTGTAATAGAAAATGCATAAATATAATAGTATTTGGTGCATGAGACTATGATCTAGTCGCACCCTGTGTGACAGTGACTCACACTTGGCTCTGAGTCATACTTCACACTCATGTGGGAGGATCTCAGCTCAGAGAGGAAATCTAAACATACATCGTCTGTGTTCTGTAAAAATCAACACAAAGCAGAGTATCGCGAGACTTGCGACTATAGCCCTAAGGAATCTCGCGAGAACCGCGTTATACTTGGTGTGGAATCTCGCGAGAGTTGGATTGCACTTGGAAAGGAATCACCGAAAGATGGCGGCTCCGCCTGATGAGGGGAGTTTGGAGTCTCGCATCAGTAAGTCAAGCACAGTTTTAATTAAGCAGCTTTATAATGCACGGGTGACACGTTATAATACATAAAGAGACCTATTTGTACTAATCAAACGTAGGGCTTTGTTGTTAGTTGTCGTTTTTTTTTTTTTTTTTTTTGCATAAGGCTTATCTGTGCCAAGTCTTGAAGCTAGCTAGACAGCTAACTAGCTTGGCAGTTTGTTTGCAAGCTAAGCTAAAGATGCTAGCGAATTAGCGAGTCTAATCACATTAAGACGTCTCTTTATTCAATACAGACGTCGGTTAGCGTTAAAACACTTTCTTATGCGTTAAAACTATTTCTTAACTTGTCATTTCTAAGCTGACTTTTCGATGGAAGATGGTTTAGCTTACTACGCTAGCCAGAAGCGCTGTCACTTCCAGTGTAAGTTAATAGGGAGGGATCATTTCACATGACATGCTAACTAGTCCTCTAACTAGCTGACAAAGAAAACTGACAACAAACCTGCTCTGTGTGAATTCTAAACCGTGTTTAAGCAACTAGTTCTAGAGACCCATAGATAGGTATACTATAAAAACCTCTTCAAAACAACTTTTCAGGAGGAAAAAAAAAGCGTTTCTTAGTTTTTTACTTGATGTCCAGTCGAGAATAGGGTTTGACTTGCATGTTTATAGAGCATTAATGTATTCATACATCAATGAAAACTTTCTAAATAAATATAATAATAAATAGAAAAAATAATAAATAAAAGTTCAAATTTGAGCACACATAAACACCCTTCTGGCTAATAGGGACAGTCCTGCCAACCCTTTTCAGGGGAAAGTAGATAATGCATGCTCAAGAAGTGGCCAGAAGTCACCATATGACGTCACAACCTAGTTTGCATATGTATGAGATCATCATGGTCATTTGCATATCAAAATGTTATAAGTAGAAGGAAGATTTTCTGAAGGCACTTATTGTAGAATAGAATAATTATAACTTAGTAGCTCTTATAGAAAGAAGATTCTACAAAATAGTATTTCGTAGAATATTATAATTTCATATTACACATGACGAACGCAGACACACAGGGATATTGAGTAGTTGGGAGCGAGACATGATGGAAACTGGTTAGAGTGGTGATTAGTGATTGGTCTTTTGGAACGGTGGTGATGAGTGATTGGTCCTTTGGACCGAACCGGCTTTCTCAACTCATAACCAGCTGGAGAGCCGTTTTGAGTGCAGGACAGTCTCTGTATTGCTGTATTCGTCAGTGAAGTGAGGCTGGGGCTGATTTCTCTCTAGCCCAGACTGTATATTCATTTAGCCTATCAGTGACAGTCATTTCAGGTGAAATGCCTGCCAGATTTCAGCCTGCTTCACTGACACATAACACATCAGCAGCAGTAACTGAGAAAGCACACATGAAATACAAGATTGGATGTACCAAATATGAATGAGATGGATTACTTTCTCAAACACTGATTTTTCAAAACGCCTTTAGACAAGAAACTAGAAAAGACTACACAAACATTGTCTAATCAACTTACACAAATAGACGACAGATTGTCTTGTGTGCTCTGAATGAAAGAGCTGTTTGCCATGCTTGCTATTTGGAAGAGATGCTTCATGATTACATGAACTCGAATGATGTTGCCTGTTTTGAGCTTGTGTGTATGAATAATCATTTTTATGCCTACGAAGAGACGCTGTGCCATAAGGCTCAACCGTAATGGCTTTATAATAGTAAAGAGTTATTGATAGGTAGTAGAATTTTTCAGCCCTCACATTCAGTATAATGAATTCTTGGGGAGCCGCGTTATTTATTCATTTATTTATTTCTGTATAAGTTTGAAACTGGTAGAAGTTTGAGTATGTTAGTGCTCATGTGAAGTATTAAGTCTTGTGATCTGACTAAACTGGGAAAAAGTTCTAGGCATCCAAGATTTGGTAAGAAGATTTTGTTGGTGAATAATACAAATTGACAGATTGAATAATTTGTTGATGTGGGATTATTATATGACAACACAAAAAACACGTGAGTGTCCATGCTTTACCCTCATCGGGAAATCCAGATTCTATAAATATGCAAACTGGAAATGTCCCAAACATACACACACAGAGACACACACATACACACACACTCCCTTTCCACTAGTAAACTAGTGTTGCAGGACCTGCACATGTATATTTTTCATGTAAGGAATAAAATATTACGAGACGTGCTGTTGCAGGAAAATAATCAACAGTGTGAGGCAGAGTTATAACAGCACTTCCGGAAGTGCTTTATTCCTCTTATACCACAGCAATTTACCAACAATTGCAATGTTTTATTTCTTAAAGAATTATGCTTCATACTTTTTATTGGCTTATAGTTACATTTAGTGTATAAAAAAAAACATAAACATAACAAAGGCTTTGTAGAATGTATGTAGTTAGTATTTTTTTTGAGATGTAGCCACAGAAAAGGAACTACTCCTTGCAATTTTCTTGTATTTCACTGTGAGATAAAGTTTGTATTCAACATCTATCCAGAATGTTCTCAATAAGAGTAAAGTAATGGCACACTCTGCTTTTGGTGCACTCACTGCCATTAAAACAAACTCGCTCATGCTTGGTAAGAGCATACTGAGGTAGACAAGTGACAGTGCTATGCATCTTTAAAACAGACATTAGCGATTTTAAATGGTGTGTATAAACACTAGTCACCTCACTAGTCTCCACATCACAGCCACGACAGAATGCCACTTTCACAGGTGATATTATGCAGTGGGAAACACACACACGTGCATAGGTTTGGATTCAGATGATTAGCTGTGTTGCACTATAACTCATTTTTCAATGTTTTTAGCTCCTGTCTTTTTTGTTTGTTTGTTTTTTGTTTTTTTAAAGAATGTGGCAAAACTGCTGCAGTGATCATTTTTACACTAATTATTCACAAGGTTAAACAATGTCATTTATAGAGTCTTTGTAATGCTTCCCAGGCCCTCTAAACAAGATCTTTGTTGATCATGCATTTTAAATGAAGCCTGAGGGATAACATAGTGAATTTTCTGTATGCTTTTGACTTGCAGACAAAGCGACCAACCCTCTAAACAGAGAGACGGACTGGGACAGCATTAAGGCTTTCTGTGAACAGCTGAGCAATGAACCTGAAGGGTGAGTTCCACTTTAAATGGGTCCTAGTGCTATGTTTTCAGGTGTTCTTGCCTGTAGGCTAAAATTCATAGCTTCTTTGTAGTGTTTCCATCATATAGAATATTATTTTCCATTTTGCTTATTACATTTGCATATTGTTTTGTATGTTTAATCATGTTATGTAATATTCTGTACCACATTACCTAATTTCTGAGCCTAAGCGTTGTGTCATTTACATGCCAGTGTTGTACACTTTCAGTAAGATATTTTTTTTAATTGTATTTGCTAGTAAGTAAAAATAGCTCACTGCCAAACAGTTCTTCAAAATTTCCTACAACTTCCAAGAGGAATAATCAGGAGGGGGTTTTCCCAGTATTCACACAGGCAAAGCTTGCTGTAGAGACCTCTGCATCAACACTGTATGAATCATTTAGACATGTTTACAGATGATATCTTAAGCAGCTATAAAAAGTCACTCCTATGCCAGCCTCTTTTTTTCCCCATCTTGTTAATAAGGAAAGACTTTTTTCATGTTACTTGGAAAACAGAAAGCTCAAAGTCCTCTCTCTGGAAGACTTTCCCAAGCGCCGACCCTGGAGACTCCTTCCATAATCATCAAATAAATGTCTCCTTACAGAAAAAGCGCACCATATCAGCGATTAGATGTTTTTCTTTCTTAAAGAACATCAGATTTTTAGATCCATTTAATATTAGGCTTAGATTATGTGGAAAGTCCATCACATGAGTCCCTGTGTAAGTTGTTACTATAGAAGCAATAATAAGAAACAATAATTTATTCATATAAACCTGTGACTTCTATCGGAGCTGGAGTTATAGAAATTCACACCAAAGTTCATTATCCTTCCTTTGTCTCAAGAGTTAAATATACTCCCAATTTGGAAGCATCTTATCATTTTTTACTTTAATCCAGTTAATGTTTTGGGAATTATTCAGCTTGTTTCTCCTTGTTTATCTGCTGGCTTTTGTAATGTGGACTTCTCTTTTCTACAGTCCACAGCTGGCCACCAGGCTTTTGGCCCACAAGATCCAGTCGCCACAGGAATGGGAAGCCATGCAGGCCCTCATGGTAAGATAATGCAGTTCTGGGGCAGCCAGGTACATCTGAAGTTAGGGGTCGGAATATCGTGTTTTCCCATCTGTGTAGTTTCCAATCTGTGTATGGTGTAGTGAGCAGTGCAGTCAGAGAGAATGAAGTTTCCTCATTAGAAGATTAAAGCTAATCAATTGCATTTATGTCTAACCTATATTTATCTATATCATGTTTGGTATAATTTTAATACATATTACATAATGACCTATGTAATGATTTCAGCAAGTACATACAGATCCTGTAAGTAGCATTTCCGGAATATAACACCACCCCTCGACTGCTACTGCTCAATTAGCTGAAATCACCCACACTCATCTATGTTGCTTATACAAAATAAGCCTTCATAAGCCATAGCAATATTTTCCAATCATATATTTTTAAATCTGAAAAACTGAGTAGGAAGATTCAGTCTCAGCTTTGAAGCATTAGATTGCATCCCAAATATCTTCTTCCTTTATTAAATCTCTCAGCAAGCTCTCAGGGAATAGTTTCTGTTATAATCCTCCTAATGGTGAAACACAGTGATGCTAATTAACAGTAGCTTTTAAATTGACGTTTGAAGAAGACAGTGAAATACAGTATAAAACAGTGTGTGATGATGTGTGAAGGTTCTGGAGACATGCATGAAGAATTGTGGGAAGAGGTTCCATAACGAAGTCGGGAAGTTCCGCTTTCTCAATGAGCTCATCAAGGTGGTTTCTCCGAAGGTAAGATTGGAGTTGTTTTGTGTTTTTTTTTTTGTTTGTTTTTTTGTTTTGTTTTGTTTGTACGATTCTCAGATGTTAGAATGTTTTCTGGTCATAGTGAGTATTTAGGTAGTGTTGTGTAATTGGTGACTGGGTTAGGTGTAACCTGTATTTCCTATTGCTCTGTGCTCTGTTATAGTACCTGGGCTCTCGAGCTCCAGAACCCGTGAAGAAGAAAGTACTAGAAATGATGTACAGTTGGACTGTGGGGTTTCCTGAAGAGACCAAAATATCCGACGCCTATCAGATGCTGAAGAAACAAGGTAACCAGAAAAGTCTACATGCTGCGTTTACATCATTATCTGATCTCAGCCATTATCAGATTATTCAAGTGGTTATTTTAACAACAGAATGCAGTATCTTGTATCAGATTAAAGTTGTTCTAGGATTTCAAGAAATCTCATAATTATAAATAATCACATTTTCATGTACTTCCGTGGTGGTTTATTGGCTAGTTTCACTCTAACTGCAGGTGTGTATCAAACGTTAAAAAAAAAAAAACTAGAAATGTGGTATGTTCATTAAAAATAGATTTAAAATGAGCCTTTCCAGTTTTTTTTTTTGTTTATTTGTTTTGTTTTTGACCCAATTGCATAATGTATTCAAAAGGAAATGTAAAAATATTTAAAGGGTGGGGCAGCTTGAAATGCAGTACACAGATGGTACAGCTTCATTTGTGACATGAGTGTTGGAGAATTTTGCTTCTCTGTGTTATCTCTTTAATCACTGTTTTTTTATATGATGATTCTATCAGTGAGTGTTCCTGTGCAGATTAGTTGCTTAAGGTTATAGGGAACCACCTTCTGGAGCCTAATAATGAGAAGTAGGAACTTGTATTCCCTTTCTATGTAATTATGTATATTCATTATTTTGTAGCCGATGAGAAATTGTTCAGTTGTTTACACCTCACTGTAAAAGAGCTATGCCTTCTCTGATCAGGGTCTCACTTCTGTGGTATAGCTGAAGTGATAAGTCACTGCTGCTGTATTGCCGAGGTGTGCTCTTATACTCTAATGCTCTTCTCTCCTTTCAATCTATAAGATGGTCTGCTGGATTTATTTAGGGAATAGGGAAAATTCTCCAACAGTGAGGACAACACGCCACACTGAATAGCAATCAGCAAGGGATTGCTTTTTAAAGATTTAATGACTCTATTTTCATCAGTGCATTGCAATTGTGCCACACTGTAATGTATTACTGTCCAATCACAGCCCCAAACCGTACTGTTTTTTTTTTTTAAGGTGCATTGTTTCGTCATTCCTATTACACTGAACTCAATTTTCAGGCTTCTCAGAATTATTACCAAGACCTAATGAATGAGCAGTTACTTTCACTTCTTACAAGAATTCTTAAAAAGCAATCCACCTTTTGATTGTTTTTCACTACGAGATCAGGTGAAATAAGAGCAATACAATGAAGGTTCCACGTTCTCTCTCTTCTCCATACATTTAAACACGATGAAATTATTTGCAAAATCTAAATTTTCAAAATTCTCATGATAAAACAGTACATTTTTATTGATGATGGCATTTACATCCTATATTAATATTGAATAATTCAGTTGTGCTGTGATTCTAAACAGAACGGTGCTGTGTATTTGTCATTTTCGTCCCCACTGGATGTGAACACCACAGGAAGTCCCAGCTTATGTTTTGCGTGTTGCCAAGTGACAACAGTTCATTGTTTCTCTTCCAGGTATTGTGAAACAGGACCCCGCTCTTCCGGATGATAAACCCCTCCCTCCTCCCCCTCCTAGACCCAAGAACGCCATCTTTGAGGATGAAGAGAAGTCAAAGGTAAAAATAACCGAACTTGTGGCTATGAGAACCAAGGACCAGTCTCTGCCTTTCCTGCACTAATGTAACTAATTCTGTCAACACAATCAAATAAGCTGCTGCTGGAGAACACGATGTTCGGGTCAGTTCGGTCGGATCAAGGCTGGCACTGATCTCTGCAGGGTGGCACGTCTCCAGAAGCAGGGCTCGGCAAACTGCCATATAAATATGTGGAGCTGATTCAAAGCCAGCGCTCTTGCTGTGACGCGTCATAATGGCCCTGATTCACCAAACTTTGACTGGAAATAGTGTGTTAATAATTTCATTATCTGATTCATGAAAATGTCATGTGAGGTTTGAGCGCAGTCAGTGAATCAGCTTTGGTCATAAGGATGCCAGCTTGCTCGCCAGTCCCTTATTTACAAATCATATGATAAGACTCTACTTAATTTACCATCACACGCATATCATATAAATTAAACATGGCCTAAATAAAGCTGCTATTATGCTAATTACCATTAAGAGCAGCTATAATAATATTAATTATAATTAAGCTTTTATTTATTATTATTATGCTTTTAATGACTATTATTATGTTTTGCTTGTATTGCTTTTACTGATAATGTTGATACAGTTAATGACAGTTTAGTCACAGATTACGGCTGTTAAAATCTGTTAAAACACCTTAAAAAGTTTAAGGTGTTTTCAGATCGTTATGCTCACATTAACATGCTCCCTGAACAAATTATCTGAAATTTTTTTCTATGCTTTTCCCCCTGGATCTGTTTATACACAGCTTGATGAATAAGGGCTGCTGAAGTGTAAGGTGTTAGTTATGAATTCTGGCTGCTGTAGGGCTAGGAGGGGTTCGATAAATAACAGCATAATAAAGAACCATTACATAACAGTCTAGAACTTTGAATCGAGCCAGCAAGGACTGCCTCATGCCAGTTTTTCAAAATGCCATATCTCTGCTGAACTAGCATCCTCTCCTGAAAGCATCCATCTCAAATTATCCTCACTTGTTCTCTCTCTCTCCCTCTCTCTCTCTCTCTCTCTCTCTCTCTCTCTCTCTCTCTCTCTCTCTCTCTCTAGATGCTGTCACGCTTGCTCAACAGCACTCACCCGGAGGACCTGAGAGCAGCAAACAAACTTATTAAGGAAATGGTTCAGGAGGTAGGTGTGTGTGTGTGTGTGTGTGTGTGAGTGAGAGAGAGAGAGAGAACATGTGTGTGTGTTTTGTAGTTATGGCTCAGTTACTCTGCTCTTTCAGGCCCTGCCTTAAAAGCAGCACATTGACTTTGTTGTGACCTCTGTTATTGTTTTGTACAGTCTAATGCCTGAAGGAAGCTCAGCTCAATATTGTTTTCTAATGAAGGGCAATGACCATCATGCTTGCAATTTAAATAAATGATTTTGAAGTTAAATGCATGTAGCTCTAATACCTCCTTGTTGCTTCTGTGGTGCTCAGCAAAGCGCACTCTTTGTCCCAGGGTTGCTGTAATTATTTCTACACCCTGTGCACCACACCAGAACCAACTGTTACACTGGAGACAATAAATTATTTTTTAACAATTGTGTACGTTGTTTAAAATATTGTTAGTATTATTGTGTTTCTCATGCTACTGTTTGTAGCATGCTATACCACATTCCTGTACCTGACAAGTCCAGGAATGTGGTTTAGCAGATAAAGTGATTGCATCATGTAAAGATTCACTGGTTATTATCTATTCTGGCATGTAATAAATATTGGGACATGTTCACTAGTTTAATTTCTCAGAACCTGATAGCCGTAGTCAAAGAGACGTGCCTGTTCACTACTCAAAGATAATATCTTTTAAAATCCAGACTGTTTGCAAAATACTGAATCTGAGTTTATCCTGCAGGATCAGAAGCGCATGGAGAAGGTGTCAAAGAGAGTAAACGCTATTCAGGAAGTGAAGGAGAGTGTCAAGCTGCTCACACAGCTACTAGCAGACTACAGCAAAGACACCAGCTCGCATGACAATGAGGAGCTCATCAAGGTGATGAACATTTCATATGAACAGTTATGCTAGGATGGTTTAGGACTACGATTACTATGATAGCTTTAGGACAGCAATTGCCATGAACAGTTTTGCACCCAAGTCTCCATCAGTGAACAGTGGATAAGTTCAGCAAAACAGACTTCATGTGAAAACTAATGAATTTACTGATTACACAATTGCACTATTTGACCATGTAGTACACAGTTAGAGAAGGGATTTATTTATAGTTACACTATCCGTTGATGATAGTGACCCCACCCAGATGACGATGGGTTCCCTTTTGAGTCTGGTTCCTCTCAAGGTTTCTTCCTCATATCGTCTCAGGGAGTTTTTCCTTGCCATTGTCACCTCTGGTTTGCTCATTAGGGATAAATTCATACTTTAAAAAAAATTTATATCCTGAATGTATTTATTTCTGTAAAGCTGCTTTGTGACAGTGTCTGTTGTTAAAATGCAAATTAAATTGAATTGAATGGTGACAAGAGTTATCATTTAATTAGTGATTATTAGTGATTTGTTTATGGTTATGTTTTGTTTTCGTAGTGGTCCTTCATGTTACCCCTTTTGACTGTGTATTTTGTAGGATTTGTACCAGCGCTGTGAGAAGATGAGGCCCACACTATTCAGATTGGCCAGTGACACAGAAGACAATGATGAAGCTCTAGGTAACAACCAACAGAAAATCCAAGAAAAGACTTCATTAATGGGTCAAATTTATTTTCTCCTTAATTTGGTCTTGACCAATTCCCACCCATCAGCCAGCTCTCCCGTATACAACAGCTCAGAGACACGTGAAGCTAACAAGCCCCATCTTTTCGAACTGCTGCTCTCAGGGCAGCGTAACACACACAGAGGAAAGCGCTATCTGTCCTCTTCCACATACATAAGCTCACAGACGCCTGAGATTGGCTAGTGTCGCTCTGATTGACAGAGGAGAGAGAGAGAACGCCACCCCTCACACCCAGAGAACATGGCTAATTTTGTTCCCTTGGCTCATGGCCCCAGATGGCTGTGGCATTGTCTGGATTCAAACTTGCTGTCTGTGTGATAGGGAGAACACTTTTCTGTTGTGTCAATCAGGAGCTAAAATTATTTGCAGGTAGTGAAGGAACATGCTAGATTAAGTTACATTAAGTTAAATTACAGACCTCCTGTTAATTGATCTTTTGGTTTGTCTGCAGTATCAGTCTCTTTCAAACAATACATGGATCATATATCTCCCTCTACTCTGTTCATCTTTAGCTCTCTGCTTGATGTGCAGAATGCTTGAAAGCCAAGAAGTCCATAGACAAGTTCAAATGAACCTGTCAGCCTTCAAGCGTTCTTTAAGGGATAAACACTGTTCTTCCAAAAGATTCCCTCAGTTGGTGTGATGGTAGTGGAGAGCGCTGTCTGACAGGTTGCTTCAAAATCTCCCATAGTTGTTTAATTGGGGAGAGGTCTGGTGACTGTGAAGGCCACAGCATATGATTTATATCATTTTCATGCTCATCAAACCATTCAGTGAGCCCTCATGGCCTGTGGGTGTGGGCAGGGTTACACTAGAAGAGATCAATCCTATCAGTAATGTATTTATATAACTCCAAATTGAAATGAAAGGATATCAGATTTGCTTTCATTGTGCATATATTGTTACAAGTGAGGTTGGATCCAATCCAAACGGTGCAGTGTAGGGTTAAGTGGCTAGACTGTTGAACTGTGTGTGTGTGTGTGTGTCTCTCTCTCTCTCTCTCTCTCTCTCTCTCTCTCAAGCGGAGATCCTGCAGGCCAATGACAGTCTGACGCAGGTGATTAACCTCTATAGGCAGCTTGTGAAGGGAGAGGAGGTGAATGGAGACAGCAGCACTACGCCAACACTTAAGGGTAATTGCAACAATAAACTACACACACACTCTGGTGTCAGCACCGCATTACACAAACATGCGCTCACACATTACACATTAAAGTAAATATACTGAAATTATACTGTTCACTACTGTTTATTTCAGTACTCTTATGATAATACAGACATATTCAGGGGCAAAAAAAATCTCCATTTGAATGTTTAAGATCCACTGCTGTACTTCTAGATGCCTGATATTCATTAAAACACATTTTAAATAATAAATAAAATGTAATAAAATCCATACTTACAAGTAGTCATTTCAGCCCTGTTTTACTGACATTGTATTTTCATTGGCAGGGAACAGCACAGCCCTGTTGGACCTCACTGGACTGGACACGTCACCTTCAGCTCCCACTTTCCCAGAATTCCCTTCTCAGCCCACACCATCACATGAGCTGGGCATCAGCCTGCTGGATGATGAACTCATGTCTTTGGGTAAGAGCTGACACAGAGTCTTAACAGAATAGTTCTAGCAAAAAAACTTTTTTGTTACCTCAATGTGGTCGATCAGCCACGACATGCTTGTATTGTGATTTAGTTTTGCACTTGATGATGTTAAGTAATTAAAGCCCCAAATGTCTATAAACACATCAAACTCTTTGTATATTTGTATAAAACATAGTTAAGCTATGTAATCTCATTTATAAGTAAAATAGCAGGAGTAGTGTGTATTTATGGCGTATTTTAATTTTTAGCGTTAACCTACATTATCCCCATTTATTATGTTAGGCCCCACCTCCCAGAGTTAAAATACAGACGCATACTAGAATGCTGAACTTAAATGTGTAAATATGCACTATCCCTGCCACTCTTCAAAACGGTTTATCTAAAAGAAAAAAAAGAGATTACATAACTTGATGTAATTTGAAGCAAGTATATAAAGATTTGGGCACGTACTTGTAAAGATTTTGGATGAGACTCTTTTGTTAGGGACATTATTAAAGAACTGAACTAAAGAAGCAAACACTGGACACCAAATGTCTTGGCTATGATCTTATGTTCCTATTAAATGCACACAGTATATTTTTTATGATGAGCTTTAATCTATTTAATTTTGTTGTAGGGCTAACTGACAACACTCCTAGTTCTACTCTGGCTTCCTCCCAGTCTGGTGATGCCTCCACATGGAACTCATTTCAGGTGAGAGAAAGAAATTGAGAAACAACATTCAGAATTTTGCTAGATTTTTACAATTGGCTGTTCTCTCTCCCATTAACTATAATCTTGTCTGTGTGTTTTAGATTTCAGACACTGTAGACACACCCATACCCCCAGTACCAGCTGCCGTGCTGTTGCCATCAGTTAGCACCCCCCAGGCCCCTGTTAGCACCCCCACCACTTCTGTCAAGGCCCTGGATGAACTGGATGTGCTGGGGAAGACCCTGCTACAGCAATCGCTCCCCCCTGAGAACCTGCAGGTCAAATGGTACAGTCCAAATAAAAATGTAATGAATTTCAACTAGTAATAGAGATAAAGTATGATTTCTAATTCAAAGAATAATCACCAGCATTCATTTTTTCTGATTACATTCACCATCAAATGAAGCACTGGGTAAAGACTCTAACCTGAGATATGTGTTTAAATATTTTATTACAGAGGTATTAAATGTAGCATAGACGATTAAGGATTATATTCAGCTGTGATGATTAAACACAGGATGTGAGATGACAAGAAGTGATGTTCATGCGTGCTCTGCAGGGACAAACTTCAGCCTCAGTCCAAGCCCACCCTGCGAGATCTCCAGAGCAAGGTGAACACAGCCCCAGTTGCAAGCCCAAGTCCTATCCTAGCATTTTCCTCTGAGCCTGCTAATCTCCTGAACTCGCAGCACAGCACCGAGGCTCCTGCACTGAGCATTGGCCCTGCTTCCACTCCTCAGGACGAGATCTCCCTGGCCAGTGTCACTGTGCCCCTGGAATCCATCAAGCCTAGTAAGAAATGCACATGTCTTTGACTCAACTTCCTGCTGTGGATTATGGCTTTTTTTCTCTCTCTCTCTCGCTTACTCATTGTCTCTTCTTTTCTCCTGCCTCACAGGTAGCATGTTGCCTGTGACGATCTTCGACAAACACAGCTTGCGTGTCCTGTTGCACTTTGCATGCGAGTGTCCTCCGTCTCGGCCCGACGTTCTGGTGGTCATCATCTCCATGCTGTCGTCTGCTCCCATGCCTGTCACGAATATCCGCTTCCAGGCCGCTGTCCCTAAGGTACGTTGTCCCTGTGTAGTGCTAATTTACTTTAAACCATGCAGAAGTGCTGTTTGTGTAGGTTTCCTCATGTTGCCTTGTATTTGTGTCTCATATCTGTGTAGACGATGAGAGTGAAACTGCAGCCGCCGTCTGGATCAGACCTGCCAGCCTTCAACCCCATTCTCCCACCTGCCTCGATTACACAAGTCCTGCTACTGGCCAACCCTCAAAAGGTTACACACTCTCAGACCCCTTATAGCTCCGGTGTTTAAAAGACTCACTGTAGTGTGTACATTTATATAATACTCCAGCGTTTTGTAACCTAATCACTGATTTTGGTGTTTCCCTGTACTGAGAAAGGAGCAGATAATGCATAACCATTATCATTTCTTTGAAAAAGCAGCCCCATGTCTAAAAGGACAAATCATAGCTATTTATACCTCAGCACTGCTGAATTCTCGAATCTGATTGGTTAGGTGGTGTTGATTAATTTTCTATGATGGCAACTGTGACAGCAGTATCGGCTGTAATTCAAGTCACAGGTTTATATTAATGCTCTCAATCTAATACATTATTGTTTCTACAGTAACAACTCATTCATTGATATATGAGGTTTTTCTTGAGGAGAAGTTTATTTAACATTTACGGAAGGAGTCTCCAGTGTCTGCGCTTTGTAACAGTAAGGACAAAGGAGTTTACACTTTCCGTTCGTCAGTAACACAAGCTGCATTTTTTGTCTTATTAATTTAAAGAGAGCAGTGAAAAAAGAGAGGCTGGTGTATATAGCCGCCATAATGTAAGTGATAACAGGAACTAACTTGTCTCGCAGACATTCCACAACATTAAATGTAACTATAAATGGATAACATATGATGTCGTTATTTAATAAATTAAAGGTTATAATCGTTGGCAAATTGCTGTAATATAAGAGGAATAAAACATTTCGGGATGTGCCATTATTGGAAAATAATCAACTAACATCACATAACAATCAAATAACAGTAACTCTGCTTTGCTTCACAAGCCAACCTGTTGTTGATTATTTTCCTAGAACAGCATGCCTTTTATTCCTTACTGAGCTTTATTTACAAAAACCTTTGACTGAAGAAAGGCAGTTAACAGAAGTTTTCCACCTAAGCTGCCTTTAAAGTTTCGAGTCATCAGGTTTTTTCCCCAGTATAGGGTGGAAAGCCAAGATTATGTTAAAAACACTGGAGTATTCCTTTGAATAGATTAATTATATATTTCTCTTCTGACATAATTTGTGTCTTTTCCCCTACAGGAAAAGGTTCGGTTGCGATACAAGCTGACATTCGATTTAGCCGACGAGTCCTATGATGAGAGTGGAGACATTGAACAGTTCCCACCTCCAGAGTCCTGGGGGAACCTTTAGGTGGACACACTGACTTCCTGCTGCTTTATCCCTCTGCTTCCTGTTGGTCTTGCCCAGTGGGAACAGCTCTTGCAAATCCATGGTTCGTTTCTGATCCAAAGAAAATTGAGCCCCTCCTCACTTTCCTGAATATTTGATGTCGGTACGAAGTTACAGCAGTGTAATACTCATGACATTTTAAATCAAAAGCTAAACAAAGGTAGTAATTTGAATAGAAGCATGTCTGAATGACCACTGTGAGTGGTAGAGGTTAGGTGAAGTGATGGAGGGTCTCATTTTTTTCAAACTGGAGTCAGACTTAAGTCAAAAGGATCTGCCTTGGAACCCTATGCTCTCCTTTTCACCTTGCTTTCCTTCTGTCTCATTGTCTTTGATTCGAACAGTTTTAATCTCCATCTTCATCTTAACGCTCATCTTCCTCTGCTGCCTCTCTGGCTTTGTCCTGTTTTGTGAACCTGTTGATGCAATATCAGCCTTCCTGAAAAGGGAGGAGTGTATACATGCTCGTCACTCATAAATACTACATCGTGCTGTCTGTAGCAGAGAGAACTGTGTGTGTGTGCGAGCGTATTTTATGATTCACAGAGCGGATCTGTGTGAGAGTTTGAATAATGGAATGGTGAAGTGGATTTTGTTTCTAAGCTGTGATGTGTTTTCTGATCCTCTATGATGGAAGTCCAGTCTCTCCCTCTTTGCCTTTGGTCTGATGAGCACTGTATCCTTGTCACATCTAGAGTTAGGATAAGAGCTGCATTTGATTTCTCTCTACATATCGGTGTTGATTCTGGTCATTTACTTTTTTTTTTTTTAATACCAAAGTTGCACATTTTCTTTTTTAATCAGCATTGATATGTCAGCTTGTCTGTATCATTTGATGACTGACCAAATCTGACATCAACGGGAAATCTTTGCACAGTTTCAATCCATTTACTTAAAACTTGAGGATGCAGCAGTTTTTGGGCCAATAATCTTTTACACTAAACTATTTCATCAGCTCGAGGTAAACTGTAAATTAAAGCCCCAAATCCATATTGTTTTGTCTGTTCAGAGGTGGAACTTTTTTCTGGGTGAAGATTTTGTGGTAACATTTACCAGCTTGGTCAACACAAGTGCCCCGGTTTCTACCTGATGGCAAATACACAAGACAAATCCTACATAAATTGAATTAAATGCTGTATCCCTTCCATGTTGGACAGCTGAATAAGGGCACCGGGGTTCAGTTAAAACAGACTAAATGCTGCATATATGAAAGCACCCTAGAACAACTTCCTAAGACAGACAAGAGGCAAGAGGTTGCAGTTTTAAATTCACATACAAAAGTCACCTAAATGGTTATTCTACTTCCACTTCCATAACTGAGTTCTGAGCAAATCATTTTTTTTTTTATATATATGCTTTTCATTCATTTCCCCTGTATTGAGAACGGTTTGGGGTACATACACTAGAGATCAGGTTAAAACACTGGCCTATAAAGGATAAAATCGGGTGTATATCATTGAAAAATCCCCCCTCCTTAATAAGTGAGTGCTCCAACCTGCTGTTTTGCCCTTTTCAGACTGAATTCATTTCGACATTGATGCTGAAGTCTTGTTTAAATTGACCGTATGTGCCTAATCTAATGTTTTACATTCATCCTGTACTTCTCCTTTCTTAAATGCTGATCTGTACATACATATTTGCATTTCTGTTTGTCTGTGTTTGTTTTGGTTCCAGAGTTTGGCAGTAGCTATTAACACTGTTTTATGTAGGTTTTCTTATTTTGATGAAATGATTTGAAATGCCGATATGGGTTTAGTTTTACATGGCAATGATGATACAACCATCTATTTATTTCGTCTTTGTAACGTCTAAGTGAAATATTCCAACCTAAAACAGTGTTTTCCCCAAATACAGCACATGGAGTGATGGAGAAGTAATTGTGCCTCTGATAAGATGAAATGAACGGGAATCATAAAAAAAAAATCTGAAGAAAATGTTACATTGACAGATTTGTCTGGTTGTGAAAGGGCAGGAGAAACGCTACAGGTTTAATGTCATGTTTCAGCCACCCTGTCACGGTCCAGGTTACACATCCAGCCTGAAGTCACACTCGCCACCCAGTTTTCTTCCTGAGTCTGACTGTAAATAGTATACGTATTGCAATTATGTACATTTGCCAAAAATTAAAAACTACAGAGAACGAATAATAAGTATGGAAGAGAACGGAGAATGTAGTGCAAATATGTATTTAAGGGAAATAAAGTTATTCTTTTTCTTGGGGGTTTAACAATGGATTTTTTTCCCCACATTCTCGAGTTTAAGGGACCATGCACACATACATTTGCACGCTCATCAGATCCACTTAAAGCACAAGTTCCCAACCCTGATCCTGGAGTACCTGCTGTCCTGTACATTTTAGTAGTTTTCATGCTGTTTCACACCTGATCCAATTATTCACCTAAATAAGTGGATGTGTTATAGAACCCCATGGTGAACAAGTGAAACTCACAGATAGTGACCCAAGCTCACAACTGTACTGGGGGAAGAGCATTCTTTTGGTAAAGGTTGTAATCTTGCCAGCAGTGCCCCCCAAACACCTCTCTTTAATCACTACTTGCACCCACACTGATCTAACACTCACACCTAAACACCCATTTCCTTAGCTTGGTAAATAAGTTGTTGAGTCATTAAATTGTGGGACTTTCGACTAGTTTTAATGTTAAAGCTTCTATATAAACTTAAGTCATCAGCATCATCAGAACACAGTAAAGTTTCATGCACCCGACATTTTTTTTTAAGGTGAACACCCTTTATTAAAAATGAAACAGTAGAAATAATCAAAGCAGGATACAAATCCCAAACTAGCTTATTCAACCTATTGTACATCAGTGGCATGTTCACAAAAATGGCTGCCATCAAAATGATCAATGTAAATTTCTGTACTACTACTGGGCTAACAAAAATAACATGCCTAAACCAGCTAATAAGAGAAATGATTATACAGTACAGTGGACTAGTTAGAGCAGTAAAAATCAGTTACCCAGAAGCTGTAAAAGCAAAATATGCAAAATGAAAAGCAACATGCAGAAGTACTAACTAGTAGCCTAATGCTGGTAAAAGTTTTATTCTCCTATGCAAACCTGGTTCTTAACTAAACAAAATGTTGCTCAATCTGAGATTGTGTTCCACTTAGACAGTTCCACAGACAAAGCACAAAAGCTTGCAATATGTAGCTGATACACGAACAGATAATGCAATATGCACAGCCCTTACCTCCACAATCCCTGAATGACTGGCCTGCTCAAAACATGAAGCCAAAACACTTCTTCGAGACAGAGAGGAAGGAAAGGTCTACGAATAAAGATGAACACTTATTAACTCTACTGAGCTTTCTTCATTCTGGTAGTAGATCCGGAGTGATTAACAACCACTACTAGACAGATGTGACACAATTTGACTTCTCTTTTAAATAAAAAGTTTTACTTTCTCTGCTGCTGAGGTGGGGGTGGTGGAGGGGGACCGAACGAGTACGGCCCTGGACCCATAAATCCCATCATGGGCTGAGGTGGTGGAGGCGGGGCAAACTGCTGGGCCATCAGGGGCTGTGGTCCTGGTCCGGTCCCAGACTGTGGTGGTGGGGGAGGACCCTGATTAAATGGGCCCTGTGGTGGTCCCGACTGGTTCTGCTGCCCTCCGCCTGACCCACTATTACTGCCACCACCTGACTGTGACACTCCACCTGCCCGTGAGCTGTAGCCTCCCCCTCCGCTGCTGTTGTAGCTCTGGTACTGATCGCCTGAGCTGTAGCTATTCCGGCCGTCCCGGCTGCGATCTCGGTACGAAGACGAGGAGGAAGATCTGTCGTCACGGCTTGAGCGCCCGTCTCGGCTGTAGCTGCTGCCGCCCCGGTTGTCCTTGCTACTGTTGCCTCCGCTTCCACCGACAGAGCGCATGCGCCTATCACACTCATCCTGGTACATCAGGTTGGGGTTGTTGGAGTTGGAGCCACGGTAACGCATCCTTCCTCCTAAATGATGTAATGGCTTTGAATTAATTTTTTCGTTTGAGATAACGAAGCTCAAATACAGCCATGCTAAACACAAACTACCATCACGCTAAGTCGATTTAATAAACTCAAGAAGTTTTGTACCTCCTGACCCACGTCCAGAGTCAACCAGCTGCAGAAGTTTGGGGTTGATGGCCTGCCGGGCCTCCTCCAGAACCCGCACCAGGTCACGGGCCTGCCGCAGGTTTCCGGGTGTGAAGAATGTGTAGGCCGTGCCTTTGTTGGTACTACGGGCAGTACGCCCGATACGGTGCACATAGTCCTCTGAAGAGTTCGGGTAGTCGTAGTTAATGACGAACTTCACATCTTCCACATCTTTAGAGAGTGTAATGGGCAAAGGATAGTGTAAAGGTGTAAACGGAGGATTATCAGGAAAAAAAAAAAAAAAAAAGTGGAAATAAGAATTATTACTTTTTTTAGTGGTCTACAGTCATAATAACCGTACTGTGCAGTATTACAGATTAACAGTGTGCAACACATCTTAGTTATTGGTGGCCGTTCCCAAAAAAAATAAATAAATAAAATAAAAAATAAAATAAAAAAATTACAAGCTACTATGTGACTTACCTGTTACATGAAAAATGGTGGCAATAGATTTAAGTACACCTACTTAATAAACATCTTGTTTGCAGGAACTATGCCATGATGACAAAATACATCATAATAATATATTCTGTTAAATATTCAGAAATCATTAAATTACTTTTTGTTTATCTTGCACCTGAAGCATTAAGGTTAATTTGAACTACTATCATACAAGTCAGTACTGAAGCTTTTACCAGTTGGATGTGCAAATTAGTAACCAATTTAAATGCTCACTTTCAAACAGATGTAAAGGTTAATAAGTGGTTTTTAAAAAAAAAAAAAAAAAAAAAGATCCACAAACGGAGGAAGTCTTGGCACATCCATGTGGATAACCAACTCTTTGAAAAGTCTGTTTCTCATTACAAAGGTAGAGGTGGCTCAGACAACACTGTTAATGACCCTATCGAGTACCGTCTCCTTTTGGCTGAGGGCAGTGGTTGACAGCTTCACACATGGGTGATAATGTCTAAAAATTGGCAAATAATCTCATTACATTTGGGCCTAATATACATGATCATGTCAGACCTGACTCACCCCTTTACACCTGGTCATTCTCACATTGCAAATATCAAGATTATATCTGGATAGAGATTATCCACAACAATTCATTTAAAGAATATAAAATGGATTTAAATCAGACCAAACAAACCATGTCTGGAGGCTGATGCATATTTTAACTAGATGTTGTAGATATGTAAATATTTACATGTTCGACAACTAAAACCCGTCCCAACAGACATCTGCACAACTGAATGTTGCATAACACATTCAAAATTTAGCCAATGTGTCATGATCAATATGATCATCTTCCAAATCAATCCATGGGCCATGTTAACATTTACAGTGACTGCAACTAAGGGAACTGATATATAAAACAAAGATAGCTTTGTGCTTAAGAAGTTGCTAAAGTTAGTGTTGTCCCCTGATTTGAAGGGATTAAAAACTTGCAAAATTACAGCTTAACTACTGCACAGAATGAGAAACCACACAAATGGGAAAGAGCCACACAAGAGGTTGGTTGTCAAGTGGTAGGAACTGATTTGAATCTATTATACATGATACAGTGATAATTTATCAATTCTGCTAACCAGGAACACATTTCAAGTCTACAAGTGTGAATACATGTGGCAAAAACTCAATCAGGATACAATCCAGAAACATGATGCATGAAGTGACCAAGTGTAAACAGGATCAAACTAAGATAAGTGTATTACTGTGTAAAAGATAAAATCAAAAGAAAGCTTAGGATTAAAAAAAAAAAAAAAGATAGGAATTACAGAAGTGACTAATTATGACTCTTGTACCAAAGCGGTCATTATTGGGGGCATGGTCAGATACTTACCCTATGTTAGGTTAGTCTTGACTGAGATCAGTCCCAGGTCCAGTGGAGAGGCCCGAGAGGAAGAGGTATATGTGGGCTCACGCGTTCAGCTGCCCCCCCTTCACCCTCGGCACGACACCAGCAACGCCTGGCGGGAGCAGAACCGGCTCCCCTCCAGTTCTCTCTCTCTCGCCGGGTTGCAGGGCCTCCACAAACCGGACCGGACTGGATCCAGCACTCAACTTTCTCCCTCTCTTTCTCTCTCTCTGCATCTTTCTTTCTCCCTCTCCATCTCTCCTGGAGCTAGCCCAGGTCAGACTTAACAGGTGCCTTATCCTAACATATCCAAAAGGGCCATGGCATCATGCAATTTGATCAACTGGTTGTTTTGGTGTCCCAGTTTTTATTTGGCCAATTACTTTCAGAATGCTGTAACCATGAAAATTTGTGGTCCAATCAAAGACGGATTTGAAAGGTTATGAGAGATGCCACAGTCCTGAAGACCCCCGGTTATAATGCTGCAGTCCAGTTCTAAGATTCTGCAGTCTTGAAGCGGAGGGTGATGTATGGAAGAAGTTGAGGAGTGGGTTTATCCAGATCAGGCTCTGTGCTATCGCCTCACAGGGCTCTGCTTACATGGTAGATGGCAGCTGCTGTACCAATTTAGCACAGCCTGCCTGAGTTGCCATTTAGGGAGTTCAAAAAGCCTGAGGGGGGGAGAGAGAACAATGAAAGAGTGAGACGTACTGTTGATCTGGCAACTCAACACAACCCACTTCCTCTTCTTCAAACCAGGTTTCTCCATAAAAGAACAGACACAAATAACACACCTGCTTCAAAGCTCACGCCTCTCACAGTCAATAGGAAAGAGTCTAGAAAACAAACCATTGATCATCTGCGGCATTTGGACTTCCCTTTGTTACTTCACAGGATGTTTGGACACAGTTCGGTCAAGAAGGAGACTGGTATTAAGACCCAGGGAAGACAAAGGGAGCCCAACATCTCCCCCAGGTCCGTGTTAGGGTCAACAGTGAGCCAGCGAGCCCCGTTTTTGAAGGACGATTTTTTTTTTTTTTTTTTACAGCAGTAACAAGAAACAGACAATAAGGCTTAATGCGTAAATGGTGGCTTGGGGGTTGGTAAACTAAAGAAGGATCCAGCAATCATGGTCTTCCACAAGGCTGTAGGACATCTGAAATTTACTAATTGCCACTTTTTAAAAAATGGCACAACTGGAAAGGAGCATAAAAGGACACAAAAATAGACAGTGTACATTAAAGTGTTAGGGATTGAAGAAAAGGGAGAGGAAGAGGGAGACAGAGAGAGGGAGGGAGGGAGAAAGATGGAGAATTGTTTTCGTTGACAAAGAGACCAGTGATAAAAATAACCATATCAGAGGCACAAAGGAGGCTTCAGAATTGTTCCTGAGGGGCATTTTCCAGACACAGGACAGGAAAAAGGAAAGGATTACATCTCAAAACTGACGAAAATAAAAGGACATAGCAAACATCTCACAAATAAATCTATATTACTGTTGGGGTGAAATGCGATTTCATTATCAACGTAGGTATTTGTGTGTGCGTGTGCGTATTTACAGGGATTGTGTAAATATCCCCCCTCTAATCTGAGCACATACCCAGTCCACGTGAGGCGACGTCTGTAGCGATAAGGATGGGAGCTTTACCACTGCGGAATTCTGAAACCAGACGAGAGGCACTAAGCTCACACAGCCATGATTTAATACATTACATCCCCACTCAGTCATACAAGAAGTACAGCCTTCAATTGTTTCCTTGTTTAAACTGAGAGCTTTGATTAGGCAGGCTTCCACCACAGGAACCTTTTCAAAAACTCAGGAACTTTAGGGTCAATTCCACTGGATGTACATCATATTCAACCAGCAGAACAAAGGATAAAATTATAATCTCATCTCAACCTTCTCAATGTTTGCAGTGTTGCTTTTTTTTTGTCTTGTTTTGGAACCTTTATTTGTTTAACACTGGTGGAAACACACCTATTTACAGAGCTCTAAGACTGCACTGGATAATAAAAGGAATGATGGAAATTCTTTAAATCATTACCCGAAAGGACCCAGTCTCTCTCTGGCTGACTTTTGTCACCGTGAATGCACATTGCCGGCCATCTACACAAACAGAACACCACACAGTGAACAGCTGGTATTGTAAGACATGTTTTCTGTGTCGGTTGTGTTTCACCTTGTGACTAAATACCACTATTACAACATAAACCGCTCTAATTTTTCAGCTGCATGTTAAGCTTTTTCTGAAAATGGCTCCCATTTTCCCATATTCAATGTATATGGATTATATATCAATCATAAAAGTTACTGACACAGGTTTATAAGATGCTACACAACTAGCAACTGTTAATCAACCTCAACTTAGGTGTTGAGGTTTTTTGCTTGGATTGGAAATTTTGGTTGTTAAAGTCACAAAAACGCTTGATGTAGTAACTGCTGATTTACTACTTTTGTTACAGCCATACTTTTCTGCTCTGCTATCATCCTCTCACCCATCTCTCCTCATCCTGCGAGTCAGCTCATCACAGCGTTTCTTTGTCTCGACAAAAATGATGGTCTTGTTCTCTTTCTCTGCCATGATTTCCTCCATCAGCTGAATCAGCCTGTTAAGAAAGAGACAAGATGTAATTAGATTAGACATTTCTCATAGCACACTGGGGTTGGGGGAAACATTCAGTTTGTCCCCTCCACACCCTTAAGCACTGTCCTCAACTGACACTGACTCAGCCCTGTCCTGGAGTTCACCGCCAAACGATGGGATTTTGTTAGACAGTGCAGCCGTGTGTATATAAAGCAAAACACAAAAAAGAGGGAACTGTAATGGGTTTTTTTTAAAGCCCCACTGATTTTTCTTGTTGAATGTAAATCCTTACAAAAACCCCATCAAAAAAGACATACTGAATTTGCTTACAGCTAAATAATGTTTTCTAAAGTAGACTTGTGTATGCTTACAAAAGCAGGTCATTTTAGGTTACATGTAATTAATTTAAAAAATGTCCTCAGATGACTTAAGCCCTTTTCAGACAAACATAATTTTATATAGGGAGCTGCTCTCAGCGAATTAGTTTCTGTCCGGATTTTGATGTTTTTCTCCAACTCTGAAAATTTCAGCACAACATACCTACTGTTTTTGACTCAAGGGTGGTTTGCTAAGTTTAGTCTCACCAGGACAGACATTTCAGATGACCCATTTTAGCTCATACTGAGTTGTCGTTGTGTGCATAACAAGAGAATGTTTAAATACTTGTGGCACTGATGAAATAAAGGCTTTGAAAGTCAGTCTCAAAATGATTAGTTATTATGGGTTGCACTCTCTCCTTTCCATACTGTCATTACTAAATCTTTAGAAGAAAAAAAGAAAGCCAATCATGCACCACAGTATCATGACCATGGTTTTCTATAAATTAATTTATGCTATAACATGATCATATTATTATGCATTACGGGTAACTCGCTTATCCCATGCCAATTTATAGCCATTCGGTCTGAAAGGAGTTTTTTCCTCAAATTAACACTTAGGACACGTCTCACTTATTGTCCTTTTCGTTCTCCATGCAGACGTCCACAATCTGCAGGATGTTGTGGTTGGCGCTGAGCTCCAGGGCCCCGATATTAATTTGGATGTAGTCATGGAGGAAGTCCTCTGCCAGCTGACGCACCTCCTTAGGCCAGGTAGCGCTCCACATCAGTGTCTGCCTGTCCGGCTGTAAAAGGCAGTCAGACACAGAGAAAGACTATTCGATAGCCGCCAGGCAAAAGCACATCAATCTGCAAACAAAATCCTAATTCATTAGAAATACATTCTTCCTTTTTAGCTTTCTATGAATGTGCATATCATTATATGTATGAAGGCTACTTGGAGATTTCACCATTATGGGGATTTGTGATTTTCAGAGTACTAAAACCTGGTTAAACATGTCACCATTGTGATGATAATCATCTAAGAAAGCATTATTGAGTTCAGGAGTATGATTCTCTAAACTGCCCTGCATACTGGTAAACACTTCCTGGTTTAACACAGTTAAAGTTCAACTCGACAAACTCTGTGTAGCAAGAAGCAGATTCCTTTCTCATATGTCTAAATTCCCTGCTGCCTTAATAAACTCAGATCTGTAATAACTAGTGATTCCTGTAAAATTCTGAAAACATGGTTCACTCACAGGCTCCTTTAATAACACACCGTTTGAAGTGTGTGGCTTACCCGGATCTGATCTACAATTTTGCGGATCTGGGGCTCGAATCCCATGTCCAGCATGCGGTCTGCCTCGTCCAGCACCAGGTAGGTGCATCGGCGCAGATTCGTCTTCCCTGCCTCCAGGAAGTCAATCAGACGACCAGGGGTGGCAATACAAATCTCAACACCTGCAGGAAAAAGTAGTGAGGGTTAAATTCAAAATCAGAATGTACTGTACAAGAAGACCTGCACTTCAAAGTTTAACACGCTGTCTAATGTCACTGCAGGCATCTATGCTCACCTCTCTCTAAGTCTCTGATCTGTGGACCCTTAGGGGCTCCTCCATACACACAGGTGCTCTTGATTCGGGAAGACTTGCCGTAGTCATACGCCACCTGCTGCACCTGTTGTGCCAGTTCACGTGTTGGAGCCAGAACCAGACACTGAAGAGAACAGGGGGATTAAGAAACATGGAGCCATTCTAGTTCTTGACACAACAGAATTTTCATGAAAAATCTGAATTAAAATTAATAACAGGATCAGACTACCAACAGACTACCAAATCTGAGCAAGTTTAATTATTTCCTAAGAGACAGTCTTTGCTAATGATAGATAAATGCAAGAAGCATTTATTAAAATAAACAGAAGCACTCACGATGGGTCCATCTCCTCTCTCCAGGTACGGCTGGTGGTTGATGTGCACAATGGCCGGAAGCAGATACTGTGGGAGAGAAGAGTCAACAATAACTTCCTCTGACATAATACAAACAGTCTGGATATTCTGGGCTCAAATCCTTATCATGCTCTCAGTCACTGAGTATTTTTCCACCAGCACTTTTTTTTGTCTGTTTTCTCTTCAGTTTGCAGTGAAGGAGCAGATACTTACGGCAAGTGTTTTGCCAGATCCAGTCTGCGCAATGCCCACCATGTCCCTGCCACTGAGAGCCAGTGGGAACCCCTGTGCTTGAATGGCTGTGGGCTCCTTGAAATTCTGCTGCAGCAGTACATCCATCACATACTCTACAATGCACAAACACATTCCCATTTTGCAAATGTTAAAAATCAAAACAACATATTCTTGATAATGTCAAATTACAGGTCCTCTAAAATATTTCACATCACAGTATGAAAATTCTGAGACATATATTAGGGAAATGCTAAAATAATTATAATAATAATAATAATAATAATAATAATAAAAGCCTAACCCTTCAACTGTCCATACCATTTCCCTGCAAAACTACTGTTTCATGGCCTGCATGATGAAGTCATTTTATGATAGAATAATAATTGCCTGTCTGCTTAATTTAATTCTCACAAATAAATTTAACAATAAAAACATGATTACAGGGCTTAAGACAAAAAAAAAAAATACAACACACAATAGTAAGATACTTAAAAGCCTGGCGATTTTATGGTTTTATGTAATTATTTTTATACTGCCTAATCCTAGCATGTGCATTACTTAAAAGCCATCCTTAATCTATACTGTTAGCTCAATTAAGCTGATACTTGTGTGATAAGTGCATGCTGTAAGCAGTTCAGTGTAATATCTACAAGTGTCTGTAATGGTGAGTTTACTCACGAGGAAACTGTGCCTGGTGGAAGTTTGGCACTGGCTTTGGGCACCCAGAGCCCCTGACAGTGATCTCTTTCTTTCTGCGAAACTCCTCTACCTCATACTGTGAAATATATAGGAGTAAAGAACAGTTGGACACATTCGTAATAAGCATGAAACAGAATTTTGTTGTCTTGAATATCATGATACAATATACTGACAAGATGAATTTTGCTTCTGTGATATGTATCGTGATTTTCCTTTTAATATTCATTATGAGGGCGACCTCCTCTTACACACTAGGTGGCAGCACCAGAGGTAATAGCACAAAGATTGCAAGCGGGAACCTAACTGCCTCGAAGCATATTTACTTAACAGTCCTAAAATGTTAAGCTAATCAGAAGGAAGCATGATGGCACACGTGTCAAACACAAACCCTACAGCCTTGCTTCATTTGGCCCGTGTGAACTTGGAAAAAATAATACTGAAACGGCCCATAATACACTACTGCACACCTTTTTCACGCTACCCAAAAGTCACAGCAGAGCCGCAGTGTAGCTATCTGTAGCTATCCGTACGTATGTAGCTGCACATACGTGCACTCCAGTTTCTTCTGCAGCTGGCCTGATAACGGTCTGAACTGCGGGTTAAAATCAACACCTCTGTACTGCACTTGATGTAAGTCACACTCATGTCTAAAAACTATTCAGAAGCACGTTGTGTGTTGTGCTGGCAGTGGCGTAACCAGAAACTAATTTTGGTAGGATGAGTAAATATACAAAATAAAAATCAGAACTGTTTTTCCCATCTGTACGATTAAATTTGCAAGTGTGATTTCAGGTGGATGTCAGGCAGCACCAGGAGCGGTGATGACAGGAATCTCTTATTTAGCCTAATCATTTAATGCACAATCCACAGTCAAACATTTTTCCATATTAATAACTTTGTCATGAAAAATACCTTTATGGCACTGATAAAGATTAAAATAACATTAAAAATGGAAATTACACCTTATATTATAAATCCTGATCTACTTTTCTTACAATACAATGTATTGATACTGCAGTGGTTCGATTTGTTGTCATTACAGAATAAATGTATTAAAAATTAATATTTTGTGATGCCTGTATCACAAAATATTTATTTATTTAGTGTTTCGTCTCATGCCTAACTAGTAAATATTTCATGTATACCCCTAAGGTTAGAAACATAGGACTGGAATGGAATTAGAAAATTTTGGCTGATGATTAATTGTCACATATAAATGCACTTTTTTAATTTCATTCTCTTTTCTATTGACTTGATGCAAGCTTTATAATTTAAGCATAATAATTGTGTAACAATTCACTTACATAGATATTTCTTGACATACATGTAAATAAATTTTTTTGTTTGTCTTTTAGACTTAAAAAAATTGAAAAAGGAAGATAAACAGCTAACTGAAAGATCCACTAAACATTACTGTACATCAACAGCAGAGCAGTTATAAATAGTTTATATTTCATAGCTTTTGACTGAGAATAATGCAATCTGATTATTAAGGAACTATTTGAGAATGAAACCTGTATTTATTGACTATATATTTATATGGAAATGTGATTGTGGAATGGATTAATTGCGATATACTGTATACTACAGGTCATTATATGACTCAGTTCTTTCCCACCTGATTCATGCGCTGGATCTCTGGGTGCTCGCTGTAGAAGTTTTTCTCAAACTTTGGCAGCTCACTAAGGTCCCATTTCTTCTTCCTCAGTCGGTCTCCAGGGTTCCCAAACTTCTTAGGAGGAGGGGGACCTCCACGACTGGATCCAAAGCGGGGTCTGGAGGGCACAAGAACAAAGCACTTCATTTATTACTTTCTCACAATAGCAATCCTTGACTATGCTTTGTGGTTATTGTGGTTCGGCAATCACACAAGTGTTAATTTATGAAATGCATCAGAAATAATCACGATCAGTTAGATTTAGGTGACTGCTTATATCAAAAAGAGGGGGGAACTGTAGTGGAGGCAGGGGCTTTTAACACATAAAAATTCAAACTAGAATGTTATCAGAATAGTTATCTCTAGTTTTAAGTAATCAACAAAACAGGAGTTAAAGCCAATCAATTAGAATCCATGAGCGAAAAAAAAAGTGATTTCAACAGCTACTATAGCTAAAAAAACAACAACAAAGTAGCTTAAAAGATGGATATTTTGCCTTTTTACTGCCAATTAGTGAGAAATACTAATACACTAACTGAGAAATACTTCATTTAACCACTTACAAACATTTCTTAGACAATTTCTAAACTTTCTAAAGTTTGGCAAGTTAAGTTGTTTTTGACTATAACTTTTAACATTATGCTTCTTTTTTTTTAAATAAATATTGGTAAGAAACTATCTGAATGTGATCCAAAGGCTAAATTTCTATTCATTATCTAGCAGTTCACCACTATTTTGAATCTAAAGCTATCTAAAACTCTCAGCTAGCTTTATTTTGGCCAAACAAACCAATCATTCCTCAACCAAGAAAAAAAAAAAAATTAATATTATAAGTGTAACCCAGTAGGAGTCAATACAAGGGCTGAATTTGCATACTGGTACCTGATTGGCTCTTATATTTTATGATGTAGTAACACTGGATCGTCACATGTTTATTATTAACTCGGAAATCCAAAAATATTTTCTGGTTCCTGTTGCTTAAGACTGCAGCAAACTCAAAGACACATGGCTGGATAGAGATGATCCATTGATGACCAGTCCATGTTTGTTTATCATCATATTACCCAAGAGAAAATTCAAGAAGCTGATATTAATTTAAGGGAATAGTGAAATAAAGAGAAATGAAGTCCTCACCCTCTGTCCCGTCCACGGTCTCTGTCTCTGTCCCCGTACGAAGAGCTGCCTCTCATGTTGTTTACTTAAATTTAAAGTGAGCTTTTTTAATGTAAAATTGTGATTTTAGGGTTAAATTGCAATTCACGTCGTATCCTTTACAAATGAATGATGTTTAAGGGATTAAACTGTAAATTAAACTGTAATTTACACTTATTTCTCCAACAAAATGTTTTCTCAGGCAGCCGTTGCTGCTTAACCTTATCTAGCTAGATAGCTAGCTACTTTAGCTAAAACAAAAACAAACTAGTATAAAATGACACTTATACCTTTTAACAGTTATTTAGAGAGAAATACTCGCTTTAATCCAGAAATACTTCAATTAACCACTTATATAAACGTTTCTTAGAAAGTGTTTAAACTGAAAAGTCCTCTTTCTTGTTTGTTTGTTTGTTTTGCGAGCTAAGAACCTAGCTTGGCTAGTTTTCAAAACTCCGCGCAGTTTGCAAAAGAAAATCTTCAAAATTGAAGAAAGTGCAGCAATTTTAATGCCACACTTGCAGGAGAGTGATAAACTAATTTTAAAAAATTGGTCAAATGTTGTTTTTTGTCTATAAAACACAGCCGAGTCGATGAATTATCCGAAGCGAGAGCAGTTTGGATGTAGGCCTTGGACCGCCTCCTCCTGCATACACCACCGCTTA
>CM040455.1:29463557-29482934 GCA_022758105.1 Pangasianodon gigas
TTATGACACTATGCTCAATGGTGGAGGGGTACATAGCACCTGGTGAGGCTACGGTCAGAGCCCCAGTACCGCTGACAGCCGTGCGTCATACGTCATTACGTGATTTGTACGTCATTGCACATGCGCAGAACTATCTGGTTTCATTTTCAATCCGATGAAGTGTTTACATGTCCTCTCCATCGGATTAGAAAAGGTTTAAGCCACCCCTTACGATCCGAATGAAATAATCGGTTTTGGCCAATTCATTCTGATTGACGTGTTTACATGTGACTTTTTAAATCTGATTGTGCTTCTAGTCCAATTACGATCGGATTATTAGTGTCCATGTAAACGCAGCTAGTGATTAAAAAAAAAAAAAAAAAAAAAAAAAAAAAAAAAAAAAAAAAAAAAAAAAAACAAGCTCTAGTTGTACAACAGCGTTGTTGATTTCTCGATTCTGATTGGTCAGAAGGTGGAGAATAATTTTCTTTATACCGCAGCGTTGTTGATATCTCGATTCTGATTGGTCAGAAGGTGGTGAATAATTTTCTTTATACCACAGTATTGTTAATTTCTTGATTCTGATTGGTCAGAAGGTGGAGAATAATTTTCTTTATACCACAGCGTTGTTCATATCTCGATTCTGATTGGTCAGAAGGTGGCGAATAATTTTCTTTATACCACAGCGTTGTTGATTTCTCAATTCTGATTGGTCAGAAGGTGTGCCTTATTTACTGATAACAGCACAGCTCAGAAAGTAGTTCCTGCTGTAGCATGAATGATAGGTTAATATTAATGCACTCATTCTAATACATTATTGTTTCTATAGTAACAGCTCATACACAGGGACTTGTATGACCAATGATGCTCCACATAATCTAAGACTACTGATAAACGAATTAAAAAAAGTGTTGTTGTTTAACAAAGTAAAACATATAATCGTTGATGTGGTGATGTTTTTAGGAGACATTTATTTAACATTTTTGGAAGGAGTCTCCAGTGTCAGCACTTTATAACAGAGGTATAGTTGTGAATTTAAGTTTTCCTGACACTGGAAAGTCTCCAGGACAGAGGACTTTGTACTCTGTAACATAAAGACTTTTTTTTTTTTTTTTTTGTCTTATCAACTTCAAGAGAGAGATAAAGAGAGTCTAGTGAGGGAATGACTGTTTACAGATGTTATAGTGTAAGTGACAGCATTTTTGGTGGAAGTTCCACAAATGTAACTATAAATGGTTAAAAAAAATTGCATGCTGTTCTTTAATTAACAAAAAAAAAAATCTCATCTTTGGGAAATTTCTGTGGTATAAGAGGAATAAAACACTTTAGAGTGGTGGGAGTAATTTCGTGTCAGCACATCATTGCTTATTTTCCTATGACAGCAGACTCGATCATGTTTTATTCCTTTAGTACAACACCCAATTCATCCAGACTGAAATGTAGGGAGTCCACTTTCCAATCTGTGGAATTCTCTCCATAAAATTATGCAGCACTTTAAAACACATAGTGTTGTTTTTAAGTTAAATTCAGTTAGCTGTTTTACAGTAATTAGGTATACCTTTCTTTGGGTATTATTCTCCATTGTATTTTATTTGTATTTATTTTTTCTTTTCTGTTTTATGCATTTCAACTTGCATGTTATTGTAATAGTCTTTTGAAATTTTGAAATCAAGTAAAAATAAATTTTTTTTTACTTGAATTAAATGATAAAGTGTATTTTCTATCCTGTGTAAGTGTGATTTGCTTGGAAAATGACCAGTAGAAGGTTAAGTAAGAGCTCTGATTCTGCCACTGTGGCTCCTATTAATCCAGCCAGTATACTGCCTGGAAATCAGAGCTACATATTGTTAGAGTAGAAAGGACCACACCACAGCCATGATGAGATAATTCTGCATAATAATTTTAAGGTTACTATTAATCTTGAACATCTCTATGGAAGGATGGATTTGAATTTGAAGGTTTATGTTTGCTTTGATTGTGATCCTCCTCTAGAGAGTAAAAAACGTCCTCTTTCTCCATTTCCACATCAGTGTCAGTGCGTTTGATAGACATGGATCCGGAGGTTTGGCCCTGCCTCTCTGATAAACTCACAGAGGCAGATGGATCATGAACAGCTGGAGAATCGATCTCATCTACCTCCATCTCCTCCTTCTCTTCATAATCTTTTTCATAGTCTTCTTTCTCATCACTCTAGGATCATAATGAAGAAAATTATTGCCCAAGAAGAGTTTTGGTGAATGCTATGGAGCACATTCAGAAGGTTCACAACCTTACCTCAGCACATTCCTTACTTTCTTTCTCCTCCTGTATTGTATGCAGGAGAGGTCTGAAGCCTCTGAATTTTTCCAGGGGCTGTGTTTCAGAGGAAGGAAACCTGTCAGCCTGGAAGTGGCCAAGGTGTCCAGTGTTCATGTTAGCACTGGGGTTTCCCATGCTCCAGCTGGCGAAAGCCTAGAAAGCTGACAAGACATTTCATATATTTATATATTCATTCATTAGTACAAATAAATCACATAAACCCCAACACACTAAACCCCAAATGAGACTGTCTATAAAATAGTAGAAGTATGAAGACTTCTATGTGCCAGCTGATGCAAGGCTGTAAACCTGAAAACACAATTTACATATACATAATTTTACATATAATTAATTTTACCATGTTTATGGTATCTTTAAGATTAAAAAGAAATTTTGCCAAATTAAATAATATACACTCCCAATATAGTTCTCCTCTCTTAGTAAACAGTTTGAACAATACTGTTAAAATACAAATAGATAGATAGATAGATAGATAGATAGATAGATAGAATGTGTAATAACTGCAGTGTACTTCAGTAATGAGGTAAATAAAGTAAATGTTCAGTGAAGTACATAAAGTTCCAGAGAAAGATGTTTCGGACAACAGTCCTTCAGCAGATGACTCAGAGGCTGTAGGACGTGTAACCAGTAGATAATTTGAATGACTAATGATGTAATCATGTTGAGACATTCATTCTATGGGTTTCCAAATTTCCCCAGTGTTTCCACATTTCATTGTTTCTAAACAACAACTAGCAACACTACCAGAGATGCCATTAATGATCTGTCCATTGCCTTTGGACCATCCAAAGGTCCTTGACAAAACAATCAGCAAGTGTCCTCTCGGTTTCTGCGATGTACAAACAACCGATTGCTTAGAAGAGAGACAGTAAACAGTACGTATGATGTCACACACAGAGTGATGGAGGGCAAAAATTGATCCTTTAGGGCCTGTGATTTTAGTGGCTGTGTTAATAAATTTAGAAGTGGAAGATCTTGAATAGTTGCATGTAGAAGTACTGTGACTCTTAGGCTGAACAATTTGCTTACTCTTTATATTTATACAGGAAGTTTCTAACAAATGTTCTTCATGAGCTGTACAGACAGACAGACAGACAGATAGATAGATAGATAGATAGATAAATAGATAGATAGATAGATAGATAGATAGACAGATAGATAGATAGATAGACAGAAAGACACGTTTGCAAACTTGTTAACCCTGATTAGCGTAAAAATTCTTCTGTACATTGACACAAATAATTTTGTAATTTGGCCAAGAATAAAATATGACCCAAAAAAAGTGAAAAAAGTGTGTGTGCATGCATGTGTGTGTGTATGTGTGTTTGTGTGTGTGTGTTGGGGGAGGGGGAGGCTATTTGAATCTGAAATGTCCATCACATACGTAATAATTGTACAAGGAATGTTCAATTTACATTCAGATAATCATATCTAAAACAAAGCATCACATCAAATAAATGCTAAAATCATTCACAAGGGTCACAAAGTTCACAACAACACAAAGACATTAGATTCAAATGACATGTTTTTTTGTTTTTTTTTTAATATTTCACTCAATAGTGAATGACCAGCGCTCTCTTCCACCCTCAATACCATGACTGAGGTGAGACCCTTGAGCAAGGCACCGAACCCCCAACTGCTCCCCGGGCGCTGCAAAAAAGCAAAAAAGGCTCCGGGTGTGTGTTCACGGTGTGTGTGCGTGTTCACTACTGTGTGTGCACTTGGATGGGTTAAATGCAGAGCACAAATTCCGAGTATGGGTCACCATACTTGGCCACAAGTCACTTCACTATCACTATCACTATACTGTATATGAGAGTCACTGGTGAGAATGCCCAAAAACCTTGCAGCACTGTTATAGTATACAAAATATTTCTAATGCATTGTTATTACGGTCATTTTTACTTTTATAATTGTTCATATTGAATCCATTCAAATTTAAAATAATCCGAATTACATTTCCAATGTTACATTGCAAAGAGGTTTAACAAATTTACAGTCAGATGCGAAGACAACAGGGTATAAATGTAAAAATAAAATAAAATAAAAATCATGACGGATAGTAACATGTTATTAATAAATTAAACTTTTTTTTTTTTTTAGATGACCCTAAAAGGGTGCTTTACTATTTTACTTCCTAGAAAAGAAAATGTTGATCCTTGGCCTACTCTTGGCTTATGGATGTGAAATATACCCATGAAGATAAATAACTGTATTAGAAAACAGGCATTTCTGTTCCTTCTGTCTGGTTAGTAATGAAAAACAATCAAGTAGCTTGACTTCAGTTGTCCATATTGTTCTGCTTAATAAATCTGAAACACCAATCCAAAACATTCCAGTATAAATATAATAAAAGAAAACATCAACATCTGATTCCTTCATTATCCCACAGAATTCCCTCTTAATCTCACCCAGACTCAAACTCAAATCTGTCTCAGTGGGTAGTAAAAAACACTTCTTTCACCTTATTATTAATATTCCACTGGAGGACCAGAGACACTGTTGTTAAAGGAATCCATTAAATATGTATCATTCAAATTTGCATACGTTTGATCTCAGCGTCATCAGGGCACGGGCTGTGTTCCAATCCGCGTACTTGCGGACTTGGCGCGCGCGCGAGCACGACCGGCAAAGGCGGAGAGAATTCTACAGCACGAGCTTAGAAGAGCACTAATTAGCACACACGTGAGTGGATTGGAGCGCAGCCGCGATGACGATTTGGGGGGCGGGTGAATACAGGAAGTGCGCGTGCTCACAGGCAGAGTTTCCTGGTGTACAAATATCACCGAGTAAACACTTGATATTTGGGATATTTGTAGGTGAGGAATAAAAAGAAAAATGCCACTCCTGACTCAGAACAAACGAATCGACCGTGTAATATCAACAACTGAGCTGTTCTCGAAATATTCCCATTTAAAGGTGAGTGAGTGAGATGACTGAGGCCTGTGTGTGTTACACAGTTTGTAAGCGGAATTAGTAATATATGAGATTGTTTTTGTGTTTCCTGAAGGAAAATGCCAAAATATTTCGCTCCAAACCTCTTGTGACAGTGGATTCAAAGTGCCTGCTCTATGTGCAACAGCGGGAATTTGCAGCCACAACGCCGGCAGACAGTGAGTCTTAAAGGAGCTTAATGCTCCTTTACTTCTGCATTGTTTATTTTACTAGAAAACTCACAAATAACAGTCAAAAGGAAACACCTAAAGGAAACACAATTTGTGGACACCTGACCATCACACCCATATACGCTCACTGAACATTCCATTCCACATTTAGTCCCCGCCCCCTTCCCCCCCTCTTATCCCCTCTTCCCCCCATCCTTTGCTGCTCCACTCTTCTGGGAAGGCTTTCCACTAGATTTTGGAGTGTGGCTGTTGGGATTTGTGTTCATTCAGCCACAAGAGCATTAGTCACACCAGGCACTGATGTCAGGTGAGAAGCCTGTTCCATTTCATCCCATAAGTGTTCAGTGGGGTTGAGGTCAGTTGTCTGTGCAGGCCACTCGAGTTCTTCCACTCCAACTTTGGCAAACCATGTCTTCATGGAGCTCGCTTTGTGCACAGACGCATAGTTATGCTGGAACATGCTTTGGGCACCTTAGTTCCAGTGAAAGGAAATTGTAACTTTACAATTACAATAGCATTACAAAAAAAGACAATCCTATCAATCGTGTGATTCCAGCTTTGGAGCAGCAGTTTGGGGAAGAAACACACATATGGGTGGTCAGGTGTCCACAAACCTTTGTCCAGATAGTGTATAATGGATGTATTGATCCAGATAATCATTATAATATACATTGAGCTGCCAAGTTATTGGGAAGTAGATGGGTGTACCTCATAAACAGGCAAAGAGACCAGAAACTAACCATGAGTGATGAAGTGAAAGACCAGGGGTGGGCTGAGAAATGGGAAGTATAGTGGAGAAAGTGGAAGTATAAATAGCGTGACAAAAATCTACTCAAGTCACAGTAAAAAAAAAAAAAAAACGTTGCATCTCAAGTGCTCATCGTTTTGACAAGTTTGACACCGCAGACCAGTGTTTTAACGGATCATTGATATTTACGGTATTTTGCCTATATATTTTCCCTTAATGCATGCCTAAATCATAACATACATACTTCAACATCCTCATTAAGCAATGTAATCTTTTTTTGTAAAATAGTAGGAATACTCCACATATACAAACTTGGTTTCAAAGTGCAACTATTTTATTACCTGCATCACTTCTAACTTTCTGGTAGAATACCTAGTGGATGAAATGATCATAAATAACATGAAGGAGAAAGTGTTTCCAGTTGTTCAGGATGGCTGTCCCATTAATATTACTGTGTTAAGCTCAACTTTGAAACGTTGTGCATTTATACAGGTTAGACTCCTAAACAGTGTGACATTACTGATCAATTTAATATGGTTTTAAGCAGAAATGTTTTTGTGTGAGACTTCCATTACTTGATAGCTATGTTAGGAGTGTAGCTCCAGTTGTTGTTGTTCTTTCGCCTGCTCCCATTAGGGGTCGCCACAGCGGATCATTGGTCCATGTATATTTGATTTGGCACAGTTTTTACGCCGGATGCCCTTCTTGACGCAACCCTTCCCAATTTTATCCAGGCCTGGGACCAGCACTGGGAGTGCACTGTTGTTTGCAACCCCAGTGGCTGGGGGTAGTTCCCTAGCCGGAAACAAACCCAGGCTGCAGTGATGAGAGAGCCGTGACCTAACCACTAGTCCTCCAGGGACCCAGGAGTGTAGCTCCAGTGTTATTTAAAAAAAAAAAAAAAAAAACCACAGCCAATAGTGAACACCAAACATGATTTGGCTGACTGACTTTATTTGGTCTCAATGGAAGTGGAAGTGGAAGTGGAGTTGAAATTTTTTTTTTTTTTTTTTGCCCACCACTCTTTAGGTCAGTTGATCTGTAATACTGAAATGCTCAGACTAACAGTACTGATATTTAACTGTATAACGTTAAATCTGCGTCTTTCTGCAGGCTCCGTTTCAGTTATTGGCTCTGGGGATGCAACAACATGTCACTTAGTAGTCCTGTGCCATACAGGTAACAGTGAGCACCTGTACTCTCAGTCCACAAATGAGTGGTTTATTTTTTAACATTGTGTCTCTGTGGCAGTATCATTTTTGTTCATTCCACCTCTATAGGAAGCGGAGCGACTTGTTTGGCTCACCTGGACGGCTCGAGCACGTGGACTGAAGTTCCTCTCTTAGTTAATGCCGTCACGTCACTAAGCAACCCAGCTAAAGCAGGCAGGTGAGACTTTTGTAGCCTTCTTATTGTGAAACATATTGGTTTGTTACATTGTTCTCAGTGACATTGTTCATTTTATAAAGGAATATACTGTATATATTTTTTATTCAGGTTAGAGCTTCATCTCGTTGGGGGGTTTGATGATGACAACAAGACGTCACATAACCTCAGCCGGGAAATCTTCGGTATGGAGATTTGCACCAAATCAGAGTTTACCTACAGCCTTTAAAATTTTGCCAAGTTATTAAATGTGTGTGTGTCTGTATGGATTGTGCGTTTTTTTTTTGCAGCGGCATTTCAGAAACAAAAGGAAGAAATTCACCTAGAAACTTGCTGCATTACTGGTAATTTGGTATCATATGCACATGCTTGAATAACTTTTTTTTTTTGCATCAGTATCCTCATCTCATCGACGCTTATTGACATTATTCTGTGTTTTATAGATATGAATGATGTTGTGACAGATGGGATTCACAGACCAATTATCTATGGAATAGGTAACGTAGAATATTGTCTCCTAGATAAACACTGTTTATAGACACCAAAGTGGCAATTTATTAGACAATTTAGAATAAGCAGCACTGTAATGTGATACACCAATGTAGTCAAAGGATCTGGTATCAGTGCCAGATCTTTATCTGCATTTGCTGTATGCACAAGTGTTAGGGTAAACCTGATATTCTGTTAATGCACTGTATAACACACAGTAGCACAACATAATAGATTACACTTGTGATACTGATATAAATGTGTGTATGTGTGCTTCTTAGGTGTGAACGTTAAAACGGGCGAGGTTTTCCCAGCCGTGTTTCCACAAAGAGGACCTGCTGAGGACTTGAGGTCTGCACGTAGCTTCACAGGTGGACAGGTATCAACACAATCATGTTTAATTCTGGAGCAGCTTCTGTCTTTTATATATATATATATATTTATATATATATTTTCAGACTATAATGTTTTTTCTTCTAGCAAAAAAACAAAAAGCAAAAAAACATACAGTGAAGGGACCTATATGCTATAATTTTCATGCTAGTCTAATCTTGTCATCTGTAATTTTAACAACACTTGTATACAAACAATGGGCCTTGTTTATCAAGCTGGGTATGAATACATTTATTCCTAAATCATTCGCAGGAGCATTTACCACAATTTGAAAAATGTTCCCATCCAGTAAGAGTTCCTGAGTTTTTTTTTTTTTTTTTTTTAAACATAAATTTATGTATGAGGAGACTCACTAATGTGAACCTCAATTGTTTGACTTTAATTCGTATAATTGGCAATGAGTGACTGCAGGTTTATATATGGATTATGCCGTTAAGTTTAAATAGGTTATTTATTTCAACTACACATAAATTTAATGAAAATTTTTGTCATGGGTAAATTCTAATTAATGACTTGAAAGAAAGCAATTAACCAAAAATCCATGAATTAAGACAAATAAGACAAGCTATTTAATTAGGAGAAAAGAAATGGCGCCCTATTAAAGAAGGAAGAGTTAGTGTGTGTCTCTGTTAGGTGACATGCTGCAGTGGCTGAGCTGCATTGCTGGAAAAATTTAGCGTGTGTAGTGTTTAGGAGGCACTCTTTCAACGTTTAATGTCTTTTCGTCATTTTCAGCTCACCGTATTTTGCTTTTTATGGAGTTTTGTGGGAGTCAGTAAATATAAATCAGCTGTGATGGGAATATGGTTGGTTATTTTATAGCTGGTTTGAAATAATCACCATATGTATGTGAGTGCACAGAAAATCAGTATTATTGAAACTTTTGTAATAGGACTGCGCAATATATCGGAATTATCGAAATATCGCAAATGTAAATATCGCACTATGCGTATCGCAAGGGCTTGCGATAACTGAATTATTTTAATACTTCAAAAAATTACGAAAAGTACAAAGTTTTATGCGATGCAGATAGCAGAGAATGCTTTTTTTTCCTCAAAAGAACATGAAACATGTATGTTGGTTATGTCATTTTCAGTTTATATATATATATATATATATATATATATATATATATATATATATATATATATATATATTTACATAGATTTTACACACTTATAGAATTATCATACCACATATCACATTATTTAACAAGTTATCACATATTGCATTTTTCTTCCATATCATTCAGCCCTATTTTGTAAATATGGCAGGATTGTTTTGTTCAGTTTTTAAAAAAAAAACATTTACACATTATTGTACTAAATGACTGATAAATGAGGCCCATTAAAACCAAACATGAAATCCATGGAATGATATCATGCTCCCCAAAAATTCAGACTTCTTTTTATTCTGTAGTGTATATTATTGAAATCACTGTAATTTATATAATTTCTACAGTCACATATAGAAATTACAGTTGTAAAAAATTAAAATGTAATTTTACCAGCTAGCCGAGGTGTACGACTGTAGTAAAGAGCAGCTGAAGATTGGCCCATGCAGATGGGCACCTAGCACGGACATCGCCTTCTGGCTGGATGAAGATGATGAAACAATCTTACAGGTAACTACAAAATTTGATTTATTTATTATTCCTTACGTGAATAATTTTTTTAATCTGGCTTACATTTTGCTTGATGATCTCTCCATCTAACAGTACCTGTCCACGTCTCCTTATGCTGAGCCACCTCATTTCGTCCAACACATCAAGTCCACCATCCGCTTCCTGCTGGAACACCCGAACGCCGACGCTCTGTTTCCCGGAGGCCAGCCGCAGCGCTTCCAGCGATCGGAGCAGGGAGAGTGGGAGAGAGTCTGCCCTTAACACTGATCTCTGCCCTTAACAATCAACAACACTGTGACCAAACCAAAGGCCTTTACAAGAAGCGTTTACTGGCTGTACATGTTGATCTTTCATGCTAATCTATTTCTCTTAGGATGATCAGTTCAAGTGCTTAGCAGAGACTCGGATTATCATAAAAGGGAAACTTCTACTTGGAATGGATAGATGGGATTATCTTTAGTAATGCATCAGTTGAAATTTTAGAGACTGTACAGAAAAAAAAGTCCTTTTATGGACTCCTAATGCTGGAGTTGGACTTGTTTTATACAGTGTACAGTGTTGTACAGTGATGAAAAAATGTGTTATGTGATTTATTTCCTCTTATATGTATCATAAATGTGGCATGATTTGTGACTGGAGTGTTGTGTATCCTTCCTGAGTTATGAAGAAAAAAAAGTGCTGCATATCCTTCAGAAATCCTGCAATATTTTTTTTTTTTTTTTTTTTTTTTTTTTTTTTTTTTTTTTTTACAGATTCAAGGTATAATAAACATTCAACTTGATATCGCAGTGGTTCTTAACTGGTACTCATTTACTTTTAAAGGAATCTGGTGTTTCCTGCTTACAACCTGCCTTTCAGACTTACAGCCTTTTACTGAACTATTTATTCTGTACAATACGTTGGATGGGTTAGAAAATTCTCATACTTTTAGGTTGAGACTTGAAAAAATAGTGGACAAATCTGTATTTAAGTCAAGACCAACTCTGAACTATTGTTTGTTAAAGAAATAGTTTATCTCAGAAGTGTTTCCTGTTCAAAGTTTG
Organism: Pangasianodon gigas; assembly: GCA_022758105.1. Classification (NCBI taxonomy): domain Eukaryota; kingdom Metazoa; phylum Chordata; class Actinopteri; order Siluriformes; family Pangasiidae; genus Pangasianodon; species Pangasianodon gigas. Next base: position 29,474,664 of record CM040455.1, read on the forward strand.
CTTCTTTAATTTTGCAATGGAACTAAAAAGTATTGGAAATCCATCTCATCTGAACTCTTGTCTGTACATTTGTCATGTGATACACTCTACAAATGTTGGGTCAGGTAGTTGGGTTGATGTGACCCAAATTGGGTGGATAATGATGGGTAACCTAACATGGGTTGGGGATGCAGACCTGAAAGAGAACAGGCACGTTGTTGTATGAAAATTCATTTTCTGGAATTTTCCACTGCGCCTTCTGAGACACAGAAGCAACCAGAAAAGGTCATCTGCAACATCATCTGCAACAATATAAGTTTTTGTTCACATTTAATTTAGAATTTAGCTGAACCCTTAAAAATTATATTCCTGTATATTAACTAGACATTACAGTATGTAGCCAATAACGTTTTTAATGTGTAGTTAGCAAAAATACGCTAGCTAACCTTGTTTGAGGGGAGAATATGGCCAAAGTTGGCTTCTCATTATAAAAATGACAAATTACCTTTTATTTGTAAGAAAAGATTAGATTTTAGACTAGAGTAGATTCTTACATGAGTATATTTACATTAACGTTAAGTTAACTAATTTTGTGCTGCAACATGCAGTAGCTGTTGTTACTTCTAGCTAGTTAAAAAGTACCCTGTGCTTTAACCTGTAACATTATCTAAAATTAGCAGTTAGGACTGGAGTCAAGTTAATCAAGCCTGTGTTTGATATTCGTCACGCTTGATTTCAAAATGTACACATATGATATCGAGGTTTTTTTTTGTTTTTTTTTACCATTTTTGCTTATATGGAAAAACCTGCTAATACGACATGCATGCTGTAACCATAAAAATTTGGGCGTCTACAGCCCAGCAATGCTGTCATTATCACCCATAAACTGGGTTAAAAAAAATCCACTAAATATTCCTGGTCAAAATCCTAACACAACTACAACACGTAGTACTGGGTTTCCAACTTATGACAATTTTAGAGTGTAACAGTCAAGCTACAAAATCCTTTTTTAAACACACACTTTTGAAAAATAACAGAGATAGGTCGTATACATTAGAATACACATAATTTCCAGCTCTACAATATGATGGTATCTTTGGGATGGAAAGATACCAGACTGTGCTAAGCAGAAAAGTAATTCTTTTTATTTATTTATTTATTTATTTTTATATTTATTATAGTAACACATGCTTTGTCAGGACCTTGTTCTAAACCATTTGCAAGCCTGTGTGACATTCATTTAATAAACTTTAAACTATTTTCAGGGTCTTTTATGCTGATATAGGAAGTTGTCTGTGACTCCTGGAAGAGAACCTGGAAGAGAAACCACTCTGGAGGAAGTTTGCCAGATTTCGGGAGAGATGAAGATGGCTCTCTGACTCCATTTTACAAAAACGTATGAGCACGAAGAACCTACACAGTGCCTGAGAAGTTTTCACAGCATTGCAAGGTATTCTTTCTTTTTCCTTAAAAGACACACTGAATCCGAATTTACACACTGAATTATAATTTGTAGTATAGTTTGCAGTTCGCATTGGTTTAGTTTATTATACTGAGCAGAAAAGAGAAGTAAGCATGACTAAGCTTTTTGACAAGTGTTTGATAACAAAAAGTAACATTAGATAGCTATAAATAGCATTATTTAGAAAATTTACCTTAAAAAAACTTTACAACCTTTTACAAGATTGTACAACGTAATGTTACAGTACCTTACATTTGACTGTTTTTTTTTTTTGCATAACAATTCCACACATTTCAAGGTTTCATTATTTCTACTGCTGTGCATAATCACAATGCGCCCTCATTGTGCTTTTATTTTGCTGTCATTTTACACAAGATTATGATATTTGCTGGTCTGATTACACACACTCTGAGGCAAAACCCAGCCATAAGTGGAAAAATGCACTCTGAAGGAGAGGAGCAGCAGAAACCGATACTTCAGCAGAGAGGGAATAAATCACTCCTGGACAGGATGAAAGAAGACGAAGACATGTTTAGGCACAGAATTGAAAGTCTCCCTGGGAACCGTCCTAATAGTAAGTGTAATTTCACTGTACAGATGTAACCTTTTTGCATAGTCCAGTGTTATATAATTTGCTAAATTCAGTCTTTTATTTCCAGTGAAAAAAGCAAACAGGGATTCTGCTGACTTGAAGGATGCAGAGACTCGGACACACCAGGACACTTTACTGGAATTTTTTGTGGGAAAAATTGATCAACTATTACTGCATTTGATGAAAGAGACAGAAAAGAAACACTAATCCAACAGATGTGCTAAAATGGGAAACACGTTATAAATTAAGATAAATTAGCTAGGATTTCCGTAGCACTCAAAGTGTTTTGAGTCCTGGTGCAACTGCATTACAAATGATTTAATCTGGTCAGTAGCACTGCTCTATCAAAACATTCACACTATATTACAGAACACTGTTTATAACTGTGCAATTTCAGCTGAGTGTCTTCGCCATTCCAAATATTTTCCCCATGTCTTTTTGCCAGTCTGCTGCTATTGTTTTGCACTACATAAGCTACAAAAGTTGTATCAGGTCTGTTCATAATAACTTCCTCCATTCTGATCTGTTATTTCATCCGTTTTTTTTTTCTTTCTTACCATTCTTACATTTCAGATCTCCTACACTCCTGTATATACTCACGCTCTCTGACAGAGTTGTCACCAACTTTAGGCATATTACTGTTGTTAATATTTAATAACAATTTTATTATGCACAGGTATTTGTAGGTAATTCAAATTGAATTGAAAATGACAGATACTCGGAGTATAATAAAGTGGTATATGCTTTCACTGAACGGGTGGGGGAGCAGGGGCAAGTTTGTTATTTTCATTTTTAATTTTTTTAATTTTTAGAAGGGGTTTGGTGTTTTAGCCTCTGCTTTCCTACGTTTCACTTTAAACTTTATATACAGTATGTCATGTTCCCTTGGATGTAAAAAGCTAATGGTTAACTAAATGTAAAAAATGCTTGCTTAAGTCATTGAGCAGCTGAGCAAGCTGTATCAGTGTTTATACTGTACTGTACCTTACCTTTACAAATAAAATTATTTGATTTTAGTTCTCCGTTTAGTTGTCTGTTTGCTCATTTTAATAGATTTTGCCTTCCTAGTAAATCATAACAGATATTATACTATGGAAGGAATAAAACACATGGGGGTGTGCTGTTATACAAAAATAATCAATGACAGGGTGGTATAATATAGCCTGACATAAAAAAGCTGAGTTACTCTTACTACCCTATGTTATAACAACTATAAACAGTCATTCCCTCACTAGACTGTTTTTCTGTCTCTCTTGAAGTTAATAAGACAAAAAAGCTTGTCAAGAAGCCAGAAAGTGCAAAGTCCTCTGTCTTGGAGATGTTCCTGTGGTGGGACAACTTTATTTTAAGCTTTCCTATGTTAATATTATGTTATCATATTATGTGGAGAGTTCGCCATACAAGTCCCTGTCAGTGAATAGTTACTATAGAATGAGAGCATTCATATAACATATAATCATCTGAGTTATAGTATACATACATATACACATACATTTATAGTATACATACATAAATCAATACAGTGTAGGGTAGTGGTGATATGTAACTGAGCAAAAAGTGATTTATTTTTTTTTTTTACATGTTCTCAGGCAGAAAGAATAAATAAGAAATAGAATTAGAATTGTAACTGTAAATAAATATTTCTATATCATTTATAAAACATTTTAAAAAGTTTTAAACTTATTTCAGAAAATAAGTTCACACTTCACACTTATTTACTGTGATTGCATTATGGCATATCTGTATTACAGTATACAGTAAAATAAGCAGTGGCTCGTAGATTTTGGTGGGACAGGTCGACATTAATAATGACATAGCCTCAAACTAAATTACTGTAAGTTGAGAGGCTGTCGCATGACTTATGCTATAGGCTACAATCTGGTGAATTTTTACAGTATTAGTCATCCAACATACAGTATTTACAGTATTAGTCATCCAACATACAGTCTAGCAGCTCGTTTTGAGAGGATTTAGATGTATCTTAAACTGTTTTCGAGGTAATATCATTAACCAAGGTTGACAGGTTTCAGCAAAACTTTCACCCCAACTACATCTCAAATGCCACAAAAAAAAACCTTTTCCTCTCCAAATCTTTGCAATATATCTTAGAATTGAAATGTTTCGGTACATCATACATACACTTACATGTTGGCGTTTTGTGGAAATGTATTAGATTTAATTCAGATTATTTGCTATAAAACAAGATGTAGGTGGCTGCAGAGTATTTAAATTTTTTTTTGTAATTTGGTAACCCTGTCATTAACTGTCCTGTCCTCTCCTCCTCCTCAATAGGAGGAGCATGGGGCAGAGAAAATCCTGCCCCTATGGATATCTCTTAGCATTGTTGCAGTTCTCATTTGTGCTGCTTACGTGATATTCAAACTGTAACCATAAAAATTGTCTACAGCCAGCAATGTGGTCATTTTTTTTACCCAGGTTGGGTTAAAAAAAATCAACCTAGCATTATAGGCTAATATCATCTTTATGATTTTTCTGGGTTAAAACAACCAATGCTGGGTTAGTTCATATTGAACCCAAGATTTCTGCACTGAGTCCAACTGGATTATTTTTAACCCATCTATTTTTAGAGTATAATGGTTAAGATAGAAAACCTTTTTAAATAATCACTTTAGATTAAAAAACAAACAAACAAAAAATCAGGGATAGGTCGTATTTAAATTTCATAGTGAAACTACACCATAATATACATAATTTCCAGATCTCCAATACAATTCCAAATTAAATTTCAGGATGGAAAGATACCACACTGTGCTAGGCAGAAAAGTGATTCTGGTTTGGTTTTAAACACTCACTGCCTTCAGCTACAAAGTAAACCAAGTATTTGGTTTTATTCGATTACACCAAGACATACAATACTTCATCCTAAACCATTAGCAAGCCTGTGTGACATTAATTTAATAAGCTTTAAACTTGTGTTATCAGGGTCTTTTATGCTAACATAAGAAATTAAGTGATTGTGGCTCTTTAAGACCTGGAGGAGAAACAACACTGGAGGAAGTTCCCCAGATTTCTAAATGAAAGACGTGAAAGCCACATGAAAACAGCTCTCTGACTCCATTATGCACAGACACATGAGCACCAATAACCTACATGGCACTTTTTTCACGGCATTGCAAGGTATTCTTTCTTCTTCAAATACACACTGAATCAGCATGCATCAGAAACCCAAACCTGATTACAATCTGAGATACAGTATAGTTTGTAGTTTGCATTGGTTTAGTTTATTATTTTGAGCAGCAAAGCTCACATGACTCAGCATGTTCTTTGTTAACAAGTTGCAAGAAGTGTTTCAAAGTGCATGAAAAATAAATAATTGTATTAAAAAAATAAGTGCATTAAAACAACAGTAAGTTAACTTTTTTTTTAAATGGCATTCCAAAGTATCTTGCATATTTTCTTTACTAAAGTGCTTCTCTGCTTTGTGAAGATTTGTAATATTTGCTGCATTATCAAATATTAGCCTAGAAAAGTGAAATACTTTCACTTTGATAAGCAAGCTCTTTAGGAAAACGTGCAACATATTTTGGAACATCATTTAAAAAAATTTCTTCTTCTTCTTCTTAATAGTATTATTATTGTTATTATTATTATAATTATTAGCCTTGTGTGAAATAACTGTTTCATCCTCCCACCACTTTCAAGCTACAACCTCCAAAGTTTCAGCTTATGATGAATTGGGTTTCTTGTGGGGTTTTATTTTTTTATTTTATTTTTTTTTTGTGCTGAAATTTCTTATAATGTTCTAATAGGGGGAAATCATAAAAATATGTCTACAAACGTAAAAAAATAAAATAAAAAAAAAAATGGAGCATTTCAAAGCCTGAGCTCTACCTACAGAAGTGTAGCTTTAAACTAATCTCTACCACTTTTTCTCTAATTACCAAGGCTTCTAAAGCTTGTTTCCAAAAAATGATTACAAAAGGTACTGTAACATTGCTTTTAAGATGAATGAATTTGAACCTGAATAAAACATACACTATATGGCCAAAAGTATGTGGCCACTTGATCATAACACCCATATGAGGGTCTTCCCGAAACTGTTGCCACAAAGAATGTCATTTTCTAGAATGTCTTTGCATGCTGTAGCATTAAGATTTCCTTCTACTGTAATGAAAGGGAGCAAACCTGTTCCACCATGTTCCAGCAAACCTGTTCCTGTGCACAAAGTGAGGTCCATGAAGATATGGTTGGCCAAGTTTGGAGTGGAAGTGGAACTGTGGAAGAGCCCTGGCCTCAAACCCATTGGTCACCTTTGAGATGAATTGGAATGACGGCTGCACACCAGGTCTCTTCGCCCAACATCAGTGCCTGACCTCTTGTGCTCTTGTGGCTGAATGGGTCACTAATCCCTGCAGCCATGCTCCAAAATCTAGTGGAAGAGTGGAGGTTATTATAGTCACAAATGATGCACTTAATATTAATGCCCATGCTTAATACCCAGGTGTCCACATACTTTTGGCCATACAGTGTATAAGGATTCATGAGAAGGACTGCTACAATAATAGAAAAGAAATATTAGTGTTCTCTTCCCATACATACTTCAGAGCTCTCAAGGTTAGGTTAGGTTCAACTTTATTGCCATTGTCAGAGTACGAGTACAGAGACAACTTCCATCTGCTCTTAGTGAGTGGTGAAAATATCAGTCACACTGGATTTAATGGCTTTCAAAGCATTTCTGTTGTGCATGATCATGTGCCTGTTCAAAAATATCCACAGTCCTCAGTGTTTTTTTGTTATCTTTTTGTCATTTAACACAAGATCATGCCACTTTCTGGTCTCATTGCACGCATTCTGAAGCAAAACCCAGCAGTAGGTGGAAAAATGTGTGCAGATGTGCAGGAGCAGGATAAACGGGTGCTTCAGAAAAAAGGGAATGAATCACTTCTAGAGAGGGTGGAAGAAGACGAAGACATGTTTAGGCACAGAACTGAAAGTTTCCCTGGAAAACGTCCTGATAGTAAGTAGAATTTTCCTGTATAAATGTATAGTATAAGAGATGAAGCATCGGTATATTAGATGTATAAATTCAGAGTATAGTTTTATTTGTCTTCATATTTCCAGTGAAAAAAGAAAACAAGGATTCTGTTGACTTGAAGGATGCAGAGACTTGGACACACCAGGATATTTTACTGAATGGAAAATATTGATCATTTATAGCTGCATGGATGGATAAGCTAGGATTTCCATAGCACTCTCTCCAAAGCTGAACTCTCTCTCCTCTCTGCCCTCTGCCCTAAGAGTCACTGAACTGTAACCCCTCCAACGCACGCACACACACACACACACACACCCCAAATCACACAAATGCACAAGCTACTTTTACTACTGCTGCTCTCTCTTGTTTTGCACTAAAATGTAAATATCTACACACTCACATATGCCGTGAGTGTCTATAGTGTACATATTGTATTTTATTTTATTTTACTTTTTTAAATTGCTTGTCTTGTTATGTTGGTTTCTCACACCATGGGTCTGAGGGAAACGAAATTTCAATCCTCTGTGTGTCCTGTACATATAGCAGTTGACCAGTACATATAAAGTGTCCAGTACATATAAAGTAGACTTTGATTTTGACTTTAACTTTGACTTAAATGATTTAATCTGGCAAGTATTTTGTCTAGATTTTATGCTGCTCTTGTTTTGCACTATACAAAAATTCATAAGTTCTGCTGATAACAAATTTTCTTCCATTCTGGTTTGTTATTTCATCCGTTATTTTTTTTTTCTTTCTTACCATTCTTACTCCTATTTGTCCCCAGGTTTATATTAACCACTGTTGATCTGTTGATGTCTGATCTTTTCATGTCTGATTATCTATTCCCTCTCTGAAACAACCTTGGGATTATATATTATATGTATTATATAATAATTATATATATTTAATAATTATATTTATTATATCGGGATAATATAATACAGTTTTATATGCTATAATTGGGTGGGTAGGGGAGCAGGAGCATCCTTGAAGAATTTCAGTCAGGTTTCAGGCCCCATCATAGCACAGAAACTGCTCTAGTGAAAATCACAAATGACTTGTTTTTAGCTTCGGACCAAGGCTGCATCTCAATATTAGTCTTACTTGATCTTAGTGCTGCATTCGACACTATAGATCATAACATTCTCGTAGATCGCTTACAAAATCACATAGGTATTCAGGGACAGGCATTAAAATGGTTTAGATCCTACCTGTCTGATCGATACCATTTTGTAGATTTAA
>CM040455.1:29500408-29511624 GCA_022758105.1 Pangasianodon gigas
AATCTGTGCTCGTTTATACAGAACTTGGATGAATAAGAGCCACTGAGTTTTCAACCTCTATAAAGTTGGTTTGAAAGTTGATGTTGAATGTTGAATCATGTTGATGATTTAGAGAAACATTTCCTTTTCTGTAATTCACTCTATTTTTGGTATTTTTTTCTTACAATAAACTTTGTTAAGAGATATTTATGTTGTGTTTTTTCATGTTTGCTTTAATTTTTTTGCTGCGTTCCAAGGGATCCCAGTTCCAATGCACACCTCCTGTCTAAACTACTAGATGCCCTGTGAAACTTTCTGGCAAGCTTTCTAGGAAAAAAATTCAAACCAAAACAAAAAATTACAAAAAAAAAAAAAAAAAATTGTTCCTTATAAGTCTACTAATATGTAAGGAAATATTTCACAGTATGGCACAAAATGTAATTGTCTATATTTGTCCTTATGCAATTTTAATAACTATTCATTTGTCACTTTAAAAAATATACTTTATGTTTTTAATGATTAAAAAATATACAGTATATATACAGAAGTGATGATGACCTCAAAATCGGACACATCTGTGAACCTTCAAATCAGATCTTTTCAAACATTTCCAGACCAGAAGTGTCATACCTATTCATTTTTTTGTACTCTTCAATTGCAGTTTATTCTGAATATGTATTAGACAAATGTGCTGTAATCACTACAATATAGAGTTGTAATGTCATGTAGGTAGTAGTGAAATTCACAGAGTCTCTCTAGATAAATCCAACAGCAGCATCTACAGGACAGATGTGGGAGCAGCACAAACTGAAAGTGCATACATGTAATGCAGTAAATTCCCCAGCAGGTCAAAGGGCAGTTAAATTATATTTAAAATATAAATAGCAATGTTGAGGCTAGAGGCAGTGAGAGATGCCTTTTGGAGGCTTGGAAAAACATGTTAAATAGGAGCATGGGCATTTGTGCATGTGTGGATATGTATTTATTGACTAATGCATTGCTGTAACTGTGACATTGGCACAATGAGCACAGGATAATAACCTGTTTACTAACTGGGAAGATTTTGTCACAATGTTGTTTTCTGCTCATGTGCTATCTCCAGCTCACCTTACACCAATGTCTTGGTGATCTTCGGGCAATTTATTACATTTTCATACTCTTGCTGTGTGATAAGCAGTTTCACATCATACTACATTCATAACTCTACTGTGTTTAAAGGTGCAGTAAGTGATTTTGTCAGAGGTTAGCCGCAGTTAGCTGTTTTGAAGCTCCGAACCCAAACAAATACAGCCTCTCCCTGGAGTTAATATAAACTTATATCACAAAATAAATTTGTAATATGTAATAAAACAATCAGAGGGCTCAACAGCTTAATCTATACATTTGAATTTACATTTGTTCTTTTTGCTGATGCTCTTATCCGAAGTGACTTACAGTTGAGACTAGATACAGATGAGGGCCAAGGGTCTTGCTTAAGGACCCAACAATCTCTAGCCCAAAGCCTTAACTACCACTTCCTGATGTGATGGTTGAGGATTTTTTACACAGGTAAGAACTGTTTAGACAGGTAACACACACTTAGCAAATATTCTGACTTGACTAATGCAACAAAAGAAACACTTACAGCGCTCATAAAGAAATAATAAAAAATAAAAAAAACTAGTGTCTAAGTGCCTTTACAGAGTAAAACCACATCTTCAAAATGAAAGAAGACTTAAAGTTACAGCTTTACCTCTGACTTTTACAAAACACTGACACTAGAGACTCTTCACCATGGCGAAAATTCACCATATCAATATTTACACACAAAAGTGTATTTGTGGAGCATCCACCATTCAAGTCCCTGTGTAAGTTGTTACTATAGAAACAATAATATATTACAGGAAGTGCATTCATATAAAGCTGTGACTTGCTTTGCAGCCAGAACTACTCCCTGCTGAAAAATTCAGCTTGTCTGATCAACTGCTAAAACACAGGCTGAGCTGGTCAAACTAGTAGATTGTCTTTGCCAGCTGGTATTGAAGGCATTATTATTGATCAATTTTGTTGAGTAATAAAGAAGCTGGAAAATCTTACCAGTCTTTGCCAACTTATCAGTTGGCAACTTATCAGCTAGCAAAGCCGCTCTACCAGTTTGATCTGGGATAGCTGGTATAGTTGATCAGACTGAGCTGGATTTTTCAGCAGTGCTGTCAGAGCTGGTGTTATAGAAAATTAATCAACACCTTTCCCCTTCCACTGTCACCTTTGTTGATATATTTGGTACATATAGTAGTGTGCAGTTTGGGATGCATACCTCTAAGTATTTGAATGATGTCACAAAGTCCAGGGGTGGAAAATACTTTTACTTTACTTACTTTTACATCATTACTATGCTCAAGTATTATTTTGGCATATTTTTACTTTACTTGAGTATTACTGAAATGGAATACATGCACTCTTATGTAATTACTTTTCCGGAACAAAACCTTGCTTTTATTTGTTATATTTTTGTTTAGACCCACAAAGGGCTCGTTACAAAATTTGGAGGTCTCTTCTTCTCTCATCCAGCTAGTGACTGTATGCTACACTGTAAAATAATTGGCTATAAGTTTTACAGTAATTTCCTGGCAACAAGGTTTAAAACTTTAAAACAGTAAAGTAAAGTACTGTAATATCTTACATATTATAAATTAACACATAATCCAGTACATTTGGCTGACGCTTTAAAAAGACAGAGACTTACAAGTGATGCAGGATACAACTGAGTTGAAGGTTAAGGATCTTGCTCAAGGCCCCAGTCATGGCAGTTTCCCAGGGCTGGGATTCAAACTTACAATTTTCCGATGTGTGACTCAGAACCTTAACCACTGAATCACCACAACTAGCTCGACCAACTTGCATTGATTCAACCACTTCTACTAGTGAATTAATTCACGCTAAATTGAATCAATATTTTATACTATGTATGATGTTACAGTACTTTGCTGTAAACATGTTTCATAGCTGTTTACTGTAAATTTTAACAAAACTTTACTGTAACTTTTTTTCACAGTGTCTGTATCAATCAAGTGGGCTCAGTTTAGCATCCAGTCATTTCATCCTGCCTGATCCATCCTGATGCCCTACTTCTGGTTGGAGTTCTCATCAGTTGAGATCGCTTACTGTTGCTGGGGGTGACCCCTCATGGACGGCCTGAAGATCATTGGGATTGCTGGGGATGGTGTCACTTGGGGGCTGTGGTGATTCCTTGGGGATCTCATATGGGGAATTGTATTGTGATGGATTGGGACTGCGATTGCTGTGGTGGCTTTGGGGCTGCGGTTGCCGCGAGCAGCTTTGTACTCAGTACTCCATCAGTGGACAGTGGATAGGTTTAACAAACCAGACTTCACGTGAAAACTGTGATGAATTTACTGGTTAAACAATTGCACTATTTGTCCATACAGTACACAATAATAGAAGGGATTTATTTATAATTTTACTATCCATTACTACCCAGATGAGGATGGGTTTCCTTTTGAGTCTGGTTCCCCTCAAGGTTTCTTCCTCATATCGTCTCAGGGAGTTTTTCCTTGCCACCGTCGCCTCTGGCCTACTCATTATAAATTCACATATATACAATTTATTTTGGTTTAATTTAATTTAAATGTATTTATTTCTGTAAAGCTGCTTTGTGACAATGTCCATTGTTAAAAGCACTATACAAATAAAATTGAATTGAATTGAATTTCAGTTTAGCATCCGATCAAGTTAATCAATATTGAAAAATAAACTAAGAATCGTGCCAATTCATCATCTGCGGTGACCTTCTCATGCTACGCAATATAGTTAGCACTATAGCACTATCCATGTGTGTTAGCGCCATCCATGTGTGTTTGAGGATGGCTAAGACTGCAGTGTTGAACTTGAGGATGAGCGCCCTGGCCCTACCTCAGTCAAAATGTTTCAGTGTGCTGGAATAAGTAAAGAGCTGTATAAAATGAGGTATCTCCTTTACCTCATCAGAAGGCATGAACTCCTTCTAATTTAAACAAAAAAAGCATGTTAAGGTTAAATTTACTGGCTAGTAAGCTTGTTTCTTTGCTAATGCCAGAGTAGTCTGCATTGATTTCATAACTGGCTAGACAGCAATTCAAATTCTAGCTAATGTTAAATATTAGTTATTTACAGGATTTTATACTTCTGATTAATTCATTATCAGTCTATGTAGTGTTATTCCTGCAAACTTACACAGACTGAATGATGGTTTTAGGCAAAACAGCATATTTTTTTTTTTAATTAGAAATAAAAGTAACTTTTCATGTGAAAAAAATCACATAAACTGAGATTCATCAGTTTAAAACATTTACTTTTTGATACTTGGCTGCTTTAAAAAGTTTTTTTTTTTTCCTTTTACTTTCACTTGATCACATTTCCTCTTTTAGTTGAGTAAGATTTTGACACATGATCTATAGTTTCACTTCAGTATAATTATTTCTCTGTACTTTTTCTACCCCTGACAACATCTCATTCATTCTTCAGGAATTTCCCAGGCTGAGAGTGACGCGCATGCGCGCTGTGGAGCGGAGCAGGTAGTGAAACCGGCTTTGAAGTACAGCTCCGTCTCATTGGGCTGTTTAACTCACATCATTAGCTTGAGTGACTCTTGGCTGGATTCGGAGAAGGTGATCGCAGGATCAGGAATGCTGGCTTTTCTGTCAGTGTGAACTCGGGCATCAGGAGCAGGTGTTTCTCAGTGAGAGCAGCTCTCAGTGTGTGTGAGAATGCGGAACCCCATCAGGAGGTATCCGTGGCTGACTAACGTGACTCTGTACTCGGGGCTGTACGCCGGCGGGGACTTGATGCAGCAGTATTTATCTAACAAGAAAGATGGAAAGATCGACTGGAGGCGCACGAGAAACGTCGCGATCGTCGCTTTCTGCTTTAACGGCAACTTCAACTTTTTCTGGATGCGCTTCTTGGAGCGCAGACTTCCCGGAAGTTCCGTGAGCACGGTGCTGCGGAAACTCGCCATGGACCAGACCATGTCTTTACCTCTGGCCATAAGCGCCTTCTACACAGGTTAGATCAAATTCTCTACTGCTGCTTACTACTACTACTCCTACTGCTGCTACTGCTACTACTACCACTTCTACTAGTACTACTAGTACTACTACTACCACCACTTCTACTAGTACTACTACTACTACTACTACCACCACTTATTCTAGTACTACTAGTACTAGTACTACTACTACTACTACCACCACCACTTATTCTAGTACTACTAGTACTACTACTACTACTACTTCCACCACTTATTCTAGTACTACTAGTACTACTACTACTACTACTACTACTACTACCACCACTTATTCTAGTACTACTAGTACTACTGGTACTACTATTACCACTTCTACTAGTACTACTGCTGCTGCTGCTACTACTACTACCACTTCTACTAGTACTAGTACTACTGCTACCACCTCTACTACTACAACTACTACTACTAATTCTACTAGTACTACTATTGCTACTACTACTACTTGAATGGGATGCCAGTCCATCACAGGGCACCATACACTTATATTCACACTTGGGGCAATGTAGAGTAGCCAGTCCACATCCCAGCATCCTTCTGGAAGATGGGAGTAAACCAGACATCCCAGAGAAAACCCACACGGACACAGAGAGAACATAGTGAACATGAGAAACTCCACTCAGACAGAAACCCGAGATCAAGATCGAACCAGGGACTCTGCAATTGTGAAGCGACAGTGCCATTATTATTATTATTATTATTATTATTATTATACAACCACTGGCCACTTTATCAGGCTCATCCTATAGCTGCATATTGTTGGTGTACAGTTGTTATTGACTGAGATTAAAGAATGATTACTGATCATTTCAGGTTTGAGTCTTTTAGAGGGTAAAGATGACATACTGGAGGACTGGAGAAACAAGTTCCTAAACACATACACAGTAAGTCTTGTAATAGCCTGGTATTTAAAGAAGTGCATGATTTAAATGCCGACATTTTGAATTTCACGATATTTAAAACCTCATTTCATGATTTCTTGCAGACTGGCCTCATGTTCTGGCCGTTTGCGCAGGTAAAGTTAAGCATTTCTCTAAAACACAACACCCTATCACTGTTTCTATCCGTTTTGTATAATGTCTCATTTGGCTGCAAAGCACCGTTTGCCCTTTAACTTTGCCTTAGGGGTTTTATTACCTAGCTGTATTACACCAGCATTTCAAATTCTGCAATTAGTTTTATGAAAACATTCCTGTTCAGTGTTAGATTTTCCCTTCTCTATCCACAAACCTTTAAGCCTTTTAGGCTTGAAATGATTTTTGTTAGTGGCAGATGAACACAAAACTCATTTTGTATTTCGATATTGTTTTATAGATTCCCATAAGCAATTTCCCAATTCCATTTTAAGAGCTGTTGCTGTAATTTATTAGCTTAAATGAAGTTCATTAGAAGACCTTTGGGAGTCAGAGGAAGTCTTGAAATGAACTTGACTATACTAGGTGTTGATATATGAAGTAATTTGCTTATGAATATAAAAGGAGCCAAAAAAGTGACTTAATATTTCAAAAAATATATTATATTATAAAGAGGGTTTTATCTATGTGAGAGAATGCTCACATAGGAAATAGATTGTACCTATCGTCAAAATATAAATAAAGACAGACTCTATAGATTTACACCAGAAAAATCTATATAAAATATATTAAACCACAAAAATCCATATAAAACAGTCACTTAGCTATCCCAATAATGTAATAGCTTAGGTAACATGTCATAACATAATTAAATCTTAAGACAATCTTCTAATATTAGATATCAAATTTACTGATTCATAAACTTCTTTTGCTGGACAAGCTGGTTATACCATAGCACTAATGAATTCTCGAATCTGATTGGTTAGAAGATTTTGATTAATTTTCTATACTTGATATATTTTCTATAGCCCTGACATTAGTGCCAGCTATAATTCAAAGCACAGTTTTATATTAATGAGCTTGTCGTAATATGTTATTATTTCTATATTGACAGCTAATTCACAGGGACTTGTATGGCAGATGCTCTACATAATCTAAGGCTAATAACAAATGGATGAAAAAAATGTGTTGTTATTTGACAAAGTAAAGTATATAATCACTGACATGGTGCATCTTTCTGTGAGGCGACGTATTTAACATTTATTTAAAGCAATTTTTAACGGTTAGTAAGATTTCCGAGACAGAGGACTATGTGCTTTCTGGTTTCTCAGTAACATGACCAGCTGCTATGACATAACTCATAATATTATTAATGTTAAACATAATTATAAACGGATAAAAATTATGTGTCATTTTTAATAAACAAAAATTGTAATTCTGGAAAATAATCAACTTCAGGCTGGTAACAGTTACTCTGCTTCCTGTGGCCGCATCACACCACCCCATTGTTGATTATTTTCCTATAACCTCATGTTCCATCATGTTTTATTCTTTACTTAGCCACAGAGTCCACAGATATTGTTGTACTTTCCGTGTGTTTTCTTTGCCATTTCTAAAGACTGCACTACAGAGCAGCCACTCCTCTGATTGAACAAAAGCAGGCGTTTTGTACAGAACCACCTTCTCAGTAGGTTTACACACACTTTAGTTGCTGGTTCAACACAAATCAGTGCAGCTTCATGTCTAAGTTTCATGGATGGAATTAAAATATTGATAATACTGTATAGTGGGTTCCAAAAGTCTGAGACCACTAGGGAAAATGCTTCTATTTTGCATTCTTTTCTAATTTAATAATTTCCTTTTTATTACAAATTATATTATCAGCAATAACTTGAGTGAAAAGTAGAACTCTCTGGTACGTCCCCTTCTGCTTTAATGACAGTGTGCACTTGAGCTGGCATTGACTCCACAAGTTTGTGTAAAACCTGACAATCCATGTTAGATCAAATGTCGTATGAATACATTCTTCAGTGGAAGAGATAAGACTCAAGGAAAATCTGACCTCTTGTACAGTTAACATGGTCAAGATCCTAAATCTGCTTAAATTTAAACAGTGACTTAGTGCAGAATCTTTAATATTGAATATTCAAGATATTGAACACCTCCTTTCTTTGTTTTTTTTTTTTTTTTTTCAAAATTAAAAAAAAAAAAGGTTTACTTCATGTTTTAAATGAATTGCCTACATGTTCAATGTGGATCCCATTGTATATCTTTTGGACCCCACTGTATATCTTATAGAAGTAAGTAATATAATGTCAATTATCCAAAGGTTATATTAAAAAGATGTCAGTTTTGCAAGGGGGTATTATTATTATTATTATTATTATTATTATTATTATTATTATTATTATTATTATTATTATTGTGGATTTTTTTTAAACTGAGGGATATGGCATTTGCACATTTGCAACCCCCTCAAATTCAAAGTCACTTAATCTACACTGTTCTCTCAGGCAAGACTGAGCATGTTTAGACTGAAAAGTATGCTCCCAGCAGTTCTAGGATGGTATGATGGGTACACACAAAATGCAGCGCTGAATGATCAATGAACATGAAATATACTTATGTGCAGAATGTGTTTTGGGAAAAAAAGTAATGTCTGCTCTTATTCCCAGTGCCTGAACTTTGCCCTGGTGCCCTTGTACCTGCGAACAACCTTCACCGGCTGCTGTGCTTTTGTCTGGGCTACATTCCTCTGCTTCTCTCGCCAGCGTGGAGATGGGACCCTGAAGGCAGCTCTGAACTGGATACGCCAGCTGAACAGTGAGGTGAAGGTTCAGGAATCCAATGAGAGCAAGTGATTCTGTGAACACACAGCAAGAAAGGTTCTTCATCCTGATTCCATATATGGTCATAGACGCACACTCATGTTGTAATTTGACTTATGTTAGTCACCAGCAAGGCAGGTATTATTACAGCGTTAACAACAGCTCAGGAATGTTAGGGTGCTTTCATACTGATTATACTGTCCATACTTATACATACTTATACATACTGTCCATTTGTTTTGTTTGAATCTGAACCATACTTTCTTTTTTAGTTTGGTTTTGTTTTACATTGCACATAATTAAACAAATGAAAAAAAGGGAAAAAAATGGCTTAGGGGCGTGAAGGACTGAAAACAGGCTGAAATCCATCTTGAATTATTTTATGACAGTTCCAGATCCTTATTCATTGTCATTAACATAACATTATATATGTGTCAACATAGTTTTTTACGGTAAATGAATATGTAAGGGACTATGTCATTTCCTCCATATCATTAGCATCTTATTATAATTATCAGTGTTAATTTTCAGTGGAACTTTCATAAACGTATTTTATTTCTCTCTCTCTCTCTCTCCATATATATATATATATATACATAGAGAGAGATAGATAGATAGATAGATAGATAGATAGATAGATAGATAGATGTTGAGATTGGTTGACGGTAGATCATGCCTTAAATAATTAAATGACAAATTCTGAGTACTGCCATACGTTAACTACTGTCTGGCATCGACCCAAAATTCATGAGCATGTCACACTTATCAATTGAATTGTACAGATTATGCAGTGATTTCATTTAGCATATTTCCTCATTGCCCTCTAAAATCATTTCCTGGCTACACCACTGGAAAACATACACATTCATTCACTGGTCAGAAATACAGCGACAGAAGAAGGTTCCTGCCAAACTTTCTTCCTCATGTCATTTCAGGGAGTTTTTCCTTGCCACTCTTGCCACTGGCTGGCTCATTAGGGATCTAACTCTATATTTAGATCTATATCTAAATCTCTCTCTCTCTCTCTCTCTCTCTCTCTCTCTCTCTCTATATATATATATATATATATATATATATATATATATATATATATATATATATATATATATTTAGCTAGGTTAAAACATTTTGCATGTCACATTCAGTGTTTATTTTCTCTTTTTGTTCATTGGTCCAAATACCAAGAACACATTGCATTTGTGTAGTTCTATAGCTCTGTCCTTTGCCTCAGTTTAGCAGCTCACATTTGTGAAGAAATGCTGCTTGAAACCCAAAATACATGTCAAGGGGGAAAACACCAGCGTTTGACTCCAAAAGACTAAATGCTGCTTATGTGAAAGCACCCTTAGGAACTGGAAAAGAGCTAAAATGTGGACTGACTGGGGGACTTGAGAACTTCACACTAAGGAGCAAATAATGCAGAAAGGTCACATCGCTTTTTAAAACAGATAGTGTGACACGGCTCGACAAATTACCCATAATACTCCATGCTATCCCTATTTTCGCTACCAAGTTCCAGTGACCCTTTTTGCCCAGGCACCATTCAAGCTGAGCCAAGGTACAGTATGAGTGGAACTAATAATAGACATTTTAGATTCAGCCCCAGAACACGCACAACTTTTTTTTTTTTTTTGATAAGATCTGATAAGATCAAGTATTGTCACACTTGGCTGTGTTTGGGAGTGTGGGCATCCATTAAGTGAAAGTTTGCTCTCTTTATTTTCACTAAACATTAACAGTGAAAGTATTGTCATATTCAAATGCTGTCATTAACAAATTGCTATGTCTCTTGCTTACATTTTACACCATGAGAGAGAAGCGCAGCAGCTTCACATGCATTTTAACATAGAATGAAGTATGCCTGGTTTCATTTCAAAATGTTTTTTTAATCCAAAGAATCCATCTGATAACACTGCAAAGGAGTGTTTTAAAAAAAAATTGTAAAAAAAAAAAAAAAAAAAAAAATTTAAAATTTAATATTTTCCTATTTTTAAGATTAAATGCTTCTAGTCAGTTTGAAATTAAATTTATTTTAAAAAAGAAAAAAAATTAAAAGATATCATGATATCCAGGATATCACAGAAATGTGTATTGTGACATAATTAATCACAATATCGATATTATAGCTTCATATTGCCCAGTCCTACTTTAGTGCGCCAACTCCAGAAGTAAAATCTGTTGCACAAGGGTAATGTATTCATGGACTTGATATCTTTCATTGAATTTCATATTTTTTTATGATTGTATAATGCAGTTACATTAGTTTTTGGTTAGTTAATTACATGAGTCATGTCACTGGAGAGTAAAGTTTTTCCTGCCCTTAGCAAAAAAAGAAAAAAAAATCATTAATTTAATTCGCTCAAGAATAATTAATCAGGAAAATGTTTAACTTTAATAGATTTTAAATATAAACTTGGAGCTTAATTTTTAAAAGTAGGCTTCATGGGGAGTGCTTTTTCTGTACGTAACCAAAAAGAGACTTTTTATTGTTAT
>CM040455.1:29511724-29528192 GCA_022758105.1 Pangasianodon gigas
ATATATATATATATATATATATATATATATATATATATATATATATATATATATATATATATATATATATATATATATATATATATATATCGTTATATGGTGCAGTTTGGTTGGCAAGGAAACGCGTTTTCTGAGCTGGGTTTAAGAGTTTGTTCTGTTACTAACAGCTTCCTCCATAGCAACATCACTGGATCATTACTCTTTTTATAACAAGAGCTTAATCTGAACTTATTGTTTTAATACATAAAGAAGATTTTGTATTACATATTGTATTATATACACTATATGGCCAAAAGTTTGTGGACATCTGACCATCACACCTATATGTGCTTGCTGAACATCCCATTCCAGATATATTCCCCCTTTGCTGTTATAATAACCTCCACTCTTCTGGGAAGGCTTTCCACTAGATTTTGGAGCGTGGCTGTGAGATTTGTGTTCATATAGCTACAAGAGCATTAGTGAGATCAGGCATTGATGTTGGGTGAGGAGGTCTGGGGTGCAGTCGGTGTTCCAGTTCATCTCAAAGGTGTTCAGTGGGGTTGAGGTCAGGGATCTGTGCAGAACTCCAACCTTAACACACCATGTCTTCATGGAGCTCACTTTGTGCACAGGAGCATTGTCATGCTGGAACAGGTTTCAGCCTCTTAGTTTCAGTGAAGAGAAATTGTAATGCTACACCATACAAAGACATTCTAGACAACTCTGTACTTCCAAATTTGGAGAAGACGCACATATGGGTGTGATGGTCAGGTGTCCATAAACTTTTGGCCATATAGTGTATAATACTGTATATCTGAAAGAAACAGCTATTGATATTCTTGCTATTGATACTCACACCATCACACTGTTTTTATGTGATCTTGGGTACATGCTTATTAAAAGACAAAATTAAGATGTCTTCCAAATAGTTTACGGTCACATCAGTGAGCCATGTCGAGCAGTGTGTGTTTTCAGGCTAGCTTGTCATTGCAGGTGCATTGAATGAACTCAGCTGGAGCTGAGGTGTATCTTGTGAAGAGTTAAAATGTTATTATGTTACAATAGTTCTAAAATGGTACAATAGTCATTTGCTTGTAGGATTTTCTCATGGAAACACCAGCCTTTACGATGTATCAAAATGTTTTCTAATGTCAGTGTCTGTTAAAATTTTTATTATTTTACCAAAGAATTGTTTTACCTCTGAGGCAGGAGAATTATGTTACTACTGATTGTATGTAAAATGGACCAGGCCTGTATTAACTGCAAATTATGAAAAGGATAATGTCTCTGTATTAATATTACAAATATGCTGTATTTTAGAGCAAAACTTTTTTTAAAACAAATGTTTCATTCTGGATCGTGTGCTGGTGTTTGGTTGCATTTGGTGACTACTTCTGCAAAACAGGTACTGACGATTTGCATTGAGTCTACCTCATAATAAAGAGACAAGACTGTCATTCAAACTGTGTTTGTGTCTGGAGACAAATTAATAAACTTCTGATAAAGTTAAGATTGAACGTGTAGTTTGTAATGTTGAAAACTGTTTCTAGACTTAAGATAATTATCTAATTTTGAAGATATTTTAGAAAAAGTAATTCGCAGTATTGCCTTGTTATTGTTTTCATTGCAATTCACTTAGCAGGCAAAAATGAAAAACACCAGATACATTTTAGCATGATGTATAGAATAAGTAGGATATATTATGCCTGAGTAACAACAACAACAACAACAACAACAACAACAACAATAATAATAATAATAATAATAATAATAATAATAATAAATGTAATTTTTTTATATTAGGCTCAAAATCTAAAATGAAGTGTTTTAATATTGAACTGTATAGCATTTCGAAATAACATTTATATATTTATATATTTATATTATATAAAAGAAATATAATTTTACTATAATTTAGATATAGCCTATCATAGCCTGTCTACTTTTCCTGTTACGTGGCTCCTTTTGTTGTAAATACCGCGCATGCGCCTTCACGCCTTCTCTGCGCATGCACTCCGCATCCCTCACGCGTTCTTCTTACTGCGCATGCACTCCGCATCCCTCACGCGTTCTTCTTACTGCGCATGCGCCCTGCATCCCTCACGCGTTCTTCTTACTGCGCATGCGCCCTGCATCCCTCACGCGTTCTTCCCTCAGCAGCCCAGTCAGGAGCGTTGTGCTCAGTCTCGCTGGGAAGGAGGATGCACAGCACCACGGCTCGGCGGAACCCACTCGGTTTGAACGGAACAGCGGAAGACTGAACAAAAACAACTTAAACCACACACATCACAGATTTACGTCGTAAACGGCAGCGTTTCGAGAGTTAAATACGAAAAACAAAATCAGTAATGGAATTAAAGAAGTCCATCGCGGACAACGAGAGGAGCTACGGCGCCGTGCGCGAGACCAAATGGAGCAAAGACGAAGGTATGAACTGTAAACACACCTCGCGCTGTACAAGACAATGCTTAATTCGTGAATTAGGGGTTTATTTTGCCAAAAAAAAAGCGGACCTGGTGTCTAGAATAGTTTATGGAAATGAATATAATAGTCTACTTTCCACAACAACAAGCGCTTTTGTTACGCTTTTGTCTGTTTGACACAGCACGGCGTTAGCACGTTGTTATCAAAACAGTCAGTTTATAGGCTGAACAATAACACCACCCTTTATTATTTATACCCTGTATGTAGACATGAAGCCTGGAGATATGCCTCTTTTACAGAATTACTGGCTTAACATAAAGAATTTAACCAAAAAAATCTCTAATAAATAACATTTTAATAATCATAAACAATATATACTCCTATATGGTCTATCTCCATATCTCCATTTTTTACTTAAAGTGCAACTTTAACTTCATATGCTTGGCTTATGAAAAAGGAAAAAAAAATACTTTTGGTGTGTCTGATATAACCCCCCTTCATATTTATATTACACAGGTTATGTTAGGGAATAAATCAGATTGTAAAAATTGGTGACACAAACTGCTTATATATATATATATATATATATATATATATATATATATATATATATATATATATATATATATATATATATATATATATATATTTTTTTTTTTAAAATTGGTGAATTCACTCAATGTTACATTACTTTCTTTTCTTATTTGCGCTCATACCTGCTGTCAGGAACAACCCCAGGTGTGAGAAATGCTTCTCTGTGTTTTTATTGTTCCCCAAAATTATATATGTATTCAAGGTTGGACATTTCAAATATTATATTCTGTCTCAGCTGCACAGACAGAACATTCATTGCTCAGTTGTGAACACAAGGTTAAAGCATGCTTGGTTTTAGCTTCTTTTTTTTGCATAGATTTGTTTTATGTATTCATCCACAGAGAGAGCGAGAGAGAGAGAGAGAGAGAGAGAGAGAGAGAGAGGTGAGACATGTGATAGCATTTTACATTTCTCCTCTAAACTTTTTCGACTTTGAAGATTAAACCACTTACAGATTCCATATCTGGGATTTAGAAGGTGAGGAAATTCCACTGCTTTTCAACAGTGTAGAAGCAGTACTGTCCAAATTACACCCATCAGCCATAACATTAAAACCACTGATAGGTGCAGTGAAAAACACTGATGATCTCATTACAGTGGCACCTGTCAAGGGGTGGGATATATTAGGCAGCAAGTGAACAGTCAGTTCTTGAAGTTGATGTGTTGGAAGCAGGAAAAATGGGCAAGTGTAAGGATCTGAGTGACTTTAACTTTGACAATTGTGATGGCTAGACGACTGGGTCAGAGCGTCTCCAAAACGGCAGATCATGTGGGGTGTTCCCGGTATGCAGTGGTTAGTACCTACCAAAAGTGGTCCAAGGAAGGACAACCGGTGAACCGGTGACAGGGTCATGGGCACCCAAGGCTCACTGATGCACGTGGGGAGCAAAGGCTAGCCCATCTGGCCCAATCCCACAGAAGAGCTACTCTAGCACAAATTGCTGAAAAAGTTAATACTGGCTAGGATAGAAAAGTGTCAGAACACACAGTGCATCGCAGCTTGCTGTGTGTGGAGCTGAGTAGCTGCAGACCAGTCAGAGTGCCCATGCTGACTCCTGTCCACTGCCAAAAGGGCCTACAATGAGCACGTGAGCATCAAAACTGGACCATGGAGCAATGGAAGAAGGTGGCTTGGTCTAAGGAATAATGTTTCCTTTTACAACATGTGGATGGCCAGGTGTGTGTGCATCGCTTACCTGGGGAAGAGATAGGACCAGGATGCACTATGGGAAGAAGGCAAGCCGGCAGAGGCAGTATGATGCTCTGGGCAATGTTCTGCTGGGAAAATTTATGTCCTGGCATTCATGTGGGTGTTTCTTTGACACGTACCACCTACCTAAACATTTTTGCAGACCAAGTACTCCCCTTCATGGCAACGGTATTCAGTAATGGCAGTGACCTCTTTCAGCAGGATAATGTACCCTGCCACACTGCAAAAATTATTCAAGAATGGTTTGAGGAACATGACAAAGAGTTCAAGGTGTAGAAATTCCCCAGATTCCCCAGATCTCAATCCGATAGAGCATCTGTGGAATGTGCTGGACAAACAAGTCTGATCCATGGAGGCCCCACCTCACAACTTACAGGACTTAAAGGATCTGCCGCTAACGTCTTGGTGCCAGATACCACAGCGCACCTTCAGAGGTCTTGTGGAGTCCATGCCCTGATGGGTCAGTGCTGTTTTGGTGGCACAAGAGGGACCTACACAATATTAGTTAGGTGGTTTTAATTTTATGGCTTATCGGTGGATGAAATGTGATTATGTTTCCAACAAGTACTGGCACAGCGGGTAGCGTTGGTAGCGGATCCTAGGCTTAAACTTAAGTTTCGTATGTTTTCTCCATGTCCACATGGGTTTCCTCTGGGTTCTCCGGTTTCCTCTTACCTCGATTGCTTATGTTAAATTGCCCCTAGGTAAGAATATGTGTATATGGTGTCCCACCTAGGGTGTGTTCTCACCACACTCCAAGTTTTCCTGGGATAACCTTGTCTTGTGGATTTGGCCACATGTTCTCATCCACATCACAATGGATGTTTTCATTAGCCAAACATCTTGGGAAGAATCTTTGGGCATGGTAAATCCAGGTCTGACTCTGGCCTGCCGTGATATCATTGGATGCATCATCCATGGCCTGGAGAAGGGTGACTTGTTTGTGAGGGCACCTTAAGCCCATGGCCACCTCTCTGGTGAGGCCTAAGCCCTCCTATGATGAGGCCCACGATCACCTCTCAGAAGGGGTGCTTGTCCCCTGCCATTCCTTTGACCACCACATCTTCCTTGTCTTCCTCCTCTCACTGCTTGACCTCTATTGTGAACTGGATTACCTGCCGGCTCCATGTTATCGCTATGTTGTTGTAGGTGGATACCACTCATTTCACTGTATACTCGTACCACAATGTGAAATCAATCATCAGTAATGAGTTGGCCTTATTGGAAAAGCAATTCAAGGGCCTGCATGTCCCCTAGAGGATTAGTGATTAGGCCACAGCACTCTCACCGCTGTGACCTGGGTTCGATTCCCGGCCAGGGAACCAACCCCAGCCAATGGAGTTGTGTGCAACAGTGCGCTCTCAGTGCCAGTCCCAAGCCTGGATAAAATTGGGACGAGTTCCGTCAGGAAGGACATGCGGCGTAAAAACTGTGCCAAATCAAATACATGGACCAATGATCTGCTGTGGCGACCCCTAACAGGAGCAGGCGAAAGAAGAACAATACAACGCATACATACACTAATGTCAAATCTGAAAACATGGTCTGGAAAAGTGGTACATGGGACCATAGAAACAGTGTCTGATAAAGAATGATGATGAAAGATTACATCCATAGATAACATAGTCCAGTTGGTTCATGTTCCACGGTAAATGGTGTCAACGGATCTCGTTGTCCTGAAACTTTCATGATCTAAACATGGAATATTGTTCGACAGTTTCCATAAAACTATGCATTAAGAGTAATGCAACAGTTACTTATCATTTTGAGAAGTTATATCAATTGATAGTTAGATCATTGTAATGAAATGATTAGACAGTCATCTCAGATGTAACGTGTGAATTGCATTTTGAAATTGTAATACTTTGATGTTAAGTTATGTCATTTTGAACAGGTGATTTTAGTTCAATGGACAAATGATCTTAGTTTCATGTGTATTGTATCCAAGCAATTGGATGTGTTAGAGTTTTGAAAAATGTGCATTTTGATCATCGGTTGTGAGTTTTGTGTCTAGAGTTTTGAAAAATGACATCAAGGTTCTGAAATTAGTGCCAAAGTGATTGTAAAAAACTGTAATCAGTAATATGACAAGCTACATTTTTTTAGTCTTATTAACATTAGAAGAAGCTGGTAAGGGGAACAACAAGAAATTATTTCATGGACGTTCCACAACCTTAAACGTAACTATAAATGGATAACAAGTATGTGTCATACTTTAATAAATGAAAAAGATGTGATTGACGGGGGGCGGCTGTGGTGTAAATGGAATAAAACACTTCAGGACAAGTTATGTAAATAATAATAAAATTTTTTTTTAAAAAGTGTCAGGTTTATTAAAGTATAATCGTGTTTTATACTTTAAATTTCAGATTTATTCAGCTGATCATGCCTGAGGAATCACAGCACACCAACACATACACCTCTTGAAAACTGTTTGATAATATCACACTCCAATCTCTGATATCAGTCTGGCTGGAAACTGAGACAAAACAGTTTTTACAGTGGTACTAAAGCTTGTTTTGTTTTTGAGTAGGCGCATGCAGCAGGGAAGACTATAAGATTGTTGAAGGGAGTTAAGTCCATCAGGATGAAGCGAGAAGAAACTGGCTCTATTTTTAGCTCTAGCCATGTTCAGCATTAGCGCAGAAGCAGCAGCAGCAGCAGCAGCAGTGCTGATACACGACTCATCTCACTGATCAAACTCCACAGTGACGGTGATAGCACTGAGCATCTGAATTTGATTTGATAGTGGTAGCTCAGAAAAGAAGTGCTTGTTTACCAAAAGGATGTAGGTTCAAATCCCAGGACTGTGGTGCTAGCCCTTAAGAAAGGCTCATCTCTGTGCTTGGATTGGATTCAGTGTCACTTATAAGATAGACAGAAGTGTCTCTGACACAAAACTGTTTAGTGTTTGAAGTTAAACCCGACGTGGACGTGGCCTAAGCCAGAATTTTTTTTTTAAATAGATATGTGCACTGATTCTGGAACTGATTCTTGCTTGCACAGTTATCTTTTTTTTTTTTTTTAACTGCCCACAACATTTTCTAGCACATTTAGTTGTCCAAGTTTCCTAAAATATAAACAAACTAGTAGTCTAATTTAAACTACCATGACACTAACCAGCAAGTACTCTGGATGAATTAAAGAACACTATAAACGCATCGCTGTAAATTCTCGTTCTCGCGGATGTGACTAAAAACATGACAAGTTGCATTTTTTGTAATTCAATTAAGGGAGAGAAGATCATTCTCTTATGACCCGGTTTACATCCGAGGCCGTCATCGCTGACGCCTGAACCACTAATTATAAAACACTTCCTGAACTGAATCCGGAGTGTTAGAGCAGTGCTGCTAATCTAAAAAAGGCTGAAACTGGAGGAAGTCTGTGTTCCTTGTTGCTCACGTGATTGATGCACAGCCGAAATTAGCCAAGCACTGTAAAGAGGTTTATTTTTACTTGTGTGAGATGTCTTTAATTCATATTGGATGTCAGAACAATTTGATCAGCCAAGTAAGGTTCCCGTTGAGGAATTAAAACACTGAAAACAGCTTTATGGGACCCGGAAAAAAGGGCATGGTGTCATCCAGCCATTTATGTACAATGCAGAGTATAAGGAGGAAGAACTGTGGCAGTTAGAAGTGCAAGCTGAGGCAAACTAAACTCAAATTAAAGTAGTATTAGACTTCTACATCTAGAAAAATAACTAAAGTACTTTATTCCTGTGCTACGTAACATGATAACATATTAAACACTACTTTTATGCTGGAATTCGCATTTAATGAGTAACTACAAATTACTCAGTGAAAGAGCCTGAATGGTGCTCTTGAGATCAGCACTTCAGCCACCAAACTAAAGCTCAGGCCCTCATTACAATACATAAAAGCAGAATGTGAATGAGCTTTATCAGATCACTCAAGTACAGGAAATGGATTTAACATGTTGCATGTGTGAACAGCCTCAGCTGCAGGTTGGCAGATTGGCGCCGGTCGTGCATATCTAGCGAGCCTTGTTAACTGTCCTCTGTGAGAAAGGCGTGCTCGGCTGAGAGCAGCTGGCACATTCCCAGTCTTTTGTGCGGGATTTCATTAAAAAAGGAGGAGTGGGAGTGGTAAGCCACTAACAACTGTTTTCCCAGGAACGCACTGTGGCTTCATTTAATCAGCGAGCAACAGATGGAAAAAGAGAGAAAAAAACGGACAGAATATGTGTGTATGTGTGGTTGGGGGGTCTCAGTTATGAAAAATTCACAGTGTGATAATAATACATCCTAGTATCTGCATATAATTTCTTTCACAGTTTCAATGAGATTAACAAAGAAGAAATGATTTGGTAAGGAAATCTGCTTCAGATTGCCTGTAGCGTTCAGTACTTTGTGTAACATAGCAATATAAAATACAATTCTTCTTATTGTAATCTATTAAAAGTAGGTAGCATCCAGAAATAACCTCACCGTGCAGTATAGACTCAGTTAATATCAAGTAAAGCAAGATGTATATTTAGGGTCAGGGCTTGAAATGAACACCATCCCACTCAGTGTTTGCTGCTTAAGAGGAAAAGTGTGTGTTATGTGTATTATGTACTCCATATTTGTTTATTCACTCAGCGTGACTGGTTTATCCTGGTTTATCTCCCAGCTAGATATGTAAATTGTGATTTCCATTCGATTTATCTGTTGTCAACTTGCAGAAGCCTAGCCAGGCTGAATGTGGAATTGGTAAAGAAAGACATTTAATTAGTAATGGAACAGAGAGCATGCAGTAATTGAAAACCGAATGACGAAGCGAGCACAAAAAAGGAAAGAAGTGTTGGATAGACTGTGAGTGGCTTGGATACAAATCAGCTACTATAAAATTGCACACACTTGTACAGTAATGAATTGTTTCTCGTTTGTTCCAACAACATGGAAGGGGAAGGCTTGTCAGAGCTTTTATTACAGAGTGCTTTACAGAGGAATTACTCGTCAATGGCTCATGACCATAGATTTTGGTGTGGCAGGACATAAATAACAATGGCCTCAAACAAATTTCCAGCTCAACTACATATAAAAAAACACAAAAGACCTGAAACTAGCCCAAAACATTTGGTTATTGGAAAATGGTAGATGCGTTTTTCTTTTTTTGTTTTCTCAGCCATTTCCTGGGAAACATTGTCACCATGGTACACATGCATTTCTGATATACAGACATTATCCACTCTATAATCCTCCTTTCCCTCTCCTAATCTTTGAAATGTATCTTACAATAGAAATGTTTCTGCACGTCATAGACACACTATCTGCACTTTAACTTCCCTTTGTTTGTGGAAATGTTTTCAATTTAACTCTGACTATTTGCTATAAAACAAGATCTTGGTAGCCATGCAGTATATAGCCCAGTTTGGAGTTAAAAACCCTGGCATTAATTGTCCTGTTCACTGCTCTTCCTCCATTGAAAATGTTCATAAAGAGAACAAGGGGCAGCGTTATTCCTGCCCCAGTGGGCCTCTATTAGTGCTTGTTGCAGTTCCCATTTTTTGACTACTCAATATATAATAAAATATAAATACTCTATGGAGCTAAATGAGGCAGTGAGCACACCTTGGCTATCTTCCTGCAAAGATTGTGTTAGATAAGGAGCAAGTTTAACAAACGACCTGGGTAAAACAGACTATAAAATGCTAGAACTAAAACTGAAACATATTTTGTTCAGAAAAGCCACAGTGACTGGTGAGTTACGAAATTAATTTCAAGCTATAGAGCAGGACCAATTTAAAATGGACCAATAACAATGTCTTTTTATGACATCAGACCAAGAGAGCCCTATAATGGACATCCAGGAATGTCTGATTAGTCAGTGTTCACTGTGAGATGAAGATCCATTGAGACTATGTATTTGTTTTTTCTAGAAGATAAATATCTCAATTATATTACTTATACTAAAGATATCTAATACAGTAGAGCTAAAGGTCACTATTCTACATTTGGTGTGCATGCCAGCGTGCTATAATATGACAAAGTAATCTTAGGTTTTATCTTACATAAGGGTTTCTTGCTGCTTTCTCTAACAATGTGTGTGTGTTTGTGTGTGTGAAGTCTCCCTGCTTCTGCTCATAGCCAGTTGTCAGATGATTTAGTCTGAGAGAAGAAGCCCCCGCCCCCTGGCAGTTTGAGATTGTTGACGCGCTGTGAGTCAGCGATGGTTGATGCGAGTCATTGCTAGTGGTTAAATATTCATGTAGCAGTCCAGGGAGATGTTTACATCATGCCGGAGGTCATTTGATTTGTATTCAGTTTGGAAAAGCATGTGTCCTCTCAACAGTCCATAGCGATGAAGGCAGCAAAAAAGACTTCTCTTATCAAAAATGGCATCTTATAATATTGATACACTCCGTCTCCCAACCGTGCTGGCTTATAAAGCAATCAGCCGTTGTAAAAGCTGCTATGCTGGCAGGGTTTCTCATGCTCTCTCTGTAATTTACTCCTCCTGTGAGCTTCAGTTATACAGGACCATGCCTCCCTCGCATATCTCCCCTATGGCCAATTACAAAGTTTCTGCTCCAGTACCTTGAGAGACAAGATAACTGTAGCTGTAAAGAGGCTTCTGATCTGACAGCCAAGGCCAAGAACAACATAAAATTATACCACTCTCTTTCAAAGCTTGGATAATTATCTGCAATATCGGCATTGCTGTAAGTGTTGGTATGAAAGGGGAATCATTGTGGTCTCCCTGGACGTAATGAAAAGATTGCTGCTCATTAACTCCCAAACTCCCAAAAAAAAGGCTTTGTAATGGATTTGCGGTGCTGCACCACTTAGCTATTTAAAATGCAGTAAATAGCTGCAAAAATGCCTGTTTTTTGCTGAATTAGCAAGCACAAAGATGACTGTAGATATTTTCATGATGCTTCATGTTCTGAAGAAGGGATTTCATGCCTGGCTTATGCTTCATTAGAACCACCTCTGAGAGTTTTGGGGAGCCATAGTCTTTTAGTACAAAAATATCTGCCTCATTACCCCCTCTAAACACTAGTCTGTGAAATATGGCTATGCTCTGATCCATGCAGGTGAAAGGATTGGGAACCCAACTCTTAAATAATTACATGTGAAAGCATCTTTAATGGAATTTGACAAGTCTAATCGATGCAGTGATCAGGTTTGAAAATGTTTTTTTAAAAAAAATCCATCCATTTTTCAAATTAGAGTCCAAGTATTAGTTTCCATTGACCTGTCATATACAAAATAATATATTTCTGTCACAGGAGGTTGAGGAAAGTCATCGTTTACCCCTGTGTATGTGTGTATAAGTGTGTGAAACCGGTATGTAAGTGGAGCCACAAATGATGGAATTAGATGCACCATGCTATCAGTATCAGCCAGATATCTGGGTGTCGGTGCGTCACTAGTTGCTACGGTGATGTGATTGACTTCTCGATCAGCAGACTGATCTAATAATATCTTGTCTTACTATTGTTTGAGATAACTGAATATTTCGTGTGTTTTAATAAGAGTAGTGACCATATGGCCTTAGTCACAATGGGTATAGTGATGATATCATCACCTGTCTTACCTCATCATTATTTGTAAACAGTAGGATGAAAAACTCTGCTGTACTCATGCTGATTCATGATGAAGTGTGAAAGTTGATCTGCCAGCAAGTTGCTCTATGCCCACACACACACACACACACACACACACACACAGTAATTCTCTGTAATCTTGCTCTCTGGGTGTTTGGAGTTTCTCCGTTTGCTGTTCCTTACTCTGATCATACAACTGATTACATTTATAACACTAACTTGATTCTGATTGGTCAGAAGGTGTTGATGAATTTTCTATAACAGCAGCTCAGTTAGGAGTTCCAGATACAAGACGGTTTATATTAATGCACATGTTGTAATACTGTCATTTCTATAGTAATAATTTACACAGGGACGTGTATGATGGATGCTGTGTAATTGTTTATAGGGTGAAGTTTTCTGTGAGGAGACATTTATTTAACAGTTTTGGAAGGAGTCTACAGTGTTAGCACTTTGTAACAGTCAAGGTAAAGTTGTAATTTTAAATTTTCTGACACGGGAAAGACTTGAGAATGGAAGGCTTTTTTGTATTATTAACTTCATGTGAGAGAAAAAAGAGAGGCTGGTGAGGGAACAACAGATTATAGAACTAATTTGTTTTGCGGACGTTCCACAACATTAAACATAAATATAAATGGATAAAACATATGACGTGTTGTTCTTTAATTAATATTTAATTGTAATAATTGGCAAAATGATGTAGTATAAGAGAAATAAAACACTGACTGTTGATTGTTTTCCAACATGACATGCAGTTATTGGAAAACAATCAACTTGAGGGTAGTAACAGTAACTCTACTTTACATGTGCATCATACCACTCTGTTGTTGATTATTTTCCTATAACATCGCTTCCTGAAGTGTTTTATTCCTTACATGTAAATCAGATGAAGATCTGAAGATAGAATATACACATCCTGTTGTTTGTAAACACCCATACAGGACATACATGTTGTCACTGTCAGTGGCATGTCTTTCGCACACAGATACACTGAGTGTCTCTGTTCTCCTGCAGGTCAGATGGACGTGTCCATGGCAGAGAGCTCCATGACTCCGGATGAGATCGAGATGGAGATGGCCAGGATCCAGAGGCTCAGGGAGGTGCTCGTCAGAAGGGAGTCAGAGCTCCGCTTTATGTGAGAAACACAAATCACTGCCTGCTTGCTAGTTGTCTCTGAGTGTGTGTATGTGTGTGTGAGTGAGACTTGGGTGTGTGGATGTTTATCTCCAGTGTGCACTAATCAATTTAACGGAGGATTTAAAGCTGATGTGTTATTTGTCATTTCCCTCAAACATAACTCACTACATGATGGATACACTACTGCTGCTTAGTTCCAGACACAGATTAAGTTTAATATTAGACATTTATATTTTGGTTTTAATGCTATTTTAATGTCACTCCTATTTTATTTATTCATTAATTATGCATTAGTGAGGTAAAAGAATATTTATTTATTCCCATTTACAACCTTAGCCCAAAAGCACACTTAATCACTATGAGAATTAATTATGCAGCATGTTACCAATCGAGTTTGTACTGCAAAGCTGATTACATGTATATATGCATGGTTGTGAGTTAGTGTGTGTGTGCCCTGAAATGAAATGAACAACTGTTCAAGACCATTAGCATATTTATGATATTGAATTTTCCCAGATCCTTCAGCAAACCTGATAATTGCCAGTTGAATTTCACATAGGAATGTGCATTAAAGAGAGACCTAAACAAAACCCAGCGCTTCCCAAGAAAAATAACAAGAAAAACTCACTGGAATTAATTGCAGTACCTTTGAAAGCAGTTCTGTAGGCTGTCAGAGCACAAAGGGAAACTTCATACATGTTACTTAAACCCAGTAAGACAGTCACACCTTACACTCAACATCCACTTTATTAGGAACACCTGTACTCTTGTTTTACACCTGTTCAATCAGCATATTGTGTGGCAGCAGTGCAATGCATAAAATCATGCACATACAGATCAAGGGCTTTAGTTAATATTCACATCAAACATGAGAATGGAGAAAAAAAGTCATCTCAGTGACTTTGACCATGCAAGACAGGCTGGTTTGAGTATTTCAGAAGCTGCTGATCTCCTGGGATTTTCACACACAACAGTCTCTTTATACAGACTGGTGTGAAAAACAAAAAACACATCCAGTAAGTGGCAGTTCTGTGGGCAGAAATGCCTTGTTGATGAGAGAGGTCAGAGAAGAATGACAAGATTCAAGTGAAAAAACAATGCCTGGTCTTTTTGCAGTCCTCAACTGTCAAGTCTAGGTGAGCTTGGGTCTACTGCAGCCTCAGATTCCTGTTACTGGTTGACAGGAATGAAATCTGATGTGGTCTGATGTTCTGCTGTTGAAGCCCATCCACCTCACCATTTCATGAGTTGTGTGTTGTTATGTGCTTTACTGCTCAGCACAGCTGTAAAGAGTGGCTATTTGAGTTGACACAACGTTCCTGTCAGCTTGAAGCAATCTGACCATTCTCCTCTGAACTCCCTCTGATTTTATATATTGCGCTGCTGCCACATGATAGGCTGACTGGATAACTGCATAAATGAGCACGTATACATGTGTTCCTAATAATGTATATTAAAGGTTATATACTTACAAATCTCAGAGATCGAATTTTGGAAAAAAAAATTGGTTTTATTGGTTTTACTGGCAGATGAATGAATGAATGAATGAGCACAAAGCTTTGTGCTTCAAAAAAGGTTAAAGAATATATATATATAAAATTTGTTTATACAAATTTTATTATCTGGTATTAGTACAGGTTGCAAGCTTGATGTGTTTGTTTAGGAAAGGCTAAGGTAGGAAGATGAAGAGAGGAACCAAAACTGGAACTAAAATAAAAAAACATGGCGCTGTTCCTGCAGAAGCCAAGCCAAGAGCAAGAAGGGCAAGATCGTGACTGTTGTTATGTGAAGAAACTGAGAGCAATAGGGTTTAAACTGAGTGTGACAGAAAAAGCCTGCCTGTAAAGGCTGCCATCACATTTACTTTAAATAAAATGCATTTTTTAAAATAAATTATCTCTATCCACCACGTCACGAGTCCCATGAACAAGAATTTTGAGTTAAAAATTGATAAATATTTATACAAAACATAATTTTGGTAGAACACTATCACAAATTCTTCACTTAGAGGTATTTGTATATTAAGCACGTAACCTGTATGTTTAATTCACCCCTTCAGAGAAGAGACTACTTTTTCAGAATGAATAATTTGCATTTATGTGTGACAAATATTTTGGGCTTAATTTCTTTTCACAAAATTTTCAGGAGTGTTGGAAATTTTTATAAAACTACAAAAGAACTGCTTTGATATGACTGCTTTATGTTAAGTCTGTCTTATCCTAGGTCATTTATTGTTAACGTGGAAAAGTTGTCGTTTTGAATTCACATTGTATAATTGTTTATTTAAGGTCAGTCAGTCAAATATTTCAACACCTGCTGCTAGGCTTTCATTATAAGTTTTCTGTGTTTTCTCACTGCAAATAGATGTGCAAAATGATTGTCTGTGATAACTGCAAATACGCTACAGATGGGGTGGATAAAGATTAGATCAAAAATGCTGGAGTGTTCCTTTAAGCAGTGCTGTAGTTCCATAACACTCTAGTGTTTGATGTATGTAGCATTTTTTTACTTTCCTTTGTTTAGTTTAGACTAGGGCCAGACAGTATGATATCAATAGTGTTCTAAAATCAGAAAACAGTTTTTTTTTAAAGCTATGAACAGCATTGCTTTTATAACCGTGACCAACTCCATTGTTACACCACACAATGGAGTAGCTGACTGGATGTCAAACTCAAATTTAGTGTGAATTATTTCATTTTCCAGCTTCTCTGCATTATTTAATTTCTTTTTGTAGATCCTCTTTCATTCATTCAGTCATCTTTAGTAAGCACTTTTTCCTGGTCAGGGTCGTGGTGGAACACACCCTGGATAGGACGTCAGGGCACTGACTCACATCTAGGGGGGATTTAGAGTAGCCAATCCACCTCCTGACAGGAGATGGGAGTAAACCAGAGAACATGGAGGAAAATCATGAAGAACTCCAAACAGACAGCATGTTACTAATCATGCACAGAGTTGGATGTAAATGTGGGGGTTTATTAAGTCCACAGAACAAAAAAACAAAACAAAAACAGAAGTGCAAAGCCAAAATTGATATCAAAAAACAAGCAATGAGTCAGGCAAGCAGAGCAACGTAGGCAAACGAAAATCAAAGTGAATAAACAAACAAATGATCAGACTCAACACTAGAATAACTAGGAGCAAGACTTTGCAATGCTCTATTAAAAGTCTGGGCTGTTTAAAGGATCATGTGACAGAGTCTGTAGTCATGTATTGTTGGATGTGGTTAGCGGTTGCTAATCTAATTTGAACTAATATTTTTTTTCGTTTTTTAAAAGGTGGCACTTTCACCGGCAGTATCTTAGCAACCCTAAATATTGTTTATATATATATATATATACAGTTGAGCTCAAAAGTTTACATACCCATTTCAGAATCTGCAAAATGTTTATTATTTTACCAAAATAAGAGGGATCATACAAAATGCATGTTATTGTTTATTTAGTGCTGACCTGAATAAGATATTTCACATAAAAGATGTTTACATATAGTCCACAAGAGAAAATAATAGTTGAATTTATAAAAATGACCCCGTTCAAAAGTTTACATACCCTTGATTCTTAATAC
>CM040455.1:29528292-29553564 GCA_022758105.1 Pangasianodon gigas
TGCCTGTAACATCGTTCAGCATGACCGGTTTGGTGGTGGGTCAGTGATGGTCTGGGGAGGCATATCCATGGAGGGACGCACAGACCTCTACAGGCTAGACAATGGCACCCTGACTGCCATTAGGTATCGGGATGAAATCCTTGGACCCATTGTCAGACCCTACGCTGGTGCAGTGGGTCCTGGGTTCCTCCTGGTGCACAGCAATGCCCGGCCTCATGTGGCGAGAGTATGCAGGCAGTTCCTGGAGGATGAAGGAATTGATACCCTTGAATGGCCCCCAAGCTCGCCTGACCTAAATCCAATAGAACACCTCTGGGACATTATGTTTCGGTCCATCCGACGCCGCCAGGTTGCACCTCAGACTGTCCAGGAGCTCAGTGATGCCCTGGTCCAGATCTGGGAGGAAATACCCCAGGACACCATCCGTCATCTCATTAGGAGCAATGAAATTTCAGCAAAATGGACTAGCCTGCTGCATCATTTTTTCACTTTGATTTTCGGGGTGTCTTTGAATTCAGCCCTCTGTAGGTTGATAATTTTCATTTCCATCAAACGATGTGGCATCCTTTCATTCCTAACACATTACCCAGTCCATATCAGTATAGATATCCAGCATGATATTTTTCCCCATTGAGACCTGATGTGTTTTCAAAGTGTTCCTTTAATTTTTTTGTGCAGCGTATATACACATATACACATAGTGCATTGTAAAAAATATCTATGTATTGTGATATTTTTGTGGAACTGCCCACCAATCAGACTTAGTATTATAAGGTTCTATCCTTATAATGCTGAGGTCACGAATTGTCTGAGCTTCCGCTTCAATTAATTGTTTCCTTCTGTGGAGCAGAGAATGAGGCTAAATTGCATCAGATTAATATGATTGGGTTTACTGCGGCTCTGCTGTGGGTTATGGGGACATGAAGGGTTTCGGTGTGGTCGCGGTGTCTAGGGGACTCCTGAGGATACAAAGTAAATGTTTCTTGGCAGGCAGTGCATTAGTGCGTCACAAAACACTGCAAAGCTCTAACACAGACACACCCATCCATACACACACAGACACACACACGATAAAAGATGGAGATGGAGGACCAGAATGAAAGAGATGGAGCAAAGAGACAAAGAAGGAGAGGTAGAAAAATATGTCAGGACAAAAAGCAAGATAGAGAGATAGAAGTCAAGACTCAATGTCATGAAAAAGAGACAGAGAGAAATAGAGGAACTACGTGGAGAAAGAGTGAGAGAAATAGCTAGCAGATGAGTCATCTACTGCTGTGGATTAAAGCGCCTGGTAGCCGTCACTGCGGTGCAGGATGAGGCGAGGAGAATGGAGAAAAGAAAAGGAGGGGAAAAAAGAAGGAAAGTGTCAAACAGAGAAAAAGAAGAGAGCAAAAAAGAAGCAGCAATCCCAGTGTGATTGCTTTGGTAATACAGAGGTTAAATAAGAAATAAGACTGGGCGGTGAGTCACGGCTCTGATGTCCACCCACGACCTCCAGCCACGGCTGACAAACAGCATTACATAACATTAGAGACGCTGGAAGCATGTTATGTATTATAGTCTTATTGTGGAATTTTTATTTTTATTATTTATTATTGATATCAGCATGTTGGTCATAGTGAGAATATTGCTACATTATTGATACTTTCCTCTTACTGATCAGTTGTACTCATTTGTGCAACCACAGTCATTATTAGATGTTGGTTTGAGGAGTGAATGAAGAAAAGAGCTCTGAGAACTCTGATGGTTGGAGTTCACTTTTGCGCAAGACTTTCATTTGGCTCTCAAGGATTGGTGGTGAACTAGTAGCAGTTAAAGTTCTGACATAGTGACCAAGACTTTATGAGTTCAACAATAGCACCAAACATCCATCTATGCTTCAAAGCTTCTGCCCAGAAACCTAAAGGGTTAAAAATTGGTAGCTACCATAATGTAATAATGTATGGAGAGCTAGTTAGCTAGTAAAGTGCATTATTAACAGACTAATGGAAACGTCCCAGAGAAGGGATGACTGTGTAGCCATAGTCCTTATCTCCGGATGAACTTTCTCAGCTATGAGATGTAGTGCTCTGTCCTTGCATCACAAGTGAAAATATTTGAGTCTGGCTAATGGGTTTATTTAATCTTGCTATGATTAATTGATTTAACTTTATTCTAACCAGTGTGTTGCCAGTGAACCAATGAGTTCTCAGCATCATGTCTGAGAGGAAGCAAAGTAGAATTGCTCAAAATACAA
Organism: Pangasianodon gigas; assembly: GCA_022758105.1. Classification (NCBI taxonomy): domain Eukaryota; kingdom Metazoa; phylum Chordata; class Actinopteri; order Siluriformes; family Pangasiidae; genus Pangasianodon; species Pangasianodon gigas. The sequence goes on from CM040455.1 coordinate 29,530,529, forward strand.
GATATATAATCCAAGAAAGCTGGACATCAACCAATCAAGGATGGCAAAAACAACATTTAAATATTTATCTGAGGTTGTCATTAATCATGGCTACATGACGAGGGAACTGATTATGGAACAATCTGTCTTGAGGCCTTGAGGTCCTCCTCCAAGTCCGTACTTTGCTGACATTATCAAAGTGAGGACATACAGCGAGCAGTCTTTGACAGTGCATAGATTAAAATAATAATAACAAAAAAATTACAATACCATTTTACTCCCATCATTGTCATACTGCCACTCTGTACTGGATAGTTCATGAGCCATAACTAGCAAGTTGAATAGCTAGGTTACAGCATTAGTCTCTCATTTTAAACCAGGCTGGGCCTACAATTTGCAATACATTGATGAAATGATAAAGGTTTAACATTTTAGGAAAAATTAGTAACCACAGGCGGCAAAAATTATTGAAAAGGATGCTACTATACAACAATTCTACTCACTTAAAAACCAATAATAATAATAATAATAATAATAATAATAATAATAATAATAATAATAATTAATGTATCTTTCATTTGGAAAAAAAATACAAGTAATAAAAAAGAGAAGATTGTGTCTCGCATGATGTACTGTATTGCAACTTTTTATCATCTTGCCCAGTCCTACTTCTTCCTCAGAAAGTCTTCTTTTCCTTCTTCAGGATGGATGATATTCAGCTGTGCAAAGACATCATGGCCCTGAAGCAGGAGCTGCGTAAAATTGTGACAGTGCCAGGTTTGTACCCTCACCTTCAATAACACATTTTAAATCACATGATATGACAGTTGCTTCTCATTTATATTTCATTGTTTGGGTTGATGCTGGATATGGGGTAGGGAGCACCATTGTTATTATGGAGCATTCACAAAGGTTTAGTCCTGAAACTGATTGAAATATACAGCTGTAGCAGGTTTGAATGGTGCAGTTCTCAAGCACAGCTGGTGGGCGTTATGGCTTCTGTGACACAGAGTTTTATGTGGCTGTCGATACGGACCGTGTGTGTTGCATCATTGTGTGTTTGTCTAAGAGGGAGAGGGAGTCAGAGAAAGACAGAGAGAAGCATCTGTGTGCATACCTTCATTTCTCAGAGATGCTTTCAGGATTGTGTTCTCTCCGTGTGAAAAGAGCTGAGCTGGCACTTCCTGTCCTCCACATGCTCTGCCCTTCACCTTCCATCAATGTGTGTATGTTTGCATATCAGGTAAAAAATGAAGATAAACAAACCCCAGATATGAATGACCTGGATAAACAGATATACTGAAGCTAAATTCTGAAGGCAAAACCAATAGTACAAGCTGATTGGTCATGCAGGATTGATTAGGTATTTTATGAGAATACAGTAGCTACAAGAATTAAAGTAGGTACAAGAATAGGACAGCTACGAGAATAAGACACCTACGAGAACAGAATAGCTCTGAGAATAGAATAATTACGATAATACAATAGCTATGAGAGTACAATATCTACGAGAATACAATAGCTACGAGAATAGGACAGCTACAAGTATAGAACAGCTATGAATATGGGACACCTATGAGAATACAAAAGCTACAAGAATAGAACAGGTACGAGAATAGAATAGGTACGAGAGTAGAACAGCTACGAGAATAGGACAGCTACGAGAATAGGACAACTATGAGAATAGAACAGGTACGAGAATAGGACAGCTATGAGAATAGGACAACTATGAGAAAAGGACAACTACAAGAATAGAACAGGTACGAGAAAAGGACAGCTACGAGAATAGGACAACTACGAGAATAGAACAGGGACGAGAATAGGACAGCTAAGAGAATAGGGCAACTACGAGAAAAGGACAACTACAGGAAAAGGACAGCTACGAGAATAGGACAACTACGAGAATAGAACAGGTACGAGAATAGGACAACTACAAGAATAGAACAGGTATGAGAATAGGACAGCTAAGAGAATAGGACGGCTATGAGAATAGAACAGCTAAGAGAATAGGGCAACTATGAGAAAAGGACAACTACGAGAATAGGACGGCTACGAGAATAGAACAGGTACAAGAATAGGACGGCTAAGAGAATAGGATGGCTACGAGAATAGGACAGCTACAAGTATAGAACAGCTATGAATATGGGACACCTATGAGAATACAAAAGCTACAAGAATAGAACAGGTACGAGAATAGGACAGCTACTAGAAAAGGACAACTACAAGAAAAGGACAGCTACGAGAATAGGACAACTACGAGAATAGAACAGGTACGAGAATAGGACAGCTAAGAGAATAGGGCAACTACGAGAATAGGACAGCTACGAGAATAGGACAGCTACGAGAATAGGACAACTACAAGAATAGAACAGGTACGAGAATAGGGCAACTACGAGAATAGGGCAACTACGAGAAAAGGACAACTACGAGAATAGGACAGCTACAAGAATAGGACGGCTACGAGAATAGGACGGCTACGAGAATAGGACAGCGAAGAGAATACAATAGCTACGAGAAAAGGACAACTACGAGAATAGGACAGCTACAAGAATAGGACGGCTACGAGAATAGGACGGCTACGAGAATAGGACAGCTACGAGAATAGAACAGGTACAAGAATACAATAGCTGTGCGAATAGAACAGATATGATAATACATAGCCATCCGTGGCCGGGAGTCCAAGAGAGCAAAGTTGGCTCAGGGTTGGACAGGTGGTTTATGCTCTCTCTTTATCAATCACAACTAAATTAAGGAGAAAATCACGGGATAATAAAAAAATATATAATAATAATAGCCACGAGAATATTATAGGTATGAGAATACAATAGCTACGACAATAGAACAGCTATGACAAAAAAAAAGCTACAATAATACAGTAGCTATGAGAATAGAATAACTGCAAGAACAGGACAGCGATGAAGATAGAACAGGTATGATAATGCTGAATAATAGCTATGAGAATAGAAAATCTACAAGAAAAGAATAATGCTGGAGTACCCATGATCATCAAAATACAAAATTGACTTAATGGTTACATTCGCTGATCCCATTTGTTTCTTTGTTCCTCTTTCTCTCAACCCAGAAAAGGAAAAGAGTAAGAAGCACCGGCAGAAGGAGGAAGAGCTGATTCAGAAGATCCATAAGCTGGTGGAAAAGAGGGATTTCCTGGTGGATGATGCAGAGGTGGAGAGATTGAGGTGTGTGTAAGACAGAGATCAAATAAATAACTAAAGAGAAAAGTAAAGGCGGAGAAAAGTGGTGTCTGGAGGTGCTGATTTGTCACACCGCTATCTTCTACTCCTACACGTTGTGTTCCAGAGATAATAAGGAGCTTGCACTCTGCACTTGCCCACACTCAGTATAAAACAAAAAAGTGTTTGGTGGCTTCAAAGAGGATTCAATCCCTATTTACACTGCAAGTCAGACCAGGTCTGGACTAAACCTGAGTCTGATAAATTGGCTCTTGGCAGAACATTGTGAAAAGCTGCACTGTGTGATTTTTATTTAGGTCAAGGGTGTGTAAGCGTATCCTCAAATTGCAGGGTTTTGTTCTAACCAAGCAGGAGCCACACTGGTCCTTTGTCGATAAGATCACACTCCCTTGATTTAGTTTAAGCTTGTTTTACATTCTGATGAGAAATAATTTGCTTTCTGTGACAGAGCCAGGCACATTTATCAACCCAAATCTATTAACTGATAGCACACCGAGGCATTGCATGCATATCAATTATTTATGCATTCACAGCGCTTATTGGGAAATTCAAACATACCGGAAGATGCCAGTTGTATGCTAATATGAAAAGTCACAGCTGTCAGGCAGCAAAATAAAAATGTCCACTTTTGATAATGTTTTTTTGATAATTTGACAGTGAAGAAATCATTAAATTGATTGGAATGAATGATTAAGAGTGAAGACCTGAATAATCATCGTTGTGGATTTTCACTGCTGGAGAGAGCTGAGAAGTGAGAAGAGCGTTAAAAGATTGATGGAGCTAACTTTACTGCTGCTGGACTGGACTGCTGTTTTGTATCCATTTTTTGTTTTCTGTAGGAATTTGTTATAGACAAAAAACAGCATGCCTACATAGTTACTGTTAATGTGTAAGCTAGCTAGCTAGTCAGATAATCAGACATTATGTTAAACAGATCCATTAGTGTCAGAGACTAGTCACACAACTAGAGACATTAGCCTAGGAAAGGGGAGACTTTTCACAAAACTTCATAGATTATTTACCTTCCCTTGCCTGATTAGCGAACTGATGACATAGTTTGTTTAAAAAAAAAGGAGAAAAGAACATAGAACGAACAGAAACGCATGTGTTTATTGTCCCCGTATCGCATTCAAAACATTCAGAAAACTGTTGCTGAAATTCAGTCATATTAAAAGCTTATGTAAGCCAGAACTTTGTAAGCAAGGAATCTTACAAACTGGACCTTTACATATTTTCAGATGAATATCCCTGCACCACTTGAGAGCCTCGGCTTTTTTTTTTTTTTTTTTAGCAGTAAACAAGCTCTTGCTAAATTCTGCTAGAATCACACAGTACAGCTTTTATTTTACAACAAAGCTGATTATGTGTGTGAGAGAATGAGTGTGCGATGAAACGAAATGAACAAGTGTGTGATCCCATCTGACATCCAGTCTGTATCGACATACCCAGTCTTGCATATTTATGAGACTGACTGTTCCCAGATTATTCACCAAAGCTTGATATTTGCTAATTGGACCCACATAACTAAGAATGTAAAGATTTGTTTAGTTAAATAAAGAACTAGATGAAACCCAGAGTTCCCCATGGAGAAGAAATGCCTCCTTGGCTCAATAATTAACTACATTTGAAAGCTAATTAAACCACAGGACATCCCAGACCTCCATACACTCAGTTAAACCCAATCACTTTCTTACACCTGAGAATGATACACTTCCATGGCACATCGATCAAATGTCATAGGCACAACGCCTTGCTGTCTAGCTTATTAATTATTCATAGTGAAAAGAGGTAAGATGCTGGAAATAATACAGTGGAAAATGCTTTACTGTGCTGTGGCATTAGTGTTTATGTCTTAGAAATGATATTATTATAGTTCTAAAAATACTTTTAAAATATTAAAAACACTGGATATGTTTTTTTCTGTTTAATACATATATATAAATTATTATGGTTTTTGTTTTGGACTATTAAAATCACTCCTAAGAAAAAAAGGAAAAGAAAGGGGGAAAAAAGCCAATCAACAAAAAAACAAACAAACTGCATCTGTTATATAATTATTATAATTATTATAATTGTTATATATTTATTAATTATATATATATAGATAGATAGATAGATAGATATAGATATAGATATATAGATATAAAGTGACTGTTTTGGACTCCTAATAAGAAAAGGAAGGAAAACAAAGGAAGACAGATTTAAAAGAAATTTTAATTAAAATGTAAAAAAGGAGAGAAAAGAATAAAAATATTATCTATATGTGTATAATCCCATCAACAAACATCCATTTTTTTTAATACATATAAAGTTACTTTTAATGTAAGTATTAAAGCCACCCGTAAGTGGAAAAGAGACAAAAAATAAAATAAAGAAAAGAAAAGCAGAAAAAGGAATTAAAATAAGAAAAACTAAAAAAGTAGGAAAATAAGAGTAAAAATATTATGCATAAGTGCATAATCCCATCTACAAATACACCATCCACAATACAATTTTTTTTCATCTGATAAAAAATAAATAAAAACAGAAAACAAAAACCCAAACACCCCCCCCCCCCCCCCCCCCAAAAAAAAAAAACCAGAGCCTATACCCATTAATAAATTAAAAACAAGACAAAATCTGACAAAACAGGAACGAATAAATGGGAGAAAAAATTAGAGAACAACACAATACAAAGCTTCACAAACTGCACCTTTAAAACCGAGTCAGTAGCACAGCACAGCGTATGTAGCATGAATATAAAAACTGCAACACAGCTCTGAATAAGCAGACTGTCCATCATCATTGTATTTTAATGCTTCCTATTTAATTAGTGAATCACAGAGAAAATGTTTTTCAGTCTCAGTGAGAATTTTGACACTCATTAGTGTTCGTCAGAGTGAGAGCTCATCAACACCTCTGTGACCCAGCCACAGCTCTCGCAGCTTTATGACTCATTCCTGCCATTCTTTCACTCATTTTCTCTTCTCCCCTCCCCTCCCTCTTTCTCTCTTTGTGTCATATCCTCGTTTTATATACCGTCTCCCGATATTCTGAGTCTGTCCCCCTTTCCCTGTTTTTTTTACTCATATCTGTGACTCACAAACGTGCTCTCCATCTGTGCAGAGAGCAGGAAGAGGACAAAGAGATGGCCGAGTTCCTCAGACTCAAGCTCATGCCGCTGGACAAACTACCCAGAGTCACACAGAGTGAGTGACCCTGATTCAACGACACACTTACTCATCTTTAACTGGGGCTCACAGACACTTTTTATGAAGCAACATGGACACAGAACTTTAGCTGTGCAGTCATTTGCTGTTCTTGTGAGATATTAGGCATCAGAGACCAAAGGTTGGGGTTTGGGGATCTACCTATATTCCTGTAGATACATAGAGACCTAGAGAGCTGATAGCATCATTCTGGACAGATGGCTGTGAATCCACTTGTCTGCCATATTGGCTTTAAAATTACATTGAGTAATTTAAAAGTAATAGTAATAGTAAAATTAATTAGTTTAAAAATGTAAACACAAGAACTACAAAAAAAAAAACAACAAAAAAAAAAACGCAAGGTAGAGCATGTTTGTGACACATCCGTGTAAAAGTTAATTTTATACCTTTAAGAGCTGCAAACATAACTGATGTTACCTTTTGAATGTATTGTCTAGCATAACAAATCATTGGCTAAAGCCCTATTCAGACTGGACTACAGGGTGTCCCAAAAGTCTCCATACACAGGGGAAATTAACACACGTCAGTAAAATGTCTTCCAAAATTTTTCATACTTAGTTTATATTATATATTTTTTTCAGATAGCCTTTAAGAATGCCTTTGACAAAAGAAGAACATATTGAAATCATTCTCAAGGCCGGATCAGGAAGCTGTCTCAGGGCTGCGATGGACATGCAGTTTACATGCATAACACCAGATGTGTTAACACGAGTTCGTCTTGAGTGGGACAGATGGCTTTGTGTGTGTTTACAAAGAAATGGCAATCATGTAGAGGATGCTTTGTAAATAAAATTACATTTTGCTAAAAATGTTAATTTTCCCTAAGTATGAAGACTTTTGGGACACCCTGTAGTTTTACATGGGGATGTGGAGTAGTCCGAATCGGTCATGTCTATCATTTTTACACAAGTGAATGCATCTGGAAAGATTATGTCCTATTTTACCTTCTATATAAGAATTACCACCAGGTTATATACAATCACCAGTAAACCTTCACTGTCATGCAATTATCCAATCAGCCAATCATGTGGCAGCAGTACAATTCATAAAGTCATGCAGAGAGAGATCATGAGCTTCAGTTAATGTTCACATCAAACTTCAGAATGGGGAAAAATATGATCTCAGTGACTGACTGTAGCATAGTCAGTGGTGCCAAACGGGATGGTTTGAGTATTCCAGAAACTGCTGATTATCTAGGATTTTCACACACAACAGTCTCTACACAGAATGGTGTGAAAAACACAAAGCATCCAGTGAGCAGCAGTTCTGTGGATGAAAATGCTCTGTTGATGAGAGAGGTCAGAGGAGAATGTCCAGACTGGTCTGAGCTGACAGGAAAACTACTCAAATAACCACTCTTTACAACCGTATTGAGCAGAAAAGCATATCAGAATGCATAACATGTTGAACCGCATCAGGTTCCACTCCTGTCAGCCAAGAACGGGAACCTGAGACGACAGTGGGCACAGGCTCACCCAAACTGGACCAGGCGATGTCTATAAAATCACCTGCATGATTTTATGTATTGCGATGCGGCCACATGAGGGGCTGTTTAATGAGCAGGGGTACAAGTTTTCCTATTAAAGTTCAAATTGACATGGTGGTAAAGATTCCATTATATCCTGTGGGAAAAGAGGACTTGCTCCTTTTTGTCAGTATAAGGCACTCCAGTAAGTGCTCATTTCCATCATCTCTCACCGAATCCAAGTATTGGCTACGTTTAAAACATAGAACAATAAAATACAGACGATGTTTCAAAGGACTTGTCAGAGAAGCGATGCTTCTGGAGGCTTTAGGTAGGTTATTGAATTCCTAGCACAGGTAGAGCCAACATACAAGATATGGTCATGTGACCAACTAATGATCCAGCACAACTTGCAGATCTATAGTTCCAAACTCTTGTCTGCACAGTCTGATGCCCATGTAGGTCTCTAAAGGGTGTATCTCCCAAACATTCAGTGAATATCTCACGTCATGCACCATGGGCTTTCTTGTAAATGTAAACCCTTACTACCAAGTGGCATGAGCTGTATTTCAGACTCTTACAAGCCACACAGCAAGTTAACAAATTCCCATAAAGGTCAGCGATGCTGTAACGATCACTGTGGTCTGAAATGAGTCAGCGGTTGGCCACAGCCTTGCTGCGCCTCACTCACCACACTCCCATGCCTTCTGGTGAAATGAGCAATTACGTGTTCACTGTGTGTTTAATCACATTGAGGAAAGCACTTTCCAGAGAATAACATGGTCTCTTCATGGGGCTATCCAGCACAACATGACATTATAAAGGCTTCAAAATTAAGAGGCTTTGGCAAGGACAACTGCACACGACAACAGAGGATCAATTTCCAGGTGAATTTATGCTTTCTGCTAGAGATCCCACTTTCTGGTGGAATGCACACATATGTCTTCCAGTTGCTAATAAGCATTTTTCATTTTCTATAGTAGCAACTTACACAGGGACTTGTACTGTGTATACTCCTCATAAAAAAGTGTAATTGTAAAAAGTGTAATAAGTGTTGATATGGTGACGTTTTCTGTGAGGAGATTTATTTAACATTTTTGGAAGGAGTCTCCAGTGTCAACTCTTCATAATATTCAGAGATAAAGCTATTATAACATGGGCTGAATTTTTGTCTTATTAGCTTCAAGAGAGAGAAAGGGAGATTAATGCTGGAACAGGTTTGGGCCTCTTAAGTTCAGTGAAAGGAAATCTTAATGCTATAGCAAAGACATTCTAAACAGTTGTGTGCTTCCAACCTTGTGGCAACAAATTCGGGAAGACCCTCCTATGGGTGTTATGATCAAGTGTCCACAAACTTTTGGCCATACAGTGTATATAAGCATAATTTAAGCTATAGTATGCAAATTTTACACAGTGGGCTGCAGAAGTGCATATTAGCTGGTAGTAGAGCTTGAATGATAAATGAATGCAAAATCTGTATATAACCATGCTGCATAGTGTCCAAGGAGTTGACTATTTCCTTCTCAGAGTGCCAATGTGTTAATTGCTTGAATGTTGAAGGTGTTAAAAACAATGTAGCTTAAGTTTAATCTAAAATTAACAAGGCATTTAGAGACAATAAGCAGACACTGTTGGAATGATTAGGGGTGGTTCACGTGGTTTAATGATAGTTGGATACAAGAAATAAAACTGATGATCTGCTACTGATGACAATCTGTATGCATTTGTGAATAATCTTCCTCCTTGTACCTTCGCAGGTCCTCCAAAAGTGAAAAAGCCGACCCCAGAACCTCCGCCAAACAAACCGTCCATTACCAAGAGCAGCGTAGCCATCATAAAGGACTGCTGTGGAGCTACGCAGTGTGCCATCATGTAAAACCTCTCCATGCTACAGTTAGTATGTTTCAGGAAGACATAATCTTATTTGGGGTTGATCAGGTTGATATAGATTTTTTTTTTGTCTTTGCATAGCAGATGTTGTGCCATTGTTCATTTTAGAAGTGCCATGACTCATCTAATAAATTATTTTCTCTGCATTAAAGCAGTTTTATTGCTGTATATAAACCGGAGATGATGTAATTTGGCTCTAATTTGAAAAATATGTTGGTTGAAACATTATGAGATGTCCCAGTCACACAAAGCCACACGAGTTCTAGAAGCTCTGTGGAGTTCTGGAACTCCTTCTAGAACTTAAGAGAATTCTAGAATCCACTTCAGTAAGGATCTGAAGCTCTGGTGAATTCTTGAACTCCTTGTAGAATTCTAGAATTAAAGAGAATTCTAGAATCCACTTCAATAAGGATCTGTTGCATCCATTAATGTGTGTTTCACAGACACAGAGCTGGATGCAGTGCATAACTGCCCTTTTCCCCCACAAAATTGTCTGCTCTATTTCATCTCTAAAGAGCTGGTGGACTGGAACGGAGTTACAGTATCTTCAGCATCAGAGCTCTGGGGCAGGGGCTTTTCATTGCTATGGCAACAACTCAAGTTATATGCATGGCCATCACAACAGAACAGATCTGAACAATGTGGAGCTTTTAAAGATTACTGCTGGAAAAAATATCACAACCATGAATCAATGGTCAGTGGAGGGAAAACAGTTTTCCTAGCAACTGCAACAAAAGTGAAGTTACATAAGCTAATCTTAATTATGCTAAATAATTTACTTTGAGTAAATCATGTATCATCTTGCTGATCGTTTTTGACAACAGTACCTTTGTGCTGTGTTTTAGAGGATAAAGGATTTGACCATACAAACTTACAAACATTGTATGTTCTCATAGTAAAACGGTTGTGATTTTTATGCTGTGCAGTAGGAGACAGCCACATGTGATTACATAACGGTTTGGCTCTGAACGCAGTGGAAACACAGGTTGATTCTTTGGCTTTGTCCACATGTATATAGTCTAAGGAGTTTGTATGTGTCTTTTTATGCAAGTATTTTAACTTTTAGCAGGAGACGATGAAGTGAACAGACTGCTTGATCAAACAGGCCATAACAATTTTCTTTACCTGGTCGTGTATCATTACACCAAATCTCACTCCACATTCTTTACAGAGAACACATCAGGCATGTGATCAGCTAAGGGCAAAAAAAGAAGGAACAGTTGGAAAGGGGTTATTTCGCCAAACTTACTGAAATAGCTGAGATGCTAAGGGTATCCCGCACACAGCCGCTAGATGGCACTGCTAGCGTGTGCAGTGCTGTGGGAAGCAACACATGCATGAAGTAAACGCATGTGAAAACGCAGCATTTTGCAGATTGTTTAGTAATTGTTTAAGGCCATTTCACGAGTTCAGTCTTTATACAGTCCATAACACTGTCTTAATGGAGATCATACTGATGAATGATGAATGTTAAAATGTGAAGGTTTCACAGCATTTTGGTGATTTTTCCCTCAACTTTCCCTCAAGTGGCGCTTTCACTTTTCAGCTGTCATGTCCGATGCAGTTTTCCCACATTTAAGTGAAAATGACTGAATAAAAATGACATGTTTTTAGGAGTGCCAATCCATCTATGTTCGGTGGCTATTTTTTAAAATGGATTACACATTTCAATTCCCCAAAAACTCCAGTATAATGTCTGGACTTTCTGCAGAGGCTAAACTGTAAGCTTTTATTTCCCTGGATTCAAGAAGATAAAGTTGAATTACCTCCTGAATTAAGCCTCCGTTTGGCACGGTCTCAACTCCAACGCGCATGACGTAGGAGAGGCAAGGATCCAGTGGCATCCAATCAAACCCCCCCCCCTTCTTATTTATTTATTTATTTATTTATTTATTTATTTGGCTTTATGCAATTCACATGGGTCAAAGCCTACTTCTCAGGTCAGAAAATACAGAAATCCATAAAAAAAAATTTAATCACATCCCTGATATGTACATGTACACATGAAATATGTTTTGGAAATTACACCAATACCATGCTTATTTATTTGTTAAAAAAAATGCTCAGATACCAACTTTGCCATGAAACGACAGCAATCTGGATGCCTTTCACGATGCATGATCAAAGCAAAGCAGACAGGAACAGTGCTCGGAGAAAATCTCAAGCAGTATCAGTGCATGTGGTCATAAAAATTGTATGCACACAAAGGTATTCACGAGTGTGGTGCATGAGAGAGAGAGAGAGAGAGAGAAAGAGACAGAGCTACATCAGACTATGAAGGACATTCAACAGGGGATTCTTAATGATTCTATAATTTAGTCCTTCACTTTAATCAGCTGTCCCAGTACAAAGATTTATGCTAATTTGCATGTTTGCCTAGAAGAGCTCTACAAGCAAAATATACACTGGTTCTGAGACAGGACATTACTCGTGTTAGAAGTTAATAACCAGCACAGACAGACCCACGGACAAACCCACGGACAGACCCACGGACAGACCCACGGACGTATTCACTCTAAGATCAGGAGTACTGTGAATTTGATTTGAAAAATTAACACACCCACTGTACTACTTTTACTGCTACAAAAAGAAACTCAAGACTACTGCAAATCTTTCTCTCATGTAATTGCTGTGGTTCTTTACACATCTTGAATCTTGAGTGGACCCAAGCAACGACCATGTCAGATTTAGTTCCCTTGCCTGTGAACAGAACACTTTCACATAAACACAGGGTGTTAGTGTGTTATTTTCTTGCTTGCAAGTTCTTCATGTTGTTGCCATACTCATCGTACACATTTAGTGTTTGTGAGCTTTTCCGTCACAAAAGATCAGACTGCAAATTTCAGGACTGTTACAGAAAACCACAGTAGAAACGTTCCTGAGATTTGCAGTGGTTTGTTATGAAGGTCTTTATGTAAAACGTGAATAAATACAAGCACTTAAACATTATTTGTAAATACGTGTTCCAATAAAAGCATCTTTCTGGATATTGTTATTCGAGTCTTGTTGCGCTTGGAATAAACATTTTTGTACCAATAGAAATGGAGCATGCTACTAGAATCAATGTCAAACTATTATTCTGCGTTCATGTCCCTTAAAACATGCTATGATTACGACAAATAACTGAAGACGTAAACAGTGCATACTGAGATTATATACTGAAGATTCATTTAGAGAATTTGTTTATAGAATTGTGTGAATCTCTGAAATACCCATAGCACATTTCTTCACCTGAACATAACTTTCAGTTTGGCTTTTTGCTGTTGTTCTGAAACAAATGTTAATTGTTAGCAAAATTCTGTGGCATAACAGAAATATGGTTCAGGACATGTTATTGGAACATAATCCACTTCAGGGAGGTAACAGGAACTCCGCTTCACACTGGGCCACATCACACCATTATTTTCCTATAACAGCACACCGCTGAAGTGTTTTATTCCTTATATATTTAGCAAATGTTGGAGAATATCTCTAAGCAAGCTAGCTGGCATAAAACAAAAGTCTCTAATTTTAAAGAAAGTTTGGATTTGATCCATCCATATAACTACAGCTGCTACATTAACTAACAAGACTGAGCAGGCCAAGTTTTTCTCTTGTTCTTTATGATTGTATGGGGTTGAAAAGGAGTGTTTATACAGTTACACAGCCATAATATTGGGTGGAAATCGTTAAACCTGGAGGGTATTAAAAAGTAAAACGTCAGAGTCAGAACTGATGCTTGTGAAATTTATTAACAGAAATATTTCGGGCACTTCACAAAAAAGTGAAATGTTATAATGGCTTAATGATGGGGGTGAGAGTGACCAAGTGAGCAGAGGCAGAAGGCACAATACATTAAAGAACATGCAACTCAAGTACATCAGAAAGAACCAAAAGGGGGCACGACACAGAGTTTCGGGATAACGTGACAACATTCTGCTTCTGATGAGAGAATAACTGTACAGTCGTCTTGAATCTGCGCACCATTTCACCCAAGAGCATCTCCCAAATTAGTGTAATTACTTGCTGGATTTCTGACAAGAACATTTAACATCACTGGTTAGATAGATTAGGATGGAATCAGGATAAATCCAGCACATCTAATACCTTTGTTCTAACTGCACTTGCTCCAGGTCAATATGTAGAAACACATAACTGACCCCTAATCACATAAACCAAAACACTCCATGCTGGAAAAGAGCCGCTGCTCAACTAAATGCTCATAACTGCCTTGTACATTTAACTTCGTTAACATTACACCCCAGCAGAATGATACTTAAAAAATCAAAACTATGCAAACGTGCATAGGCAAACAAGATTAGTTTCTCATTGTGGCACAACAAACAAGATGTTCCGGATTTGTCCTCCGAGTTAGCTGTAACCAAATTATCTCCCCAAAACGGCAAACTGAAAGTGTAGCAGCAAAATTAGGACTCATTACAGCCAGTGTGACTCAGCTCTAAGGTTCCCTCCATGAAATAAATATCAGGCCTTTGATAATCTTTACAGAAAAAAACAAAAACAAAAAAACAACAGCTCCTTTAATCTGGGATGAAAGTAAATAATTTGGGACGTAATGCAGCCACACTGTGGTGGCGAGTCAGGAAATTAGGAACATGAGCTGTAAACTTGACTAAGACTGGACTAGACTGCATTAAACTTACAGCAGGACCTCTTTAAACTAAAACAGCAGTCATTTTGATGACCATCAGGTTTAAGGCCAGAGCCCAGATATCGTCACATTTTCAAAATGAATCGCGTATATTCACAATAAAAACAGGAAGCCATTTTACAGGGAGATTCTCCCAAAACGTGGTTCTCTCTGCGCAAATACAGATCCTAATGGCAGCTCGTCAGATGATCAGTCTAGGTTTTTTGTCCTGGGATAACCCAGACAGCACAAACAGATGCAGGATAAGTCTTCGGTCCCAAGAAACACACTAAACAAGACAACAGAAAAGAAATTTACAAACAACAATATGCTAAGGGAGTGCAGGAGGGAATGCTCTAGCAGCTCTCTCTCTCGCTTCATCTCCCATGGTGCCAAGGCTGATACAAGCCATTGTAAAAAGCCCGGCTCAGTCCACAGAAAAATCAGAGGGCCTGTGTGTGTCCCCCTGATACCATGGTGTTTCACTCTGAGCAGTTCCCATCCTCGACTCCAGTGCCTTAAAACCCATCTATAAATCACACATGCTAAAGTCTTGCATTAAGAATAAGCACAGACTGTCAACCGATCCAAAGAAACTGATCAAGGTTAAAGAAAACAACCTTGGCTCTTGCCATCATGAACCGCCGTGAAAATGCAGGAAGCAAACGGATTAAAACTCTACAGCTTCTATATCACATCACACAGGAAATTATCTATGCACTACGTGCATATAAAATTCCACACACAAAAATCCCCAAACAATCGAAATAAAGCACAAGCTGCATACGTGGCTAAAACTGAAATGGAGCTTCTGCTTGAACTCCAGCAGTAGAACCGCGGAGTTGTGCGTGCGCCAACTCAACTTTTACTGTCGACATCAGCTGTCGAATGGCGCGCTTCAAGCTAGTGAAGAGCTCCGTAACACAACCTCGACTTTATCCTGCATGCATGTACTGTACCTAGCTCAAACATCCAGACTGACACCTGCCCATCTTCTAATCTCCAACAAAGTGAAACCAACTGCACTGTTAAGATGTCAAACAAAATGCCATTAAAACTCAGGCTGTTAAACATGTGCACTAAAGCATGGACCAGAAATCTACTCAAAACCTTACAGAAGAACACAAGTTTAGATATTAAACTCTCAAGAGTTCCAAAGTATACAAATAATTACAGAAATACTACAAATACAAAGGAATTTGCATCATTTTGGGTTAAAGATTATTATAATTAATATAATCAATGCCCTCCTTCAATAACTTAATATTATTTAAAATCATCCTGTGTATAAATAGATGATGTCTCCTTTGTATTTGTTATAATATACTGTGCATAAAGAGCAGGGTCGGTCAGAGGACTTCAAATGCGACTAATAATTTCATTTAGTGAAAACCATGATTCTCAAAACAGCACAGAACAAGAGGAAATAATATTCTGAAAGGACGGAAGCTGCCTTAGTTACAGCTAACTTGGAGGTACACTTTTGTTTCATATAAACTCATGTTTCCTTAAACATATTCTAGAAGACGTGATTTTTCAGTAGAACATAAAACTCAGAATATTGAAATACTCAGGATTTAAACCAACATGGAAAATAGGATTGTAAACTAAACAAAGGCTGTGAATATATCCAACTAATGATGAGCAAGTGCGTTGAACATTTTAAGGGACAGAAGCAGAAGAAGCACAGGGAGAGGTACGAACCTTCAGGCTACTGTTAGTCAGATCAAATCTTTCACAGCCACAGCTCTGTAGAGTTACAAAGATTTATTATTTCACTGGATGATTATAAAGCCTTTTTCAAGTTATTTGAACAGAGCGAGCAAAAAACATTAAATAAAATACTTCGACTTCCCAGAGCTTGATCTGATTAACGAGTAACCTTAGACTGAGGGGGTTGGGGAGAAGGAAAAATTAGCTGCAAGTTTTATTTTATTGCGGAAGGTTCTTTTGCTGGGGCTTTCTGTGGCCAATGGTTTGAGGTTGGGAGGTTGCGAGGGCTTGGTAACCACCGAGTCCAGTGTATCGTTAGATTCAGCATTCCCACTCTGACATTCTGTGTTTTTTTCAACACTACTGGTGGGAACTTCACCTACACTGGACACTGATGTTTCCTCCGTTTCGTTCTCCTCATTTGAAGCTGTGCGGGGCTCAGTGCGTGGCAGAGCTGCTTGAGGCTGGCGGTCGTGGACGGGCTGATCCTCTCTGGTGCCTCCTGTGGGCTGGCTGTGCAAGTGCTCCTCGAAGCGGATGAGGTCTCTCTGCTGGAGCAGAACCGGGTCAGGATGTAGCTGAGGGGAAGGGAGGCAGGAGGGAACCGGCCCACACAGCAGGTCCACGGGAGAACCGGAGCCCAGACACAGCAGCTCCGCCTCAGCAGTACTGCCACCTAAGGCCAGGAAGACAAAAGTTTAATTGTCCTTTAACACAACTTTATTTTTTAATCTTAGGGTCTTGACAAAGCTGGTAGTCACTGTTGAGCAATCAACCACTGTCTTTATTTGCCCTGCTGGGATTAGTCAGCAACAACTGAGCATGGTAAATAGAAGCCAGTGGTGAGAGTCCTCTGACTGGCTGTTTAGTGCAGAAGTACAAAAACAAGCAAGCAAACAACAAATCTCAATGCCTCGACCACTATACTCCCACACTAAATAGTATGCCACTACAGAGACTGATAATGGTAGGTGGTGTACTATTATAGACATACTGTTTAACAGCAATTTAGAGCAAATTTTTGCTGTAAGACTGTTTTTTTTAATTGTTATGGTGAATACACGCACCAAAGGGTATAGGGAGTTATTTCCTTTCACACCAGCACATATTGTGTAGTTGTAGTTATTGTGTACACATAGTGTATTGTACCTCATGTCATCTGCATTTCAGTATCACCATAATCACCTGATCCTGAGCAAGATGCTGCCACACATCAGCTATGTACAATTTATTGATGCAGCACTTTTTTGTCTGTGTGTGTGTTTACCTGGGCTGTGTGTGCTGGCAGGGCTCTGGCTCTCTCGGGCCTCCTCGAGCTGAGGGCTCTCTGTGTTGGCAGGGCTGCCACGGGCTGATGACGCACACACATTAATGAAAGGCAGAAATAGCAGCAACACACTCGATACTTGAGTCCAGGTGAACATTATTCCATTAGAGGTACAGCTGAAACTCAAGTGATCTAGGAGCATATGCTAGTAATTGACTGGTAAGCCTTTCACTAAATGATGAAGCAGGTGTGAACTTAACCATAAAATTATTTTAGCACGTACAAATTTGTATTAATCGTGTAGGAAATCTGTGCCCGAGATTCTGAGATCTTTTCACAAATTTTTCTTGATGCTTTCCTTGTTAGTGGTTTATACAATGATACTAACATGATAATCTCACATCACCTGGGCAATCTTTACAGAATCTCAGGTATGCTGTGCCAGTAGGTAACAAAGCCCTTAATAAGGTGTTCATACAGTGTGTATAATGATGTTCCCTCACCTTTCATATCATTCCTCAGGACTATAATCTTCTTGTGTCCATGGCCTTTGATCCAGACTACCTGTAGAAAAAATTAAACTATAAATAGAAATAAATGGGTGGAAAATCTAAACAGCACTATCAATGTCATCCCCCATGCACGCACCGTTTCCCCTGCCATTAAGTACGCTGGGTGGCTTCATGTGCTGTCCGTAATGAAGGAGAAAAAAAAAATATTTCCAATCAATGTTGTTTCCATCCTTTTAGTGGACAGCTACATAATGTTTCGTTTAAACAGAGAGCACTTTTAGAGTAGGAAAAGGTGCTGCACAGAGTGCTTTTGTGTCGATATGGGAAAAAGCAGCACAGAGTCAGCTTTGTACCCAAATATACTGGCTACCAGGCAGTCAGTTAGAAGTACAAGCTGTAATGTGATGCGTTAAATCTGCAGCATCAAAGCAGCAGCTTTCTCAGTGACACAGTTAAATGAAAAACATTTAACTTTAGTATTTTGAGTTGAAGGAAAACACTATACAGGAAACTCTCATTGCCTTCCTTTCCTACCGTTTCCCCTGGAGAGTATTCTGTATTAAACATATTCAGATGTTCTTAAAATAGAAAGAAACATTTGAAAACTGACTTGTGGTATGGCAGCCAGGAGCTCATCCAGACTGGTGTAGCCGTAGTCACGAGGCTGGAACTCGCGGCCCATGTACTTGCTGAAGGCACCCCAAAACTCGGACAGGAAGATCTGGTTATAGTGGTAGGTGTGCAGGAGGGCTCGGATTTTTCGGGCAAACTGGTACAGCTGAGTTAACCTTACTCGATCTTTGGCCTTATCATCCTCCTCCTCACCTTCATACAACTGTACAGAGAATGATCAAATTATCAATTGTATGTACTAGACATCCTAATTTTTCCTGTCAAGATTCATTGCTTCAAGCACACAAATAAATGTAGTGAAATGGTTTTAATAGAATATTCAGACCAGAATAGGTTTAATATGTTAACATGTTAATATGTTAGTACTCTAGTAGCAGGTTCTCCCTCACACCCACACATACACACCTCCACTAGGTAAGGCAGGCTCTTAAGCAGCTCAGTAAGCGAGACGAAGCCGTATTCGCAGGGGTTGAGTTGCTGATCGTACATCGACTCATACTGCTTCTGCAGTGCCTCCACTCCCAGCCAGTTGTGCTCATCAGGAAGTGACATCATTACAGCCAGCAACTGGGACGTAAGTGCACGTAGTGATTTTCTGTTGATAAGCTGGACCTCTTTTTCTTCAGCTCCATCCACTACCTTTGTTAAGGTATTAAAAAAAAGTAAATATAAAATGAACAGGCCATATTAGCAGGAAGGAAAAGTGAAGCATTACAACATATGTTTAAGATGTTTTTAAAAAAAAAAAAAAAAAAACATATTCTGAATATTAAAATCAGGATCACAAATCATAAATTTGGCATGTGAAAGCTCCAGTTTACTGCCCAGGCTCTGATGCTTTGGTTGCCCGGAAACCTAACTGACTAGGCTAAAAAGTAGTAGCTTACACTATAGTTGCAGCATTGAGGTGCGACATATCACTGTGAAGTGTATTAAACATAGCTACAATACCAAATGAAAATGTGGGTTTTGCAAAAGTCAGTAAGAAATAGTTTTTTCCTTTTTCTTGAACCTACTTGTCTGTGGGCAACTATGAATATTTTTGGAAGACGAAGGTCTGTGTTAGTCTAGAAACTAATATATGACCCCTCCCCACTGTTGATGCTGTCTTGAAATATCACCTGCTGCCACGTTGCTTACCTTGACCACATGGCAGAGTTTGGCGAGAAGGGCAGGCAGTGTACTGGCATCGTAATCCTGTAGGCGGAGGCCGTAACCGAAAGTCTTGCTGTACTCAGCCAGCAGCTGGCTAACAGGTAGTGTGCAGTCTCTCTGAGCACGCAAGAGCTTCACCAGCTGAGCTGCCAGAGCCTTTACTCGTTCCACCTCAGTCAGAGCCAGTACCTTCTCCTCACCACATTCTAACACCTGCACACAGGCCCAAAGATCAGAGGCTGAAGAAAACCAGCATACCTAGAGTTGCATTTAAGTCACAGAATGTCACAACACTTTGCTCACCAATCACTGACTCATGTTTATTATTTATAATATACTTAGTACATAACACATATAGCTTCACCTTTTCTGAATCTGTTCTTCTCTACAATCTGTGAAATGGTTTATGATGTATAACTAGCAGAGTCCAATTCCTTAAAACTGTATTTGCAATTTTACTAACTGAAATGTTGCATATTTGAATGTAAATCAAGTCAGGCAAAGAATAATTTAACTAAAACAATCAAGTCTGAGCAACATTATGAACAAGCCATCTAACAGATGGCGAACGGATGCAAAGCTGATATGCTGAGCTGCGATGGCAGGTTGATCAGCACTCACCTGAAGGACATCAGGAATGGCTTCGAACAGCTCCATGAGCTTGGAGAACCCATAGTAGGTGAGCTTGCACTGGCGGCCGAAGTGGTGGTGATAAGTGGGGATGAACTTGCTGAAGGGCATGCGGAAGTGTGGTTGGTGCCGCAGCAGATCCACTACCTCCTTCCCAAACTGTCTGGTGCGCTCCATCTCCTCTGCGGTCCGCTCTAAGAAACAAAACATGGAAAACAGTTAAGATTTTGCTCAGCGGGCTACTGCATAATCCAATTACTGCATAATTTAGTTTAAAAAAGTTGTTTGTATAAAAGGGAGGTGATCCAACTCTTGCAGAAGTCTGTAATATTAAAAAGAACATTAAAAAGAATTGAAGTGCGTAGAAGTTCAAGTCTTATTAATAAGCTTTTAGTTTAACTTTTGTAACACATTTAAAAACTCTAGGCTCTTTGAAGAAATGTGGGTACGTGCTGAGAATCCTCACCTCTCTTAGGTACGGATATGACCGTGTCAGAATCCTGCTGTGTGATGGTGATGGTCGTGTCAGGAATCTCAGTCAGCAGATCCATCAAGTCACACATTCCGTAGTCAACCACTCGCCAGTCTCTGGAGAAACACCTGTCACCACGGACACACACATCATTTTTAATAAGCAGACAAACTAATACATGTGAGAGGTCTTTAGTTGTTAACTTTCTTGTATTGATTACTCTATGATCTTTCACTGGGAAGCCAACAACCCCTTTACAACAGGTTGGAAACTTTATATGGGTTTTTAATACAGATTAAAAAAATACTTGTTTGGTCACTGCATATCATCATGTGTGTTATTTCATAATGTTAATGTTTTCATTATTATTCTGGGAGAAAATAATAAAAGTGAAGCAAACCCATCTGAGTAGTTGTGTTCTTTTCACATTCTGAATGTTCTCACAGAGGTGAAGGAATGAATTAATAAACTGACTGCTCAGTTCACCATTAACACTGGCAACTGGTAAGTGATGCTTTATTGCAGAAATCCCTAGCAGTGGTACTAGCAACTGCTGGCATTTTCACAGCAGGTGTTAAGAACTACACCATTACATCAGCATACACCTACCTCCAAGCAATAAATTATGATGCTGATAAATTATGAAGTGGGAATAATAACCATAATTACAGTGCAGTATCAGATCAATACAAGTAGCACCGGTGTATCTCAGTGTGCATACTAATTACGTCTAAGACAGAAAAGAGATTAGAGAATCGTGCAGGTGACTGACCAGTGGTAGGCCTGCATGAAGTCCCTGATGATGACCTGCTTGCTCGCCTGAAACTTGAGCAGTTTGAGCAGGTCCTGAGTGAAACGCTTCACCTGCGCCCTGTGTGTGAGGGTCAGCAACCGCTTAGAGCCCAGGCCCAGGATCTGCAGTGGAAAAGACAATGCTTATGGTCCTGGCAAACATGAGTTTATGTCTAATACACATCCCATATAAATGCAGCTTTGTTGGACAAGACACTTTAGAGTACCAGGCATTTTTATTTGGAAGATAACTACAGTGTCATATACACACAAACACACACATTTTACCTAAAATAGCACCATGTCTATTTTCCATTAGGCTACAGCTGGGTGATAGTTATTTAAGCATGTGCTTTCATTTCATGCATCTGCTGTTTCTATGTATGATGCATACTTGGCTCATTTTTGTCCAACAAATGTTATGTAGTCCAGAAAAGAGTACTGTAGTTATATAATAAAAAAAATAATAATAATAAAAAATAAAACAATTCACTATTTCACTTAAACTCTGGTTCTTCTGGTGTTACTTTCTTAAATAATCCTGCATAAATCAGTGAAAAAAGCACTAATAACCCAAAACACATATGCAAAAAATCAACGACAGTATTACAAAACTCCAACCTGCAGTACGTGTGGTACAGCCTCCAGTAGCTCCAGCAGCTTAGAGTAGCCATAATCAGAGACTCGGCACTGTTTGGCGAAGTGATGGTGGTAGGCAGGGATAAATTTAGTGATGGGCATCAGGCAGCAGGGCTGATTTTTCATCAGGTCTATGATTTCTCGACTGAACTGGATCAGCTGTGGATTTCCTACCGGACTCTTACAGCGCTGTAGCCACGGGTCTGTGCAAATCCATGCCCACAAAAAAGAAAGAAAAGAAAACATTATAAAAAAAGGTCATTGCATATGTCCTTTTTTCTTTCAGAAGAATAATTGGGGATTTGCTCCTAGAGATGTTGATTGAAGGTGGCTGTTTTTGAATTCTACTTTGAGAACAATCCTGTAGGTATTTTTCTGTGGACCAGAAAAAATTGGAATGGAACTTACTTAACATAGCTGATTGGTCAAGAGCTAGCTTTACTGAATGACAGACCACCTTACCCAGAATTTTAGTCTGTGTTTTATATCATGACCAGGAAAGCAGAAAGTTTCCACCTTGCTTTTGTTTGCACACAGCCAAAACATAATAGACATACTTGTTTTGTTTACACTTCTAGTGGAATGATGCTCACAAAGAGAAGAGAAAAACCCTCCACACGCAACAGGCTTGAAACTGGGTTTCACATGCAATGAACAGTTAGTTAATAACCTGTTGGATCCATTTGGGTAACTCCTGTTATTTTACATAATGATCTTGGTTCCTTCGGTGTACTGGAACTGAAGACCTATTTAAACAATTCATAGAAGTGGTCTGAACTGAAACTGGCAATTTCTGTGTGGAATTAGGGAGGTTAAAAAAAAAAAAAAAAAAAAAAAA
>CM040455.1:29553664-29589013 GCA_022758105.1 Pangasianodon gigas
TGAGCTGGATTCAACATTATGCAAAGTAGAACTAGCAAGCAAGGTGATGTTGCCTAGCTGCGAGTGATGGTCTGTGTAGATAATTCCATCTGCCATATGTTCCTCCCAAAAATAAGAAAAGTTATTTATAATGTATGACCATGAGTCTGCATGACTGAAAAGGTGAAAAAAATAAAACAAAATAGAAAAAAGGTCATCTGGCAGAAGGTTACCCAAAACTATCAGTGCTCTTGGCAAACTGCACCAGCATTTGCTCTTTGTTGCCTCGACCATAATTTAATGATTAAAAATTTCATTTGTAAACCTTGTTGTAAACAGACACGCCTTACCTGGGAAGCACTGCGGGCTCTAGGCATGTCAAGCAACTAGTTGAAGGCATTGGGAGAGAAGGGTGATATTCATGCTGCATGCAGTGTGCACAAACTCTTACAATTTTTCATCTAATATAAACTTACAGCATCAGCCTACTGTGATCTGATAGATGCACCCAATCCATCATTCTCATAAAGCACCATCAGTAGTAACTTAAATGTCACTAAATGACAATCATTTATAACTATTACCTCAAAGAGCAGATTACCTGAAAGGGCACCGAGACCTGTGTTAATGTTATGACTCAATAGTAATGTAATAAACTTCAGCCAGATGCTTCTCTCTCATGTCACTCACTCATATGTGTGTACCTGCATTAGGTGGCGGGGGTTTGTTGTGGATCCACTTGATGACCTTAAAGCCGTTCTGTGCAGTTACAATGGTGATGCCTGGTATACAGGTAATGAGGTGTTCCAGTGGAACACTACCCTCCAGCTTCCCTTCTTCAGCCACTGTCAACGGACTGAACTCTGATGCATAACATTCTGGAAAACTGATTGAAAATATCAGTCATGTAATTCACATTCAAACACAATGATGTCCATTCTTCCCTCAGCATTAAAAATACTCGACTTAGCATCTGTATCTAGCATGTGAATGAGGGCAGGTGTGTTACCTGAGCAAGGGGATGGTACCCTCATGAGACTGCAGTAGACTGTGCACGTGAGCAGACAAGGCTTTCAGAGACACCACAACAAACGGGATCTTGTATGCGTCAGGGTCGTAATCTGCCTCACTACACACACGTACATAAAGACTAAGATAAATGACAGGTAGTACTGATTTCCAGAAAACATGCCATGCATTTTATTACCACGATCCATGCTGCAAACACATACTTATAGTCCTGTGTCTATGGTCCTACCTGAAATCTTGCTGTGTGTAGTGACGTTTGCAGACAGGCTCGTGATACTCGAGCTCCTCAAACACCACAGGACTGCCGCTGGTGGAGGAGCCGTCATGGGACTGGGAGGAGCCCAGGGGACTATGTCTAGGTAGGCTGCTGGAGAGAAGACATACCAAGCGTCCTCCACCCTGTTCACGCACAGCCACTACCTCTGGCAATCTGTAGAGATCACTCACCACCAGTTTACGGCCAAACCTGCACACCAGGTTAACACACCCACACCACAAATGATTAAACTACTGCTACTCAACTGCACACCAATTAGTTAATTATGGATAAACTAACCAAAAGCACAGTTAGTCAAGTATGGGCAAATAATTGAGGAAGCCAAGTCAAAATCATAATCACATAATCACAGGATTAATTATGCAGTCTGCCAGAAAACTGTAGGATGCTTGTAAAGCTTCTACTGTTCAAACTCCTTTTTTCCTGAGAAATCTAAGGATTATCTAGCAGCAGAAACTGCAGTGTTAAAAGATTGATAGCAATGTGTTTAATGGTAGCTGTTGAGTTGATGTAACAGTTACATACAGCTAGCTTTGTACCCTCCTCTCTCATCAATCATTATAGGAGAAGACTCTACTGTTATGTTGCACAAAGTACTAAATGCAGGGGGGGGGGCCAATAACTGTGACATGGTTTTGTAAAATATATATTTTAAAATGTAGTGAATTGTTTAGAATAAATCTACTTCAATTAATGATTAGAATTCTTACACCACAAAGACAATTTTTGATCTTTTGAACCCATCCTCACCAAGGAAAACTATCCATTAAGTTATTCTTTAGTGTGGTTTATATTTTAAATAATTTGAAATTTAAAAAAAATGTAATGTAATGAATGACTTAAAGTAATTAACTAACTGAACATGGTCATTTAGCATTCTCATACAATCATGTTTTAAACAATTAATGACTTTTTTTTTTTTTTATACCAACACCTCAAAAAACCCAGAGCAATCAGTGTACTCATGTACTGTCTGTATAAAGTGACTCACTTCTTCTCATAAATTTCAGTGAATTTGAAGAGTGGAAGACAGTTAGCTGGAGAATCCTGAAGAATACTGATTATCTCTGAGCTGTATGAAAGGGAAACAGAGAATAACTTCAATAACGTCCTGTGTGCACACTGCAATAAAAGCAGTGGAGATATAAACCTGTACTGTAATGATTAATGCTTGCCGCATGTCAGAGGTCAGTACCTGAGGCAGGTGAGGGATTTGTTATTTGCACCAGTGATGAGGGAGACATGAATACGCTTATTGCCGATCTTGTAGCGGTGAAGAATGCTGACGGCTCCTATAGCCTGCTGCAGAGAACCCATCTGTACCTTAGCTTTGAGCTGGTAGTCTGTGTGAGGACTGAGCTCAACACTTTTCACCTGAAGGGCAAACATGGAAAATACATGGCAATCATGTACTAAATTTAAAAATAGAATGTGATGTTTTTACCTTTGAATACGTAAATATTATGGAAAATCGAGTAGTATTTGATATTAGGGTTTGAAATGTATATGCTATAGGAGGATAGAGATGGATTCACAGGTTCTCTCACCCTGCCATGCTTGGCGAAGGTGTCGAGCAGAATCTGCTGCAGCTCTTTCCTGGACATCCTGTAGTCGAGGTTGGCTACCTGGATGTCTGCACCGTCGCAGAAGGGCTCAGGCTGAGAGTCAGGACATGGGCTACGAGGGGGAACACTCAGCGGTGAAGAACGGTTAGACAGACACGGAGATGCACTCCTGAAAGAGAGATGTGTAGTAGCACTGGTTACCTGCATGTGGAAAGTATCTGGTCAATTGAGCTCATATTGTGCATGTTTTGCTAAAGACACAAACCTTGAGGACCAGGATCCCTGGGAGAACATCAGCGGGCTGAAGGAAGTGTGTAGGTTGAGTTTGCTGAAAGCTGATGGAGTGCTCACCTGAAATGACTCTGCTGGAGAATCTGTAGTACTGCGCAGGCTGCATGAGTCTCTCCTGTGCACACAAAACCTGACTCTTACATCACCAGCTTATTTTCAAAGCCCTTACCACGAATATCCACAACCCGCCAGGCACATTCATGTGCTGCAATATCCAAGCTACAGGGACATTCAAGGGACCCTTTTCATGCATCCTGATTATGAGCAACTGAGGTCATCACAGGAATAATACAATTTATGAATGGTGAGGCTGAGTCACTCAATTTTTAATAATTTTAACCAAATTATCTTAACACATACATCTTTTTCACCTTAAAATATAATCTTTTTAATTACATTTTTTTGGTATTTTTGCCAAATTATCAATTGCAACCAACAAGCTAAAAACACAAAACAAAAGCTGAGTGATTATAAACCTTATAGCAGCCAGGTAAATTAATGTTTAATCTGTATCCATGACCTTGGGGGTAAATTTTGCTAGAGATCTAAATGTACCATGGGTAGGATATTTTTAAATATTAATGTTGCAATATTAATGTTGCAAAAGCCCTCCATCTAAATGCTCTTAAAGTCCTTCATTATGGGCTCACGATCAGGGCTGGTGCTAAACTCAGAAGGGCAGCAGAGCACATGGTGCAGCTTTCACAGGGAAATAGAGATACAGATCCAATACAGATCAAAGTCAAATATGCCATTTTTAACATAAGAGGAAGGGGTAAGAGAAGTACCTGCGGCCCCGTTGCGGAAGCTCTGCAGGGAAGGCTGGTTTAGCAGGCTGCAGCTGAGAGGTGAGGCCATTGCTTTGTGGAGATGCAGATGCAGCACGGACTTTCTCCAGAGGGAAACCTGTCCTGGGCTTAGACTCCATACCACTCACGTCCTGGGTTTAAGTAAAGTAATACATGAATCTCTCACAAATGGTAAATATTACTGATGAAGGAAAAAGAAGGTAGCTGCCATGTTTCAGTCCTGTTGCAAGAAAGTCTTACTCCAAAACTTTCTAACAAAGAGTAACGATGTAAAGATGTATAGTTCTGTCCCAACCAATTTAAAAAACACTAGAATTTAGAGATGATTCTTAGCTCCTAAAACAATAAAATGCATAATGGGCATAAAGGTAAAGCAGTAATCAGTTTAACTGGAGTTAGAATTTCCTGCAATAGTATGCTCTGCAAAATGGATGGAAGTAAATGGAGCTACAAAGCAAAAGACAGAAAATTAAAGTTGAGTAGATGAGCAAAGATATGAATGATAAGGACAAAAAGCAGTTAAAGAAACCTTAACTCATGCAAAACTATTGTTTAATCCATGATATGTCACATGAAGATAAATCAGTCCTCCATGTTATGGTTTTTGCAGCAAGGCAACAGCAGGGAGAGAAGGGTCTTCTGGGAGCTGTAGGTAGGCAGATAGGATTGGATTTATGAGCAAATGGGGTAAGCACAGACTTGTTAAACCCTGGCACATTGTCTCAACATTCTCCAAACACATGCCTGATAACTTGCAAGCTGATTGTTGGAACTTGGCTTTCGCCTGGTGAGTACGAAATAGCCAAATTGTGAGGAACATTCTCTGTGGGAATCTTTGGTTTGTTGGAGAATCTTGGACACATGGGCTCAGAATTTTATTAAGCTGGAAAGCAGGCTTGGCGTAAGCATCTTAACGGCTGAAGGATGAAGGGAGAATGGAGGCAGAAGGCACGGTTACACCGCTGACCTGGGAAAGGGACTTCAACACTGGGCTGCAGGAAGAAGCATGACCCACTTTCCTAGGGCTGTAGGGTCTTTCTGGAACATTTACCCCAGCGTCTCTGCCGCTTTGAGAGGCTCGCAATGCCCGCCTGGGGCGACGTGGTGACCGCGGCTTCTCCACAGGGAGGAACAGGGCACTAGAAAAGGAGGAAGAGGCAGCAGGCCGAGACCGCTCCACCTCCTCCTCCTGTAGCCCGTCAGGGGAAAATGACACAGTGATGCGGTTGCCTAGGACGTCCTCGTTCTCCATGCGCTTGCGGGCGCGCTCAGCTGCCTCTGCACTGGCAAATCGGAGCACAGCGGTGCCACCAGACACGCCCAGCACTTTCCCACCACAGTTATTGGACAGGCGCTGAAGCCTGCTACTGACGGACTTGGAGTCGCGGTGCGTGGGGAGGTTGTGCACAAAGAGGAGGTTGAAACAGGGCTGGGGGAGCAAAGAAAGAGGGAGCACTCTGGGTTTTCTGGGACTCTTCTACTGGGGTAGTTACTGGCTTTGAGATGTATAAGGAATTTTTGGTTTGATTTCTTTATCTACGCCAAGCTTGAATAAAAAAAAATGCAAATAATTGTACACAACCTACAGCCTGTATTTAATCCAATACATTGTCAGGAGTAGCACGTCATGGCTGTAGCTTGGGGCAAGGCTGCACTCCTGTACACAGGGCCATAAGTTTAACAAAGGCCAGAGTAGGCTAGAATTCATAAAATATAGGCATATTGTATCTCTATCTGGCCAAGGAATAAAAATAAAATATATATCTTCTTATGAGACTTTGCAAATGTTTTTAGCTGACTAAATATTCCTGCCCCAGGGTTAAGATGAAAAGATAAATACCTGCGATTTGATTAGCATCCTGGGAGGCAATTCCGAGACAAAGTCCTCAAATAGGACGTGCAGGTGTGCGTGCTGCAGCAGCGCAGGTGAGGCTTGAGTCTTGTGCACCAGAATGACCTGGAAGCCATGGCGATGACGAAGGTCACTCAGCTCACTGGCAAAGTTCACATCAGCTACAAATCGACAAGTGTATGAGTGAAAAAAGGAAATCAAATGACAGTAGCTCACAGGCACTGTAATGTTTCTTCATCTAATTAAATGCACCATGGTATTAGCCAAGTGTATGTGACTAGCAAGGACAATTTATTAATTAAGCCACTGCCTAGAGTTTCTTTCGCCTAATTTTATAATTCAGATATCTGTAACAGATATTCATTTCACCACTTTGGGGATAATCCAAACTTTGTGACAGTTCCAACTTTACTTTTTAGAGTTTACAAGACAATAATCACTGTTATATTTGTGTGTAGGAAGCATGTTTGAAAATCGCATTGGATTAATGAATTTAATACGATCATGTGATCACTGTGGCAATGCATGTTTATAATAATCTTAAGGTCCATACAGATTTACAGAACAAGTGGAAAAACTAAAAGGAATGTTTTGAAAATGGGCTTGATTTGCAAACCTGAGGTACCTGATTTGTGTCCATGGTTGTGTCATTTAAGACATATAGAGTTGCACTGGATGTTATGGGAAAAGTATTATCTCTCCCGTGAACTTCATATCTGGCTGCCCACTCCCAAGATGCCAATCATGACGATGCTGCTCTCTGCATCAAAGTACTATCAGATGCGGCTTTCCTTTTTCATATTTTCTTACTGAATTCATATGGGCATAATGAATACCTGAACAGTGATTTCAGTATTGGAATAGTGGCACCTCAAACACTTAACTAGGTATTCGATTACCAGTGCACACCCCTAGTTTTCAACATCGTCATGAAAGCAACAGAAGTCAATCGAACTAGGTCCCAATATGGACTAGTATACTTCAATTTTACACTATAAACTCACAAGAAACTACGATGACTGTGGCAGGAGCAGTGTGTGTTTCAGCAAAGCGCCTCAGACTCTGTCGGAGTTTGTCGTCAGCAGCATTTTTGGCTGTGGCATTTATGTGAGCAACAGTGACCTGTGAGAAGGATAGACAGTAAAAAAAAAAATCAATATACATAAAAAATAAAACCTAAGGACATTTATCAAGCAATCTGTAAAAAGAAAAAAATAGACCTGACACAATACCTAGTAAAAATACAGCATGCAACAACTGCACTGAAAAAGGGTGTGCACAGAAAACCAAAAAACAGGAGTTTAAAATATCAGACTTTCATATGGGAGAGCACATAATGAAGTGAACAAGTATATTTAAAGTGTCATTTTAAAGGACACAAGGTTTGTGCAGTCTCAGAGGTGCTGAGTGAGTGACACTGAAAAAAAGAAGGGGGGGGGGGGGGGGGGGGGAATAAAAATAAAAAAAATAGGGGTAGTGACACACAAAAATTCTGTAATAACCCAGTACAAGTGTCCTGTAGTATCCACCTATTTTCAGCATCCCAATGGACTGGGTCTGTTTGAAGGTTTTTGTACAAGATTTCCGTTTGGTCATTTCAAGTTATTTCAGCTCACTAGTTTGTATTTGCATCAGAGCATCTACCGGCACTGTCACTTAACGTCTCATAGTTAACATTAATAATTATGAATTCATGGAAAACTGGTATTGTTTGTGCAGTTAGGCGTTGGCATAATAACTGGCAAAGTTTTCTTAAAGCAGTCGTGTTTAAAGCATATACCACACACCAGACGTAATTGTGAACGTGAGATGCCATAGGATCTCCAGCCGCCTCCCCAAAAGGATGAAGCCCTTCAGTTTTGGTTACAGTATTTGAATATAAAGAAGCCACCGAAGGCATTGTACGTGTGCGCTCTTCACTCGGACAGAAAACCTTTAGAGGAGCATCTGTTTTCAAGAAAGTGTTTAGGCTCTGGTGCTCAAGTGAAAACTCTGAGGTGGCATCTTGTCACGAGAATATCAATGCAAAGATAAATTCATTAGCTACATTAGCTACATCTGTTCATAAAAGTAGCTTGTAGAGTCAAACAGCTACGCTCATAGTTCACAAACCGCAAAAAATCTTGCACCTGAATAAATGTAGAGGTTTTCTATTCATATGTCTGCTTGAGTTAAAGTACAAAAATACTTGTAAATGTACTTGGGTAACCAAACAAAGTACTGTGAGGAAATGGACAGTTTCTGTTAAGGTAACCTGAGTGACTGCAGACATGAGTTAGCTGTTCAAGCCTTCCCCCACACAGGCCTACTTAACAGGAGAAAATTAATAACAGTAACGATAATAATAATAATGGCATCATCATAACAAACAACAGCAACTTACAATACTTTTGTTACTTTACTATATTTACAAGCAAGTGCTTCTGAATTGAACCTGAAGTCTTGCACAAAAAGGGGAAATACATGCTATTACATACTTCTGCCTTGCAAAATAAGGTGGATAGCACGTGATGGATATATTTGCTCAAATCGGAAGTGTTTGCAAATGATGGCTGATGTTTAGTGAGCTTGTGTGCATGCATGTTCCTGTGTACCTGGCAGTTGTTGAGCTCCTGAATGACAGCCTTGCTCTCCTTGCTGATGTCACACACACAGATGAACTCGGCTTCGCGGTGTCCCTGGAAGAAACGCTCACGGAGTCTCTGGACCACTGTGGCAGCTGAACGCCCACTGGGCACAGCACAGTTCTCTATGTCCCAAAACACACCCACTGGGGGCAAGGACTCCTGCCCACCACCTTCAGTCGACCCTAATATACACACACCCAATTAGAGCCGCTGCACAAGGAAACCACTTCTGAGTAACAGAACCTGCTGTATGACTATGCAAATGGTCAGCTGATGTATTTCAAATCATTTTCATATAAAAGCAAGTCCATTAAATTTGAAGTACAGAAAATTCTTACACTGCTATGCTGCTTTTATTCAGCGTGTCGACTGTCTGCTTCCAAAAAAGTTAAGAACGTCACAAATGTAGCTAATGTGTCCACCTGTAAATTATAACCTCTGTCTAATGCATTATAGCATAATAAATGCATCTGTGTGCACTGACCATATTTCTGGTTGATTTTGCCTATGCTGGTGGGGTGCAGAATGCCATCGTTGGAGATTCCAGGAACTCTGCAGCCATTACACATAGGTACAGCAGCAGAGCAGGGCTGAGGAGGGGGGATGTTTGGCCAAACCTTCTCAGAGTCAGCAGCACCCAAACCCTGCGTGGGCTAAACAATTCACTCGTATCAACATCAACCTCATATCTGCAGCTTCTTGAACACACATAGTTACATACAAGTACAACAAGCTGTTAAACATCTAGGGTTTAAATTCCATTTAATGATCAGTACAATTGCCTCAAAATGTCTTCATTAGCTCATCTGACAGTCTCTGAAGTAACTATTCAGGTTCTGTTTTAAATAATAGATAGGTCACAATAATAGGTCAAAGTCTAACCAACATTAATGTTGAAAGATGCTGCAATTATTGTTTGTGGTAAACACAAAAGCCCTATGGATGCAGCTGATAGGGATTAAGTACTAAATGTCCATTCAATAACTAGAGATTCGCACTGGCAGATAATGAATAGCTCTTGAATTGATGTACTGATACATGGAACAAAACAATATGGTCCACCTAACGGCTGATTTATACTTCTGCACTGAAGCATGTTTGCGTATTTGTGTCACGATATAGAGTTGAGAGCAGGTTTTAGGGTAACTGTGGGGCTCAGAGACACATTGATGCTCTCAGTCACCTAAACAATAAACTTTCCCTTTATTGCATTCAAAGTTTTTTATTTTTTCTATAGGCTGGGGATGTTCTCTCCCAGCCCTTTTTTTTTAAATTTATTTATTTTTTTAAGTGTAATGGGTTTATTTACAAAAAACCTACAATTACGTTATTGTAGCACAGTGCGAGACTTTATACCTGCTCTAGCTCTCGTTGTAATAGCCAATTTAATCAGCCTGCAAGATCATACACTTTCCTTTTTTCTTTTTCTAACATACTCACAGTAAAGACACAATGTAAGTGATGAAAACCACAGCAACACAATTTACTAAAATCTAAAGCATCAATCATTCCACGATTGCTAGAATTGTGAATTTAAACACTAGCTGAAGTGAAAACACTTGTGAATTGCCTTCGATGAGAACTTACTTGGTTTATAGCAATTTGCAAAACTGTTACGCCCATGTTGTCTTGTTTATTTATTTCTAGAATGAAATACGGAACATTTTGTTTTTGGCTCAGAAATGGCTTTTTCCATTTTTCCCTTTTCTGTAAATCCTGATTTCCTGCTACGCTGCCCCCTAGTGCACAAACTCATGTTACGTGCAAGCAGGAAGGCGGACATCTATGCAAGTGCCCATGTACGCAAGTCTTGATGTGTATAATTCAGCTCTAAAACTCCTGAAGGACTGCAATAAACTCAACAACCCCTTTGAAGTATGTAAAGCTGTGTTGCTGCTGAAAGACCAACCTTTCTTAAACACTGATGGCAGTAGTGTGCTCCCTTCTGACAGACAGTGTTGTGCTCGAGGTACAAAGGGTTAGTGCAGAGGTGAGTAGAGGAGGGTGTGTCACCGTGTGAATGGTAGTGCTGCTCCACCCGATGCTCCTCGTTACAGTGGCAGCACCCAGATAAGGCCACGCAGGGCCCGTGGATGGGTGCAGAGCCAGACACGTGTTTTGACTGCAGACACCCCACTGAGACAGAGGAACAAGTGTGAAGGCGCCCGCAGCAGGACGGGTGTGTGTGAGCTGCCATGGGCTGAGATGTGGCTACTGAGGCCACCCGGAACCCAAAACTCTGTGGGGTCTGTAGCTGTGCAGGGGGAAAAGGTGAAGGAATGCCACCACCAGTGCTAGCATTAACGGTGTTGCTAATGCTACAGCCACCACCAAAACTGTCACCGAAACTGTGGGCCCTGGCTTCAAGCGAGCCAGAGTGCGGCTGGATGTGCAGGCTGCATTCACAACGGGAACACAAGCTTACTTTAGGGCTACCGGGCTGCAGCTGAGGAAGCGGCTGCTGGGGGAGCTGAGGGTCTGAAACAGGGAGCTGACAGGGAGGAGGCGCAGGCTGGGGGGCCAGAGCAAGAGGCTGCTGAGAGGCACTGTGGAGTGGAGGGGGAGGGACATCTTTCAGCTCCAACACTGGCTTACGGACTTCCATGTAATTGTTCTAGGGATTAAAAAAATAGCACAGAGGGTTTTAAATAAGCAGTAAATACGGTGGAGTACATAACAGGAGTTTCAACAGTCAGTCCTTTCCTAACATTTTTTATTCATCAAAGAACATGTCGTACATTTTGTCCATTTATTGTTACGTTTTAATGTTGTGGAACATGCGCAAATCCAATTATTTTTGTTATCTCTTACATTATAACAGCTATAAACAGTCATTTCCTCACCGGCATTTCTTTCTTTTTTTATCTCTTGAACTTATAAAACTTGCAGATAAAATGCAGTTTGTCCTCCATCCTGAAGACTTTCTTGTGTCATATAACTAAAAGTTACAGATAACCTAAAGTTAGGACAGCGCTGACACTGGAGACTCCTTCCTTAAATGCTAAATAAACGTCTCCTCAATGAAAACTGTTAATTCATTGATACTGAACGTCCACCATCGAAATCTATGTGTAAGCTGTTATTATAGAAACTATAACATGAGAATGAAGCATTAAGATGAACTGGTGGAACTACAGGGTGTCCCAGAAGTCTCCATACACAGAGGAAATTACCAGTTTGTTTTTTTTTAATAGCAAAATGTCTTCCAAAATTTTAGTTTATATTATATAGATATTTTTTCAGATAGCCTTCAAGAATACCTTTGACAAAAGAAGAACATATTG
The DNA here is from genome assembly GCA_022758105.1 of Pangasianodon gigas. Taxonomy (NCBI): domain Eukaryota; kingdom Metazoa; phylum Chordata; class Actinopteri; order Siluriformes; family Pangasiidae; genus Pangasianodon; species Pangasianodon gigas. Next base: position 29,565,378 of record CM040455.1, read on the forward strand.
AAATCATTCTCATAGCTGGATCGCAAGGTTGAGATGGACATGCAGGTTACATGCATAACACCAGATGTGTTAACACGAGTTCATCATGAGTGGGAGAAACGACTTTGTGCGTGTTTACAAAGAAATGGCAATCATGTAGAGGATGTTTTGTAAATAAAGTTACATTTTGCAGTAAAAAAAGTGTTAAATTTCCCTTTATGTATGGAGACTTTTGGGACACCCTGGACTGTCCGAACTCCTGTTATAGAAAACTAATCAACCAAACAGAATGGAGAGAAGCAAGTCAGCAGTGCTGTGGAACTGATGAGAAGATTGGAGAAAAGAGGTGGTGCTAGACAAACAGACCAACAGGTGTACTGTGAGCTCCTGCAGATGACTGTTGTTAAATCAGTACACTCCTCAGCTCAGCTCACCTGGTGGTGTGTAGTCGGGGCAGTTTGCTGGAGGGAAGAGAAGCAGTCGGTGAGTTTCCAAAACCTGCTGTCTGTGCGAGTGAGCCATGGGAAGGATCTTCCATTACATATTTCCCTTTCCTTTCCCGAACCTTCCATCATACCACCTTCCCAAACATCTCACCGATGTTTCACAAGTCTTCTCTCTCATGCTTGCCTTGAGAACAGGAACACAACCGGATTACAAACCTTTGATAGAAGGTGACAAATTAAGACACCAAACTGACTTCCACTAGAGACCTACTGCTAACTGCTAACTAGAAGCAGGGGAAAGAAGCTATTTATCCAGATAATTAGACGACGAGACGTTCAGATGTGTATCGTTAAGGACATTTGCTTACTCACAATCCCTGCTCCATAACCTTATTTATATTAGCTAGCGTTAAAACAGTTCCGCAGTTATAAGCCGAATACAAGACCAAAGCCAGTGGCTACAGATTAAATACCTTGTTTATAATAATACTAAGAAATATACGTGAAACATATCCAACATGACGGTGTTTTTAAGGTGTATGGGCCTTAGCAAGCTGCGTACAAAACACACAAACTGGTGTGCTGTTGTTTAGCTAGCTAGACTGCTAACTGTATTAGCTATTTTAGCACGTTAATACAGAGCAGGGCATACAGTTAAACATAGCATCTTGCTATTCAGATAGCTGGAAATTAAGCCTTATTTTCGTCACGAATGAAAAATAAACGTCTTTTGTTAAATGCTATTTTATCTCGTTAGCCTACTGACTAGCCTATAAACACACATACCTTCTACCTTCCACCCATTCTCTCTCGCGCACAGTGCACCCCTGAAGGTCCTCGCGCCAACCGCGTAGTAATAAAGAATTATCTCCTGACGTCTCCTTGGAAACTCTGTCGTAAACACGTCGGCAGCTGTCGTAAATCATCACACCTTCGTCGTGATGTATGCTATACGGTCCAAATTAAGTGGACACCTGACCATCACTCCCATATGTGGGCCTTTCCCCAAACTGCTAACACAAAGTCGGAAGCACTCAGTTGTACAGGATGTCTCTGTATGCTGTAGCAGGAACTAAAGGGATAGTGACTTTGACCATGGCATGGTTGTTGGTGCCAGATGGGCTGGTTTGAGTATTTCGGAAACGGTTGGTCTCCAGGGATTTTCACACACAACAGTTCATGGAGTTTACACAAAATAGTGCAAACATCCTGGGATTGGCAATTCTGCAGATGAGAGGTCAGAGGAGAACAGCCAGACAGGTTCAAGCTGACAGCAAGGCTCACTCAAGTCTAAATGGTAACTCAGATAACCATTCTTGATGAGCAGAAAAGCATCTTAGAATGCACAGCATGTTGAACCTTGAAGCAGATGGGCGAAAACAGCAGAAGTCCACACTGGGTTCCACTCCTGTCAGCCAAGAACAGGAATCTGAGACAACAGTGGGCACAGGCTCACCCAGACTGGACAAACTGGACCCAACCTGCCTTGTGTTAAACAGTTCAGGCTGGTGGTGGTAGTGTAATGGTGTGGGGAATGTTTTCTGAATGGTAACTCATATGCTATGACGTTCACAGTTACCAGATGTCAACCCAATCACCCTATAGGAGATTTTGGAGATGTGTTTGACAGCGCTCTCCACTACTATCACCAATAGACAGAACGTGTGTGTGTGTGTTACAGTCAGTGTCACAAATTAACATTTCCCTCTGTGTTATATTTATATGCTAGCTTGTGTTTTATGTTAAATAAGAACAAAATCTTAAGAAACACCTGCAGTAACATTTTTTATGGGTATATAAAGTACATCTGTGAGTAGAGATTATGTATTTATTTTGTGCAAATAAGGGATAATTACATTAACATATAAAGAAAACACTCATGCACAGGCAAAAGAAAAGGCATCCCAGGGTTTGAAAATCCCACACCTACTCTACAGCCTGGATTCAATCAGAAAGACATATTAAATACTACCATTGTACCCATACATTTTGGTCTTTTTACTTTTTAGAAATACTGGGCATTTCAGTTTATTTATTATCATGATTTTTTTTTTTTAAGAAATTGAAGGTCATAATTCTGATTGAATCAAAGCCTATAAAACTAAACACACCCATTGGTTAAATAGATACATATGGTTAAAAAAAAAAAAAGACATCAGTATGGAAAACAACATGGTTTTAACAAAAAAAAAAAAATGTAGTTAAGACACTAAACCTAATTCATATGATTTGTAAAAGATTTGATTAATACATTACCTAAAAGTGCAGATCCTAAGTAACTGAATCATAAACTGTGTTTCCACAACAGACGTCTTACACTCTAACCTGGTACACACTACTTCCAACATAGTGGCGACAACTTACACCGAGTTGCCAGTGAATTTGTTACTAGACTAGTACACCTGCACAACTAGCAACTCGGTGTATACACCTTCAGTATATACTCAGAGTTGTCTGTTTATTAGCTCTACCAATCTAATAACTAATACACTGGCAACTCAAGAGCGTCATGGCTAACAAAGAATTTTTCCCCATGTGTTGTTTACATGATGAGTACAGTAGCATTTTACAGTGCCACAACAGTGGCATGAAGCAATCACAAGTTCATTGTGTGCTGTTACATACAGTGATACAACAAAGATGAAGGAAAAATAAAAATAAAAAAAAAAACCAGAGAGATAAGACAATTTGCAAAAAGCTCTAGTCCATTGTCAGGTCAGGGTCATGTACGTGTTCAAATCACATGTTGAGTTGACCGTCTCTGCACCGTAACAAATGTATTCAGCACAAACTTGTAAAAAATAGAGCAAAAATTAAAAAAATATTGCAAATACAAAGAATGTAAGCATACACATCTTTTTAATATACAGTTCTACAGGATCTTTCACTTGACGTTATACCTTGCTACAATATACAAATATTGTACTGTACAATACATACTTTGTAACGGAGTTGGAAATATGGAGTTCCATTGGTGCGGCAGAAAAAAACAAAAACAAAGATGTACTAGGAATAGTTCAGGGAGAACAAAAAAAATCTACTTCACAGAGTTTTCCCACCATTACTCCAAATGTTGTCTGTTAGACAAGGCGTATGTTGTCTGATATGCTTCTTTAGTTTTGTGATGGAGATAATGTTGTTCACAAGCAATAGAAGTCTCAAAATCTTTTTATACGTACTTACTCCAATCAAAGCAGTACAATACATAATCCCATTTTTAAATAAATTAATTGATGAGTCGTTCCTCTTTAGTAACCATTTTATCCTGGTCAGGGCCATGGTGGATCCAGAGCCTATCCTGGACGTGAGGCAGGAATACACCTTGGATGAGACACCAGTCCAACGTAGGGCACCATGCACACACATGTTTACACCTGGGGGCAATTTAGGGTTGCTGGTATGTTTTTGTGTGGTGGGAGGAAACCAAAATTATTTTGTAAAAGAGCAGGGAACATTTCAAATACTCGTTAAGGCACAGATATACTTCACTTTCCCCACGCGTACGTGCGCACATGCAGCTGCTACGCGAGCGGCATTGTTCACAGTCTTGCTTGCTTATCTGATCTACATCTGGAGAATTAAAAGTGGCGTCCAATAGATGGCACATCAGAGATGAAACATCCCTGGTTTCCAAGTCGAACTGTAATGTTTAGTGATTTCATGCACAGTGATGTTAAACACTCCGTCTCTTTAAACTTTCTGTCATGGATGTGATTATTGTCATGAGCTGCGTCTCAAATCAAAATCCCTCACCGTACATTGAAAAGTATTTGCTAATCTAGAAAATCCAGAAAACTGGTATTCAAAACAGCTCTTTTGGTAGCTTTTTAAAATTCAAACACTAACTGTAATAGGAAAAGCATTAGTGTCGGTAGCCTACGTTACAATGGTCTAAAATAGTAAATAAGTATGCAATTTGACACTAGTTTGTTTAGTCAGTTGCAGACAGTATCACATGGTGCTATACTGCCTCTACTATTCACACTGGTATTGCACCACACGAATGCGTCGCATTAATTTCTGAGGACATGCACAAGCGATGCGCCAAATGACCGCAGGAGATGCGCAGTGGCCATCTTGCGTACACGTACGCGCAGTTAACAGCAAGTATAAATCGGCCTTCAGCTACATTACAGTCCAGTGCCAAACTAAAGAAGCCAACACCAGGTGACATTTGGGGTAAGGGGAAATAAATGTGCAAATATGTTTTTGCTGAATCATTCCTTTAAACTTAGAGCAGATTGTAACAGGGAACATTTCAACAGGCTGTTCTCTGTCGGTGTTTAACTGCAAATGAAGATATGTGGAGGTAGTGATTTAAGAAAATGATCTGGAATGAGTCAGGGGTTGGATCACTAAGTAAGCCATCCAAGGAACCTTTAACATGCAGGGAGGCTCTACAATATTTTATTTTTGTTTAAAAATAGAATAAACATCCTAGTAGGAGTCCCTAATGCTTGAATTTTATTTAAGAGGGAATGTCACGGGCCAGGTAAATGTCCTCTCTGTTATTATCTGGGAGTAAGAACTAAAATCTGTTGGCCGAACCTCCTTCTCAATAGCCAAAATGTACGTATGAACCTTTCTCTCCCCGTTGACTAACACAGCCCCTCTGGAATTATTCATTTTGCACAGCAGAAACTATTCTGCAACATGATGAGATTAGCAGTCAGATTGGCCACAAACAGGAAAGCAAAAATAAAATAAACACCCTGAAAATACAGAGACCTAAAAACCTGGCCCTAATGCTCTAAGAAGCAGTTTCATGCCCTCTCTCCATTATGGATCCTCTGGTGCCTCTTGAGCTCACCGGATCTGAAGAAGTTCTTGCCGCACTGGGCGCAGTGAAAGGGCCTCTCGCCCGTGTGGATGCTCTGGTGGCCCTTCAGTCGCTCCAGGCGTGAGAAGCTCTTGTCGCACTGGTTGCAGTGGTAGGGTTTTTCTCCGGTGTGAATCCGCCGGTGCTCTTTCAGGTGACCCGATTCGGAGAAGCTCTTCCCGCACTGGTAGCACTGGTACGGCCTCTCTCCTGTGTGTGTCCGGTGGTGACGCTTCAGGTCTCCCGATCTGAAGAAGCTCTTCTCACACAGCGTGCAGCGGTGAGGCCGCTCTCCCGTGTGGATGCGCTGGTGGCCCCGCAAGTGACCAGAATCGGAGAAGGTCTTTTCACACTGCGGGCACTTGTAAGGCCGCTCGCCGCTGTGGATGCGGAGATGCCTCTTGAGGTCGCCTGATCTGTAGAAGCGCTTGGCGCACTGCGGGCACTGGTAAGGCCGCTCGCCCGTGTGCATCCTCTCGTGCTGCTTAAGGTGACCCGAGTCAGAGAAATTCTTGCCGCACTGCAGACAGTGGTACGGCCGCTCACCCGTGTGGATCCTCTCGTGCCTTTTGAGATCGCCCGACGTGGGGAAGTTCTTACCGCACTGGAAGCAAGGGAACGGTCTCTCTCCGCTGTGGATTCGCTGATGGCGCTTAATGTCGCTGATTCTGAAATACTTGCCACAGTCCTGACAGTGATACGGCCGCTCGGCTGAAGGCTGGCTGCTCGGTTTGGGTGGTGGGCTACTGAGAGGGGTAGTCAGAGGGGAAGTGAGAGAGGCAGTAAGTGAGGTACTTAGAGTGGTAGTGAGAGGGATACTTTTAGGATTTGCTCCACCGCAGCACGCTGTGAGACACTCGCCTGTTTGCTGCTGAAGATGCTGAGCTATAAAAGACAACAGAACAAACAGTAAGCAACTGATATTTGTGTTTTCCAACTAGCATCTTAATTTCTTGATGATAAAAATTTTGAAACTCTTAGACTTTTCTGTTGCCTAACGACGTGTTTGTTTTGTGAAACCACTTTGTCAATAAATGTTATCTAATATAGAAAACATTATTGCCTTTAAAGGTTTTGAATGACTAACTCTGTTGGGGTCAAATGTGTCACTGACGATGCAGTAAACTTTTTTTTTTTTTGGAAAACTTTACAAACCTTTCTGGATATCAGAATGCCTCAAATCTCACTTCAACCATGGGATAAGCAGAATCGTTGTACTTTATTGTAATTGATCCCAAATGCAGCATTTTTTAAGCACAAGTTGTTAAAATGGGCATAGAAAAGACACTTCCAGAAAGTTTGTTAGTTAATAAAGTGTTTCATTGTTCCTTTCTTTCATGCATAATGTTCCAATCTGCATGTATGCACTGATGTTGAGATTTAAAAAAAAATAAATCAGAAAAAGCATTTTCCACTAGTATTGCACACTATTTTAATTTTTTATATTGTAGGTCAATATCACAATTCTGGCTCATGATTCTTTGACCAATTTAGTAAGGAACAGTATGAATATGTATTGTAACAGTAATCTAATCGTGGTATTTACATTTTCCGAGCAGATGTTTGTGAATGATGGCTTATCTGGATTTCAAATTACTGATTTCCTGCACATTTGTACTGCAATAAGCAAAATGCTGAGAGAAATTACTGCGATTTAGTATGAAATCATATTAGGGTGCTAAGAATGTGTCCTCCCAGTGTTAAAAGGATACAAGCAATATTAACAATGGGTTAAATAATTAGTCATTGTTTCTGTTCTTCTCCTGAGAACAACTCCCTTTGTGGGTGAAAATCTGTCTTCATAAACACACACTATGCATAATGCATCGCTGAAAAGTGTTGAGCGAGAAGCCATGCAGCCATGACTCACTCACCCCATTCATTCATTTCACACATTTAGTCATTGCTTATTCAGTAACTGAGAACTTAATATTAATATTAGCTGAGATTATTAAATTATATTAATATTAAACATTTGTTTAGGACAAATTTGTTCCCACTGTTGCCAGTTTAGAGACTTTGTCGCTAGATTTGGTGACCTTTTAGACCCCTTTAAAAACTTTAATTCAAAAAAGAGCCTAGCGACAAAAATCTAGCAACTTTCTGAGCAGACGTTTCTGACTGTCGTGAACTCGATACAGCTCTCCAGCTCACAGCTGCTGATAGAAGAGTTGAGAAAGCAGGTTCATGCAACTCACCATCAGTGTGTAATGCCTGACTGTGTTGCGCTTGCAACCAATCAGTGATCACCATTGATCCCAATGACCAATCAGTGATCACCACCGCATCCCATCGACAAATCACTGATCACCACTGTATCCCATCAACCAATCAATGATCACCATTGTTCCCAATGACCAATCAGTGATCACCACTGTATCCCATCGACCAATCACTGATCACCACCATATCTCAACGACCAATCACTGAATACCACTGTTTGTCCCACCTTCACAGTCCCTTGTTTTAAAATCACTACTTGAATATTCACAAAAAATTTTAGTAAAAAAGTAACCATTTCCTTCATGACTCCTCACTCATTGTCACTGCTTCTTTTTGTTTTTGATAGAAAGCACTGTATTTTATAAATGCTTAAAAGTTTAGTTTGTGGTGCCATGACTCAAGATGACCTCCTTCTTTCTCCGACGTTGTTTCTCCTCTTTCTTCTGTCGAGTCGCGGCGCTTCAGATACGTGCGTGAGGTCACGTGGTACAACGTCCACGCTCATTGGTCACAGAGAATAAGGAGGAATAGTGACGCTCTCCTTGATCCAGATTGCGTTTTTAATCGAGAATTTTTTTAAATGCAATTTTTAAAAGTTAGAAATCATTTGAAATATTTCAGTGTTAATTTAATCTGCACAGAACTCCATTAAAGCGGGTTGTACAAAATAATAATTATTATAATGATTTCAATGTCTAAATACCAGCGTGGGAGGCCTTAAAAACGGGTTTGATGCAAAAATGAATAAACAAACAAGGATAATACGAAATAGCGATTTATATTTAATACATAACAGTAGAGTGTATTGTATTATTGTATTGTTATTATTTTAGGAAAGGGCGCCTGTGCGGAATATAGCGCTTTTACAGCATGAACTAAAGCATTAACAAGCTGAGAATCAAATGCTGAGAATCATCTGTACTGATTCATGAGTCGATCACTTCCCTGGCTGATGGAGTGGATCCCAGATCACGAGAAAGTTTGCAACCCTGATGTAATAAATGCATCTTGTTCTAAACAGCTGTTTGGTCTAGTTTTAGTTTTGCATCTGTAAAACCCTGTGCCTTCATGCAGCTCAGTCCTGAAAGCTGTGTAAACTGCGCAGAAGCCCGGATCATTAAACCCGCAGCGACTCACCGAAATGGAAGAAATCCTCCACACTCTCGTCTTCCTCTTTGACTTTCACGCCGTGGCCCAGGGGCCGGCCGTAGTGCTGAAACGGCCCAGCACCGCGCAGTCCTGCTGTGGGCAGAAATTTAGTGCTAGAGGAGAGAGCCTGGTTCAGTTTGTTCCCGTAGTCCTAAAAACAAGAGGTGGGAATCATCATTGCTCTAACCGCGTTAGCCAGGGGGGGCTAACTCTCCAGCTAACGTCTCGCGAGCTACACAAAAACGGACATTTTGTGCAGCTGCGCGGTTTCGGGGCACCACCGCGAAGACAAAACACTGCAAATAAGCCAACTCGTCTTATTTTTACTAGAATTCGACGAACTTTTTTTTTTCGCAAACCGACTTTAGTTGTCTATCTACATACTAGCCGTATCCATTCAACCAAATGAGAATTGTCTCGTCTATTGCGTGAGAAGCCTTTTTTTTTTCTCTCTCCCACTCGTATTCCGAACAAATTCCGCCTCCAGCGCTAGATTGATCAGTATTTTATGAGCACAAACAACCGTTCTATTGGTGGATCGACCGTGAGTATCAACTACCAACCAATCACAGAGCAGTGGCCGGGACTCGATTAGCCAATCTTATCAAAGGAGGCGGGATTTACTCGGAAATTGGGTGGTAGAAGAAAAAAACTCGCTCGTGCACAATCCACGCTAGCGAACGACTGGCTGGCTAAGATGGCTAGCTTTGCAAAGCGAGTGCTAACTCGACACGGGAATTCTTTTTGGCTAAGACATTATTATCAGAGAAAAACATGCTATTTGATCATTTAGACAGTCGCAAAACATGTTCACTTACCATATCCACCCTACTCGTCCATTTGTTTAAGTTATCGACGAAATTCATCGGTTACCAGGCGAAGAGGCAGAAATTTGATATTCACCGGAACTCTGTTGTGTTTACTAAGACAGCGCCCAGAGAAAGCAAATACAACCCTGACCCCTGCTGGTGTGGAGGCGAAATGAACCAGGGTTTATTCCCTGACCAGCTACAGCCACTCAGCAAACTACAACCACCCACCAAGCTACAGCCACACACCAAACTACAGCCACTCACAGCCACTCAGCAAACTACAACCACCCACCAAGCTACAGCCACACACCAAACTACAGCCACTCACAGCCACTCAGCAAACCACAGCCACTCACAGCCACTCAGCAAACCACAGCCACTCACAGCCACTCAGCAAACCACAGCCACTCACCAAACTACAGACACTCATCAAACCACAGCCACTCACCAAACTACAGACACTCACCAAACTACACTCATCAAACCACAGCCACTCACCAAACTACAGACACTCATCAAACCACAGCCACTCACCAAACCACAGCCACTCAACAAACTACAGCCACTCACGAAACTACACCCACTCACGAAACTACAGCCACTCAGCAAGCTACAGACACTCACCAAACTACAGACACTCACCAAGCTACAGCCACTCAGCAAACTACAACCACTGACCAAGCTACAGCCACACACCAAGCTACAGCCACTCATCAAACTACAGCCACTCAACAAACTACAACCACTCACCAAGCTACAGCCACACACCAAACTACAGCCACTCATCAAACTACAGCCACTCACCTAACCACAGCCACTCATCAAGCCACAGCCACTCATCAAGCTACAGCCACTCAACAAACTACAACCACTCACAAAGCTACAGCCACACACCAAGCTACAACCACTCACCAAGCTACAGCCACACACCAAACTACACCCACTCAGAAATATCCATCCATCTTCTGTACCGCTTATCCTACACAGGATGACGGGGGAGCCTGAAGCCTATCCCAGGGGAATCAGGGCACCAGGCGGGGGACACGCTGGACAGGGTGCCAACCCAATGCACACCCACTCCCACACTACGGACAATTTAGAGAGGCGAATCATCTTACAACGCATGTCTTTGGACTAGGGAAGGAAACCAGAGTACCCGGAGGAAACCCCGGAAGCACAGGGAGAACATTCAAACTCTGCACCCACAGAGTGGAGGCAGGAATCTAACCCCCAACGGCAGAGGTGCGAGGCAAACATTCTACCCACTAAGTCACTGTGCCCCCACTGCAGAAACAACCAGAACATTTTAATATAAACGTTAAAAAAATAAGGAACTAGAAACTAACCCAAATAGCCTAATGCTACTTCGCTGAAAGAAAACCGTGTATGAGCAATTCCATGATTGGGGCTCCATATTTACAAATATAAATGTAAAAAAAAAGGACATTTTAAAGACAAAAGACATTTAAACATAGGTAAACATAGGTGTCACAACAACCTATGTGAATATTTCAGATAAGTATCTTAAAATATTAATAAAACTTGAAATCATCCCTCCCCAGCCCATGCCATCCCAGCCCACTATAGCTACACTTTACCTTAAAATATAATTGTTAAAACACTTCAAAATATATAATTTTCACAATAATGTATGAATCCATTCGAAAGAACGTTTTCCACAAGTTGTCCACTATAGGTCATGAAAAAGTTATATTTTAATATATACAATCGACCCTGTTAAATGAAAACATTCACTCCTATGAAATATTTGGAATATTCCACAAGTCACATGGTCAACAGGAAGTTGCATCATCTGAATTTCTTGAAGATAATAGGAAGAAGAAAATACCTCTCATTCATTTTCCCAAAAGTTTGTGGACACATGACCATCACACTGATATGTTGGCTTTCCCTAAACTGTTGGAAGTACACAGTTGTATAGGATGACTTCTATGCTGTAGCATTACAATTTCCTGTCACTGGAACTAAGGGACCCAAACCTTTTCCAGCATAACAATGCCCCTGTGATTTGCCAAGGCTGGAGTGGAAGAACTCGAGTGTCCTGCACAGAGCCCTGACCTCATCCCCACTGAACACCTTTGGGATGAACTGGAATGCCAACTGCACCCCAGACCTCCTCACCCAACATCAGTGCCTGACCTCATTAATGCTCTTGTACCTGAATGATCACAAATCCCCACAGCCACGCTCCAAAATCTAGTGGAAAGCCTTTCTAGAAGAGTGGAAATTATTATAACAAAAGGTGGGACTAAATGTTGAATGGGATGTTCAAAAATGTGAATATGGGTATGTTGCTCAGGTATCCACAAACGTTTGGCCATATAGTGTATTACTGACTACCCAAATTATAGTCTGAAATAAGTGAATGAATAAATGTCCATGTGCCATTAGCATGAATGCTAGATAATAACATTTTGTGCATTTGCTAATTCTATGCTGAAAAACATAACACTCTTACTTGAAACCTTGTAAAAATGAGATTGCATGCAGTACTGGCTTCTGGTTGAAACCAAAATGGGTTAGTTCGACACAAATGCCATATGACCCAGTTTAATGAAAAACATACATTTGACAGTTATGCATTATCTGAGGCTAACGATGCTCTGGATTAGCGTTTGGAAAAGACTAAAAGTGTGCAGGACAGGGGGTACTCCACAACCATGGTTGGGAACCTGTAGGGTAGTGTATCATTCTTGCAAACCCAGCGGACTCAGTTGACCTAGATTCAGTAATTGTATCTTATATGGTAGGTGTAGCTGATAAAATGGCTACACAGTGTCTGTTTCTTTGTTTGTACCCCTTAAAAACATGTTCATAACAAAAAAAAAGAGAGAGAACTGAGAGTCTATCTACAATATTTGCTCCAACACACCTGTGGTGTACCAAATTGTACAGAACCCTGCGGGTGACATCCATAATTAATAAAAATATCTTGTGGCAGTGACTTCGTAAGGTGTGAGAATGAGATTATTAGCTCATGGGAACGAGCTAATTAAATTGTGGACATGACTTAGCAACACAAGGGAACAAGATAATTAAGTGTGGCCACATCTTCATAAGGAATGATCATTGTTTTTTTAATTGGAATGGACGTGAGTGAAATTAACTTCCACTTCTACCTCAGAGAAAGTCTTTTTTTGTTGTTTACTAGTCATATCAGCTCTGTGAGCTTTGCCTTTTATGGAGTTTGGTGGGCGTCACCAAATGCAAATCAGCTGTGCTGTGTACACGCCTGGTAATTTACCGGTGATTGACATTCATCGACGTAGGCACACGAGTATGAAGAAAATCTGTGTTTTCTGAAACTTTTGTAAATTCGGCAGAAATGTATAGTCAGGTTTGGCTTACACAAACATTTACACACTTTAATAAAGAATTAATAAATGAGGCCTAATGTTTTTAAAATGTTTTAAAGCAGTCTCTAAACTTTTAACCAGCAATGTCAAAACAAAACAAAACAAACAAAAAAAAAAACGCTAATCTTATAAAAATATATACACTAAACGGGCAATGTATCCTGGGAGATACACACTGGAAAAAAATATCATAATAAATAAACATAATAATACAATTTAATATAATATATAATATCCATAATATATATATATATATATATATATATATATATATATATATATATATATATATATATACACCACATAAATAATATAAATAATAAATATATAAAAAATGTGAAATTGTGTTAATTGAACTGTAATGTGTTAAAAATAGTAATGAATTAATTTTCTTAAGTGTTTTTATATTATTGCTTATTACAGTGTTAAGACTTAGACACAAAGTTTACATGTACAGTTTATTATTAATTACCGATTAATCAATTAATAGCATAGATTGTTTTGTATAATTTTGTTTCACTAAAACTCTTGAGTTTTATGCAAATGGTGTATAATATATAAAACAATGAACATGTCAGATCCATCTTTTACAATAAGTAACTAAAATAAATGATTTATTATTATGGTGAGATCTTTATTGTTCTTTAACATGAAGTCAGTTGACTGTGAAAATTATGCAAGAAAAAAATAAAGGCTTCAATAAAGCTAAGACTGAAGCTAAGTTTTAGTAAGAATTCACTATAAGTTAAATATGTATAGAATTGTTGTGCTTGCAAACTGAACCGACTCGTGGAAAAGAGTCGTTCATAAAGGAGCCGATTCGCTCGCGAATCACTCATCCCTGCTTAGGAAGCTTTCCGGTAATTAGAGAGAAACCAGGCATCTGCTTGAGCCATGCAACAGCCATAGCTCGACTGCTCTTAAACTTCCACGTCCGAATTCGCCGGTAAGTCTGGTCTATTTTACATGAATATCCATCCGCCTTCTTTCACTCCGAACAGAAGCACAACGCTGCTGTCTTCTTGTTTGGCCATTTTATGCCGAGCCGAAAAAGGACAAGGTGGAAGACATTTTCTCTGTTAAACCCTGATCTTCGTTCAGCAGGCTGTGCTCCTGCTCTGTATGAAACCTATTCGAGGTGTGGGATCAGAGATCTGCCTTCTGCATTTCAGATCAGCATTGCTTATGTTCGCGTCAGGTTTTTAATCCAGCTGCAAACATCCCACGCCTTTCAACCTGAATCTCATCCAGCTGCAACACCCAGCATCATCATCACCATCACCATCATCACCTTCATCATCATCACCTGCCATTCCTGATGTCGCACGATAATTGCATCATTGTTGCATGGGCTTTTATTTTATTTGCACTCTTTTGTACCATATTTACACAGACCTGTGCCTTTTAATTCATTCATTCATTCATTCATTCATTCATTCATTCATTCATTCATATTCAGTAACTGGTAAGTCCAAAACCTATCCCAGGAACACTGGGCACAAGGCAGGGATACACCCTGAATGGGACGCCAGTCCATCACAGGGCACCACACACACACACACACACACACACACACACACACACACACACCCATTTAGACCTAGGAGCAATTTATTATAACCAGTCCACCTACTAGCATGTATTTGGGAGGTGGGAGGAAACTGGAGAACCCACAGACACAGGGAGAACATACAAAACTCCGTACAGACACTTACCCAAGCACAGGGTCGAACCGGAGACCCTGGAGTTGTGAGGCAGCAACGCTCAATTTATTGATTATATTTATAACATAATGTTAATGTTTATTATGTTATACACTGGGTTGCCAGGTTGTGATGTACATCTACCTTGCATTGGCCATTCATGCATTGGCCATTAACCAGGTTAACCTACATATAGGTGCGATTACTCACTGATTTGTCAGATCTCACTGATTTGTACCTCCTACACATGATTAAATACTGCTGTCCAGATTTTATTTGGGTGGACCACTTTCAGCTCAGCAGTGATACTAATATGACAGTAATATGTTACCTGAACGCATTCACTCCTATGAATTATTTGGAATATTCCCTAAGTCACATGTTTAACAGGAAGTTACATCACACAAATTTTGTGAAGGTCATAGGAAGAAGAAAATTAAGTTGTCATTTTATCTTTGTTTTTTTTTCTAATGATATTGTGATATTCAGTGTCAACTTTGAAAGTAGAACCCTGTTACCCTAATTATAGATTGAAAATAAATTATTAATAAAAAAAAATGAATTGTATGAATTTTGTTGTTGTACCTATGATTAAAAAATGATCATACCTGCCACAAAGCATGTTGAGTTCAAATAAAAATGGGAAAAAGGATGTCACATAGCTAAGAATAGCAATGGCAGCCATCTTGGAGTTGTGGATCAAACTGAAAAGGCTGAATAGTTTGTTGGAAGTAATTCAAATAATAATAATAATAATAATAGTTCTAATTTGTTTCATAATTTTAGTTTTTCTATACAGACTTATCCTGCTATTTTATGAAAGTGTTTATGTATAACTGGTGTTACAGAGCCAACTGATGTCTTTTCCAGTGCATATGATGATTTAGACGTGCAATGTTGAAAAACAGTAAACACCTTGGCTATATTAGCCTTGTAGCTCTAGAGCAAAAGTAAAGTAGCAAACCTTTGGGTAAAATGGTGGCAGAGCTACTTCTTACACAAACCAGCCTAAAGATTTGACATTTAGATAATAAATCCTATATTTCTCTGACAGGCAGGAAGAAGCAGAGGGATGTCCACCCCAGACCCTCCATTAGGCCCTTCCCCTGGTCCCGGGCCTTCTCCTGGGCCGATGATGGGGCCTGGACCCTCACCTGGATCCTCCCATGGCATGATGGGCCCAAGTCCTGGACCCTCCACCACGTCTGGTCACTCTGTCTCTCAGCAAGGAGCAGCTGGATACACACAGCAGGACAGTATGCACCCCATGCACAAAGTAAGACCACAGTACATGTGTTCGGATTATATTTGGGTTTATAGAAGAGCTAAAACTCATGTCAGGTAAGTTTTTGTTGTCATCCCATTTAAATAGTATTTACATACACTGGGATGAAATATGGTGCTTACCTTACCTCATAGGATGTTACAAATAGTGTGTAATGAATGTACGCTTGTGTGTGTCTGTGTGTGTGTGTGTTTGTGCAGTCTCTGGAGGGTCTGCACGAGAAGAACGTAGGAGAGGAATCTCGTTTTGGTCAGATGAAAGCTGTGTCCATGAGAGCAGGTGGACATGCTGGTATGGGGCCTCCACCGAGTCCTATGGACCAGCACTCCCAGGGTAAAAGCCATATATTTGTGTGAGATGATGTGAGATGAGTGATTTGAGAATTCACTATATTCCTATTATAACTGAATAATCATAAGCAGAGAGTTCAAAGGGTTAAGTATACTATTACTTCTGTTAAGTGCAGAGGAGAACACCAAGGAGCTTTCTGGCTTTAGAGAAAGCATAGGGAATTTTGTTTGTTTTATGTCATAGAAATATTATGCTTTCTTTCATTGCTAAATTTGGCTGGAAATGAAAAGGTTAAAATCTCAAAAAATGCAGTCATTGTTTGGAACCTGATTAGAACAGGAGCTGGACAAAGGAACCAACTGAAAGTCAAGACCGTCACTAAACATTCACCAAAGAGTTGCAGTGAATATACAGTTTCTGTGATCTATTTTATTTATAAAAAAAAAAGTTAATAGTCTCTTTCCACTGCACCTTAAGGCTACCCCTCTCCATTGGGCTCCTCGGATCACGTCTCCAGTCCTCTCCCGGCCGGCGCCCCTCCTACCTCCGGCCCTCTCCTTTCCTCTTCCTGCACCTCCTCCAGTCCTCTCGAGGGCGCTGACTCCCAGCCGAGCCGCTCTGGGGCTCAGAGCAACACCCCTGGATCCTCCGCCAACCCGACACCCTTTAACCAAAACCAGCTGCACCAGCTTAGGGCACAAATTATGGCCTACAAGATGCTGGCACGTGGACAGCCTCTTCCCGACCACCTACAGATGGCAGTACAGGGCAAGAGGCCCATGCCAGGCATGCAGCAAGGCCAGACCATGCCAAGTCTGCCCCCTGGTGGTGGAGGAGGGCCAGGGACAGGTCCAGGACCTCTGGGACCCAACTACAGTCGAGGGCATGGTGAGCAAATTTCTGATGCTATACACTGTAATATTAAAAATATCAAAATTTTAATATGCAAATATTAAAATGTTAAAATAACTACTGTGCCATGCATAAGGATTCTCCCCCTTGCTTTTCCAAATTTTGTGATGTTACAACCTGCAATTAAAATATTATTTTGGCACTGATATTTTTTCCCATTCTTCTTGGCAAAATTTCTCAAGCTCTGTCAGATTGAAAGGAGACTATACGTGAACAGCAATTATCAAGCTTTGCCACTGATTCTCAATCGCATTGATGTCTGGCCTTTGACTGGTCCGTTCTAACACATTTAATTTCTTGGTTTTGAACCACTTAGAGCTTATGGTTATTGTCTTGTTATTATGTGAACCTCCACCCCACTCTCCAGTTTCTTGCAGACTGGAACAGGATTTCTTCGAGGATTGCTCCGTATTTGGCTCTAGCTCAATTTATCTAAACCATGACCAGTTTCCTATTCACTGCTAATTAAAAGCATCTACAAAACATAATGCTACCTCCACCATGCTTCACTGAGGGGTTTATGGTAACTGGTTTCACAACCATGAGGGGTGAAAACTTATGCAATCACAATTTTTTTTGTAAATAATTTTGCTAACTATCTTGATTTTTCCCCGACTCATAACACATGCGCTCTTTTGTGTTATGACATATAACCCCAATTAAGTCCATTTCAGTTCCAAGTTATAATACTACAAAATGTGGTAAAGTTTAAGAGGGGTGAATTGTTATGCAAGGCACTGATTAGGATGCACATTTTAAGTTGCTTATTTTATTTGGTGTATTCTAGACATATAATATACTAGAGGAACATTATAATATATAGTAAGTGCACTGAGCATTTTAGTTCACTGCAGTCCACTGTGGTAACTTAAGTAAAGGTTCAGTGTGTTCTGGATGCTCCGCAGTGTTGAGTGGTCCCAGCGTGCCCCCATCTGGCCCAAATGCTGTTCCCCCTGCCAACGGGCCACCAAAAACCTGGCCTGAGGGTAAGACACCTTTATTTTTATTTAATAACATAGTTATTATAGAGAGCAAAGTAATTAATTACTGAAAACTCAGATTACATTTTCTCTTTTTACTTGCCATGGTTAATGGTTTGGTTAGGGAAGCTACTAGACTACATTTTAAACAAACTTTAAAAACTTTAACAAATGTTTAAAAAATCATAGCATGTTTTATAGCATGCAAAACACCTGGAACTATTTTTTTTTTGCTTTTGGAGCATGACATTAGTATTAATATTTTGTATCACACTTATTCTCAGAACTCTACGCAAACCAAAAATAACTATAAAGCTTGACCTGTAACATTTCTAAGGATATGAAAGCTCTTCTAATTACTTTTTAGGTCCCATGGTGAACGCAGCTACACCTTCTAATGCCCCACAGAAGCTGATTCCTCCACAGCCCACTGGCCGCCCGTCTCCGGTGCCCCCCTCTGTGCCTCCTGCTGCCTCCCCAGTCATGCCCCCTCAGACTCAGTCTCCTGGACACCCGGGGCACTCGGCCCAGCCAGCGCCCACCATCCCGCTGCATCAGAAACACAACCGCATCACTCCCATGCAGAAACCCTGCGGCCTGGACCCTGTGGAGATCCTGCAAGAAAGAGAGTACAGGTATAGGACAGGCTTCTTATATTATTATACAGTATTAACATTGTATATATATTTTTATATTTTACAATTCACATAAAGCCCATTATTTACCTGAACAATAACAGAGTCAATGTAGTTTTTTGTAAAATGGTGTTTTTCATCAGGCTTGAAGCACGTATAACACACCGTATCCAGGAGCTAGAGAATCTTCCGGGCTCGCTAGCTGGAGACCTCCGTACCAAGGCCACCATTGAGCTCAAAGCTCTCCGACTGCTCAACTTTCAGAGACAGGTGTTTGCCTTAGGCAGTTCATTGTTCAGAATGGACTAGTTTATTTATTTGTGTTGTGGTTATTACTAATGTCGTAACTAAACAGAAATTCAATTGCATGTGTGTGTGTGTGTGTGTGCACATGTGGTGTAGCTGCGTCAAGAGGTGGTGGTGTGTATGAGGCGTGATGCAGCTCTTGAGACGGCTCTGGATGCGAAGGCTTATAAACGCAGTAAGAGACAATCCCTGCGAGAGGCTCGCATTACAGAGAAACTGGAGAAACAGCAAAAGATCGAACAGGAACGCAAACGTCGGCAGAAACACCAGGTAAGCAACCAAAACAATCGCAGCGAACACATTATTTACTGCATTAGTCAACATTAACAAACCATAAACATCAGAATTAATAAACCATAAGTAACATTAACAAAGTAGCAAAGTACGTTAACACATGTATTAATTAATATTTGTTTCAGTGTTATCCTGCATTGACTAGTGTTTATTCAATCCATAACTAAAAATAACTCCACATGAATTACCAAAAAAGTAAATTACGGTATGTTCCTAAATAATAACTTACTGAAATCTATAAATATATTTATATGTATATACACACACACAGTACTGTGCAAAAGTCTTAGACACATGCAAAGAAATGCTGTAGAGCAAAGATGCCTTCAAAAATAATGAAATTAAATGTTTCTACATTAAAAAAAATACTATAAAGAGCAGTAAACAGTAATAAATGAAACAAAGTCAATATTTGGTGTGACGATCCTTCACTTTAAAAAAAATAGTAGTCTCAGGTACAATTAGTGCAGTTTTATAAGGAAGTGAGCTGTAAGTTTTACTGAGCATCTTGCAGAAGCAGCCACAGTTCTTCTGGAGACTTTGACTGTCACACTTGCTTCTTATTTTTGCAGCAAAACCCAGCAGCCTTCATTATATATATTTTTTGTCTGAAAAGTGTCTCTTATGTAATCTGCTGCTTTCTTTACTGACATACAAACATTTTTCTGTAATATTTAATTTTGTGCTGGAAAACTAATGTTTGGAAATCTACAATGTTTTTGTACTGAATTAATAATGTAGAAGTCAAAATAAAAATCTGTAACAAAGTTTGTACTAAAAAAATAGGGTGCCTAAGACTTTTGCACAGTACTGTGTATATATATATATATATATATATATATATATATATATATATATATATATACACATATAATGTTTAGCATGCACTCCGAAGTTCCATGTACTGATCTGTTGTTTTCTTTCAGGAATATCTGAACAGCATCCTCCAGCATGCCAAAGACTTTAAGGAGTACCATCGCTCTATCACTGGAAAGATCCAGAAGCTGACCAAAGCTGTGGCCACGTACCACGCCAACACGGAGCGAGAGCAGAAAAAAGAGAATGAACGCATCGAGAAGGAGAGGATGAGGAGATTGATGGTAAGGAGAAAGATACACACAAACACACAGAGCATACAGTACACTCCAAATATGTCAACAGAGTAGCATTAATATATACCAAGTGATACTCAAACACGATCGCCCACAAACAACTTCTTCTTCACTCTCCAGGCTGAAGATGAAGAGGGTTACAGGAAGCTGATCGATCAGAAGAAGGATAAGCGGCTGGCCTACCTGCTGCAGCAGACTGATGAGTACGTGGCCAACCTGACCGAGCTGGTTCGGGCTCACAAGGCAGCCCAGGCTCTCAAGGAGAAGAAGAAGAAGAAGAAAAAGAAGAAGAAGCTGGAGAACGCAGAGGGGCAGCCGCTAGCTTTGGGACCAGATGGAGAGGTATGTGAAAGATTTGCATGTTACAGCTTACAATGTTCATTTCCAAAAAAGAACCCAGGCATGTTCTTAGTTTCGGTGTGTTAGTGAGCTGTGAATAATAATTACTTTGATAACAGTAGAAGATTTAATGCATTAAATTATAAATCCAGAATTATGAACAATAGAATTTATGCGGATAGCTGTTCTTCTAAAAATACTGTACACATTTTACATATGGATACAATATCGTTAATTTCTAAAAGATTGTGTAACTGGATGAAATTGTTTGAAGTAATTATTTAATTATATAAACACTTGGACAAGCTGGTGTTAAACACCAAGCATGACTCATCATGTTCCTCATTCAGTGATTGTCATGTATTGAATAATTCATTTATTAGTAGTTACTGAATAATATGCTTTAAAAATGGTTAAGTAATAAGAAGAGACTTTAAGGAGTTGAAATAATGTATGAAAAGTTTTTTTTTCTCTCATTTGTATCTGGTCTTATTGCTTATTGCTGTGATGTTATTTTTCTCTTGTAGTATAGCATGAAGTTAAATTTACACCTCATGATTGACACGTCAGCATCTGTGCACCTGTTTTTTCTCATAGCCGCTGGACGAGACGAGTCAGATGAGCGACCTGCCTGTGAAGGTGATCCATGTGGACAGCGGGAAGATCCTGAGCGGAGTGGATGCTCCCAAAGCGGGTCAGCTGGATACCTGGCTGGAGATGAACCCTGGGTGAGCGTCTGATAGCCTGACCTCAGGGCTTTCTCTCACATAGCTGGGTTTATAGAGGGATGTCATTGTTCTGAAAGGTTGCTCTCTTTTTGCTTTCAGATATGAGGTGGCGCCGAGATCAGACAGCGAGGACACGGGCTCCGAGGAGGACGAGGTGATGCAGATAGTGGTGGTGTTATGTTGTTACGTTGAAATTATTTTACAAGAAAGAAAAGAACAAAACACAAATGCAACTGTAATGCATATATATTATTTATTTTATAGCAGAGCTGTAAAATCCATTTTAAATGTCCATTAGATTTTTCTCAGATTTTTTTCCACTTCAGCTGTACATTTTTTATGTATACTTGAGATCCATCATCTTCAGATGGTCTTAAAACAAGGAATAATGTTTATTATTTATGTTTCTCCATCATTATATATATGTGACAAAAGAAAAATTACAAAAATATATCTTTTGACCAAAATTCTGTCTAAAACATACGTCATCTTTAAGCAAGCTTAAGTGTATGTCATCAAAACAATGTAGAAATGTCTTTATTCACTTTCTAATCTTGCCGAAGCCTAAGATTAAGGTAGGTAAAGGTTAAGGAGTGAATTTAAGAAACACTTTAGGCTATAAAGAAAGGCAGATATAAAAGCAGATGTAATAATTAAATGTAAATGAAATCAGTAAACAGCACTTGCTTTTAGACAATCAGTGTGTTAGTGTCTTTCAGTAGAATTGGAATCGAATCTTTAAAAGTAATGTTCTCTCTTTTCACTTTTGGGGGTAACCAGATTTGTTAAAATGCTAGAGCTTTAGAGGTTGAGAAAGAGAAACATACATCAGTTCTGGATATTCTGTTGTTTTCAGAACAATATATAGAAGACAATGTCAAAATTTCTCAGCCCACCATACAAAATGATGGCACCGTTGAGTGTTTGCTGAAAACTTAGCAACTTACATACGTTTACTCACTTTTAAGACACATACGTAGAAAACTTGAAAAATTTGAAAATACCCGATTAGAAAATTAGAAGGGTCAATTAGTTCGAACTCTTGCTTTGATAGACTGATGTTTGTTGACTAAAAGTAGATTATTTGCTTTCATATATACAAATACATATAGTAAAATATTATAAATGTTTGATTAATCATCATTAATTCTATACAGATCTGTTTCAGAAGTTTCACACATAAAGCACTTTGTCCTAATAGGTAGAAAAAACTTTTTGGGTTCAGTGTGTTCCACTAAGACTCCTGTAACACTTTTAGCTCTAATGTTGATTGTTGGTTTGCATATTTCCTAACTGAAGGAGGAAGAGGAAGAGCAGCCCCAGCCATCACAGACTCCTGTGGAAGAGAAGAAGAAGATTCCAGATCCGGACAGCGAGGATGTGTCAGAAGTGGACGCTCGTCACATCATTGAGTAAGAAACCCCTTAGATGGGAGCAACCTGAAAAGAAAGCACTTGGGTGATTTAAGTATAATTTAATATGATTAGCCGTAAATCAGTCTTGTGTGTGTGTGTGTGTATTTTGTAGGCATGCTAAGCAGGATGTAGATGATGAGTATGGTGGTGCTGCGTTCACACGCGGTCTGCAGTCGTACTACTCAGTGGCTCATGCAGTCACTGAAAAGGTGGACAGACAGTCGTCCCTGATGGTCAATGGGCAGCTTAAACAGTATCAGGTAAAAGCACGATGTGTCACTTTTTTTGGTCTTTCACCACCTACACGGAGTTCATTTTCATTTCAGGAATCAAACCTCCATCACTGAATGACGATTACTATGTATCTCCATACATAACAAAATGGAAATAACTAGTATTACGGTTGTTATGGTTTATTTAGTTATAGCTGTAAGTTTAACTGACTGCTCACTTGAAATGAAAGAGGTCAGTTTAAAACTCAGAAAACAAATATAAATATTAAGAAATATTATACATTTAAATTTAATCTAACTGCAATTATAGCAAAACAGGAAGTGCTGTTATTATGATACACCGTGTTTCAAATCTACATCCGAATGAGTGTAAATAGAAATCTCTATAATGCCTCGAATAATTAATATTATGGTATATAGGAGGAAACAGAAATCCAAAAACAGAGAGGCATAAATCATAATCAGAATACTGAAAAAAAAAAAAAAAAAAAAAAAAAAAAAAAAAAAAAAAAAAAAAAAAAAAAAAAAAAAAAAAAAAAAAAAAAAAAAAAAAAAAAAAAAAAAAAAAAAAAAAAAAAAAAAAAAAAAAAAAAAAAAA
>CM040455.1:29589113-29627417 GCA_022758105.1 Pangasianodon gigas
ATGTATGCAAATTCTCATATACAACTGCACATTTCAAAAAGTATTTTTTGACCCTTTTTTTTCCCTAAATGGCACTAATCCAATCTGTAATTCAATTTTAATTCTATTCTCTTCATTTCTAACAGATTAAAGGTTTGGAGTGGCTGGTGTCTCTGTACAATAATAATCTGAATGGAATCCTAGCTGATGAGATGGGTTTAGGAAAGACCATCCAGACCATCGCGCTCATCACCTACCTCATGGAGTACAAACGCCTCAACGGGCCCTATCTCATCATTGTACCGCTCTCGTGAGTGACACGATGCTGTTTCCAAAACTTTACTTTATTTCCCTGTTTCTTGCTTGATTGTAAAGTATGTGTTGTTTTGGGCAGAACTCTTTCTAACTGGGTCTACGAGTTTGACAAATGGGCCCCATCTGTAGTGAAAGTCTCGTACAAGGTGAGTGGGACCTGCATCTCAGCACACAAGTGCACATAATGCTGGACGCAAGCCTTGTTTTTGATCACAAAAATGCAGATCTTCATATGGAAACATCTTCACACTGATTTGAAAATATGTTTATGTGCTCAGGGATCTCCCGCAGCCAGACGGGCGTTTGTTCCTCAACTCCGCAGTGGCAAATTCAATGTTCTTCTCACCACCTACGAGTACATCATTAAAGACAAGCAAGTACTAGCGAAGGTAATACAGGAACATCTGATTCTGCGATTCTGCATGCTGTGCGATTTCTAAAAGCCCAGATAGACTTATGAAAAAGATCAGCTGATCAGTGATCTACTTTCTTATTATATATATATATATCTGGACTGGTCAAATCTGGTTTTGCAGGACTCTTTCAGTTCTTCTCCCACCATTACTCTTACACAATTAGATTAATTTTGATATTAATCACATCTATCAGGAAGTGTGAGTATAGTGAGGTTGTTTAATGCACTTCTGCCTCATTAGTGTTCAGCAGAATTGAGTTATACCCCCATTTTGATCAGCCTCCCTCTTAAAAAAACAACTAGCAAGGGATAGATTTGATCCACGGTCGCAGTCCACTGTTCATTACATGTAGTTAAATGTGATTTGGCCCTGGATGGCACCAGGTAGGTGCACAAATACAGTATGGAAGTGGCACGGTTACAGCCACTAAGGACAGAGTCCATCTAATTTCCATTCAGGTCCAGATTAGAGGCTGATTCAGTTTTCTCTCATTGCATTGAACTCATTTGCATGCATTGTGACTGTGGTTCCAGATTCGCTGGAAGTATATGATCGTGGATGAGGGCCACCGGATGAAGAATCACCACTGTAAGCTGACTCAGGTACTGAACACACACTACTTGGCTCCAAGGCGTGTCCTGCTGACGGGGACACCGCTGCAGAACAAGCTGCCTGAGCTGTGGGCCCTGCTCAACTTCCTGCTGCCAACCATCTTCAAGAGCTGCAGCACCTTCGAACAGTGGTTCAACGCCCCGTTCGCCATGACTGGAGAGAAGGTCTGAGTCTTTCCTGTATTCACTCTGGGCCTGACATAATAAAAAAAAATGCAAGCTGGTTTACAGCTTTACGAACAGAGTTTATAGAAGTTTTTAATATAATCATTGAAGTAAATATGCAAAATAAACAAGACATGTTATTTTGCATATTTGCTTTAATGAATATAGAGTTTGGGCCATTTCTACATAAAAGTCCAAAACACAGGGAAGAGTCTATGCAAATAGATTAATTTAGCACTCACAGTATGATTTACAGCCTCAACGCCTCCTTGGAACAGAGACTGCATGTGCAAATTAATACAACCAAAGTGCAGATATTAAATTTGCATAAACCCATTTCTGCCATTTAAACACAAAAAAGCAATTATTTTAAAAGTTTCTTATAATTTTCTAATGAGAAAGATTCTCTAAATTATAGTTTAGGTTGGTTTTATGTTAACTGCTGCTCAGTCACACCTCCAATGCCAAAAGCATTCACATAAAACTTGTGAAAAGGGTTTCTCAGACTCACAGACATCTGCACTCATTTTACTGTCATGTTGTGTTTTATATCTTATTTTGAGCAGTTTTTTAGTACATCTCACCTCTTTTAATCTCCGATATTGTTGACGTGCAATAACGTACACGTGTGGAAGGCTTCAGGTTAATGCTTTCCAGAGTCTGATTGACATGTGATCTCATTACAGCCAACGAGAACAACTAACACACACAAAAAGTTATTTAAATGTTATTTTTTTTCACCTTTGAATGTTATGCCATTTTAATCACCCACATACATGTTATCAGATTGTTAAACTATGAAATAACACAGATGGAATTATGCAATGACTAATAGTGTTAAATATTTCTAAATATTTCAGCCAAAAAACTGGACGAGAAATGTACGAGTCTAAGATTGCTAACAAGTACAGGAAGCTTATAGCTACCAGTTTAGAATTGTGTAAACAAACTTCATGTATAGGGTTGTAGATTAAAAAGTCTTGAGATACTGAAAAAGAGACATTCAGTCTGATATTAACAAAACTTATTCATAGCCACCAAACATGGTTTAATAAAGTTAGTATTTCTTGAATTTGTAATCATCGTAATATAAACCTCTCATTTTTTTTCTTCTTGCTCTCGCTACCTATTTCTCACACACAGGTGGACCTGAACGAAGAGGAAACTATCCTGATTATTCGCCGTCTCCACAAAGTGCTCCGCCCCTTCCTGTTACGTAGGTTGAAGAAGGAGGTGGAAGCTCAGCTACCTGAGAAGGTCAGGAGAGCCTTTAGCACATACACTCACACACAGCAATCACATTTTACACAAAAGTGGACAATCTTACCCAAAAATATTTTTGTGAAATACATGTCGGTAAGCTTGACTCATTCAGTTTCTCAGTGATGTCACACAGACTAGCTGATGTGCTTTAGGACAAAGTGTGACTGTAAACATGAAAAAAAAAAGGGCCACATAGCCGAATGATGTAACGATCTGAAAACAGCTTTGGTAAAAATTAGTATCATTTCCACGCCAGATGACAAGAGGCACAGCTTAACTATTTTACAAAATGAGATTATGTAGCTAAACAGCATCCTTTTTAATGAAAATATACAGATTTGGGCAGATATATAAGGGACTTACAAAACATAAAATAGAAATTAACACTCACAGTCTTCTTAAAATTCGTTTGTCCAGGTTCATCCAAAGTCATAACATTTCACATAGATGTGATAACATTCTTTCCTAGATCAATAAACGCGATGAGGTTCCTAAATTAATATAGGCTAAGAAGCGCTTACAAGTATAAGAAAAGGAATCCTATTACTGCACTTTTGGTTGAAAACTCTGAACTTTTGGTGGTTCGTTGTGTGTTGCTGCAGGTGGAATATGTGATAAAGTGTGATATGTCAGCGCTGCAGAGGGTTCTGTACAGACACATGCAGGCCAAAGGGGTTCTGCTCACTGACGGATCTGAAAAAGACAAGAAGGTAAGTAGTCAGGTCCTTAGTTCAGACCTTAGTATGATGGAAAACTTGTATCTGAACTCTCTAATATAACAAATTTATATGATATGATATTTAAGTAAGGAATAAAACACAATGTGGTGCACTGTTATAGGAAAATAATCAATAACAGTGTGTGTGATGTGGCCCTGAGTTACTGTTACTACCCAGAGTCGACACCAACAACAGCACGTCCTGAAATGTTTTGTTCTTCTTATATCAAAACGATTTGCCAAGAATGACAAATTTATTAAAGAATGACACAACATACATTTTATCTGTTTATAGTTACATTTAATGTTGTGGAATGTCCCCAAAACAGATTAGATCCTGTTATCACTTATGTTATCACTTATGTGATAACAGCTATAAACTGTCTGCTTCTTTTTTCTTTCTATTAAAAGGGACTATGACAAAAAAAAGTGCAGCTTGTCATGTTACAAAGTGCAAAATCCCCTGTCCTGAAGACTGTCCCATGGCTTTATATCTGACTGTTACAAAGCACTGACACTGGAGACTCCTTCCAAAAATGGGAAAAAAACATCATGGAAAAGTTCATCATATTAACGATTAGATGTTTTTACTTAGTTAATAAAACGCTTCTAAGATCCATTTATGTAGAAATTATAATGTATTAGAATGAACACATTAATATCACCTTGTGATTTGCCTTGCAGCCAGCACTACTAGTGTCAGAGCTGCTGTTATAGAAAATTAATCAACACCTTGTGACCAATCAGATTTGAGAATTCAGCAGCGCAGTGGTATAAAAACCACTTGATTCTGCGATTGCTTTGGATCTGAATGCAGGATTTGGATCAGAGTTATGAAAAAGTATTTCCGTGTGTGTGTGTGTGTGTGTGTGTGTGTATGTTTCAGGGTAAAGGCGGCACTAAAACTCTGATGAACACTATCATGCAGTTGAGGAAGATCTGTAATCATCCCTACATGTTCCAGCAGATTGAGGTACTATACTATACCTGCATTAGAGCAATCATCATTCTGTTTAAAACATGATCTATATTCTGTTTTTTTTTTAAACGTAAAATAGAAAGAGTAGTTTGCAGCTTTTCTTCTGTAACATGTGAAGTTCTTAAAGATCTTCTTTAGGAACAGGTTCTTACAAGGCACTTCTACATTAAAAAGTCTTTATATTTTCAATATTTAAACATCAGAAAGCACTTTTTTTTTTTAAAGTTAATGCTACACTTCACTTAACGCAGGAGTCCTTTTCTGAGCACTTGGGCTTCTCTGGTGGTATAGTACAAGGGTGAGTCTCTCAGCACCTCATGAAGATTTAAGTAGCCATAACATTATAAAGTAATAATTGAGTTAGCCCTTGTAGTGACTTTTTTGTTTAACCTTTGACCTTTAACCAGTCCTGACCTGTATCGAGCTTCTGGAAAGTTTGAGGTGCTGGACCGGATTCTTCCCAAACTCCGAGCGACCAATCACAAAGTTCTGCTCTTCTGCCAGATGACATCACTGATGACTATCATGGAGGACTATTTCGCATACCGCAACTTTAAATACCTCCGTCTGGATGGTATGATCCTTCCCTTTTCTTTTTAGTGGTGTGAAGGTAATGAAGGGTAGGAATTCTTGGCTAATTTACAGTTAAATTCCTCAGATTTATTTAACACTTAGACCTGCGAACATGGTCTCCTCAGTGTCTCTCTCTTTGTATATTTCATACCCTGTGTCTCTCCATCCAATCAACAATCAAGCCACACAATAATATATATTTATTTAATCTATATATTATATTTAAAAGTAGCAATAAAGATATATTAAATATTAAGCCAGTCAATATTTGAGGAAGAAAAAAATGGATTATGATTAAAGTATAATGAATTGCACAGCCCTCCCTTGTACCACATTAATATGCATTTTAATCTGACGGGTTTATGTTAATTGGATCTTTGCTGTCTAACAAATTTACCCCCAAGAAATCACATTAACCCCTTAAACTGAAGGTCATGATAACTTTTAAGAATATACGTCATCTCTGCCAGACGAAGGCACCTCTGGGAGATAGTGTACTGTAGATAATCCCATTAACACATAAGCCTTAGAGATGCTCTTTAATAATTCATAAATAATAATAATAATAATAATAATAATAATAATAATAATAATAATAATATAATTACATAATCATTTCAGCACATGAATCAAAAAAGACAACATCTCACAGGCATTCAATGAAGCAATAAGATAAACAAATGCATAAAATCAACATGTTCAGTGAGATCATCCTGCAATAACAATTAATAATAAAATCTAAAATTGAGATTATAATCTCATATATATATATATATATATATATGTGTGCATGTGTGTGTGTGTAAATCCCAGTTTGTTTTCCCCTTGGCTGTGATCTTACAGGAGTAACTCTTCTTGTTTTGGTGTTTTATACGTAGGTACGACTAAGGCAGAGGACCGCGGCATGCTCCTGAAGACATTTAACGATCCCGAGTCGCAGTACTTCATCTTCCTGCTGAGCACCAGGGCGGGAGGTCTCGGCCTCAACCTGCAGAGCGCAGACACGGTGGTCATCTTTGACAGTGACTGGAACCCTCACCAGGTAATACACTGACCTAAACACTGAGTCCTCGCTTGGTAAAAGACATTAAATAACATAACATGGAGTCCAGGTAACTGTACATTATAATCTGTGGATTGTATTATTAATGAATGGAAGTTCAGGAATACAGACAATATTTTTAAGAATACCATACTTACCTCTAAATGAATAAAATTTTCCACTTTTTCTCTCTCATTCCCTCTTGTAGGACCTGCAGGCTCAGGACCGAGCTCATCGTATCGGGCAGCAGAACGAGGTGCGGGTATTACGCTTGTGCACCGTGAACAGTGTAGAAGAGAAAATCCTCGCTGCTGCCAAGTACAAGCTCAACGTGGACCAAAAGGTCATCCAAGCAGGCATGTTCGACCAGAAATCATCCAGTCACGAGCGCCGCGCGTTCCTGCAGGCCATCCTGGAGCATGAGGAGCAGGACGAGGTCTCAGATATTTATACGCTCTATCTCTTGGTCTTATTTTTCATTCCATCATTTGACATACTGACTTGTACGTCAGTGTGGTTCATGTGCTTTGTGACCGGAGTGATTAAAGTTCTCACTCATTCTCCTTCTCTGTCCTTATTTCTTGAGGAGGAGGACGAAGTTCCAGATGATGAAACTGTGAATCAAATGATCGCAAGGAGCGAAGAGGAGTTTGATCACTTTATGGTTTGCCTTCCTCTTATGTATTCAGAAGGTTCTCAGTGCATGTAGTTCAAATCAATTTTAGACTTCTGAACTCAGTGAAAATGTAACTAGCAGTGAAAATGCCTCAAATCTCCTGTCCTCGTTTTCTATTTTTTGTTCCTCTGGTGCCACCATGTTCACCCAGATGGTTGGTAATTTTATGCACCTACAGCTTCATCATAAATGAGCAAAGAGGGGTTCGAGAGGTGACTCGGTTCATTTTTCTGGCCCAGAAATCTCTGCTCTGCCTGTCTTTTATAAAAAGCAACTTGCAAGACATTTGTAATTTCAGCAGAGGGGTGGGGGAAGGAGGAAGGCTGGTCTGTGTTTGTATTGCAATTACAATTAAACTCTAAGGCAGCAGAGGACTCAAAAATGCTCCTTTAAAGAAAAGAGTTGTCAGTCTGTTAAGAAAGTCTAAAAAAAGCATTTGTAGTTAAACAATATCTGCTTATCAACAGACTTTTGAAGCTACAAATGCCTTGCATGTTGATGATTTTTCACAAGAATGTGAAAAAGAATGTGCACAGCAGAGCTTCCAGCTGTGGGTGGAGCTAATTTCTGGGCCAGAAAAATACAAACAGTCTGAAATGAAGTGAATCACATCTTTTTCAATGGTCTCTTTAAAATTATATGATTATGATAAGTCTGTATTACAAGCCACAGCTTTAAAATTGCAAAAATTAATGGCATAGTTTAGAGAAGTGTACCCTATGCCTCACAGCGTATGGATTTGGACCGGCGTCGTGAAGAGGCTCGGAACCCGAAGCGCAGGCCTCGGCTCATGGAGGAAGATGAGCTTCCCACTTGGATCATGAAGGACGACGCTGAGGTTGAGCGGCTCACCTGTGAGGAGGAGGCAGAGAAGATGTTCGGTCGCGGCTCACGCCAGAGGAAGGAAGTCGACTACAGCGACTCGCTCACTGAGAAACAATGGCTCAAGGTCAGAGGTTACTGTGTCTGAAAAAAAGGAAGCAACTCTAGCTAAATTTTTAAAATGGTCAGTTATAACTGCTACAGTTTAGAAAGTAAAGAACACATTCGACACTGTTTTTCTCTTCACCTTTTCCTCCTTGTAGGCTATAGAAGAAGGCACACTGGACGAGATCGAGGAGGAAGTGCGCCACAAGAAGACGACTCGAAAGAGGAAGCGTGATCGTGACCTTGATGCTGGTCCATCTACATCAGGGACACGTGGATCGAGAGACAAAGATGAGGACAGTAAGAGACAGAAGAAGCGTGGACGACCTCCAGCAGAGAAGATAACCCCAAACCCACCCAGCCTCACCAAGAAGATGAAGAAGATCGTGGAAGCTGTTATTAAATACAAAGAGAGGTGAGAAACTGATCATTTCCTGTTCTTTGACCTGTGCTTGACTCTTACCAGCTATAGTTTGGCCAGAAATGAATACTTTTGAATTTTGTTCTGGTAGAAAATCCCCTCAAAGTGGAGCAAGAGAGAAGTCTAGACATGTTTTAATTTCATATATAATAGAGCAGTTTGATGTTAGTAAAAACACCCTGATGGTAAATGATTGAGTCAGCCATATCTGAATGTTTCTCCATACACTCTCCCTGGTCTCGCAGCAGTAATGGCCGGCAGCTGAGTGAAGTCTTCATCCAGCTTCCGTCTCGTAAAGAGCTCCCTGAGTACTATGAGCTGATCCGCAGACCTGTCGACTTCCGCAAGATCAAGGTGACTGCACGCACCTGCACATATGAACACATATGCGTAAATTCCTAACTAAGTACCACACAGTCACTCAGGATTAACATTTACATTGTTCTGTAAGTGTTACTTCATCACGTTCATGCTGGAGAATAATGTTAACCTAGGATTATATATACTCTGATACCTGTAAGGGTTTTTTTGGGAATATACCTGAATTATATACCTGAAACTATAGCCTTGTTTCCACTCAGGCCTAGAAGCCTAGAAACCTATGCTCAGGAGTTAAACCAGGAATATAAATCCAGGAATTTAAACTAAGCAACTATAGCCAAGAAACTTCTTACCAGAAACTATTTCAGGAATTTACGTCTAGAAACCTAAATCCAGAAACCTTAGCCTAGACACTAAACTCAGGAATATAAACCTAGAAATCTAAGCCTGGGAAATTTTGACTAGAAGCGTAATCCCAGGAATTTTAGCCTAGAAATGTAATCCCACGATTTTTAGCCTAGAAACTTAAGCACAGGAACTTAAGCCTAGAAACTTAAGATCAGAAATTTAAGACTGGAAAATTAAGTCCAGGAACTTCAGCCTAGAAAATTAAAACAGGAATTTAAATTTAGAATCATAAGCCCAGAAAATTTATCTTAAAAGCTTAAGACCAGGAATTTAAGCCTAGAAATTTAAGACCAGGTATTTAGAACTAGAAACTTAAGCCCTGGTATTTTAGCCTAGAAAATTAAGACCGGTAATGCAAACCTAGAAACTTAAGCCCAGCAGCTTTAGTTTAGAAACCTAATCCCAGGAATTGTAGGCTAAAATCTTAAGCCCAGAAACTTTAGCCTAGAAACATAAGCCCAGGAATTTTAACCTAAAATCTTTAGCTCAAGAGCTTTAGGCTAGAAACCTAGACTCTAGAACTATAGTAAAGAAACATGTAACTCTATAATATTAAGGTAGACTGTGTTCTTAATAGTTGAATTTAGTTGAAGTAGAGTGTATTTCTATAATTTTATGATCTAAACTTCTAGAAATACTGAATTAGGTTTAGTAATATGACACAAATGTTTAAGTGTTTTGAAAGCTGATATAAAGTGTGTGTTGTGCAGGAGCGTATCCGCAGCCACCGCTATCGCAGCCTGAATGACCTGGAGAGAGACGTGATGCTGCTGTGTCAGAATGCTCAGACTTTTAACCTGGAGGGCTCATTGGTGGGAAACCACACACACACACACACACACACATGCACACACATTATGTAAACTGATACAAATATTTACTCATAACCTTCATCTCTTTTTTTTGTCTCTGTGTGTGTGTGTCTCTGTATATTTTACGTTTGTGCATATGTGTTTAGATTTACGAGGACTCCATTGTGCTGCAGTCGGTGTTCACCAGCCTGCGACAAAAGATCGAGAAGGAGGAGGAGAGCGACGGAGAGGAGAGCGAGGAAGAGGAGGAGGAACAAGATGAAGGCTCTGAGTCTGAGTGTGAGTGTGCATTGTAGCTAGGGGCGTGATGATACATTGCAGTGCAAAAATGTGAGGTTGTGCATCGTGCAAATGTGCGATATCAGAATTCTATTAATTATGCATCTCATGCAATTGCACTGTTACACAACCCATAGAGTTAAAATATATAGAGAGCACCCTGGTCATGTGATCACGTTCTTTCATGGAGCGCCTGCAAGTTCATCTGCACTTGTAAAGTGACTGATTGCCCGATAGCTGTGGATTACAGCGACCAACATACATTATACACTATATGGCCAAAAGTTTGTGGACACCTGACCATCACGCCCATATGTGGTTCTTTCCAAAACTGTTGCCACAAAGTTGGAAGCACACAATTGTCTAGAATGTCTTTGTATGATGTAGAATTACAATTTCTGGAACTAAGAGACCCAAACTTGTTCCAGCATGACAATACCCTTGTGCACAAAGCGAGCTCCGTGAAGATATGGTTTGCCAAGGTTGGTGTGGAAGAACTAGAGTATCCTGCACAGAGCCCTGACCTCAACCCCTCTGAACACCTTTGGGATGAACTGGAACGCTGACTGCACCCCAGACCTCCTCACCCAACATCAGTGCCTGACCTCACTAATGCTCTTGTGGCTTAATGGGCAAATTCCCACAGCCGTGCTCCAAAATCTAGTCTCCTCTAACCTTCCTAGAAGAGTGGAGGTGATTATAACAGCAAAGGGGGACTAAATCTGGAATGGGATGTTCAACAAGCACATGTGAATGTGTTAATCCAGTGTCCACAAACTTTTGGCCATGTAGTGTATGTTGTTATAATGGTAGAAATGAGCTATTCAGTAGCTTTCAAACAACACCAGAGGCTGCACCTATGTGATCTGATCTCGGTGCCCGAGAAAGAGAATGTGTGACTATGACTTGTGTGTGTATGTGTGTTTTTGTGTGTCTGATGATTGGCAGCTCGCTCAGTGAAGGTAAAAATTAAACTGGGCCGAAAGGAGCGCAGTGCCGAAAGAGGAAAAGGCAGGAGGAGGGGAGGGAGAACCAGAGCCAAACCTGTCGTCAGTGATGATGACACCGAGGACGAACGAGAGGAGGTGAGTCACACACACATCACACATACATTACACACATTATACAATACTCCCTCTACCCCAATGTAAATCATCAGCGAAGACTTGTGTTTGCTTATTTTGTTTTGCACTATGAGGCTAATGTAGCTAACGTAATAGAATTAGAAAGAAATCTTCATGTTCTTGCTTCAAATGCCATTGTTATGCTACATAGTCTTAGTTTTAAATAAATTAATTTGTAAAATAGCTGGGTTACAGTGTATTCTGGTAAAATTCAGTTGTCAGACTTTGGGAGGCTGCATGCTAAGAGACTGAATGACACAAGATTACTTTAAGAAAAAAAAGATGGCTGCCATCATAATGTTGCAGTGTTCAGCTACGTAGTAAAGATTTGGTTACGTCTATAGGTTACAGTAAGTCACACTGTGTTAAACCATGTCTGAAGAATATCGGCTGAGGCCGGCATCTATAGCGTGTTGGTAAATATTTTGAAATTTTGGCTTTCATGGACTTTCATTACTTGTTTGCTACATTAGCCTTGTAGCTTCAGTGCAAAGCTAAAACGTGTCTTAGCTGAGTTCCTTAAATTAGACTTTTCACGAAATGTTAATGGAAAACTCCACCCAGAAACACATTAAATATGTTTATATTGAAATATCTGTGATGTGTTTAGCAATTTTGGTGCTAATTTGTTTGTTGAGACTGTATGTTAGTTATTCTCATGACAAGTTAGCAGTTGTATTTTGCGCTAATGTCACAAAGGGACTACAATGGAGTTTAATAAAAGAAAAAAAATTAACAATCTCAAACACAAGTCATAGCAGCAATGTTTCGCTGTTAGATCCTAAAAACAAAAGAGCAAGAGCTTCTTTTCTCACTCACCATTTTCTAGCAATGTTCAGTGTCACATTAATGAGAAATCTAACGTAGAATTTTGCTAAACCATTTATTTCTGATTAAACAAAACATGGAATATTGAAAACTTGCAAATTTAAGTACAGTATCTTGCAGCCAAATGTCACTCACATTATCTCCTGCTTATGTGTTTCAGGAGCGCTCTAACACTGCCAGTGATGAAGACCAGGGATAAAGACACTAATCAACGTAAACTGTATTGTTAAAGCCTTAAGCGGGACTTAATAAGCGCAGATACTTCCATAGATATGATGGAAAAATACCACTTGTATCAGAATCACTAGCAGAGTCGTTAATTTTTTCAAAGCAAATACTGTACATTTTGGTCCGTTACTTCTCTAAGAATCATATATTGTAGCGATAAAAAAGGCTGAACTGAAGCCAGGCTAATCATACACACTGGAAATAGCTAATCTACCGACTAGACTTTTCCCACATCGTTACATAGCTATAATTAAATCACATAGACAGTGGTATTTAGTTCAGACCTGTACTGCATGTGCTTTGGTGTTGATGCAGTTTGTAGCACACTGCCCCCTTGTGGACCCACTTGTTTTTACAATGAAATTCTGCATTAGTTGTACTGTATATTGTGTGTATATTAATCCTGTCAGCCGTTTGTGGGAGTGATTTATGTAGCGCTATTTTTAGGTTATAGTGTTTTGCCATCTTAATTTCTTTTCCCTCTGTGTCATACGCTTGGTGCGCAATCATGTAACGTCGAGCTGCATGCAAATAGGTTTAGCAATTTAGCCGTTGTATCTTTCTTTCCCAGCTTGAGGTACTTTTAACTAAAAGTTAAGACTGCCACCAAGATGGCGTGTATGAACTATCGAGCTCCATGTACTGTATGTCATGTCCACCTCTTAAAACATGTATCTGACACACCACTGGTAGTCTTGACGTGTTTGTTGCTCTGGATAAGAGCATATTTCAGATCAAATGAAAGTTGAGGTCGGTTTTGAATGTGGACAGCATGCTGAATTACTGTAAGTTTTACTTTTGTAGAAACGTGATGTCACGTAGATGTTTTAAAATGCTTTTTTTGCGTGTCTTCTCATTGTCCCTGCTGAGATTAAACTTTATGGATCTTACGCCTGGACAAAAGGAATTGTACTTAAAAGCAACACTGTATTCCTTCCATAAAATTCTGTTATCAGGTGTGTAACTCTGCAGCCGGGACTGTAACTTCAGTTCACAAGTGCAGTCCTACAAAAACTAATCATAGTTTTATGTCTTTACAATGGACATATTGTGATCACAAATCAAATTTATGTGCTTAGATCTTTATAAAGCGCTAGTTTCCAGTAAAACTCATAAAATGATTACGTGTAAACCTGTTAAAAGTGAGATGTACGTTACAAACTAAACGATCATCTGCAAGTGGTTGAAGAAGAATGAAATTTGTTACAGATTCATAAAATTTAAACATTTGCAATCTTCGCTTTGTTGCTTTCACGTATGATTGCTTTACACTGGGAATTAACTCCACAGTAAATTGCAAGTTTCTGTGTTGTGTTAGCCAGTGAGTGTCAGTGGACGCTCGGATATAACAATAAAATACTGTAATGTCACAGTAATGTAACTTTGACTGTACCTGGACAATCCTTGCACTGCATAGTGTTTTCAAAGAAATGCTGAGATGATGGAGTTAAAATAACCAAACCATGCAACGTCAAACTTGCGCCATAATACAAACATTTTAGTCTGTAATGTACATCAGTGTCCTCCAGGTGGCAATAGGGCCTAACACACACTATGAACCCATTCCAGTACTAACACACCCTCATCAGCTTCCTTCCGCCTTTGGCAATACTGTAGGTGAATCATCATTATAATTATAAGGGCTGTTCCAGTACTTTATTAACTCATGTAAAGTCTGTTAACCTTGGCACCTCAAAATCATCATTCATATTCATTCATCTTCAGTAACCGCTTTATCCTGATCAGGGTGGATCCTGAGCCTGGGTGTAAGGTGAGAATATATCCTAACAAAAAAAAATTCTCGTTAGAACTATGCTTTAAATAATAATATTGTCTCTTCAAAATGTATATGCTACAAATTATTGATGCCACTAAGGAATGTATGCTACAAAATGGAAACAAACTGTCATTCTTGAAAAACGTATATTATTTTTTAATTTGCTGTCAGTCCCCAGGAATTGTTGTTCCTATGTCCTGTTTCCCTGAGGTAGAAATATGAGGTTGCACACATGTAAAATTCCATTGTCCTTCATTACCAAAAACCAAATAATGTTCGACCTGCACAAATCAGGTAAATATATATATATATATGTATGTATGTATGTGTGTGTGTGTGTGTGTAAGCACGTAAGCAGTTAAAGTGGATCAGGACCTCATTTTTACGTCAATGACAATCAATTCTGCTAAGTACCAGGATATTTCAGTATTTCAGCTCGTCTGCCAGGAGGTTTTTGGATAATGATAGAGCATTTTAAACAAGATGATGAGCCAAATAAACTTTGAAATAAACACAGAAATGGTTAAACACAAATCAATGTTTTACATGTGGTCTGAAATGAACACGGAAGTTCAAATGCACAAACCTAAGAATATAATGTAACTTAAAACGTTCTGCCTGGAGGACGGGACCAAGACTCCCCAAAACCTTTTTAGAGTCGCAATATTCCTGGTAATGGTATTGATTTGAAATTTGAAAGCAGGATTTTGTAAAAATAAATAAATAAATAAATGTACAAAAAATTGCATGTTTAAATGCAACTATTTGTCACTTTATACTAGAGTTCATATCACTTATTACATTTGTACTGAATATTCATTTTTGCTCATTTTCATGTCCGTAATTCTGGACTGTACTGTGTTTTGCCAAATACCTCCTTACTTAGCAAACGAGCTAGTTTGCTCAATACCTAGTTAGCAAGCTCCACCATTAGCTAAGAATTAGCTAAGAATCCACTAAGAA
The DNA here is from genome assembly GCA_022758105.1 of Pangasianodon gigas. Classification (NCBI taxonomy): domain Eukaryota; kingdom Metazoa; phylum Chordata; class Actinopteri; order Siluriformes; family Pangasiidae; genus Pangasianodon; species Pangasianodon gigas. The sequence goes on from CM040455.1 coordinate 29,603,939, forward strand.
TTTGCTACGGGCAGTATCAGGGTCACTGGTTGCTCTCTCTCTCTCTCTCTCTCTCTCTATCTCTATGTGTGTGTGTGTGTGTGTGTGTGTGTGTGTGTGTGTGTGTGTGTGTGTGTGTATTAAGATTCACTGTTTCTGGAAAGTTCTTGTCCAGTGCTGTGTTTGGCAGGATGACCAACTTCCAGGAAATTCCGGAGTGTGTTTTGAACACTTGCCCAGAGTAAGCTGACATCCTGGAGCAATGAAGTAATAAGCAACTGGAAAACCTGTGAGGAATGAGGGAGAGGATGGAGAGCCAAAACAGCCTTGAAAAATGTTCAGTGTACACATCAGTGCTTCTGATTCTTCTGAAATGGAAACTACCTTAGTGGAGTGTGTGTGTGTGTGTGTGTGTGTGTGTAATAGAAAGAGTCAACCATTAGAGTGTAAAACATGTTGAAGGCCGACGTTAAGTGATTTGATCAGCAGGGACATGTCTGGTCTCTTAAAATGGCTTCTTTAGTGTTTACTGGAGCTACCATGTTAATGTAGTCATGAGGTAATGGAAGCTAATAGCCAGTTTAGCACTGTGCATGCTGTATGCCGAAACCATCATCCCAAGGGAGTTTGTGAGGTTCAAGAATAGCAATTCAGCTTCGTTTTCAAACTCTGGGCCACATCTCCTATCTCAGTTTGCTAGCTATGCTGAGGAAGAAGGTGAATCCCACTTCATGATGGCTGCCTCGCTAGTTGTGAGCTCCACAGCATGCTTTTGTGCATACTTGTATATCACAGTGTGTCATACAGTGTCAGAAACTTTATAATCATGCCTGATTGAGATACACATCAACAAAGCTTGACGTGAGTCATATGATTTGGACATGCAGTTTGCATGAGGCTGAGCTTCCCTAATGAAGACACAAAACATGCCTTGGCTAATCAAGAACATTTAAAGACCCAACAGCAAACCTGTGTTGTTCTAGGATTTTGCCAAAGACCCAACAGCAAACCTGCGTAGTTCTAGGATTTTGCCAATTTGCAGATATAACATGTATGAAGACCTCGTGTACTGAATTTAAAGGAGCTGTTTATCATTTCTAGAGCCCCATGCTGTTTCAAAGGTGAATTACAATGAAAACGATCAACCACACCCCTTCTATTGAAACTGCTAATGCTTGGTGAGCTGGTTTTTGAAGAAAAAGTGTCAGACCTGAGCAGAGCTGTTCCGGCTGTGGGTGGAGCTAGTTTCAGGGCCAGAAAAGATCTAAAATGAAGGCACTATTTAGACACCTTCCATTGTAATATCACAAAAAATCTCTAAGGTCCTTTAAAGGTATGCTTATGAATTATATGCTTAATACAGGACTAGAAACATTAAACATTACATACTCCATATTTAATACTTTTCTTATTGAAATACAATGAAAACATTGACAAGTCTTCCCTTCCACCAATGTATCCCATCCCTTCTATTTAAACTACTAATCCCTGGTGCTGAGCAGAGCTTTTATGGCAGTAGACGGAGCTAATTTCTGGGCCAGAAAAGGTCTAAAATGACAGATACATCAGATACATTCCATTTTAATACACATTAAATCACATTTATTCTGAGGTATGCTTATAATTTATATGATTGTTACAGGACTATAAACAATAAACTTTACAATCTGCACCTTTAATGCAATGTATCACATTTTTAACAACGTGGTAATGCATGTGATGGACTACCCACTACACACACATTACTTCCATACAACACACACATTCATCTCTTCTACAATCATTGCCAAAGGGCACGTTGGGTCCGGTCTTGCCTCATATGTACACACGCATCCGATTGTATGGATGTCTTTGTGCGTTGTGTGTGTGTGTGTGTGTGAGGAGGGGCTCCAGTGCTATGTGGTTCAGCAGCTATTTCTTCATTCTTTAAATGCTCTCGTCATTTGCTCTCTTTCTGCCAGCAACAGCATGAGCTCATGGGTTATCCCTCGTGTGCAAGCAGGAGGGGTGAGCACAATTGATTTTTAGTTTGTGTCCAAAAATCTATGAAAAGTTAACATGTCAGAGTTTGTATTATATTACATTCTTTGCCATTTCCATGTCATCCTACACTCAGCTGAATTCTTCGGACTTCCAATCCTGGTGAATCCAGTTTATTTGTAAATTATGGCCCTGGAAGCATTGTATACCCCTCTGGGAAGGTTTTGAAGGCTAAGGATTTCTGTAGAGTAAAAAAGAATTCTTGTGAAGTAACTATAAATATTCATAAGCACAGAGTTGTGTAAAATTCACATGATGTTTAGGAGACCTTCACACCAGGACATCATGTAGCCATTTTCAGATGCAGGCTGTGTAGTGAAAATCTGGCCTTATATCACACCACCAACTTTACATAGTTGTGATTGGTCCTGTCTGGACTGGGAGTGCAAAGAGGTATTTTTCCACCTCTGCACTGAAAAATAAAATGAAAATGGTACAGGCAAACGTTGTGATTTATAGTGTTTTTTTTTTTTAAACAACTAATGCATATGTCCAAAATGTGAATTTGTAAAATAACCACTTTTTTTTTTTTTTCCAGAGTATCCAAGCTTCTATTAACTCCAAGGATGACTCCATACTCATTCTTATAATCTTATCATTTTTAAGGATTATAAATAAACCTTTGGAAAAGTGAAAAAGAATAAGTTATTTTTGTATAAGTGTATTTTGTATTTGTATTTTTAAAGGACATTTCCTTACTTCTCCAATATCTTGTTTTTCTTTTCAAAGCTAAAAATATAATTCACTTACAGGAGGCATAATACATATTGATTTTGCATCCTGTTACAAGGACAAAATGACTATGTACATCAAAAAAGCAGAATCAAAATTAGGCCAGTCTCGCAGATTCCCCAGATGGGGCACCACCTGGGTCCGGTCCCCAAATGGGAATAGTTTCTATGGGGGAGGATTTCTAGAACCTTCTAATTGCTTCCTGGTAGGTAAAAAGTGGGAGGCTCCCTGGCGTGAGTGATGCCTGGATAGCACAATCCTAATGCTCAGAACTCTCACAGGATTTTGCATCAAGTAAATGCTAAGTAGGAATGTGTTATGCAGATGGAAATGATTTGGTTTTTGTTTCTGGTAATGTCATGATAGATTAATCACATAGTTTGTAAAGGCAAATAATATTTTGATACCATTTAAAAAATAATATGTTGTCTCATACACACACACACACACACACACAACCATGTTTGTCTTATTATCCTTGTGAGGACTTTCCATGGACATAATTATTACCGCAGATAGTTAATGTTCTGCTACACTTAGACCAAACCTATCCATTTGCCACTTTCAGTTGTTTTATTTATTTATTATTATTATTATTTTTTTAAATTTAATAAAAGCTACAGTTTTTTTTTAAATTAAAAAAAGCAGTTTTCCTCATGGGGACCAGAATGTCCCCACTAGGTAAGGACATTCCTATCCTAGATATTTCTACCCTTGTGGGGACAAGATATGAAAGATATGAAAACATGCCCACACACACACACACACACACACACACACACACACACACTCCATTTCACATTCAGTCATTCAGCACAAACAAACAAATAAATAAATAAATAAATAAATATCAGCGCACACACACACACTCCATTTCACATTCAGTTATTCAGCACAAATAAATAAATAAATAAATAAATAAATAAATAAATAACAGCGCGCGCGGACACACACCCCATTTCACATTCAGTCATTCAGCACAAATAAATAAATAAATAAATAATATCAGCGCGCGCACACCCACATCCACACACACGCACACACACACACACACACATTTAAATATATATATATATATATATATATATATATATATATATATATATATATATATATATATATATATATATGGGTATCCATCCATCAGTTTATCCGTCCTTAATTGTTAAAAGGGGAGGGTGGGGGCGTGTACAGCCCTACATGACGTGTTTGTGTTAGCCCCGCCCCCCACGCACTAACACTTCATTTCAGACATCACGCCACTGAGAAAGCCCCGCCCCCCGGCGCGCGCTTGCCTTATGAAATGGATGAGATGTGATGCGAGGAGGGTTTTTACTGTACTAGGACGCACCGGGCTCTGCACTAACCACTACAGTCACACACCACCGTCGAGAGAGAAAGAGGCGTCCTGTAAAATATATCTTAACTAAAAAAAGAACAAAAATATAAATACCCATAAACAAACCTGCTGAGTGCGGGGAAAGATGGTGTTGAGGAAAAGCTGCAGTGTGGTTTTGAGCTGCATATTGCTCGGATTCATCTCTCTGCCTGTAAGCTGTAAGTATTAATCAGTTAACATTATTACTAGTGCCTAAATATTAATCTGCAGTTAATGAGAATTGAATTTCTGTATATGTAATTTTGAGCAAATATTATATACATCCTAAGTAATGCATGAATCAGCTTTATATACCCTACTGTTTAAAATGTATTTATCTATTTAAACCTATATATATAGGTTTATATATATATATATATATATATATATATATATATATATATATATATATATATATATATATATATATATATATATATATATATATATATATATATATATATATATATATATATATATATATATATATATATATATATAGCCTACTGACTATTTATTACTAATATTTTTCTGTAACCAATATGAGTATGAAAATCATCATTACTACTATACATTTAAATAACTTAGTCTTCCATATATATCACTCTGTTTATTACTGACATATTCATGTACATATGCTGTATTTAATATATAATGAAATATGTAATATAAAAAATATACTATACTTCTTTTCGTGCATCATGATTGGCATTGATTGTTTTTGGTAATTGTATTTTAAGTTTTTCTAGTTAAACAAACTCATTCTAGTGTGCAGTACTTGATAGTGAGCAGGGCACTAGGGATTAAAACCACAGAGAAAATATCCCATCATTCAGACCTCAATGTCACATGATAAAAATGTGTTGGACATAAACCATAAACTATGACTTTATGGTTAATATTTAAGCATAAAAAATCCTTTCTTCCTTGCATGACTAGAATGAATGGGATTCACACTGACAGCTTTTATTGGTTACACAATGACAGCATGTGCTGCATCGTCCAATCAGAAGAGAGTTCCTGGTTTGGTTGTGTTAAGCGTGATGCATGGATAACTAGTGGGCGTGGTAGAGACCGGTTTCATGGTCTCGGGTGCGACATAGTGACTTTTCTATAGGATTCGTTCTCAGTAGATTCTGCATTACAACATCTCCCATACATGACACATTAGTTATGTTACCTTGCATATGTTGGAGTAATTTGATTCAGAATATTTTTACAGGTTTGTGCAGTTACATTCATACTATATGTCCTCACTTTCAGAATTTTGCAGTTTTCCCCCCTTTTTAACAGTTGATCTAAGCATCAGTTGTTCCATTGGTTACTGTACCACCCAGATAATGTAATGTCATTGCTGATAAAGGGCACATTACTCATCCTCTCTCTCTCGCTTTCTCTCTTAAATCCTGCCTTGTCATCTGTTGTAAGAAGTCGACAAACTTGTCTGAGCAGTGCTGCGACTTCAGATGACATTCAAAGCATTTCTTTCCTCCTTTTAATGGACGTAATGAGAGACAGATACATACAAGAGTAAACCTACTGTACAGTACAGTCCTACAGATGCACTGCCATACAAAAGTTTTTAAATCCTAATTTTAAAACAGTGAGAAAAGCCAAGAAAGGAATAGATACAAGGGATGATTTTGGCTAGTAATATCTTTACATTTCTTGTCATAATGTGAACACACTATGAGAGGGTTACAGTATGACCGTTTTGCTTTCAGTTTTGCGTTTTCACGCATGATGGTTACAGAGTAGGTTAGTGGAGTTGTTCCGTTTAAAAATGAAAATTCAGTGCACAGGATGATCTGGTTTTAAATTGATCTTGCTGCAGAGGGAAAGGCCAGTAGGCCAGTAAACACAGCGCTCATGCAAACCCATAAAAGGCAGGGGAGGAGGCTGAGGAGAGGTATATAATGGAAGAAGGATGATGTTAAGAAACATAGTCGGACAGCTAAAGTCTTATAGAAGTCATATTTAGGTAAATGCTTTTTATATGCATGGGACAAGGGAATTCTTGAAAAGATGGAAGCTGATAATTTCAAACATTTCTGTAATAACCTAGCGCTGCGTAGTGATTCTGCAATCACTGTACTGTAACAGTATATGAGTATGAGTTTGCATCCGGTGGCCCAACTCAAATCAATTTTCAAATCAGCCATACTGTACTTTTGAAGCAGAGAAGGGCACTGAGTGTGCAAAGATAGTCAATATGGATGATTATGGATTATTTTAGTTATATGACCTCCGTAATGGAAAAGCTGAGTTCAGATATCAGATCAAGCACACATCTGATAGCTGCTGTTGATTGTTTGATTCTGACTGGTCAGAAAGTCTTGATTAATTTTCTGTAACAGCAGCTCGGACAGTAGTTCTGGCTGCAAAGTTTATATTAATGTCCTCATTCTAATATGTTGTCATTTTTCTATATCACCGACTAACACAGAGACTTATATAGTACAGTGGAACTTGCTTTGATTTTTATTTAGCTTTTAGATTTTTGATTTTTAGATTTTTGGAAGGAGTCTCCAGTGTCAGTTCTTTGATACTGTAGGTAAAGATGTAAGAAAATAAAAGCTGGTGAGAGAATGCCTATTTGTAGCTGTGATAACATATGTGCTAACTTATTTTGTAGACTTTCCACAACATTAATTGTAACTATATATGGATAAAAAGTATGACATGTTCTGTGATTAATAAAAAATTTTAATTGTGAAAAAGTGGAATAAAACACTCTGGGGCCTGCTGTTTTTGAAAATTAATCAACTTCAGGGTGGTAACATTAACAGCATGCCTTGCTGTGTTTTAATCCTTACTTAGTTGACATGTAGGTTCAGGATTACGGTTGCCAAACTTGCAGGTGGTTGCCAAAATGATGCAACTTTAGTTTACAGCGATAAATTAGCTGGCTAATTGCCTACTCAGTGAATGGAAAATACATCTTTGAAGTCAGTGTTTTGTAATTTGTTGCACACCTGATTATAAGAAATTGGGAAAGCAGTCAGAGGGGTGCCAAAAAATAACCTTATGGAGAGTTTTGTCTTTAGGGAACAAATGAACAATTATTTCTCCAGGCTCTTTTTTAAAAGTTCTTTTGAGTTAGTTGAGTTTACTTGTTGTATTCAGCACACAACAGGGTTTTGCCAACATGGGGTGGCCCGAGGAGGTATGCAAAAAATATCCGTAGTGTGACGTAGATAAAGTCTGAATGGCATGTAAAAATAGGGAGAGATTTTGAATTAAAGAAAGCGCACTAGGCTCACTCGTGACATTTTCTCAGTTTCACCCGGAACCAGTTTAAATACCAGCCAAGAAAAAAAAAAAACCCAGGACAAGCCCATTTTCACAATAGAGCACCTTTATGTTAACGCTCAATTCATTAACAAGGTGTGAGTGGAAGTGAAAAACTCTTAATCCTGTTTATTAATTCACAGCGGAGTGTTAAAATTCGTTCACTGAAAGTGTAATGTTGCACATGAAATATACTGAAATATCTTTATATAGGAAATATGCTGCTCTAAATGTACTCTGTGTTTGAAGGTCTGGTTTAAGGTTTAATGGTTTAAGGCTACTGTTTTTATAGAGAGTGTTTTGTGATAAGACCTTTTTTTTTTTTTTAATGAATGGAGGAATGAATGCATGTAAATGCCCAAAGTGGGCTGCATGTGGTGTGTGGGAAAGAGTACTATTTTTACTTTTTGCTTCCTGTGTGAGTATATTATGTTCTGGAACATAGAAATAGCCTGGATAAACGTGGAGAAAAGAAAGCACGATTCATGAGTTTTCAATTAAATGAGAATTAAAATACGCCTCACACACAGATGTTTGGAAATTTGCCATCTCTCTCCCTTTCTCTCTCTCTCTCCCTCTCTCTCTCGTGCTGGTGTTTATAAGTGTTGTTTTGCCATGCAAATTCTTGTGCAGGTAGAAAGAGGACAACCTCAAAGCCTGGGATGGTCACTGTATTTCCTGTATTTGATGCAACAGTGTAATTTTGGATTATTTCAGTAATATGGAGTTTTTTTTTCTTTAAATTGCAAAACAGTTCTGACTAATACCCTGTCTGCTGTCAGTTGCCAGAAATTACAGGCTTTGGTTGCTACAGCATCTGTCCAGTTCACAGAGTTCCCGATATGGTTACTACTCCCTTCTTTCCCCTCCTCCATCATTGCCCGTGTAGTATTTGAATTATGCAGAACATCCTCTGAGACCAATGAGCAACTGGTGGTGTGATTATTAAACTCCTCCTCTCACCATTGTCTTAAAGAGGCAGGCAAAAATGTCATCAGCTGAACAACAACAGGTTTAACATTGTAACCAAAGAAAAAAAAAAAAACGCCCCACAAAAGAATGTGGTTGTGACAACCTGCTTACGTCTAACCTGAGCTGTCAGCAGCACCAAAATGTACCCTCATTCTCCTTTTCTCATCTTATACTCACGACATCATGCTACTGTGATTTCTTTGGGGTTTTCTCACACACTCTCTCTCTTTACCCAGGTCTTTCTACATCATTTTTTAAAAAACAAGTAGTAATTCTTGTCAACTGTCACACCTGGCTACCTGGTTACATTATTACAGATAAAAAACAATTACAGGGCGTGTATAGGGTGTGTGTGTGTGTGTGTGTGTGTCGGAACTTTATGGTCATCTGAGTGTACACAATGTATGTTATCTGTTCAGATAAAGCTTATGGTGCTTCCCATGATTAAGGTTTGTGATATTAATCATTAACCCTTAAACATCATTAGCCACTATCAGCTTCCTAGATGTTTTTTTCCACGGTCTAGCTTCTGACTTTTTGAAGCTTACGACATCTAAAGCAAAGCTACATATTAAAGAGGCAAGTGTTTAAAAAACTAAAGCAGAATGTTGTAACTGATTGTTTAAAGGTGCGGTGTGGAATATTTCAGAAAGTCTTTCTGAAACCGATAACAATTATATTATTTACAATTATAACAATTATTATTATTATTATTGTTAGATACCTTAGAAACTAATAATCAGGTAATAATAATAATTTAAAACTCTGCTTTACAATTTTGCAAATCTTTGTTTCTTCATTTAAAGCTTCTTAACCGAAATTTTCCGGGCCAGAAATAACATTCACCAGTGCTTAGAACATAGCTACTTAGCTTTGCTCCTTTTCCTTAAAAGGCATTAGTAGTTTCAGCAGAGGGTTGTTTAGAGGAAGGGAAAGACTTGTAAATGTTTTGATTGCAGTTTATCTCACAGAGCAGCGAGGGATGAAAAATGACAAACCGCTCCTTTAATGTTGCTCTGCTTGCTGTGCTGCAGATGCTGCTACATGTACCGAGCAGCAGTTTCAGTGTGGGAACAAGAGATGCATCACAAACCGCTGGGTGTGTGACGGGATGGACGACTGCGGAGATGGAACCGACGAGCTTCCTGCTACCTGCAGTGAGTCACACATACTTAATATCTACTGTTGTAATTAGATCAGAGTCATTGCACTGTTCTCTGAATTTACATCTGTATTTAACAATCACTCTTCCATGCCCCATCTCTTGTCCAGCTGAGAAGAAATGTCTGTCGTCGGAGTTCACCTGCAACGGGAGCCCTGTTCAGTGCGTGTCCTCCAGGTGGCGCTGTGACGGAAAGGCTGACTGTGAGAATGGAGCGGATGAGCTTGGCTGCGGTAAGCCATCATCAGTCATGTGCCACTGACGTATTATTACTGTTGAAAGACACCACATAAATTCGAAATTTAATTAGAATGTTTCAGTCATTTTGAAATTTGGTCCTGTGCTGTTTCCAGTTCATAAATTGTAAAAGTCTTCAAGTATATGTTCATGTGAGCTAGATTATCTTCTTTATAGTAAACACAGTTTACAGACACCGTATAAGCCAGCATTTATAATAGTAAACATAGTCAGCATTTATAATAGTAAACATAGGGCTTTTAGAAACCTTTAGAAAGCTAGTAATGTTTAACTATTTAAAGAACCACAGAAGTACAATTTTTTTCTGAAAGCGTAGGTGTGTAGAGATGGCTCTTTGTTCTGGACTGGCTGGATATTGGTGGTCTACAGTTGGTTGTTATGCCCTGCTTGGTAACAACTTATGTAACAACGTCATACATTGTATGAAATGTAATTCAGTGTTATTTCCTCTAAAAAACCTTCACCTAACAAACACTTTAGCCAGATACCATTCACTAGCTAAATAACGTTAATTGAAACACCAAAATGTGTTTAACAGTTTCATAATTATGATGTAAAACATATAATTATGTGAAGTACAGTGTACTTTTTGCTAACTATGTAATTTATTTCATTGACAAAAGTTAACATTAATAGAAATACTGATTATTGAATCATTTCCATGCTTTCTCCATATTTTAATCTTTAAACTTATATTCTCCTGAACTGAGAAATCAACTGGGCTTCATGATATTAATCACAATGATTTTACCTTTTATGCCAGTGCTTAACCCTCACCTCATATCTCTCCTCAGCCCTGAAGAACTGCACGGCAGACGAGTTCCGCTGCGCAGACGGCCAGTGCATCTCTTCCTCATTCGTCTGCGATGAGGACGCTGATTGTTCGGATGGCAGCGACGAGGCCTCTTGTTCCAAGCCCGCCTGTACAGCTGGCTCTTTCCAGTGCAACAACACGGTGTGTGTTCCGCAGCTGTGGGCTTGTGATGGAGACGCAGACTGTGCAGATGGCTCAGATGAGTGGAGTGAGCACTGTGGCCCGAAACCGACACTAAGTCCCTGCAGTGGACAGGAGTTTCGATGCAGCAACGGAGATTGCATCCACAGCATGTGGCGCTGCGACGGAGGCTTTGACTGCACCGACCACTCAGACGAAACCAACTGCAGTGAGTCAAAGTCTTAGAATCTGAATTAAACACAAAAGACACCAACAATGCATTATTCTTTACATTATAACACACTGGTCTGGGCAGCGGTAGCTCAGTTTCTAAGATGTTGGACTCCTGATCAGAAGGTTGAGAGTTCAAATCCCAGCACTGCCCAGCTGGCCCTGCTGGGCCCTTGAACAAGGCCCTTAACCCTCAACTGCACAGTTGTATAAATGATATAATTGTAAGTCGCTTTGGATAAGGGTGTCTGCCAAATGCTGTAAATGTAAACACAGTAGGCAGTGGGGTCAGACTGCTAGACCCTACTGTGAAGTTGTGTGAAATGTAATATGCACCTGCCACCAGTCAACCGTGAATGATTGTGTTTGTTGTGTTCTTTGTTGTAAGCATTGTGCTCTGTAATAGCTTGCTCATGAAAACATTCGAGTCACCCTTAATATGTTTGTTTTCATTGGCAGCTGTGGCCACCTGTCGGCCCGACGAGTTCCAGTGTAACGACGGTAGCTGTATTCCCGGCGTCCACCAGTGTGATGGCGAGTTCCACTGCAAGGATCTGAGTGATGAGAACGGCTGTGCCACTGGTGAGCGCATTTTCTAACACGGGTGTGGCGATATGACCTACGTCCTGCTTGTTATTTTTTCTTTGCTACTAGGCATCTTTCTTCAAACGTTAATATTTAGTAAGGGTTAATATTTGATGCTCTTGTCTCCCTGCAGTGAGTAAATGTGAAGGTCCGGACACTTTCCAGTGCCGCAGTGGAGAATGCATCAGCATCAATAAAGTGTGCAACAAGCAGCGTGACTGTAGGGACTTGTCTGATGAGCCCATCAAAGAGTGCAGTGAGTGCAAACATCATATAACCATCTACAGATACACACCAGAGTATCAGAATGGCAGCTTACTGGAACTTCGCATCACACAGACAAGACCGAACAAAGCCTAGTTAAAGCAAAAGAGACCTAGAATTAGAAAGAGAGAAATGTGCAGACATAGGAAGAATGATTTAAAGGTAGAATCAGCAATTTTAAGCCAGAACACTTTTTGCAATATTAAGCAAATTCTCAGATTCCAGGAACTGTGAAGAAAATATCTGCTCAGTAGAAAATCTTCAATCCCAAGGCTGCCATAAGTTTTGTAAACAGGAGGAAAAAAACAAAAAAACTGTGAACCTCCAACATCCAGCCAATCAGAGCAAAGACGCATCTGTACAAGCCTACACTCTTCAAAAAAGTGTTCTACTGGGGTTCTTTGAGTTGTTAAGCTTTTGTACCTTATTCCCCCAGAGAAATCGTAGACTCCTAAAGCATTCTAAATTTAACATATTTTTTATAAGAGTGTGCCATTCATGTTGTCTGTTAGTTCAGTAAGCTCCACTTCTTGCACCAACATCTGTGTGTTTTGGATGTGTAGGTTTGGAGGGAACACTGACAGGAGGGGCTGAATTTGTTTGGATTTTGAGTTTCAAACCAGCTAACTTCTGCTGAAATCGCCGACTATAGCTTAATGCAAAGGAGATGCAAAGAGTGGTGTCAATTTGTAAATGAACCACTCATTTTTTGTGGAACCACTCAATCACATATTTTGTTTCATTCGTCTTCTCCTCAGATATCAACGAGTGTCTTGAAAATAATGGTGGCTGCTCTCACACCTGTAATGACCTGAAGATCGGCTATGAGTGCCTCTGCCCTTCAGGCTACCGCCTGGTGGACCAAAAACGCTGTGAAGGTAATGCCAGTGTTCTAGCAGTCCAAATTTGACATCCACTATGTAAAATAAATGGTCAAAAGAACTTGTTTAGAACAGGAAGTGCTTCTTAAATAGATGATAGAAGTCCTTTGCTTCAGTCTTGCTCCATTTCCAGATTAGCAATTTTCCTGTTCCATGATGCTCGATTGAGCTTAACAGCTAACAGTCTAGGCCTTTGTGCATTAAAGATGCTGTTTTGGAGCAGGAAAACAACAAAAAACGTTCGGTCTCGGGCTGCTCAAGAAATATGAAACGAGTGGACTAGTGGAATGTCTAGCATTTGTATTTGACATCAAGTCTGTTTTCTGCTGCAGACATTGACGAGTGTGCTGACCCTGACACCTGCTCTCAGGTGTGCCTGAACCTGGTGGGCAGCTTCAAGTGTGATTGCCAGGAGGGCTATGAGATGGACCCCATGACCAAAGAGTGCAAAGCTGTTTCTGGTATGTCAAAAACGTCTGGTCATTGACAGTAGAATTGGAAGCTTATGGGAACCTGAAGGGAAACCATTAAATTGTCCTAGCTGATAGCAGCACAATGTTCTGTACTTTCTCCACTGGGAAAGTGGGAGGAGTGGGGTCAGTTTGTGACCAGACACTGTGACCCTTTATTCACACTTCTGCTTTTTCTAAACAGGGAAGGATCATGTGTAAGGGAAGTGGTCACTAGATAGCAAACAGTGTGTTACTAGCATGGTCACATATTGCAATCATTTGAAAATCTGTGATAAGCAAATGAACCAGTGATCTGGGATTCAGAAAATTCTGCCACATATCATTAGCAACATATTCAAAAAAATTACCTTGAATTGCTTGATTGCTATATAATGCGAAGAAACCATATTTATCTCTAACTGCTAGCATTTGTATTTTTTGTCCTGCAGAAAACATTCCTTACCTGTACTTCACCAACCGTCACGAGGTGAGGAAGATGACACTGGATAAGAAAGAGTACACATGTCTGATCCCACAGCTGAAGAACGTAGTGGCACTCGACATGGATGTGTCCAGTCGGACAATCTTCTGGTCTGACCTCTTCCACAAAAAGATCTACAGGTTAGCGAGTTTATCACATCAATTAAGGAAAACAAGGCAGGAATAGGTGGCTTTGCAAAAAAGCTGCAGGGGTTAACAACCATCAACAGTGATGAACAAAATCATAATAAGAATTATAAAATCTATTCTGATTACTTTATATGTGAATTTATCTAACTGGTTCATTTTATTCCCTAGTGGTTGGTCATCAATAGTGGTAAAATATTTTAATCAACAAAAATTGATAGTTTCTTTGAAAGAAATACATTAGATTCCTGACAAGACCTGAATGGTCGCTTCAGGTCCTCAATGCAAAATTGGGCTTTACTTGATTATTCAAATTCAGCGCACTTTGATTTGTTTTCGATTTCTGCCTCAGGACTCGGTTGATTGATCATCCGCCAGCCAGTGGGATTAACACAGTTTGAGATGCACATTTGACCATTATGGTCCTAAAACACTTTTGCTTGTTTTTCAGCACTCACATAGACAAGGCTGCTTATCCGGCCAACCACGTGACCTTGATTGGCAGCCAAATCTCCTCTCCAGAAGGCTTGGCTGTTGACTGGATTCACGGCAACATTTACTGGACCGACAGTTTCTATCAAAGCATTTCTGTGGCAACAAAGGATGGGTCCAAGCGCAAGACTCTTATCAAAGAAGGGTTGAATAAGCCACACGCTATTGTTGTAGATCCAGTGCGCAAGTAAGCTACTGTTTATATGCTACAGTATTTTCCTCTATATTATTAAATGTGATGAGTAATGAATGACTCAATAAAGCAGTCTCAAGTTCTTTCCTAACACACCAGATCCAGTTCATCAGCTGACATATCATGTTGTTCATGAGCTGGATCAGGTTTGTTGGAGAAACTGAAAACTGTGCGAGGACTGCAGTGGAAATCCCCTGGTCTATTATGTTAATGGCTTGTGTATTTTATTGCCACTGTAGCTTCATGTACTGGACTGATTGGGGAAACCCTGCCAGGATAGAGAAGAGTGGTTTGAACGGGGCAGATCGTACGGCTCTGGTCACTGACAACATTGTCTGGCCCAATGGCATCACACTAGGTGAGTAAGCAGTTTACATTCACTTTAAACCTTATATCCAATGCCTTAATCGTATGAATGCTCCATTGTAGGCTAGTTTTAAGTACTATATAACCAGAGGGTTTCAATTACCCACAACCACTGATCTATATTATGTTTAGCAATGCTTCTGGCTCAAAAAGGATTAAATCTGAGAGGGAATTTTTACTGGAAATGGTACATGACTGTCTATAGTATGAATGTGCATGTGTTTGTGTTCAGACTTGGTGAATCAGAGGCTGTACTGGCTGGACTCTAAACTGCACACGCTTTCCAGCATTGGTGTCGATGGTGGTTTGCGTCATACACTCATCGTTGACGAGCGGCAGCTGGCCCATCCATTTTCACTGGCTGTGTTTGAGGTGCGAGCATGTGTTGAATTGGTGGGATTTAAAAAAGCTGTAATCCATGCTGTTCCAAAAGCATCTACAGTAAATTAAACAAATCTATGTTCAAGAGTAGTTCAGCCAAAAAAAAAAAAAAAAACTTTCTAACATTTACCTCTTTACCCCAAAAGAATTCTGAGGTTTGTTCCCTAATTTTCCACTTCCATTTCTTCCACTTTGGAAGAAATAAGAAGTAGTAAGAACAAAGTCATCAGCATTCATATATGCACATGCAATGTCATACATTTTGTTAGCCAGCTAGCTAAACCTGCCACATTTCTAAGAGAATTTTTAAGTCATATTTTTATAGATGTTATTACTCTTCACTGTTAACATTAACAGCTAGCTAAGATGAGCTAAACTGACAGGATTTCTTAGAGGATTTTTAAAACATATTCATAAATGTTTACTACATAATGCACAGGTTAAATCTAGCCAGCTAGCTAGCATGAGCTAACCTGACAGGATTTTCAAGAGGATATTTAAGACTTATTCATAAATGATTATTATATTATTTACAGGTAAAGCTAGGTAGACAGCTAACATAAGCTAACCTGACAGGATTTCTGAGAGGATTTTTAAGATATATTCCTAAATTTTATAACATTCAAACTTAAAGCTAGCAAGCTAGGTAACATGAGCTAACCTGACAGGATTTCTGAGAGGCTTTTTAAGACATATTCCTAAATTTTATAACATTTAACCTTAAAGCTAGCAAGCTAGCTAACATGAGCTAACCTGACAGGAATTCTGAGAGGATTTTTACGACATTCATAAACTCCAGTTTATTTAGTAAAGGATTTGTTTTTCGATTATATTCTTTGTTTTTGATCCTGGCTCTTATGTACTGTGTTACACAGGAGAGAGTGTTTTGGACGGATACATCCAATGGAAGTATCCTGAGTGCAAATCGTCTGACAGGAAAAAACATTATGAAAGTTGCGGAGAACCTACTGTCTCCCAAGGATATTGTGGTGGACCACAACCTCAAGCAGCCCAATGGTGAGGGATTTAAACTTACAGTCACAACAGAAGACCTCCACATTGTTTCTTTTGCATACCTCTTTAACTGTTGGTTTGCTGTACAGGTACGAACTGGTGTGAGGAAGGGAATCATGTGAACGGTGGCTGTGACTATTTGTGTCTTCCGGCTCCAAGAGTGAATCACCATTCCCCAAAATACACTTGCACCTGCCCCGATCATATGATCCTTGGCCCTGACATGAGGAAGTGTGTGGAAGGTATGCATGCAATTTAAACATTTCTCAGAAAGACAGTAGTTACTTATTTGCATATTTCTCAGCATAACATTTGTTTTCACACAGATTAAAAAGATAAAGAATGGTTTGGCAAAGAATCAAATGTACACTGTTTTTGCCTTACTTCAATGTGGTCGAGAATCGATTGGTGTCCGATGTTTGCTTCCTTAGTTTATATAATGTATGAGGCCAATGTAGCTGATGTGATAGAGATCTATCTTTTTCTTAAACAGATGCCTGAAACCACACTACACAGACTTGTTTGAGTTAGAGTTAATGTGGTTAGTTAAACCTCCTGTAATGTTTAAAACTAAAAAAAGACTCCACTGAAATCTCTAATGCCATGTGGGCGGCCATCTTGAACAACTGGAATTATTATAACTGAGGAGGGAAAAAAACTGAGGGTGGAACTGAAGCAGAAATCTGGATGTTATATGGATTATAATAATATACATACGCTAAGAACTTAAATTTGTAAATACAGACCTGTTACTTTACTATTACCTATACATTTATTATTATAGGAATTGATTTATAAATGGGGTTATGTAACTTGTATTTTACAGAAAACGGTTTTGAGTGAGACAGACTTCAATTCTCTATGTAGCTCCAGAAACAAAAAAATTGTGATATTTCCTTAATAATGTTTGGCTTTACAGCACTGTAACATGGTGTTCACACATTTGTTCACACAGCTGTACAACCAGTACCAACTACAGCAGTGGTTCCACCTCCAGTTCCAGCTGGTTCTACGCCAAAACGGCCTGCCATACAAACCACCACCACAACCACAACCACCACCACCATATCACCCAGAACTACAGGCTCCATGACCTCCTCAGGCGCTGCTGGGTCTCGAAAGAACGTCCCAGAAACCGAGACTGAGATCAGTGCTCATGAAGGTAACAAATACTTTCTAAATGTACAAGTTGTATGCTACACAGCTCTGTGTCATGTATTATGCGTGTCAGTATTGTAATTGCTGTGTTTCTTCTTTCTCCTGTAGGTTCAAATGATGTGTACGTTGCAGTCACCAGCCCTACAGAACACTCTGTCGCTCTCTATGTCATCCTCCCTATAGGTCTGTGTATAACCTATATACTGTATATATGAGAAATGATATATAGCCGTGTAGTATATTCCATTTCTACAATTTTTCCCTCCTTTTCTCTTGCTGTTCAGTGGTGATATGCCTGACTGCATTTGGCGCTGTGCTGCTGTGGCGTCATTGGAGGCTGAAGAACACTAACACCATCCACTTTGATAACCCTGTGTACCAGAAAACTACGGAGGACCAGGTGCACATCTGCAGGAGTCAAAGCCAAGACGGCTACGTCTACCCACCAGTAAGATCACACAATATGTCATTTAAACAACCCAAGGCTTTTAGACATCCTGCTGTGATTTATTGTAAAATAGCACAAACAGATTTAAGTTGAACTCTATTACCATTTACAGTGATACAGTAATTCTGTTCAGTTACATGTTATTGCTTTGTTCATTTTTACATATAACAGTAAGATACTATGTCTTAAATCTCATCAGCAAATCTGCATGACATGACTGAAAAACTGGATGTGGTTCAAGGCATTCTCTTTCTTTATTTTTCTGACCTTTTCTGTGCCTTTTCTCACCCTCTTTTTCAGCATCAGATGTTATGTTTGGATGATGAGGAGGACATTGCATGATGGTTCTCTCAGAAAGACACAAACAACCCCACAGGAAGTCAAATCTGAAGATCAAGAGAGACTCAAAGGTTAACAGGCACTTTAGATGCTGCTCATATGCTTTGAGTTTCTTTTTTTGCTGCACAAATCTGAATGTGAAGGAAAAAATCCACAATATGAAGCATTCTTTTACGTGAAGCATGGACACAGAAGAATGTCATCGTCATGATATAAAAAAGCCACTAAATGTTTTACAAATTTTGATGCTTTCAGACCAAAGTCCTATGGGATGTTACAGCCATCAGATTTCCATGTCTTTAGAAGATGCATGCTTATACCATTAGCAGCACATGTTGCAGCCAAATTTTAGTAAGATAGGAAGTAAGATCCACTTAGAATCAAAACTAATATGAAGAACCTCACATTGAAAGAAGATTGTATATTTCGGTAAAACGTTTTTGAGAAGCCCTGCATAAGGACCACATGACACATTCATAAATTATAAGCAGCAGAATGCACTTGCTCTGACAGCATCTACTGCATATTAAAGGAATACTTTAGTAGTTTTCAACGTCATCTCTTTCCACCAAATCTGTAGCATATGTGTGATTACCATGCACAAGAATTTAAATTTCTCTGTTCTGAAAAAAGAACAGAAAACCTGTTTACTTGAACGAACTTATAATGGAAGGGCAGTTGCTGAATTGTGTAACTTCCATTATAAGTCCGTTATAAGACCCATTATAAGAATTCTATTATAAGTCCATTATAAGTCCGTTATAAGACCCATTATAAGAATTCCATTATAAGTCTGTTTACTGTAATTATTGTTTTAAAATAAATTTAAAACAACAATTACAGTAAAAAGTAAAGGTTTTATACAGATTTATAGGTTAATTTACAAAAACTTTTGATAGAAAAATTTACAAAAACACTCCGTATAAATGTTAATTGACTGCCCCAACAACTGCCCTTTGACTTCCATTATAAACATGTTTAGAGTTTGTCTCAGGGTAGAGAAATGTGTTGAAATTCTTGTCCATGGTAATCACATGTTCTGTACAGGCACTATGTATAAGATTAGAAGACTAGGTTGAATAATGCTGGAGTATTCCTTTAATGGAGTGTGTGAACATTTGCACAGTGTAAATGACTGTGATTGTCCACAGACGTTTATAATCACTAATGAATGTGTTGTGTTTGTATTATAGCCATTGCTGGGCTTTACACAAACGTGTTACCTGCAGTTAGACGCTGACTTGTAAATAATACTCGGTTATTTTTCACTGAAGATTAACCTTTGCCTTGCACTACACTTTTTTTTCATTCACATTAACTTTCTGAATGACAGACTACATTGCAGTACGAAGTTACATTGCACAGTCAGAAGAGATCTGGTATAGAAATTAAAATAGAGAGAACTGAAGCATCCTGAGCCATGACAGCTTTTTATATGACAGTCATGGCACTACCATGGCTTGTTTGGCAGGACAGGTCACCTTTCCAAAGAACTCTTCAGGGAGAAATAAAAAAAAAATCGATACAGGTTTGCGATACTGGCATTTTGCACTTGAAAAGAACAGCTTGTTACCTCTTGTTGAAGAATGCAGATGAAGCAGATGCTTTACGATATTTGCTGTGACTGATCAACAGCACGTTAGCTTTTGTGCTTTTGGATATCTACGTGCCAGGAGGATGTCTTGTGTAGCTTAGATAGATACGTGGTTTATCTGTTTGTTCTCGTTTGAAACATGCCTTACGATGAGAAGATTATTTGTTGCCTTAATCCTCAGGTTTCGGAACACTCACAGAAAAACTGGCCAGAGTAATATGACCTGATAGCTGTAGTATATGTAAAATGTAAAACCTTTTTCTTTTTGGGAGAGTAGTTTTAAAATGATATTTAAGACTATGTAATCAACATCAAATCATGTACACTGACTACGCTGCTGTTTTTTGTACACTCTGTGAATTGTGCGAATATCTATTTTGAAAGATTGCAGTTGTTACAGTAGATGAAGTCATAACCTGAAGTAAATGTAAAATGTGTACATAATGCCTATGTATATACCTTTTCTGTCACTCAATTTTTTTTAAGTTTGTATATTTTAAACTACAGATTTTGTAAATAGGAAAAAAGTGCTTTATTTATTGTAACATATCTATATAATGTGTCATTTTATTTTCTAGTTTCTTTACTATTTGTGGAATACAAGCCTGTTCTCGTAAGAACAGTCACAGTTAGTTAATTTAGTCTCTAATTCACTCTCAGAAAAAAAAGGGTACTAAACTCAAGGGTACCATCCAGGTTACAAGGAATGGAACAGTACCTTTTTTTCTGTAACTACTGAGACTACTTGCACTGTTATAGATGGATTACATGACAGCATATCTTTATCAACTTCAGTTTTCAAATAAGACTCTCTTTTTTATTTTATAGTGCTTTTAATTTTGTGTAGAAGTTGCACTATGAGTAAATGGACAGTTCCTGTGTAGTTATTACCTAGTTAGTGTAAAAGTACAGATTTGATTCTGTAGGCATGTTACAACTCAAATATTGTGCAGGAATTTTATAAAAGTTAGACTTTACAAAGTGAAAATACAGTTAGGTAAATGACAGGACTTACATGATACACATTCATAATTGCATAAGATGTGCTACTATAATCCATCTGTAACAGCACAGACATGTTAATTTCAGTACATTATAATTGCTTGTGTTTAATTTTATGTGTAATATTAATATAAAATGAGACCAAAAAATCCAAAAATAACAGGGCACTATACTTTAAAATGAGCCATGTTAACATCAGAAATGTCATATTGTGTAAATGCCATCAATAACACTTCTATGGAATGAACTTGTATAAAATCACACAATGAATTGTTAATTACAATGTTTGTGCCTTTTGATAATCTTACCAGGCATTACATATGCTGGAGGGTTATTATTATTATTATTATTATTATTATTGTTATGAGTTGCAACATCTTACATAAATTAAATTTGCTTTTTACTTACGTGTCCTTTGGGTTAATTTGCTTTAAGAGAAAGATTAGTCTGTTATAGACTACTAGATCAGAGTATCTGAACGGTTCAGATGAAGGAAACAACACAAGGTAACAACTGAATTGTGTTTATTTTGTGTTATTGTTAAATAAATGCTACATTTTAACATGACTTTTTGAATGTCTGAATTTATTTAATATTCATGGTTCATTGAAGGCAAAAATTATTTTTTAGCATTTTGTATTATGAACTCAGAAAACCACTTTATCCAATTCATCCAGAGATATTAAGCCTTAATCCTTTACTAAAGTAAAAGTCCAATTACTTTTTTAAATAAACACTCAGGTAAACACTGAAGTACAGCTTCAAAACTCATCACTCAATTTATAGTAAAAAAGTAGAAACTCACTCTTTCATCACTGAGAGTTTGTGGCCACACTGTTGCTGACGGCTGGGTAGTTTTGCTTGGTGGACTGTTGTTCATTAATGTGCTATTATCTTTATTACTTGTTTGCAGCAGTAATCTTGTAGCTCCAGTGCAAAACAAATGAAGCAAATGCTGGACATGTCTAGTCTGGTTCACTAAATTTGGATTACATTTTTTGTTTTGGAGGAAAATTGTATAAATTATATTCATAGCCAAACTTTCCTTTAACCTTATATCAGCAAGTGTTAACTCTTATGGCAGATGACAGCATAAATTCCATGCATAAATATACGGATTGATGGAAGAAATATCCCGTGTGTACATTTGCTTTGATTAGTGAATTTTGTGTTTTTCCATGATATCACGGCTATTCCTAAATCTAATGGAATTTACCTGAAAACTTTCAAAAAAACTGTACATGAAGTGAAAGCCACCTGGCAAACATTTTCAGCAGGAAAGTTCTACCGAAGAAGCTCAGCTTTTAGATGTAATTATGAATCACTTTTGTTTAAACTTTTTGCATATATTTCCACCTGTTTCACAACTTTATTAGGGTTTTATTAGTATACTGCCCTAATTAGCATAAGCAGTACAGAAGTAGCCATGAAAGCTGTTCCTTTCCTGAAAAGAGTAGAAAAACTGTGGTTCAGCCAAATGGAGCCGTGTGAAAATCTGATGAATAATAGAGAGATGATAGAGAGAGTATGTTAATAAGATGCTTTGAAGCGACTCTCCCAGAAACCCATAATCATGAATCGTCCTATACCCCCCCCCCCCCCCCAAACTTCTTATAAAAGAATGTAGGATAAGAATAATAGCATAGACAGTTTTTTTAATTACTATAGATTTTATACAGAATCAATGAATTATACAAATGTAATGTAGCACCATGATCCTGAAGGAACTGAATGTACTTGTTCAGTTTTTCTGCCTACAGACAGGAAGAAGTTGGGGTGGAGGGGCAGTGATTCATCACTATGGGTTTCTGTGTGTGTCTCTTTGGCAAAGAATCTTATCAACATACACTTATCTCTCTGTTATTCATGACGTTTACACACTGTGCCCAAGGCTGAACCACAGTTCTTCATTCTATTCTGAAACAGAAGAGGCTTCATGGCTACTTCTATATTCTATAGCAATTAGGTAATTATACTAATAAAACCCTAATAAAGTTGTGAAATAGGGGAAAGTATAAACAAAAGGTTTAAATAAAAATTTGTGTTATTTCATATTTACTTCTAAAAGCTGAGCAGCTTTGTAGTTCATGGTGAAACTGTTTGCAAGGTGGCTTTCACTTTATGCGTACGCTCACAATGTTGAAAAAAACACCCAACATTTTTAACTTTAATTGATTATGATTTTTTTATTACATTATATATTCGGTATACTGTATGCTGTATATACTGTAGCATCTTACTGGCTTTCAGTAGCTCTGCCAATCTGCAAATTTTAAAAATATAAAACTGCAACTAAGCAACCACAACCTAAACAAAAAAATTGTCTAGGTGTATTGTCTATGAAATACTGCTAATACCACCAACAAGCATGAGTGTGTAACCCTTTTCAAGTTTATTATTCCAACTGTTCATCGAATATGAAGATGAAGGACTGCTCACTGGCCTTAGCAAAGTGTGACTAAAGTTTAAAACAAAAAACACATAACTGCACGTTATGTACTTTCAACTCAGAATCAGAATCAGAATCAGCTTTATTCGCCAAGTGTGCACGCAGACACACAAGGAATTTGTTGTGGTTTTCTTTAAGGTGCTCTTGGTACATACATACATATCTTACATGAGAACAAAAACATTTAAATAATAAGACTTAACAATAAAAAAATAAAAATAAAAAATAATAATGTGTATGAATCTGGAACAGAAGAT
>CM040455.1:29631042-29644363 GCA_022758105.1 Pangasianodon gigas
ACTACCACACTGACTTCCACACTAACTACCACACCGACTTGCACACTAACTACCACACCGACTTCTGCACCGACTTCCGCACTAACTTCCACACTAAATAGGACACCTCTGCCATTTCCACAGCAACCAGGTGGAATATTATGTTGATATAGCTACTATTTTATAGTGTCTTAGTATGTGTTTCAGATATAGCCACTAACACATTGGACATGTCTGCATATATCCACCTAAATTTCCCCTCACTGCCTCCTAATTTAGCCCTTAATCCAGGGGTTCTCATACTTTTTGCTGTCTGTTTAAAAAAAAACACACAGAACCCTCAGCCCAGATTTATTTTTGTGATTTAGTCAACTATTAAGCCATTTATTCAAATGTGTATATTACTAATAATAATCTGGCTATTTATTGAAGCTTTTTTCTTACTGAAATGGAAGGTCCAAGGTGACATTATTTATAGCCCTACTTAATTTTTTCAGTTATTGGGGTTTGGATTAAATACATTTTATTCACCTTATCAGTCAAACAGGCTGATAAATATAAGAGCTCAATAATAAATACAAATGGTGGATTGTGATTTCTACTGCTGTAAAAAAAAATAAATAAATAAATCACAGACATGCTGGCCTTGTTTCACATGCTCTTGAGCACGTGCTCTTCCCAGGGAAGAACAGGCTATGTGAAACCTTCCGATTTTTAATTAGTTTTTATTTTTGTTTTTTTAAATTTGTTGTGTAAGATAGAAGCGCTTTCATTTCAAGCACTATTTGGAAGATGTCCGCTGGATTTGTAACTTGAGATGAGCCGGCTCTGTTTCTTTCACAATGGGCTAAGGAGGGCAGACGAGGAAGGGAGGAGTGCTCTTTACAGTAAGCTCAATTGCACATAACCCAGTAATGCAGCAATGTAAAGAGAAAACTCTTTTGTTTAAGATAGCATTAACTTAGAAACCCTTATCACTTATCTTAACCTGTTGCGCACCTGTAGTATCTGCTTCGTTCTCAGACATTTGAAATTTACGGAAATTTACTGCTATGATGAGAAACCTCCGAAAATAAAAGCATCAAGAGCATTCATTACTGACAAGCAGGAACTCAGCAGTAATGGACTACTAATTTTCTGAATGTGTTAGGGTTGACCTAACAATTGCATAAAGCAATCTTAGGATTTGTACGTGAAGCTGCTTTTGGGGGACAACTCATAATAGACATGTATACAAATATTTATTAAAATCTTTTGAATTTTACTCTCTTCAGGTGCTGATATGTCGCAACTACAAAGGCGATGTGGACATGGTGGAGATAGACCACTTCCTGCCGCTGCTGTTGCAACAGGAAGAGGAAGGGCTACTGTGCCCTGTTCTTTCACATGGCAGTGTCCACTTCATGTGGATCAAGCACAGCAATCTTTATTGTATCCTTTCATCAGTGCTTTTGAGTGGATGGCACTCACACACACACAGGTTTAATAGTTTGAAGTTGTCTGTGAAACAGAAATTTCTGTTGTAATTGCCTGGTCTATCTGAGTGTAATTTAGAGTGCAGGAGTGGTTAATAATGGTGTTAAAAATTCATGCCAGGGCAGGTTTGGTAGTGTTTCAGCATGGAGAAGTACTGATGTAAGAATCGTCATCATAAAATAGCACATCTGTCTTATGTGTAACGGATTGCAAAATGCCCAGTTGCCCTTGTCACTGGGGTGGTACATCTGTTGTACCATTAAAAATAATTTAAGGTAAATAATTAGACCTGAAGGACCACTGTTATACCTCTTAAAGTTTTACTCTAAAAGCTAATGAAAGTTACACCTTCCCAAGTGAAAGTTACATACCACAGATACAAAAGATGTACCCTTTATGGTACCACCCCAGTGAAAAGAAAAACCACAGTTGGGTACATTTTATTTCTGAGAGTGTAGTCTCCAGTTAAACATAGCTCCAATACAAAACCAATATCTGCTTTTTTTTTTCTTCTTTTTGTGGCCGAGTTCAGTACAGCCATTCCTAAATAGGTTCCTGCACTGAGATTAATTGTAAGTATAGTGAACTTTGGAGAAATAACACCAACAAATATTGTGTCTATGAGACTTAACATGATCACCGTACAGTGGTGGCTACTACCAACAAGAACTCCAATGCATCTCTGGTGTATTCTTTTCTGTACAAGCTGGTGGAGGTAAGACACTGCACACCTCATTCACTGTACTGCAGGAGGAAAGCAAATCTGCTTGTTATATCCAGTTTATTTCCATCTGGATTCATTTCAATTTTCGTTTAGGGGCATGTGCACATTTGAATAAGACGTTATTGTTGGAATTAAGCTCTGCTTGATAGAAGAGTTGATACTCAAGCCAGGGATGGACTTTACTCATGCTCTTTGAATATCTTTGAGTTGATTCTTATGTCAGAGTTGCCTATCAACTAAAATAAAACTCTACGCTAATAAATCTACACAGACTTTCTGAAGTGGTTTCAGAAACAGGACTTACTGTAATGAATAAAAATTAAACAAAACTTTACTCTGTACCTGAACACTGTAATTTTATAGAGGCAGCCATCTTTGACTATCAGAATCACTGTCGTCATTAGTGCAGTTTGGTATCGTTATGTGCAAGACACCTAGAGTTGATTGTTGGTGTTTGATTTGAAGGCGGAATTGTATCAGAGAGCTGGAAATGATAACGTTGTCATAACAACCAAATATGATAACTCATAATGTGGTTATAGCTCTCTATCTCTGTCTATTTAAAAATGTGATTACGCATCTGAATAATATTATTTGAAGTACTTATATGATGATTCATCATAGACTTGATGGACTTGATATTAATACTTGGTAGGTACATTAGACATAGATATGGTGGAATGTAAGTGCAAAAGACATCAACGAATCCAAAAAGCAACAGCTAATCAGAAAACACAACAGCAAATAACAAATATGAAAATGCATCAGCAGTAATGTACTCAAAATAGAAAAAGGGGAGGTCCTTATTGAACATCACATCACTTGTTGCTGATTGGCTACAGCATGCATCAGTGTGAGAGTCGATGGAGAACAAAGAGCTGGAGGATGTTTACAGTAAGAGGAAATATGGTCATATGCCCACACTGGTTTGAGCTGACAGGAAGGCTACGGTATCTCAAATAGCCACTCTTTACAACTGTGGTGAGCAGAAAAGCATCTCAGAATGCACAACATGTTAAATCTTGAGGTAGCAACAAGCCTGTGATGTTCAATAAAGACCTAACTTTTTGAGTTAATGCTGTTGTGTTTTGGTTTCTTGGTGTGTTTTGTACTTTGTACAAGCCACCATATGCAGCTCTCCCGTGCCAAACTAAAGAACCAACCAAACTAGACATCACATGTGTGTTCTTTGCTTGTGTATGTGTGTTCTCTGTCCAGGTGTTCACTGAGTACTTTAAAGAGCTGGAGGAAGAGAGCATTCAGGATAACTTTGTTGTGGTGTATGAGCTGCTGGATGAGCTCATGGATTTCGGCTTCCCTCAGACCACAGATAGCAAGATCCTGCAGGAGTATGTGCTCATAACACCGTCTGTTTCCACCAACACCCCAAACTAGGATTTAAATTAAACAAAATTGTTACAGACAGTGCTTCTTAAAGGCCTTGCATCAGTGTTATATGGATTAGTTTTCAGTGTTTCTGAGAAATATAGGCTAGATGTTATGTCAGCATATTAGTCAAGAAGCAGCTGCTAAGCTGCTCCTTAGCTATTTCAGTGTTGTTGGGTGGGAAAGTGCTCCTTTTCAATATGTGCTGAGTGTGATGGCTTAGCATAGCTGTGGCCTTACAGGAGATTGCAACAGATAATTTGTCAGTGAGCTGGGTGTGATGAATGATAGCTGTCTTTTAACTACTTTGAATACCTCAATTATATTTAGATACATCACACAAGAAGGTAACAAACTGGAAGTCACTAAGGCCAAAGTGCCCACAACAGTCACCAACGCCGTGTCCTGGAGGTCTGAAGGCATTAAGTATAAGAAGAATGAGGTTTTCATAGATGTCATCGAGTCCATAAATGTCCTGGTGAGTGCTGGGGTCCCTCATCAGAATGCTAGTAAATGCTGCAAATTAATTTGCATTAAAATTGTGAAGATTAGGAACTTATGCAATTGATTTTTATAATACATTTGTAAATAATTACTGATATTTCATAACTACAGATATGCCACATGTCTGGTTCCTTTTTCTGCCATGGGAGTGGCATAGCTTGTGATTACACATATGCAGTATACTGTTAGTGTGATTTTCTAATGGTTTATTGCTATATAACTTTCAGATTTATTGGATTTATGCAGTGTCATATGAATTATGCAATGAAAATTTAAATTTAAACAATTTTCCCCCTAATCCAAATGTAGTCCAGTTAGCCAAGATGTTGGCTTCTTTGCCTAATTTACAGCTAATTTGTAGCTCCAGCAAGAAATGATGCCAATGTCACGCAATCTCTTTTTCATAAAGATCTGCCTCAAACCACATCTAGCTTGTAGGTAATGCCAAGCAGTTTAGCACACAGTATGACTTTCTGTAAACTATAAAAATCTAAATAAATACACAAAACATCAGAGTGTAGATGAAGTTTTGTTTGTTTTATAGTACAAACAGTAATATAACCATCCTGGACAAACCGAAATTACTTTTATTTTCCCCTTGGTGTCATTGTGCACAAGACAAAAAAGATACTGGGATATTCCTTGAAGCAGGTAAATAAGGGTTTGTGTATCTCCAGTGCAAAACAAACGAAGCAAATATTAGACACTGAATATGTCTTAGCTGATCAACTATATTTGCGATAAGTGGAAAATTATTAATTAATTTTTCACAGAACCATTTCTTTAATAATTTTGTAGTGCTTGATGTTTTGCTATGTAAATAGCTTAATTGGTTGGTATGTGGTTCACAGGTGAATGCCAATGGGAGCGTAATGAGCAGTGATATTGTGGGCAGTATTAAACTGAAGACCATGCTCTCGGGAATGCCTGAACTCAGACTGGGCCTCAACGACCGTGTGCTCTTCGCCCTTACCGGCCGTAAGTAACAACTTCACTGCACGCATTCTCTGTTTTATATCAGAGAATCTCATAAAGTTGCATCAGAAATGGCTAAACTAACTTTAGACATAGGGTGAACAACTTTATTTCCAAAGCACTGTTTTATTCATCATAAAGAAAGATAGAGCATACATGACCACCTTGTACTATCTGTCTGTTTTTTTGTGCAGGAGACAAGGGGAAGACTGTAGCAATGGAAGATGTGAAATTTCACCAGTGTGTACGACTCTCACGCTTTGAAAGCGACCGAACCATCTCATTCATCCCTCCAGATGGAGAGTCAGAGCTGATGTCTTACCGCATCAACACTCATGTGAGACTCCAATCATTGTATTTTACCTACCACATTAAGAATATATTGTTATTGAGCTAATGGTAATGTTAATAAGAACAGACCCACCAAAAAACTTCCCTAAATTTATCATGCAGGTGAAACCTCTGATCTGGATTGAGTCTGTTATTGAAAAGTTCTCTCACAGTCGAGTGGAAATCATGGTAAAGGTGGGTTAAATGCAAGCATTTGCAGGGTTTTCTTTCTTATCATCTCCCAAACAAAAGTAATAACATCTATGGTCTTTTATTTATAGAGGATTTATTAAAGGAATGGTGAATAATTCCCAGTGTGGCCTCCTAGTACCTCAACTATGATGTGTTAATAACCACGCTAGCATGAAAATTCTAGTTCAGGTTGCACAATTATTTCTAAATATGTATTTCCAGCATTTCCAGTTTTAATGACTAGGCCAGTGACCATAATTGCCCATAAGTGCCCATAATAGTTTTGGACAAATTTGAAGTAAGGATCAGCTATCCTAGTACACTATGTGAGAGTCCAGGATGACCAAATGGTGAACAAGAAATGTGCAGATTTTTTTTTTAGAGTGCTCTCCAGTGAGAACAGTTAACTTGTAGTAAATGAATTAAAGGAATACTCTAGCACATTTCAACACAAACTCTTTCCACTGGATTTTCTGAGTATGTGTGATTACCACAGTTATGAATTTCAGCACTGATAAAAGAAGTAAAAACTGTTTACTCTAACATACTTCTAATAAAATTCTGGGGGCAGATGTTGAATTGCCAAGGCAAAACCATTACATTCTAACAATAATGAGAGAAAGTCTTACCACCACTGTTTTCGTGTAGCTTTATCCAACTTTCCAGCACTGGAACAGTACCGTGACCAAGTAATTCCATGTGCAGTCAGGTCGAAACTGATGCACTTTTGTGTTAATTTTAAGCTATTCTGACTGTATTAGTAATGCATGATGACAAATTCTTCCTTCTGTACATTTAATCTTATCTCTGAAAGAATGAATTATAGATTTGGAGCTTAATTTATAAATACCTTTGACTGAAGCATTCATGAAAGTGTTTCACATATATATTTACTGGCTATTCCAAAAATTGGCCTACAATTATAAGTGAGTTTTAATCTAACTAGTTTCTGGTCTTTACTCTCTAAGAGAAACGTGTTAATTCTTGTCTATGGTAATCGCACATATTCTGCAGATGCGGAAGATAGAATTTGAGCTAAAAAATGCTGGAGTAACCCTTTAATACAATTTTGTAATGATAATGTAAGTGATGAAAATTCTTAGCCAATTATTAGCAATGTAAAAATTGAGTATCAGCATTAATGCATGTTCTTTCAAGTCTAATTTATTCTCCCTCAGGCTAAAGGACAGTTTAAAAAGCAGTCCGTGGCTAATAATGTGGAGGTTCGTGTTCCTGTCCCGAGTGATGCAGACTCCCCAAAGTTTAAAACTAGCACTGGCCATGCAAAGTACGTTCCTGAGAAGAACCTGGTGGTGTGGACCATTAAATCCTTCCCGGTGAGTAATATCGCTAACAGTATCGCCTTCTTGTATGTCATTTTTGTGCGTTTCATACCCAAATAATTATTTTATAAGAATTTGTTTTTTCTGCTAATTCATTTTTATGCTAAATGGATTTTATAGCATTATAATGTGCGGGTAGTATAGTAACAGAACATTTTGCTGTATGTTAACCCTGTTAATTGTCTATCAGTCAATTTGGTTATTTACTTTGTGTCTGAATATTGTGTGGGTGTGTAGGGAGGGAAAGAGTTCCTGATGCGAGCCCACTTTGGCCTCCCCAGTGTGGAGAACGATGAGCTGGAGGGAAAACCACCCATTACAGTCAAATTTGAGATCCCATACTTCACTGTGTCAGGAATACAGGTGTGTGTGTGTGTGTTCCTATAGCTATATTTGTATCACATTTACAACATCATGTTTCATTCATCTAATACAATAATTCTTATTAATAATTCTAATAATCCTCTTTATGTGTAATTATTACGAATTGTATTATAAGTAACATAATTCTGTCTGGCTGTGTTTCATTTCATAAGGTGCGATATATGAAGATCATCGAGAAGAGTGGCTACCAGGCATTACCTTGGGTTAGGTACATCACACAGAGTGGAGGTAAGCTGGAATATTTGCATGTTTGCACATAGCAAGCCTGTATCTAGGTGGGTGATTTGCATAGAATCACAATACATGGTCAGAGAGAGCATTATTGTGTTAAAGAGCCACACCAGTGAAGTGATTGGAAAATGTTGCAAAAACAAGGTCTGAAATTTAATTTACTGTTATTTTGATCACTACTGCATCTAGACAAAAGTAATGTGCTTTCACCAGTGTATCTCCCCCAAAACAAGTGGTGGGTTGATGTTAGAGTTAAGCCACTTGCTGTGATGTCACCATAAACTATGGGCACGGCTTGTTTTCCTGGCAAGCTGTCAAAACACATCATTGTTCTCGTCCTTGTAAACAGGCCCACATATGTGCAAACATTGGGGGGAGTGGGGGGAGAGTATTAGCAGCATGTCTTTAGGTTCATTATGGGCAGTATGCCTAAATAAGTAAACTATATGGCCAATAGTATGTGGACTCCTGACCTTCACACCCATATGTGCTTTTTGAACATCCCATTCCAGATTTAGTCCCCCTTTGCTGTTGTAATAATGTCCACTATTCTGGGAAGGCTTTCCACTAGATTTTGGAGCGTGACTGTGGTGATTTGCCCATTCAGGCACAAGAGCATTAGTGAGATCAGGCTCTGATGTTGGGTGAGGAGGCCTGGGGTGCAGTCAGTGTTCCAGTTCATTCCAAGGGTTCAGTGGGGTTGAAGTCAGGGCTCTGCACAGGACTCTCTTCTTCCACTTCTTCCACTCTAGCCTTAACACACCGTGTCTTCATGGAGCTCATGTTGTCAACAGGGGAATTGTCATGCTGGAACAGGTTTGGGCGTCTTAGTTCCAGTGAAGGGAAATTGTTATGCTACAGCATACAAAGACATCCTGTACAAGTGTGTGCTTCCAATGTTATGGCAGCAGTTTGGGAAGAACCGCATATGGGTGTGATGGTCAGGTGTCCACAAACATTTGGCTATATAGTGTATTCAAGAGTAGTCATGTCATTTTAGCTGCTAGTAGTCTTCCAGCCAACTGACAGGAGATATGTAACATGATGGATTAAAAAAAACTTTTTTTTTTTTTTTTGTACATTAGGAAAATGTAGGAATTATCAGCACTATGTGGTGTATTTAAAAAAAAACCTTACAACTGAAGAGTTTAATTAAACTATAGCTTCACTACAGAGTATTGAGTGACTCAGACTTTTTCCTGTAGATTCAGAGTTTACGCAAACAGAGTCTGACCAAAGAGGATGTGACAAAACCACTATAGGTCACTGGAATTATTATTTAAAATCCTTAAAAACTAATGAATGAGAATTCAATATGCATTTTTCCGCTTTACCTTGCAGATTACCAGCTCCGGACGAACTAGAGAAGCACTTTGCATTTCCTGATCCTGTTGAAGCTCCCAGGCAAATGATAATCTGATGAAGTCATAATTTGCATCAAAAACTGTCTTGATATTTCAGTTCTTTTTTTTTTTTTTTTTTTGGAAACAGAAGGAAAATAATGTTATTAATCTTAAGATTTTATTGAGGCTGAAATGCTTCTTTTTAAGGATTTCATTGTTGTTGCACTAAATCATGGTATAAAATGTTAAATCAAACATTGTTTTCTTATAATAATGATTAAAAAAAGTGATGAATTTCTGTTTTGGTTCAGTCTGCAGAAGGTCACGTGTTATTTCATGAATTAAATTATTACACTGGAGTTCATGTATTGACTATATCTTCTACAGATACAATGACTTTATAAAAAAATATATATATATATATATATATATATATATATATATATATATATATATACACCCATAAACCCGCCTTTTTCACCGATTATCGCACTGCTGAAGGAGAAACATGAATGAACGTCCCGGGGTGCAGAAGTAACCTTCTCAAATCGCCCGCCGTCTGCGCCCTTCATTCTGATTGGCCAGACGCGCAGTTACCATGGGGATACTGTAGCAACCGCACGTGCACTCCGCCCTTTTTACCATATATGGTCAGTTTCGGCCCCGTTTGTAGCTTCTGATTGGTGGACGCTTTTTTTCCGTCACCGTTTGAGAAGTCCTGATAGAAATTTGTCACTGTTTTCCAAGCGCGCAAATTAAAGGTACTGGCGCCCAAGAAGCTTGTTTGTTTTGATTTATTTGAAATATTCATAAACATTATAAAACGAGACGAGAAGGAGCCGCGGCTAACGGTCGACACCTCGAGAAACGACAGATTAAGGACGCAGATAAGGTAAGGCGACGGAGCTCGCTGCGTTAAACTACTTTCATTTCCCTATTCTTAAAAAATTCAAAAGCGCTCGCGGACAGCTCGGGATTATTCACGCACGTTCAGGTGAATTTTACGTGTTTCATGTCTGTAATATTCCGTTTTTACCTCCTTCCTTAGGTCGTCTGTCCCTGCTTGTTGACAGCTAGTCGAGTTATAACCTAGTTTACACTGGTAAACAAGTTAGCCTGTTAGCTTAGCACGAGCTCTCCGCCGGCATTTAATTAAAGGCGCTCGAGACCTAACAAAGCGCACCACTACAACACAAAAGCCGCGTTATTATTATTATTATTGTTGTTGTTGTTGTTGTTGTCTCTGCCATGTTTCTATAAAACACATGTACAAGGTGTATTTATTTTGTGGCGTTTATGTGAAGGGCTGATAAAACCCACCATCGCTATAATAAGAGTGATCATGGTGCTGAGTGAGAGCGACGCGGGGAAGAGTCTGACTGCGGCGGCGGCGAGAGGAGACGCGGCGGAGGTGCGCAGGCTGCTGGAGGAGAGCCGCGTTCACCCTGATACCAGGAATGAGTTCAACAAAACAGCCTTACAGGTACCACACACAGCACCCAAACACACCTATACACACACACAGAGCATCGAAACACACCTACACACACACACACGTATATAAATATATAAATATGTGAGTCGAGTCATGAGGCGTCGTGTTTACGCTGTGTGCGGTATTAAGTAATGATGACGTAATCTTACAGAGACATGTTACAATATTAATATATTAATATAATCTTTATAACTTTGGCTCTAAACGATGGCATCACAGCCTGTAGATCACTATAGCTATTTTTTCTGATGAGTGAGACCGCTCAGTGCAGTACACAACACACACACACACACACACACACACATATATACCATTACATATACCATATACTATACCATTACATATGATGTCGTATGTCAATATGTAGCCTACAACATTAATATTCATATTGTATATGTTGAAATATCTGGGGGAAAAAAACATCTCTTCATAGTCCATAAGAGATAAGAGAGAGATAAGAGATGATACTTGTTGCAGTATATATATATATATATATATATAGTCTAGAAATATTGATATTTATTCTGTTAAAGGCGCAGTGCAATATGTACTATATACATGTACATATATATATATGTGTGTGTGTGTGTGTGTGTGTATATATATATACACACACACACAGTTACATATGTCATATGTTAATACTACAGCTGTTTATTTTGACAATTAATGAGGCACAGTGCAATATGTACAGTATGATTATACTATACCATTACACATGAACTGCCAATTTATAGCCTACAAATTTACTATCTGTTGTTATATGTTCAATTTTCCAGAAAATAACATCTCTTAATCCATTAAATACTTTAGCTACTTATTATAAAAAGTAATGATCCATGGTCCAATATGTATGTAATATAGTATACCATTACATATAATTCCATATGTCAATATACAAAATGAATATTTGTCTGTTGAATTTTCCTAAAACAAGACTTCCTAGTCCTGCTTGAATGTATAAATGATCAGCCTGTAAATATTTATTGTGATGGCATTATGTAAAATGGCTGTAAAGGAGCACAGTTGCCCCACCCTAACTGTGTAGATCTAGCTTTGATCGAACACACCTGATCCAGTTTGTCAGGGCCTTCAAGTGGCATCTGAGTCTGAAGAGTCAGTTGTGTTGGTATTTTACTATGTAGGCTGGTAGATCATCAGGAATGAGAACAAACCCTTAAGGTAAATATGACTTATTAGTTTACTATAAACATTTACCACACAACAGTCCTGCCTGGCCTGATGGTGACCTTTTTTGCCTTTATTATTAGTTCCTTTACATATCAACAGGATACATTCACATGTAAGGACATACATTCGATCTTTATGTGTACAGTTGTCCCAAAATTATTTTTGGTCCTACTCTAATGTCAGATATCTGTATTTTAAGTGCCATAATAATGACAGTATTTATTATATTTACCACAAACACTGCCTTATCGTGGATCATGGCAGGGTTGCATCAGCTGCTGTTACTTAATTTGAAGTTGTAGTTGACTCTAGGGGTTTAGTAAGTAGTAATTAGCTTGTAAGTAACTAGAATATGTTCAATTGTATGTTTGTTTCTACTGAATTGAGCAATCTATATATCTATATAAATTGTTCAGTGGACCCAAGATAGTACTAAAATGGCCAGGAAGCATTCCTTTAATTCTCAAAAAGAACGAGAGGATGTCAATAAATATCCAAACTGGGAATGTCCACTCACCATCCCAAATGCCAGCTAGCTGACTAGTTATTTGCTAATAGCACTTGTCATGGGTCGACATCAACCTGAGTCCCAATATAAGTCTAAGTCTTGATCTGCGTTGTCATATTCTTAGCAACTTATTTAACACTTGGCAAATTTGTCAAAATATACCATATCATATAAATTCGACCCAAATACTGATTTATATGTATGGAATAAAATGGAATAAAACATGATGGGGCATGCTGTCATAGGAAAATAATGGTGTGGTGGGGTGGGCAGTTGCCACCCCGAAGTTGGTAAGAATCCAGAATTCAACAGTGCTGTGGTATAAAATCTATACAGTCAACTATTCAAGAGGAATTAAGTGTTTAAAAAGATAGTTTTAAGTTCAGAGGTATTTAAAGACACTGTACTGTGTTCTCTGCAGGTCATGATGATGGGTAACACCAATGTTGCTTGCCTGCTGCTGGAGAACGGTGCCAACCCGAACATCCAGGACCGCTTCGGGATCACACCGGCCCATGACGCTGCCCGGACAGGCTTTTTGGACACTTTGTGTGTCCTGGTTGATTACGGCGCCTCAGTCAACATTCCCGATCAGTCCGGGGCTCTGCCCATCCACATCGCCATCCGAGAGGGCTACAGAGACGTGGTGGAGTTCCTGGCACCGCGTTCGAACCTCGGCCACCAGGACACGCGAGGGGACACGGCGCTGGACATCGCAAAGGCCTCGTGCACGCCGGGCATGGTGGAGCTGCTGAAACGGCAGCTGGAATCCTCCCTGGCTTTCAAATCTTAGAAAATTCTGGATTTAGTTGTGAATTCTAAGCCACTCTAAAGTGCTAGGAGTCCACAAAGAACTTTTTCTCATGTACAGGACTAGGTTACATTACTACAGTACTATGTTTATTTTAGTTTATTTCGTCGTTCAGTTAGACAGTTAATACTAGATGAAGAATGTAGCAGCAGTTTTGCACAGAGCAAAGATCTGCCGTCGGAAACGAGGATTGCGTTTCGTTTACCGTCGATTCGGGAGTTTGCCATGCACAATTGTAGAACAGCTCTTTTTTCATCCTTTTATAACCGAAGTTACATTTACTGCACGGGTCTGTGTAGAAAACTTGAACTGTTAACCATTTTTTTAAAAAAGAAATCTCATGAAATTATTGTTGCCTTTTCTCACCTAGTGAGACTGTGCAGCATGCACTGATGAACTTGCATGATTTGCTTAGTTTGTATTTGTTTGTGTGTGTATTACAATTTAGC
>CM040455.1:29648300-29706417 GCA_022758105.1 Pangasianodon gigas
TTTGGAAGCTAAGAACTCTTAATAATTCAAGGAACCCTTAAAGAACCCTTTTTCTAAGTGTTTAGCATTCCGAGGTTTTATAATCAATCAATGCTTAAGCTATTTAACCTGCTAAACAAGAGTGTCAGGACAGCCTGCAGATTTTCAATGGCTAATGTGACACCCATCTGTTTTTGGCAGCAGAAACAAAAAGCAGTCATAATTAGGGGAGACCATTGTGGCACAACACTAGAGGGCACCATTCAGAACATTGTGCCATTATTTATTTTAGTTGCATCATAGCAACTTGTGTCAGCATGTGCTTCAATTGAAGGCACAAATAAGATGGAAAAAGTGATGGAGAAAGAAAGTAGGTGAGTCTTTTTCAGGGATGACAAAAATAAAGTGAGAAGACAGAGGCTTATGTCACTGAATGCATTCAAGGGGAATTTTTGAACACATAATTAGCACTCTACTCATGAGTAGGGTTATTCTTTAAATAATGGCCTTGTCAGTATTTCTGACTGTGTACAAACCATGATTGGCTTGTACGGTTTTAGTCAAGAGCATCTCCTATTCATGACCAGTTTCTGCCACACTGTTACACCCATTTATGACTAACACTAATCATCAAGAAAAGTTGGTCTTCACTACCTGACTTTAGAGCATGATATCCACAGGACATGAGCAGAAACCTAACCTGATTGGCTAGAATTGGGTAGAATCAGGGAAACCGTGAACCTTAGCAAGTGGCATCTTTTGCTTTTGACATTGTACTTGGATGAGTTAGCTTTTAAGTTTCAGCATGGATCCAGACATTCACAACTGTCTACTACTGGTGTGTGATCCAACGTCCTTTCATATAGTTGAATCTCCTCTAGTGAGTCATTTATGTCAATATGCCTGAGGTGTTCATCTAAATGCTTTCACTAGTTACTTTCACTATTATTTTGAAATGAATGTTGTAACGAATTGTACACTACATGCCAAACAAATATTTCTGCGTAGGCACATACTGCTTAGTTGTGATGCAGGTACTACGTGCTGCAGGTTGTTGTCCAATCTTTTTTCATTGGCTGGCTGAACTGCATTCCAGTATTGGGCTGTGAGTCAAATTCTATAGAGTTCAAATTTTACACCAGTTTGTCCTGTTGGAGTAATTCACTGATGTTACTTATGAGTGTAACATTGTGGTGAAGTGTGCAAAACAATGGGCAAGAAAGGAGGAGCAATAAAAATGTGTACAGGTCAAGAAACCTAGAAAGCTAGAAACTCACTTTTGCTGTATTAAAACATCTGGAAGAGACATCTCTCAAAGTGATATTTTATTTCTGATGTCACCTGTGACACCGAGGCCCTGATTTTAAGGTTTGTAAAAACTCAGGCAACTTAATGGTCTAGGGCAGATTGCGCAAAATAGTACATGCTGTCCAGTTTTGCATGTTTGTCTTGATGAATATACATTTTAGAATGTTTCTACTTAAAAGGTGCAAAAATACAGGGGAGGATAAATGTAAATATACCACTATATGGCCAAAAGTATGTGGACACCTGACCTTCACATCCATATATGGTTTTTCCCCCAAACCGTTGCCCCAAAGTTGTAAGCATACGGTTATATAGCGTATATAGTTGTATATGCTGTAGTATTATGATTTCCCTTCACTGAATCTAAAAGGCCCAAACCTGCTTTATCATAACAGTTCTCCTGTACACAAAGCAACATCCATAAAGACATGG
The DNA here is from genome assembly GCA_022758105.1 of Pangasianodon gigas. Lineage (NCBI taxonomy): Eukaryota > Metazoa > Chordata > Actinopteri > Siluriformes > Pangasiidae > Pangasianodon > Pangasianodon gigas. The sequence goes on from CM040455.1 coordinate 29,650,020, forward strand.
TTTGCCAAGTTTTATGTGGAAGAACTCGAGTGGCCCAATCCCTGATCACTGAACACATTTGGGATGAACTGGAACGTCACTGCAAGCCAGGCCTTCTCACTTGACATCACTGCCCGACCTCATTAATGCTGTTTTGGCTGAAGGAGTACAACTCCCCACAGTCACATTTGAAAATCTAGTAGAAAGCCTTCCCAGAAGAGTGGAGGCTGTTATAACAGCAAAGAGGGGACCAACTCCGTGTTAATGCCCATGGGTTTGCAATGGGCACATATGGGTATAATGGTCAGGTGTCCACATACTTTTGGCCTGGTAGTGTAGATTCATTTAGCACATGCAATGTTATTTATTAAGGCTGAAAATTCCTTTGGGGATGACGAATTAATACAACCAGAGTCCGTGTATTATATTTGCAGCAGTCCATTTCCACCAGATGGAGACAAAATTATACCATTCACTAGGTTTTAAAGTGCGTTTTAAAATGGTCAAAAAATTTCTTGAAATAATGATGTAATATAAACTTATTGATAGAATGTAATAGAATACATAATAATAATAGGTAGAATATAAAGTGTATAAAAACATTTTATTTCAAGAAAGGTACAAACTTTTTCAAAGGCACTTCAATGAAGCAATTAAAATAAATAATATTCATTAATTCTATCTACTCATCTGAAATGCAGTATAAAGTATGTGTCCGTGTTAGGGGTGACTAAGATTTTTTTGACATGTACTGTTTGTTTTCCTACACGAAGATGTAAATAAATAAAAATAAATTAGTCAGGCCCAAGTTATATGACGTTTCAACTTACTCAACCTACAAAGTATTCTAGAACCAGTGATGTATCTTTCTTTGTACTGAATATGCTCTGTTTTTTCCCAACTCAACTCATCAAAGGTGAGTCTATCTTTAAATCACCTCTCCTTCATTCTGTCTTTCACGTAAGAAGGCAACATATCAATCAGACTCTCCTCTACAATGAGCCCAGTCAACTTCAGTAGATTGCAGTCACCTATCTCGACAGGCAAAGACTCCAGCCTGTTAAACTTTAGTTCCAGACACACCAAGTGAGCCAGGTTCCCAACCCTCGGAGACAAAAAAGCAATTCTGTTATTCCCCAGCTCAAGAGTCCTCAGCCTCTTACAGGAGAACAGCTCCTCTGGGAGCACTTCCAGTGAGTTGTAAGCTGCAGAAAGGTGCCACAGACTCTGCAGGATACCAATCTCAGGGGGCAGCGAGGTGAGTTGATTGTGGGAAAGATCCAGGTGCCGAAGCTTGGTGCAGTAGCAAAGATGAAGCGACAGCCCATGAATCTTGTTCCAGCTCAGGTCAAGTGTCTCAAGTGAGCGCAGTTTGTTGATGTGCTCAGGGATGTAGCGGATGGAGTTGTGCCATAGTCTGAGCGTGCTCAGTCGGCGGCAGTGCTGCAGGCTAAGGATCTCCTCCACAGTGGTAAGCCTGTTCTCTTTCAGATCCAGCTGTTGCAGATTGGTGAGGCTGAAGATAGCACTGGGGAGGCGCTCCAGTTCGCAGCCAATCAACTCCAGCGTGGCCAAGTTTGCCAGCTTCTTCAGACTGCTGAAGGCGTGCAGCCTGTTGCCCTCGTTGTGCACGCATAATCTTAGCAGCTGGCCACCTAAATCCGCTACACTGGAAGGGATCTTGGCGAGTTTACCACGCAAGGTCAGTACACGAAGGTTCTTGAGCTCCCGCAAGGTGTCTAAAGTGGCACCACGATGGAGCTCATTGGTGAGTGGCCCACTCAGGTGGAGCTCTTCCAAATTTGTTAAAGTGTACATCCACAAGGGGACCTGCTCTAGGTTGCCAAAGGTGAGGCGGAGGACTTTCAGGTTCTCTCGTAAGTAGGTGAGGGCTTCTAGCTGAAGTCTGGCAGGACAGTGAATGAGGGACATTTCCTGTAAAGCTGCAAGTTGGGTCACTGTACCAGGAATAATCACATTATTGATCTGTTCCAGCTTCAGAGATTCCACTTCTGGCACATCGAACACAGTGCTGGGTAAGCCTGGCAACATGAACAAGTGCAGTTCTAAGCGGTCGCTGGCATTCCTTGAGAGACGTGTGCGGAGTTTCTTGATGGGCCACTCATGATTGAGGTTCACCTGACTCAACCTGCTCTCACTCACTTCAGAGAGAAATACAGCAAAGCGTTTAGAGTAGAGAGGGTCGTACTGATCACTGAGGTGCAAGAGGAATGCAAAGTCATTTTTAACGTCAGGGATGTCGTTGATTCCTGTCTCCAGACGCACATGCTCGAAGGAGTATGCTTTCAGTGGCCGATGGAAGAGCCAGTAGAGAGAATAGATACATAGTAGTCCATACACACCAACAAATCCAATGTAACAGTAGGCTAATTTCGAGAAGAGATGTGCTTTGTTGTTATTACAGCAAAACAAACCAAAACCAGTCAGGTCAGGCGGGACTCTGCAGGTCACCACAATCTCAATATTTGGTACAAGCAAAACACTATAAATAGTGATGATGGCAAATTTTAGCACCTTGATTGAGGTCTGGAGAACATACATGAGGTAGAGGAGGTCTGCCTCTTCTACATGAGTCTGAAATTTTCTCACCTTCTCGAACAGAGCCTTGGCCTGCTCACCTTCCTTTTTGTCCAGGACAGATGTAGCATGCTCAGGTTCCAGCACATTCTTCTCCTGGTCAGACACAATGGACGTAGAACGAATAAAGGCAGCAGATTTGTCCTCCTCATCAGGGCTTTCGACTGCCGATGCTTTTGCTGTGTTGTTTTTCTTCCATGTGACCATGTCTTCTCTCTCCTCAGATACCTCACTAATTGCTCGAGTGGTCCAGGGGGAGTCAAAGCACTTCCCCAGGATCGACACAAACAGCTCAATCTTGGACGACGTCCCAGGGAATTTGAACCAGAAACTGCTTGCTACCATAAAGATCATGGTGTGGATGACCACAAGGTAGGGGAAGTACTTGCCGTACCAGTGCACTGCCCTTTCGTAGCAGAAACTGTTTATGAAGATGTACTGGTGAATGTCCAGGTTGTTCTTTCGGCCGAACACCTCTACAATGTTTGGGGCGATGTTCTTGGTGATGGCATGCTCCCACAGACTCTCATTCTCTCTGGGTTTTTGGAGGTAGCTACAGTCCATCCTTTCATCTGAGTCTCCAGTGATGCGATCAGGGAGACAGGAGATCTTTTCCTGTGTCAGCTATCAAAAGAGAAAAGAGAAACAAGTCATATCCACACATTTATCATGTGGTTCACACCATTTAACATTCTGTTTAATTATACCACAGTCTTGCTGAATTCTCAAATCTGAAGGTATCTGACAGCTCCGACAGTAGTTCTTGGTGTAATTCAAAGATATTTAACTAAGAAAAACATATAATGGTTAATATGGTGAAGTTTTCTGTTAGATGTTTATTTAACATTATGGAAAGAGTCTCCAGTGTCATAACTTTGTAATTTTTCCACCATCGGAGAGTTTTCTGGACAGAGGACTTTGGCTTTTTGGGTTCTCAGTAACATGAGAAGCTCTGTATTTTCTAATTAACTTGAAGAGAGAAAACACAGAGGCTGGTAAGGGAACAGATGTTTATAGCTGTTATACAGTAAGTGATAACTAACATTCTTAAAACACTTCGGGACATGCTGTTATAGGAAAATAATCTACAGCATGCACTGTTGTGTTTTATTCCTTACAAACATAGTAGCTATGGGTGATATGACAATCTCTATATTGAGATATCAATAAATTAATGTACGTATATCATTAATACTTCCACATCATTGATTAACTCCATTGTTACTCACAGTACTAGTCTGCTAGCTGATTGGAAGTTAACATCTATTTTTTAATCAAATCAATTGATTAAATTCTGAATGTAGTTCCTAACAAAAACGATTCATGAACTTATAGTTTTCATTGGCTTTCTGGTGTTTTGTTGGTGTTTTGCTGGCACTCAGCAAAACTAAATACCATGATACATACAGAGTATTGTGAAAACATCTTCAAGTATGGTAAGCTCTTATTTTCTTCTCCTATCGCCTACCCCTACTAGAAGCTATTCAACCAACAAGCAGCATTTGAAACATGGATTACATGCAACTACAAATTACTTGCAACTCTCCATTTCTGCACACATAAGAATGTTCAGAAATAAAATAAATCTGCTTTACTCAATCATTTAGTGGTAGGTCTAGATGGGTGCATGGAGCAGGCTTATAATGGCTAATATAAGATCATATGAATGAAATATTAAGCCCTGGAGAGCATCTAATCCAATTCTATTTGAATCTAGGCCAGGACAGTGCAAAAAACAGGCAAGACTCTTATGCCTTACATGCACTAGAAGGTCAGTCTCACCGATAGGAACCTGTGAATAATGTTTAAATACTGGGAGTAGACGTGAGGTCCGAATTTTCCCACATATTACACCATATTTAGTCTATAATTGAGCCTACTGATGTGGCTTATAGTTGTTTTTATTTCACTTTTTGTCCCACTCTCTCTCTTTTGGCTTTCGTTACATTATTCTCCTTTGTCTCTTGCCAGGCTACCTCTGTAAATAATTTGTTCAGAAGTGGTTAACCTGGTTACATCATTGAGAAAAAAAACAAAAAACAGTATGCTTCCCACAGTAAATAAATAGCTTAGCCATTTCACATGAAGGCAGTAGGGAAGTCAAAGTGACGTAATACAAGTACAAGAGAATGCAATGAATGTATAATTAGAAGTGAAATATAAACCACAGATCCCACTATTTCTTAGGAAATCAGGACAAGCATACGTAACAGGTCTTGCTCATGGAAGGTCATCGTAGAATGACTCACATCTGCCAACATGCTTAACCTTAAAGTCAACAGTACAACACTTGAAGGCACCTTTCTGACTGACTGACACATAATCACACAAACCGTTGTGTTGAAATATTAGACATAAAGTACTTACTCACTAGTAGAGTCTATTGGCTGGTTAATTTTAAAATGATGGTTATGTTGGGTAATAGGATATATATAGTTGTACTCACTTTTCCATGATTTAATAACCAACTAAGATATATGCAATGTCAGGGGGAAAGAATATATGCTAGAATATGCAATCTGCAATCTCAGTAGATTAAAAGGCCAACTGTTACCTATTCCATGACTTCACTAATATTTCCCAGATGTTTTTTTTCCCATTTCTAGGTGTTTTCTTTGACAGTGAAACTAGACCAACTTATGAATTTGCAAAGCCATTTTGTAGCTGGTTAATAACAGATCTAAAATGACTTTCAAGTCACCTTGTCTCAGACTTGCACTGCTGATAACTAGACAGGAACTGTTAATACACAATAGAAAAGAGAACATAATCTCTGAATACTATCTGAATGAATAAACAAAACACCAGTCACATGACTTGCTCTCTTATCAGAATTAAAATGCATGAGCAGTATGGAGGAAGTTAAGTGAATGTGAAAGGCAAAGGTTTAGTACCTGCATGGTACATCCAAAGACACCGATCATTAGCATGGCTATGCACAGGTACTCCGAGAAGACATCCCACCATGGCTTTAGAACTCGGAACCGCGGATTTTGTTCCGAGGAAATGTTCCGGAATTCATTAACCGGAATCATCCTGGAATCTTCCTATCAGGTGGAAGGACATGATTCAAATTAAAACAAAATTAAAAATAAAAATGAGCTCAATATGAGATATCACAGGTATGAAGTATCTCAATATGAAATATCACAAGTATTTTATATCTCTGTAAATCTCAATATTTTTCACAGGTTTCCAAATATGGCATTATAATGGAAAGTCTTTATTTAATATCAGAAAGCAGTTCAGTGGCAAGTAGGTAACTGCTTTTCAGACCAAGAGCATTTTTGGGTGGAAGAGAAGCTTGTGTAATGCATAGGAATGCTGTCTATCTATCAACCACAGAAACTAAACATAGTCAAATTCCATTATCATCCATCAGAGTAGAATGACTGGTTTTCAGGGACTGTTGAAGGAAAGCTTCAGCAACTTTTCATAATGTTGCTTGTACTGGGAGTATTCAGTAGTAGATTTATTCATTCATTCATTTTCAGTAAGCAATTTAACCTCTGGACCAGTAACCTCTGGTTTGGGTCACGATCGATCCGGTGTCTATCACACTGGGGGTGAGGTGGGAATATATCCTGGATGGGACAACAGTCCATCATAGGGCACCATGCACACACACACATTCACATGCTAATTCACAATTAGGGGCAATTTAAATTAGCCAATCCACCTATGGACATGTTTTTGGGAGGCGAGAGGAAACAGAAGAACCCAGACGAAACCCACCCGGTTACAGTGAGAACATGCACAGAAACTCTGCACAGACCATAACACTTGGTCATGATTGGTTCCGCCTCCATGCTGCCCTTCAGGATTTGATGTCTGAAGGTATTTTTGGGTGTTTACAGAAAGACGACATATATGATGATGGTGTTTTTATATTTTGGGCTGGATCACAGCCATACTGTCAAGAAAAAGATATGTACTGGTACATTTTTATTCCCCAATGGATAAACAATGTAAGTGTTCTCTTGAATGTATAACACTGGTCCTATTATATACCTTAATAAGGTTTTACATGTACTGTATAATATCTTGGTAGAATTGAGGCGCAATCAGTAACATTGCCACCGCCACCCTGACCAGGATAGAGCTTACTGAAGATGAACAAATCTGTAATACCTCTAGTTCATTTAACTAAGGATACCTCCGACAGTTAGGATACATTCCCAGTGCCACATGGTATCTGCATTTTTTATGAGATAGCATTATAACATAAGGAAGTCAGCATGCTTTTGAAGAACCAAACATATAATAACGAGGTAACTTGTGTGTGTCTGAACGCTCTGGCCAAATCCAATTCCAACAGTTCTTAATCTGAATTACTTGTACATGCTTTACTTTTACAGGATTTACAGCAGCCCAGTTTTGCAGAACCCCATGTTTGCAGAATTGTTTCCATAATGGTGCTTACTTCATTAAAAACTTACATACCGCCGCTTTAAGCAAGTGATACCAAAATGTGAAAGTTTCCTCTATAGAATAAAGATATCCTATTAAAATGAGTTACATGAACATTACCAGAACAAGTTTAGTGACAAAAATACTACTATAATCCTTCATTTAAACACATTTAGGTGCATTACAAAGTGTTGTTTAAGTGTATATATTTCTTCAGAGCCTCAGAGACACAAATATAGACGACTATGTAAAGTAAACGACATGAAATGATATTTAAGTAAACATAACAGTTCTCAATGAGCAACATACCTGCTTTTTCTCACGTGTTCACCATTTTCACTAGTCCCTGTACCTTCTTCTAATTAGTGCTGCTCCATTTCTGTTCTCTCACTGAGTCTTGGGGACTGCCGCCGGCACTCTTATAATCAGGGTTGCCAGATTGGTTTCGATGGCTTTGTAACCCAGTCTCGCTATAAACACTCTGCCACACTGACACGAGCTCCAAACTGAACGGTAACAAGTGTATACTAATGTATTAATCTATGCTGATATACTGTATCCAAAGTTATTCTTTTAATTCCAGTTGTCAATTGATTACAATATCATTAATGTAAACCAAAGCCAATCTGGCAACATGAGTGGTGATGCATGAAGACAGTACAGTAGGTGTAGCTGCCTGTAAGCTACAGAAACTGCACATGTGACCTCTTTCTCTGAGGTAAAAGTGATATTTTTATGTCGTTTCTGCTTAGTAAAAACAGAATTCTGACTCCAGGCAGGATTTTTTTTCTTAAAGAGACGCAGAAAGTGCTGGAATAACCGTTTTCCAGCTTCACCAAACGTACTATTCTGAAACTGTAGGGCTACTTTGCTAAGTTGTAAGCTAGCTACAAACCCAGGATGGTTTAATTCAAGCCCTAGTGTGACTAAAATAAAACCAAGTGATGACTCTGGGATCTGGATATTTTTTATCGTCCCACCGTGAAATTCATTACCACTCTGTGACTAACAGGCTGATGTTGCAAACAACAAATCAGTCACACATCCTCAAATAATTTTTTTCTTTTTAAATGTCAAAATCCTGGCCAAAAAACAAAAACACAAGAATCACTTGTGAGTGGGTGAGTGGCGCCATCATGTGGTGAAATACACCTTGTGTTTTATTCGCACACCTTACTTAAACTAGTTCTTTTCCTACATAAAATAAATGGTTTGACCTAAAGGTTTCATTAAACAGTTAAATTAAACACTATAACACTGAAAACACAACAAACCCTACATGATCCCAGTACATGATTTTCTATGGCTGGCATTTGCATAAGGGGAACATGATTGGCTCGTATGTTTTATGACACAATAACACTGGCCTATCGTGTTCCATACTAGCTCAGACTTTACAGCTTTTCAGCAGCACTAAATATGGTCAAACTGTTATAGTGGCAGTTTTCACACTTTGACAAGTGTGTGCACTCCAGTTAACTCCCCTAAAAGAGTTTAATCCTTTTATAAATAAGGTTTGGGGTAACTTCTCAGGGTCTTTGACATCCACATTTTTATTCTGTTCCATCTCCAAACACACCTGAGCCAAGCAAGAAACTGCATGCTTTCACATCAGTATGCCAGCTATAATCTGACATTGCATATGTATCACTGTATGAATTATGTCATTTTGAATTATGAATTGTGGCTTTTGACAGTGGATATAAAAAGTGTACACACCCTTGTTAAAATGGCAGGTTTTTGTGATGTAAAAGAAATGAAACTAAGGTAAATCATGTCAGAACTTTTTCCACTCTCAATGTGAAATTACAACATATAAAAATTAAGTGAAGAACTTATAAAAACTTACAAATAACATAGTTGCATAAGTGTGCACACCCCTAAACTAATACAGTTGAAGCACCTTTTGATTTAATTACACCACTGAGTCTTTTTGGCTAAGAGTCTATCAGCGTGACACATCTTAACTTGGCAACATTTTCCAACTCTTTCTTGCAAAAACATTCTAGATCCATCACATTGTGAGGGCATCCCCTGTGCACAGCCTGCTTCAGGTCACCTCACAGATTTTTAGTTGGATTCAGGTCTGGGCTCTGGCTAGGCCATTCAAAAACATTGATCTTCTTTTGGTTAAGCCATTCCTTTGTTGATTTGGATGTATACTTTGAGTCATTGTTATAATGGAAGGTGAAATTCCTTTTCATCTTCAGCTTCCTAGCAGACACCTGAACGTTTTGCACTAAAATTGGCTGGTATTTGTAGCTATTCATTATTTCCTCCACATTGATAAAACCCACAGTTCTGGCTGAAGAAAAGCAGCCCGAAAGCACGATGCTGCCACCACCACGCTTTACCGTGGGTATGGTGTTCTTTTGGTGATAGAAAAACATACCTTTTGTAATTATGGAATTATTATACCTTTTGGAATTAGGCTCATCAGACAATAACACATTTTGCCACATGGTTTAGGGTGATTTAGTTGAGCTTGGATGTTTTTTGTGAGAAAGGGCTTCCGTCTATCCACGCTACCCCATAGCCCAGACATGTGAAGAATACAAGAGATTGTTGTCACATGAGAAAGCAATCAGTACTTGTCAGATATTCCTGCAGCTCCATTAATGTTGCCGTAGGTCTCTTGGCAGCCTCTCTGGTAAGTTTTGTCTTGTCCTTTTATAAATTTTGGAGGGACTTCCTGTTCTTGGTGATGTCACTGTGATGCTCCATTTTCTCTATTTGTTGATTATGTTCCATGATACAGCTAATGTTTTGGAAATTCTTTTATACCCCTCTCCTGATCAATACCTTTCAACAAGTTTGATACCATGCATGCTTCGTAAGCTCTTTGCGGACCATGGCTTCAGCAGTCAGATGAAACCAAGGAGATCTCAAGAAGATTCTACAGAAACAGCTGATATTTATTTGGGGTTAATCAGAATAATTTTATTCATGACAGCTGTATGATAATTACTTTTGAACATGAGATTGAATGTGATTGGTTCATTCTGAACACAGTCACATCCTCAATTATAAAAGCGTATGCACACTTATGCAACTAGGTTATTGTTACTTTTTTTTTTATTTTTCCTATTTTTCCCTAAAATGTTTCTGATTGTTTTCCAGTTAATTTTTATATGTTGCAGTTTCACATTGAAGGTTGAAAAAGTTCTGACATGATTTATCCTGGTTTCATTTTTTTACATCACAAAAACCTGCCATTTTAACAGGGGTGTAGGCTTTTTATATCCACTGTAAATGATGGTTGTAGAATGGACATTAGCTGGCTCAGGTCACAGAGCTGAGCTGAGTATCTGTGGGCTTTCTTTTACCTTTTAACCTCCTGTCCTGTTATCACAAAATCTTTTTCTGCAAAGGCTAGGACTAACCCTAGGGTTTTAATTTTTTTGTAACACAATGACAATGATTCAAATGACTATCTGGTGGTTGCCATAGATTGCGAACCACTAAGGGTTCTCAACTCTCAAATCCAAACACAACTAATAAGCTGCTAACCAGTCCCTTGACGAGCTGTATCAAGAGTGTTGGGAACGCTTATTTAATGGATCACCTGATTTTAGAGTAGCATTGCCTCATCTAGTCCTCAGGAACCCCCAGAGTCTCCACATTATTGTTCTCTCTCATTCAGTGTTCTCAAATTACTTGGCTCAGGGGTCTGGGAAAATGCTAAAATGTTTACTCTGTGGAATTCCCTGTTTTGGAAATCCCTAATGAAAAAAAGGTTTCTTTATCTTCAAAATCATTTTACTGACAGAATGAGAAGATGAGATTACGCTATTCTATGTCCACACATGAATGAGCCCTTGGTGCAAAAGCGTTGAAGCGGTAAACATGCTGATGATTAGTTACACAATATACAGACATTATGATATTCTGTGCTCAGACTATTGTACTGATCAACACTTTTACTCCTATTCTATACAGAGGCAGCATTTTTTTTTGGCTAATGCTGGATGTATTCGCCAGTCTTATCAAGCATTTAAGGATATAACATAACTCAGTGCTCTTATGTTATGGGGTGCCAATAATTTTCATCACGTGGCTTTTTTCTTTTTTTTTTTTGGATATTTTGTTTCTTAGAATAAGGGCTAAATTTCTCAATTTTCAATGAGATTAAGCAGTATGGGTAACCCCTGGTTAGGCATGTCCCCCTACTTAAATCGACATTTTTGCTTTTTTTTCTTCCATTTTGTTCCTAATTTGGTCACCTGCCATTTCCCACCCACCAGCCAGCTCTCCCTTCTCATACAACAACTAACAAGCAGGGAGGTTGAAACATGTGGAGACATGATACATGTGACATGAGACATGTGACATGAGACATGTGCTACTAACAAGCAGGGAGGTTGAGACTTCCTCTGAGACATGTGAAGAAAAACAACCGCATCTTTTCAAACAGCTGCTAATGTGTCCCAGGGCCATGTAAAACACTCAGAGGAAGCGCTATCTACCCTGTTCCGCATACATGAACACACAGAAACCCGCAACTGGCTAGTGTCACTGTGACTGATGGGAAAGAGAGTATGCCATCCCTCCAACGCAATTTGTTCCCTTGGCTCCTGGACACGGATGGCTATTTGTCTTTTTTTGTAACCAAAGTATACATTTTCATTCATGAGGAAGTTGCGGTGTCCAAAAATATATCTTCAATTACAACAGTTCATGTAAATAAACCTAGCTTATAAGTCAGCATCAGGGACACGATGAACTACAATAAACAGATATCTTTAATACACAATGTGTTGTACAATACACTGATTGCTGTAAAATGTACAAAGCAGTCTTTAAGTCTTTAAATTATCTCTCAATGTTAGTAATAAACTGTTAAAGCAAAAACTACTTCCTTTTTTAAAACAGCCAGACGTAGAAAAAGAGAAGTCACAAGTTGCCGTCACGTCTCAAATACGGCACATGCTCAGTTTGCAACGAATACAAAAGGAGATCGGTCCATTTATTCGAAAGTAGAACTTAAGGGTCAAGCACGATGGGGAAAAAACAGTTAATCCAAAATAAATAAAAGAGAAATCCAGACCCTGTACAAAACTCCAAGAAGTTTCTAAAATCTTGGAAAAATGTAGCTTAAAATACTGTTACAAATACATTAATCAGGATTTTTTTTTTTGCCTGCTCACGAAAAACGTCTGTTCTGACTGTGGTGTTGGCCTCTAGTAGCAAGGAACCCACTTTATTTCCCAGATAATGCAGCATCCAGCATTGAAAGATGACAGGACCCACATTCTTTTCCATTACTTTCCAAAACCTTCATCTCGGACATCAGTCTATCTTTCCTTCATTTGTGCTCTTTGATTTTAGATACTGCTTTTCTCAGGTCCAGATTGGACCCTGAAACACTTTTAAATGAGATGTCATCTAGACAAACACAGGCCATCCGGACAAACACACACTCATGAAGGGTTTACGAATTAACAAGTAAGTGACTTCAGCAGAAAAAACACTAAACTGTATCAAGTTATTCAATAACCAGGGTTAGGCAACCGTGGTTCCCAGCATTAACAGTCACCTTGTGTAAGCTGATTCAACTCACTAGTTAAATACAAAGGCGGTGTATTACAACAGTGTTTGTAAGCACACACCTGAAGAACACACCCTGAGTGAATAAGATCATGAAATGAGCAACTGACTAATACACAACGAATCGGAGTTCAATCTGAGTCCTATAATAGATGTGGATAATTACCTAATGAGTTGAATGAAGTGTTACCCCTGCTTCAATATGCCTGAATCGGTTTGTCTTAATAAGTACCTGATGAGTGAAACCAGAACATGGATTTAAAAAAAAATTTCCCAAATGTACTCAATCAGCTGAAACATGTTTGATATCTGAATCATGTTTTGCACTGGAGTTACCAAACTAACAAATAATGGAAGTCTGTCACACAACATATCTGTTTTTGAAAAAATCTGCTTCAAATGATATTTGTAAGCTGTAAGCTATGTGATGTCAGTTTGAAACAAATAAGTTTGGAAATAGTAGGATAGACCACATTTACATATTTTACTTCAAAGTAGAATTATATTATCATACACATAACCTCCAGGTGAAGGTAGTCACAGCGCTGTTTTTTTTAAAAAAAAAATGCCACTCCCACCCACTCCTAACGTTTTTGCTTTTGCCTGCTCTCGATCCTGTTTCACAAAATTTAAACAAACAAGTCATTTAAACTGATCTTTAAACATCTTTTTAACTGTAGTATACTGATCAATACAGATAAGACCAAATTTATATCTATATATTTTGTGCATCTAATGTAGGACATTTAGTAAAAACATGAGAGGAAAAACATCCCACTCCCGTTTTTTTTTTGTTGGGTCCACATGATCTTGGTCCCAGTGCACATCTCGAGATTACAGTCTGGGTATATTCCTGAAGAATGGTTTTTACAAAATCATATTTATGTGAGACAGACTTCTCTTACTTCTTAGCTACATTAAACTTGTAGCCTGGTGCAAATGTCAGACACAAAACATGTTTTGGTTGATCAAATAGATATAGAGTAAGAGGAAGATTGTGTAAATTTGACTTTTCTCTAAACCAGCCCACAGTTGTTCGCTGCCTGTCTGGGTCCTTGTGCACGGTGTGATGGTTCTATAAGCCCAGTACAGCAGCACAGACTCAGATACTGACATGTGTTGTGAGATACAATAATGGCACTTTAAAATGTTGACATCCGTGGTCCAGGGTGCTGATCTGCAACTTCTACTTCAGGAGAAATGTTCGGCTTTTAGTCAGTGCTCACGGTTGGTTTAGATGGACAAGGCTGGTCAGTAATACAAACAGGAGACACAGGCTGACTCTAATGATCCCGATGCCTGTAGTCTGGCTATAAAACCAGCAACAAAAAATATGAACCAGTCCTTTCTGGAAGCATCTTCTGGTCTATTTCCGTCTCTCTGATCTCACGGCTTTGTGTGAACCCTGTAGATGTCCAGAGACCCGTTTGCTCTCGTTTATAGAAGACTGTTCTTGAAGCACCAGAATTGTAATCACTGATGATCCTGGCTGAAAAAGGAAGGAACAGAAATATGGAAGGAAAAAGCAGGAGACGACAGGAGGCACTAGAATTTCTGACAGTCTTTCTGACAGTCTTTCTGACAATCTTTCTGACAATCTTTCTGACAATCTTTTTGGCACGGCTCCATGGTAACTGCAACACCGACCCCGCTCCGCCCAGAGGTCATCCTCGTGACCTCGGTCCATGTGTCTGTTTCAGGGTCGTAGCACTCCACGCTGTCCAAAAAGGTGTTCCCATCATATCCTCCTGTTGGAAAAAAGCAGAAACCAATTAAAACACTTTCACACATTTAAAGTCACCAAGCATTACCCAGTCCATGGAAACGCACGGTCAATCCCAATCATTTTTTTTGTACTTACCCACATCAGAGCTATGAGTATTTTTTGGACTTTTCTCCCTCGTAATTGCAACAGCTGTTTAAGTATGGAGTAAAACACTTGGGCTGTGCTGTTATAGGAAAATAATCCACAATGGGGTGGTGTGATATGGCCTGATGCAAAGCAGAATCACTGTTACCAACCCAAAGTGGATTATTTTCCTATAAAAACACATCCCAATGAGTTTTATTCCTCTTATACCACAATGATTCGCCAATGATTGGAATTTTTAATTTTTTAGAATTTGTCATTTTAAATTTTTTACTTTCTTAATTAATTAATTTTTAACCATTTATACTTACATTTATTGTTATGGAACATCTGCAAGATGAGTTCCTTTGATCACTTACTTTATAACAGCTATAAACAGTCGTTCCCTCACCAGCCTCTTTTTTTCTTTGTCATGAAGTTAATAAAAATTAAGACAAAAAAAAAAAAAACCCAGAGATCGAGAAGGCATAAAGCTCAAACTCCTCTGTCCTGAAGACTTTCCTGTTGCGGAAAACTTACTGTGGCAAAGTGCTGACGCTGGAGACTCTTTCCACAAATGTTAAATGTTTACGTCACCACAGCAAAGATTATATGTTTTTCTTTGTTAAATAACAACACATTTTCTTAATCCTTTATCCTAGGCTTAGATTATGTAGATCGTCCACCATACAAGTCCCTGTGAATTACCTGTTACTATTGAAACAATGAACTATTACAATGAGCGCATTCATTTAAACCTATCATTTGAATTTCACTTGGAGCTACTTTCAGAGCCGTGCCATTATAGAAAATTAATCCACACCTTCAGATCTGAGAATTCGGCAGCTCTGCTGTATAAAAAATTTTGCACGTTGACTTTTCTTTCCGCTAATACTGTGCTTAGAATGGAAATAATGATCATAACTAAGCTACTTAACTTTACAAAAGGAAAAAATTGTCACTCATCATCACACAATGTCACGTGTATATTTATTTCAGGCAGCATTGGATCAGTGCAGTCTGACTGCTAGCCAAAAAGTAGTCTGTGTACAACATTACACAACCATAGACACACACTCCTGCCAGATCCATGCTGACTGGCTCATCCGGCCAAGCCCCATTCGCAGAATAGTACCATAAAGGAATGTTTTCCTGGCTTGCACACTAGCAACTCTTGGCTGAAACCAAACACCAAATTCATAAATAACAGCTGACCTAATGACAGCAGGGTCACCTCCCAGCCACCAGAGGGAGTTCATAATGAGCTGCATTACATTTTTACATTGTAGACTTGATGTTTTAGGTTACACTCGAGCCCTTAGCATTATATGTCATTTAAGACACCTGATTGCACTTCTCAGCTAATTAGCAAGGCCTTCATGAGTTCAATATGGTGGGCTAAATGAGTCATTTTTGACGAGTCTGCAGCCAAACAGGAACCTGTAGCAAGCCCTGTTTGACATCGTTAATGGTGAAATGTGCAAATTTATTCTGTAAATTTACTCTCAAAAACAAGCCTTGTAACAAAGCCTGCTAGTTAATAAGCACTGATGGGTCTGGGGTCTGGATTAATAAGAAGGAATTGATGGAGGCACTTCCTGATTTGGTGAGTAACAGCAGACTAGAGTTGGAGTTCAAGTCAGATTTGCTTATCCAGTTGCGTAAATTCAGTTTAGATGTAGACACTAGAACAATTAACATGCAGCAAGGTAGAAAAGTTTACTTTCTTTCTTCCTATTCTAAGAGAACGTTGTGACATACAGCAATTAATAAGAGAGCATGCATGGAAACGCTCGTACTGTCATAAGTGAAACAGACCAGTGACAATTTTTTCCCCAGAAAGCATGCTGGTTACCGTACAACCCTGTATATATGCACACTCCAGTTTCTACTGCAACATGCAGGGGAGCAAAGAAGGTTTTTAATCACTTTCTAATTATCATTACCTTTGGACTGATTTGTGCTCATTTGCTGTAGGCCTACTTAATCCATTTTTCTCTCTTAATGGAATAAGTGCCATTTTTAAATTATTTTCAGCTGAAATTTATGCATCTCTAATAAATATAGTTAACTGATATTAACTATATGCTTGTCTAATGGTAGCTAATTTGAACATATGTGAACAGAGATTTATTTCACATTAACAGACTCAAAACATTCTCCATTCACACTAGTGAAGCATACTAGTGTACTCTTAAGTTAAAGGTTGGCAGGTCTGCTTGCCAACCACCTATTAACTCAAGGCTTAAGGTTACATCTCTATCAAGAGCTTTCTGAAGTTTTCTAGCAAGCTCTCTACCATTAGGTTAACTCAGATATTGTATAATTAGAACCATTAGCCAAGATCACTAACGAGCTAAATTAATTAAATCCAGAGAGGGACATTTGGTGGGCTAATGTCTGGTGTAATTAATTCCAGGGCCAATATATTAGCAGGTGGTCTAACAACTTGTGTAGTTGATACCAGCTGAAAAAATAAGGAAAAAAAGGCAACTTCCTGATAAAATTTAACAAAAGGTGTGTTCTTGTTGACCTAGGGACAGTAGTCTGTCTACAAAACCAGGGCATGAGGATAGATTGACTCTAACAATGATCTCTTCAACCAATCTGCTAATAAGGAGGTTGGTAATATGAGAGGCAGATATTTCTCCATACCGAGTGCGTAGATGCGTCCTTGGTGGGTGGTGACTCCCAGCGCGCTGCGCCGGTGTCTCATTGACGAGATGAAGGTCCAGCTGTCTGTTTCCACATCGTAGCGCTCCACTGTGTTCAGCTGATTGGTGCCGTCATAGCCGCCCATTACATAGATGTGGTTATTCAACGCACACACACCTGAGGAAATCAATTACCGTGAATGTCTCTACTCTACAAAACAGAGTATTTCCTAATACACAGAGTGCTGAAAAAAAAATTTAATGGACTTTAAATGAACTTTCTTCTTTTTTTCTGACCTCCAGTGACTTTATCTAGAATTGAAAGGTTGTTACTGTGGTTGGGGAAATACGGGCTTGTTGCAGACGAATCATGACTATGCAGAAAAATGTTGTTAATGACTGAACTAGAAGGGTTTATGGTATTGTAAATGAAAATAAAGGAAGGTCAGGAAGAGCATAGGAAGTTAAACTTCCTGCCTATTGTAAACAAGCAGAACTCAGTTGTCACTATAATATGCAACTAACCAAATAAACATGAATAATAAAAATCTGAGTCAATGAGTTAGGAATAAAACATGACAGGGTGTGCTGTTAGAGGAAAATAATCAGTGCCCCGAAGTTGATTATTTTCCAACTATTTTCCAAAAGCATGCCAGAGTGTGTCTCATGGCCACCTCCAACAGTTCCTTAGCCAATAATTGCTGGACTCGCAAGGACTCACCTGCTCCACTGCGGACAGTGTTCATGGGTGCTGTGCTCCTCCATTCGTCTTTCTCAGGGTTGTAACACTCCACTGAGCTCAGCCGATGCGTTCCATCAAACCCACCCACCGCATAGAGGAGGCGGTTAATGACAGCCACGCCCACCCCTATTCGCCGGGTCAGCATAGGGGCCACCAGCTGCCACGAGTCTCTTTCTGGGTCGTACCTGCATGGAAGACACGCACACACAAACACACACAATCAGCGGAGTTCCAACAAAGATGAAGGGCTCAAAAATATAGAGCCCTGCATAAGTATTCACCCCCTTGAATTTTCCACATTTCCACAGGTTGTAGTGTTACAACCTGGAATTGAAATTGACTTATTATATGAATTATATGTCATGAACCTACACAGGTTTTGAAAAATATTACATGTTGAACATCCCACATATCCACATTAAATCCATTATATAAAACTGGAAAGAAT
Organism: Pangasianodon gigas; assembly: GCA_022758105.1. Lineage (NCBI taxonomy): Eukaryota > Metazoa > Chordata > Actinopteri > Siluriformes > Pangasiidae > Pangasianodon > Pangasianodon gigas. The sequence continues at coordinate 29,668,247 of CM040455.1, forward strand.
ATGGCAGAACCACCACTCTGCCTAGAGTAGGGTGTCCACCAAAAATTAGTCATCGGATGAAGATGGGATCAGTCAAAGAATCAATCAAGAGACCAAAAGTAAATCTGAATGAATACTATGAATACTACAAAATGTGGGAAAGTTCAAGGGGATGAATATTTATGCACATCACTTTATTTCCATGCTCTTTCCAGTGCACTGATGACACTTCTTGTTTAGCCAGTATGAATGTGCATCACTGTGATTCTCAAAACAGTGGAATGTTTTCTTCATAAAGATGTGTTTAATAGATTAACACAGTACATACAGTAATTGCTTTTACATTCTATTACATTATGAGATATTTGGAAATATAAGGAATTGCACAGGAACGAGATTCTGTCCATTTAAAGATTTTTACGATCTACACTGCAGTAACGGACAGATGGTTTGATAGTAGAGCAAATTGCTAATAATAACTAGTTTCCCTTCCTTATTCTTTTAAATTGGCTGTTTCATTATTTGAGGCCCATCACTGGACTTACAAAACCCACTTCCTCCTCACATGGCTGTTGATGAATCATAGTGGAAAACGCACACTGAGACCAAAAGCCAAATGACTGACAGTCAGAGAGAGAGCAAGAGAGAATCAGCTTTGAGGCTGCAGGGGATTTGGGGTACAAACCCAATCCTAAATACATTACAAAGTCTTACTGTGTTGTAATGCCATAGCACCAAGAGACAATACATGACACACTGAAAGACAGACCCCTGAACAGAAACAGCAGAATATTTAGAATTTAATCAGGTGAGAGAACTCTTGTGGCAAAACTTCTCTTTCATTCAGAATACAAGAAACTGGTATGGCATCAAAGTGTATATGTACAGAATAACTAAAAATATTGACTTGCTGTATGAATCTTTAAATAAGGGTTTGGGATTAAGCATGTCAATATATACACCACTTTATCAGGTACATCTACCAGGTCAAATTAAAGGCACATGTTTGCTGACTGTTCATCATCTTCAACTTGTCCATCAGTGAAAAGGGACCTTCCCAGACCCACCACTGAACAGATATTATTTTGGTGGTGGCTCATTTTCAGCAGTGAGATATTACCGGAATAGTAGCATATAAGGCTGATACAAGAGCAGATGTGCCAGCATTGCTAAAAAAGAATATCCTAGCAGGCAGAGAGTAAAAGGGAAAGTGCACCAAGAAACAGTATGCAAAAGCTGAGACAAAAGTCTGATGTGACTGCTACTTAATAATAAGCAACTCTTCCATTTTTTTTACCAACTAAAAGAGACGAGAGTCTCACGCACTTGCTTTGAATTGGTTGACTAGATGGAGGCTTGTAAATTTATAGGTCAATCTATTATTCATGGAAATAAAGTCAGTGTGAAGCGAAAGTAACAGCTATCTAAAGCAAATGTGTGGCTTTCACATCCTACGTCCGTTCCCCTTAAGTGATTTGCCTGCTCTGACTGCTGCTTTGGCTGAAAAAGCAGAAAAATGTAGTTTTCAGATGTCTCACATCTTGCCATGGGGCCAGAAATTGTAAACACTCTGGCTAAACCATAGATGGCACCACTGCAAGTGTATGAGAAACAGCAGCACCTTATTTTTACTGCTGGAATTAGAAACGGTCCAACAAACCAACATATCCAGCCAACTTCTGTGCTTTGTTCAGAAACTGGCAGTGATGAACGTTAAAGGCTAAATCTACTTATTTTCCTAGCAGTAATTCCTCGCTCCTAAGATGGCTCTCAACGGGAAGTGAGTCATAAAGTTCAGTCAAGATAACCTTCTTTCACAGTACACAGTTGTTAACTCTTTAACCACTTTCCTCACCTCTCTACGCTGTTATGATGGATGCATCCATGTGAGCCTCCGACGGCGTAGATCATACCATCAATGACCCCAACGCCAATTCGGTTACGGGGTACACTCATTGGAGCGCACGGGAGCCAGCAGTTGTTCATAGGGTTGTAGCAGTCCAGCGTGTTGGAGTCCATGTTGCCATCAGGTGCGTTGTTCCTTCCTCCAACAGCGTAGAAGAGCCCGCTGATCACGCACGCTGCCAGGCCACTGCGGGGCACCTGCAGATCCGCCAGTCGCAGCCAGGCACCAGTGCCCGGGTTAAACGCCTCGAGGTAGCAAAGCGACTGGCGGAAATAGCCGCCCGCTGTGTAGATGAGCTGCGGTACCTTGGGTGTGCGGCATGCCGCTGCCTTGGTGGGCTTGTGCAGTGTCAGGTCCTGAAAGATCTGTGCCAGATAGTCCTTGCTCTGTGCATCCCACTCAAAGTGCTCAAGCTGGCGCTGCAGGAAGTGTGGCGGAAGCGAGTGGCACCTCACGGCCTGTAGCAGTGCCTGCACGTAGGGCCTCCTCTCGTCACGCTCGTACTGCACCCACTCCACGCATGCATGGTATACCTCAGACTCGCAGCGTACGTTCAGCTCATCACGGCTGATCAGCGTTACCAGCTGGCATGGAGAGAGATTGAAGAACTCCTCCTGCGTCGCCACCTGGTGGAGCGGTGGCAACAAAGGGGGAATGAGTACTACGCTTGAACCATCTGAACAGTTAACCAAACATTAAATTTACACAAATTTTTACAGATTGATGTAGCCAATCAGCCAGTGCATATTTGGTGCCCAAAGTTCTTTAGTTTTACAAGTATATGGCCCTTTTCATATCTTTATAATGACTGATGCTAAATGGGGATTGACGTGTCCTCTTCCCATATTTTAGAGGTGAGAATCTTACTTTTCACCATCGCTGTGCAAATTCTACATATTGCTTTTTTTGGACCCTCTAGTTTGCCTCAATTGAGTCTTAACCTAAACTACTGCGTGGGGGATAGGTCACACAGACTGTAAGCTGTCCAACATTGCTAACAAGACAATACTAGCATTCAGAGAGGAAAAAACCTGAATTTTGCCACAAAAATCTTAGCGGATATCGGTGGACGGTACACAGTTTTTTCCAGCTATGCACCACACAACAGTAAGAGAACAGTGAGGCAAAAGGCTAGTGTAAATATTATTTAATAATAAGTAGCACCAGCATTTTTTTAAAAAAAAATTTTTTTAACTGAAGTAAAAGTAACCACTATCAGAAGCAATTTTTTTTTCCTTATCAATGATTTGCCTTTTCTGCTGAATAAATTTTGTGTTTGGTCTGACCACTGCTTTATCTGTTTTTTTTTTCTTTTTTTTTCTTCTTTTTCTCCATAGCTTCAGTGCAAAACTAGAGAAGCAAACTCTGGACACAAAACATGCCTTGGCTGATTCACTAACTGCTGGATAAGGGGAAAACTTTGTAATATAAAAAGAATGCCATTTTGATTATATTTATATAAATATAAATATAATCCAAAAATACCATTTACAAAGTTTTGTAACTGACTGACATCCAGAACAATCAGTATGAAGATTCAACAATAATCACACATGTCCGGCACACTGATCCTGTTAGTTGGTGAATTGCAGATCTTTGCTATAAGCATACACTGAAACTTTTATTTAAAGATAAGCACATAAATAGAACATCTGCTGTAAAAGAGATTAGATATAGAATCACTGCCAAGGTTTAGGCTGAGAGAGAAGAGGAACTAATACTCTCCCTCTCCTCTGTAGTGGCATTCCTTCCTCTTGCAAATGAATGCATTACAGATGTAGAAGTCATTCACTCAACTACAGTACTCCTTTTGTCAGTGCTTTACTTTTTTTTTTTTTTTCTTTTAATTGTCACTCAAACTCAAGCCATAACTGGTGACACGTGTCATATGATTTAAAGTAAATGGCTTCATTGGCCACACCTTTATACAGCAGGTAGCTTTTACAGGAACATGTACAATGCAGCAGTACAGGTATGACTACATCACACGCATCTAATCAACCACACATTCATGTATATGTACCCTGACCTCATTCACTGCATTCCTAGACAATAACTCATCTGTCTTCACCACAAGTTACTGCACACTCATATCTTGGAGGAAGTAAATTATCTTAACATTATCCTTATTACTCACCCACTATGGCTAGTTTTCCAAATTTACTAGCCAGCTGGGTTTTTCACTAGCCAAAACACCATCACCCCAAATGTTCAACATATGAAATATGAATTATTTCAATTATTTTATTATTACTTATACCACAGTGATGTTGAATTCTGGATTCTGATTGGTAAAAAAGTTTTTGATGAATTTTCTATAACAGCGGCTTTGACAGTAATGCAGCTGTAAGACAAATCATTTTACATTAATGCTCTCGTTCTAATATGTCATCATTTTTATAGTAACAACTTACCCAGGGACCTGTATTTCAGACACTTCTTATAAACAGATAACAAAAAAGGGTGATCAATGATATGGTGGCGCTTTCTGTAAGGAGAAGTTTATTTCACATTTATGGAAGGAGTCTCCAGTGTGAGTGCCTTGTAATGGTCAGAGATAAAGCTGTAACTAAGTTTTTCGCCGTGGGAAAGTCCAGAGGTTAAAGGCTTTGTGCTTTGACAAGCTGCATTCCTTTGTCTTATTAAGAGAGGGGGCGACTGTCTATAGCCGTTTTTTAACGTAAAAGGAATTAACTTGTTTAGTGGACATTCCACAACATTAAATGTAACTATAAATGGATAAAAAGTACAGGGTGTCATTCTTGAGTAAACAAAAATTGCTGTGGTATAAGAAGAATAAAACACTTGCTGATGTTGGAAAATAATTAACTTCAGAGTGGTCACAGAACACCATTTTTACACGACCCTATCATTGATTATTTTCCTTTAACATCATGCCCCTTTGGGTTTTCTTCCTTAAATATTAGTTAACAGTATTCCTAATAACTGTATGACTACTGTATACAGTTTACAAACCCACTATTCTTTAATCATATGACCGCACCAATGTGTCTCACCCACTGTATCTGAATGATCTGTATCACATGAGAGTCTGACCTGGCTGAAGTTCATGTAGATGTACTCGCGGGCTTTCTGGTGCAGCTCGGTGCAGCCAATCTGCTCAGCAAAGTTAGCGATGCCGATGGCGTTGCTCGGGTCCAGCTGCTGCACCAGGAAATCACAGCAGGCCTTCACCACGCTGTCGATCTGATACATCACAGCTCCATTCATCACGTGGATGACGCACTTCTCTCCGACGGAGATACTTGCTGTGTAGGCAAATTCTATCAGACGGCCCATTACCTGTCAATTCAAATCACACATTGTTGCCTGTTTAGCACTATAACTTCTGTTATGCATTATTTTACTAATTCTGGTTCTGATGATGCCACAGCCATCCGTGACCGCATCAGCGTGGCAAGGTACCAAAACTGGTCATGCTGTCTGGTCGGCAGCGATGGTATACTCTCTGTCCCCTGTCAATCTCAGCTACATTAGCCAATTATGGGCGTAAGTTGGTAGCTGACATGTCATAGGGGAGAGCTGGCTGGTGGGTGGGAACTGGCAGGTAACCAAATTGGGGAGAAAATGGGGTTTGTTGGTGATGGTTGGTCAGGGTAATGTGCTTTGTTATGGCCGGAAAGTGAATGAAAAACAGAGTGCTAGAATATTAGGAGCTCCAGCTTTAATTGGACGTTACTGGCTAGCAATGAACCTCAAAGGGTAATAAATGTTTAAGCATTAGTAGGAAAGGAGAACATTTTACCAACATATCTTCTCTCTCTCTCACTCTCTGTTTGTCAAAAATATTGCACAAAATGACCTTGCATATTGCACAATACTGATTTGCTCAAATATATTTGCACACAGTTGTCTTTGTATAACTGTGTTTAATCAGTGTAATCCTCTATTTTTTTAATATATGTAGAAATTCTTTCTTCTTATTTAATATATTTGACATGGCTAGATGGGGAATGGTACATTGAATCCAATGGCAATAAAGTTATTTGTTTTCATTTAAAAAATTTGACAATTTTTCCCTTATTGCAAATGTATTCAATCTGTCAAGACATTTGTTGTCCAAGCTTGCATCTTTAGTTTTGTACTTGAGCTATGAGGCTATGTAGCCAACATGTCAAAGAAAGTTTTTAAATGTCCTAATCTTCAAATATGTGCTTCAATGAACATCAACAACATTATCTAACTTTTAAATAAACAATTCAATACCAAGGACAGTTGATAATTACAAAACTATATTATCATCCGCATAACTGTCAGCTTTCTGGTACAATTCCATCTCCTGGGTTCGTACTTGGTTTCTTAGCGGATATCCTATGTTAGCCTACTGTGTGTCTGTGTGACGAATTCAAACAACCTCGTCTGATCTTGTGTAAAGTGACACCAAAGTGCACTAATGAAAAAGGGATTCCTATTGTCCAAGACGATGATTTCATTGCTTGTTTGCTACATTAAGCCGGTTTTGACTGGTCTTTAAGATTATTGCTTGTCACACTGTATGAGATGATCCCAATAAAATCTTGGCAGAATTCTATAACATTCTGCAATAATGTGTTGTCCATGTTAGATTGTACAATCAATATCCTCTAAATATAAACCTGCATTTAAAGAAAATTATTACCTTTTTTGTTTACGTTATTAATTAGCATGATCCGGGCTCATGTAGAAAATAGGGTCATGCAAACAGACACATTCTGAAAAGTGAGTTTGAGGTAATAATGATATTTTTTCCTGTTTATGTTTCGCCATTGCTGCTACATTATTTGTAGCCTTCCTATGAGTTTGGCTTTTTCCTACATTTGAGACACGCGTCGTAGCAGTGGCCATGCTCTGACATGCTCTAGCAGTGTCAGAAAAAAAGAATTTCTGACACTGCTAGAACGTTCTCGCCTGTAGTCTGTGGTTGCAATGGCACTAAATCGTCCGGCATATTAATGTCATATTACATGTTCGAAGACTGATGACCTAAACTCACGACCAAAGAATTCTTTTACGATGCTGCAACAGCCGAAAATCATATAGTATAAACTTTGCTTTAGCGTCAGTGCAAAACTAAAGAAGCAATTCCTTGCCTGATCGACTACACTACACAGGTAAAGTACAGACCTGTAATTTAAGGAAGAAGAATAGCATGCCATAAAGAAAACAGAATTATAGTCCTGTTACAGAATACTCATTATGGTACAAAGTCCTGAGTAACTGACCAAAAGGAAACCAGACCCAATCAAAATACTCTGAAATCGACATCCTAACTGACACCTCTTGTAATCTTTAGCCACAGTCCACAGTTCCTCTTACACACTATGACTTTTCAGCATGGCACATCAGTTATCCTATCTCTCACAGAGCACGATCAGATCTAATCTTTAGAGAAGCACAGCTGGTGGTTGGATATCGCAGCCCATGGTGATGACACCTCACCACAGGTGTGTAATTAGTGTGTCAAGTAGTAGTTCCTGATAATCAGTGTGTAAGAACAATGTGGACCACAGTCTCTGTCTTTAGTCGTCCTGGAGGAACAGGTTGTGCAAGAGTTTATTGTGCAAAGCTCACCCCTGCTGAGTGGGAAAGGAGAATAGATCTTTATTTTTAAGAGACAATCAATCAATCTAGCAAACCTCTAAGAGAGGATGTTGTGCCTTCTGTCTAACTCCCAGGCTCTAGACAATGCAGAATGATAACTGGAGAAAATAAATCATATTTAGAAATAATTCCAGTTACACACTTACATACAAGTAAGTAAGGTTCGGATAAAGGGGAAAACCAAAAGTCTGCATGAGTTGGTGAAAAGTCTGATTTATTTCTAAATGCATAAAATGTGCAGCTTGCAGGTAAACCTACTAAAGAAAAGGAATGCAACATAAATTTCACATTTCAAGATAGTCACTTTTTTGTAAATATTTATTCAGGGAGGTGTTATTTTGAGATATTATGAGCTAAATGCCAAATTCATGGTGTTTACTGCTATTCAGTTATGTCTGGGCAGATGTAGAAAAAAGAAAGACTAATGGAATACATGAACCAAATAACCCAAATATTGGACAAAAAGTGACTTACAGTTAAAACAGAATTCAAATGAGCAGTTGATTGTTAAGGTTCTTGCTTGAGGACCCAGTGGTGGCAGGTTGGTGGTGCTGTCGTAAGAACTCATAACCTCCTGATCAGTAGCCCCAAAGCCTTAACCACTGAGCAAGACTTAGACAACGAAGATTCCGGGTAGCCAAGTGTGACTATAGAGTTTACCCTTACCCTACAGTCCCACTAGAAAACACCAGACAACCACTCATTTTCTACGGACATGCACGAGACGGAGCCTTGATTTCAGGGACAGCGGCAAAGTAACAGTGCAACAAGCAAAACCTGAACTGAGATTTTCTCAATTTTATGCAAAGTATGGTAACATGGTAACAACACAACTTCATGACACTTACAACTTTATTTCCTACCTGCAGTTAGTTCCAATTTACTGTTTGACGCACCAAAATGGAAGCAAAACTGATGAACGTGGATTCATCTTGTCCTATCATTAACTGCGTATAGAGACATTAGGAAGAAAAATAAAGCCTGGAAGGAAGTAGCCGAGATTGTTGGTGCCTCTGGAGAATTGTACAGTTAGCGTGCCTTTTCTAATCAGCCAGCGAAGGCAGTACGAAGCCTAGAATGTAACATGTAAACAAACAACCAATTTTCACAATGATTAATGCATTATAATTTATAACTTGCGTTTAACCAGTTGGCTTTAGAAGCTATATATAGCTACTATAGTTTCTCATCTAAGTTTAAAAAAAAGGCAGGACAGTGAACGTCCACAAGCGACAACAGTAGCAGTCACTATACGCCTACAAGAGGCAAACTACAAGTGACATGAGTGACTTGTCACTTGTTAGTGTGAATGTACGATGTGCGATCAAAGAGGAAATAGAACCATCACTCTTGTCACTTTGGTCTGTGTACGCATTTGTGTTGTGTGTGTGTGTGTGTTCGCATTGTACGCTTGTACATTATATCATCGTGTTCCATCAGGAAATATTTGGTGTTTTACTTCCTTTTGTTCCGGACCATCAGGGTGGCTTCTTTTAGAACTAGTTGAGTTTTCCTGTTTGCAACACAGCAGTAGTGGGGACTTTTTATAGGGACTCACATGGGGTTATGGTCAAGAGGTTGACCAGAATGTTATTGGTACTTGTCAGTTTACACACTTATAAAAAGATTACAAAATTAAAGGGATTTAATGGAGTTAAAGAAATATTAACTGAAAGATTTTAACTGAACATCAGAGTAAAACAAATATTTTAGGGGCCAGAGAGGGGAGCAAACATTTTAGGGTTTTGAGAGGGGACCAGACATTTTATGGGTTTATGAGGGGACTAAGGATTTTAAGCATCTGAGAGTAGACCAAAAGTTTTAGGGGCCTGAGATGAACAACGTGGCTAAAGATGGCTTTTTGCACATGGTGTAGCTCTACTGCTAATATTTATCTTGTTTGTAGCACTATAAAACCAAATGCTCGTTAATATTTAAATGTAATCATGTAACTAAAATTATGCAGTTGTAAAGGAACTGACCAGCCATAATTCACATTACATGGCAATATTTCTGAAAAGGTACTAGTCATTCACTCACCCGTGGGTGGATTCCCTCGATGGGCACCACCTCCATGCCGCACTCCTTCAGGCCATTGGTGAACATGGCACGGAAGACGGGTGAGGAGGATGCCAGCACCACCTTATGTGCCACGAAATCCACAGCCTCCAGATCATTGTATTTTACTCGCAGCGTGACGTCACAGAGTTGCCGCTCAAGCCGCAGCTCATTCATGATGGCAAAGGCAGCGGCCGTGTGGCTCTCGAGCGTGTAGCTGAACACGCGGTGGCCATTGCGCGTCGACGGCGTCACCTCGGCCTTGCACTCCGTCATCCCTGACGCCGCGTACATGCTCAGCGGCGCCCGCGGCCCAGCGCCTTCATCCTCACTCGCCAGTGCTAGACACGTGCAGAGCAATCAAGGATCAGGGTTTACAAAGTCGTGGCCAAGTTATCTTTCTTTTGGGGAAGGTGCAAGCAACATTAGGAAAACACTATTCCTTTTGTATTGCACTGGCTTTCTCTCTTTAGGCTGAAATGTCCTCTTTACGGCGTGCTGTACACACTATCAGGCACAAACTTCAGTCTGTGAATCACTTCCATGTCAAAATGCAATTTATAATCCATTTTGGAGTTTCTGGAAACAAGACACGCCTTTATTAGAAAGGCTGTGACCTGCTTACATCCTCCTGCTAAATATAAACATCATCCTGTTACATGAGGCCCATTAACCAAGAAAAGAAACTGTAAAAGACCTCAGAAGGAAGGAACCTGAATTTGTGACTTGAGGTGTTGCAAACACATTGATGACAGCAACAGCAGAAACTCTGACAGCTGGAGTAACAGGAATGGCAATTGCAGGTGAATGGAAGTCAGCTTAGTGTGCAAACATGGGGCACATTTAAGCTCCTGCTGGACTGGGACTACATCAACACAGACTTTCTAAAACGGCATTTAAAACAAAGATTGTCAGGTCAGAACCTGCTAACAAGCCATATTTCTAAAGGCTTGTAAAAAAGGCTTTTAAAAGCTCACTGCCTCATAAAGATTTTCTCACTACAGTAATAAAACCAGGCCTAGCCAGTTTCAAGTCAGTATGGAAAAGTTCCAGAAGTTATTTAGTCTGTGCCACCACCCTCTTCAAGGTAAAACACAGCTGATCACTCCAGGACTGAATGGCTTAGAAAAGGCAGTGGATTTCAATCTATCTTCATTGACTGCTTGCTCGAATACCTAAGGGACAAGAAACAGAGCGAGAAAGGATCAGCAGACTGAAATCACACACACTTTAACATCACATCAGCATGAACAATCCCAGCTTTCTTAGAAAACAGATATTTATGTCCACATATCCAAGCTCCAATATAATATTACCTACGCCACACATACCTGCATAAGGTCAAGTCAAATACACATGGAAGTAAAGCTCCACAGATCTCTCTTGGGAACACACTGCATGTTTACTTAGCGTGTGAGAGTGAAACCGAGACCGAGCTGCTATTTAGGACAGGTGACTATAAGTAGGGCCTCGTGCCACTCTCTCAGTGTGACTGTGGAGTTTACTTGAGTCATATGACCTCTCTGACGTCAGTAGAATTGCGGCCTTCTGAAAGAACAGGAGTGTGTCTCAAATCCACCTCTCGGTGCATGACTACGTCTGTACAGTAAACAAACTGATTTTAAGATTTTTTCTAGTTCAATTAAATTTATTTAAGTTGCTTGCTATATGTGTAGAAATGTAAAGATTCAAGATTCAAGAACTTTACTATAATATGTAGGGCTAGGCAATATGATAATTTATCGCAATATTGATACTGTGTCAATAATTGCAATAAACTTACAAGTAGCAACTAATTTGAGGGTAAAATTTTGTACTTAATCTTTAAAATTGTAAAATGTTGCAATTTTTACATATGCACAAGCCCCTTGGACAAAGAAATTCTTAGGATGGATAAAGACCACTGTTTAAAAATTGTGCAATATTTTGAACAGCATTGGGACCAAATAGAAAATATTCTTATTTCCTATAAAAATAGGAAACATAGAAACTATCACAAATAAATACAAAAAAGAAGTAGTTCTCAGGATGCACTTAAACTCCTTGTTGTATTTTTCCAAGATGATCTTTGTAAATTTTGTGTAAATCCAGAAATGTGTAATAATTGCAATTTGTTTACATGTGACTCAGTAAGGTTTTTATTTCCACAGAATGGTCACAATGAATTCTGCTCTCCTTTATACCCTACACGGGTGGACATACCATCGGCCCGGGCAACTGAAAGCTTCAGTGTGCTCCCCAGTCCCATGTTTTGGTTGCCTGGAAACGTAACTGACGAGGCTAAAAAGTGGTAGCTAAAGTAATGTAATAACATATAGCAAGCTAGTTAAGTAATTTAATACAGGTTAAGGGAAACCAACAACTGGCGAACATTTCAGCTATGAGATGTGGTGTTGTCTCCTCATATCACATGTAAAAATATTATTCAAGTCTGATTAGCGTCTTTTTCTCTCGATGTGAGGTGACGTATTTTGCGTGTTGGGCTAGCAGGAGAGTTATATGACAAGTGTTTCCACATAACTGCGTGTTCCTGATGATTGTCTGTTAAAGCGCCCAGTAAAAACTTCTACAGTTAGCCAGACTGTGTGTCAACCGATGTGTGTAGTGCAGCATGCAGTGGGATTTGGAAAGAGTAGCTTATGCTATAATTACAGCATCAAGGCCCCACTGTGAAGCTCATCAAATTTAAATATACACACCGAATGCTTGGCAAACGTCAATAAAGACTAGGTTATTTTGTCTGTTTGTGGTTGTTGAAACTCCTTGTCTGTCTGGGAGCTACGAATAATAAAACAAATAGCCCAGACATGAAGTCTGCTTGTCTCAGGTGTCTGGGTTAGCGATTCTTCCACTTGCTCATTTTCTTCCCCCTAGATGGTACTCGTCTACATACGGCACCACCAATTGATTTGAGACACAGCCAATGTCCTGTATAGCTTCCAGTGTAAAGTGAGAAGGTTGCACGCAAATACAACACAAAGCAACTCATTAAAACAACCCATTAAAACAAACTTTGGACTAATGAATGTGATTTTGCTAAACGGTTTCATTTTCATTTTAGCTTGAGACTAGTTTTAAATTGAAATTGGTCAGAATGCGCAAAATCAGAGCGAGCAAACTAACATATATTAGACATTTTTGACCCCTTAAAATGTACTGAATATGTTTTTGCTTTAATCATGAAGTTAAACTATAATCTGAAACAATAAACAAAATACAATATGCCACTTTTCCCGGAAGGCCTGTACTCAGTCACCATAATCATTCATTCTGAATGCAGCCAAATATCTATTTCCACTCGCACTGCCAGACCAAACTTTCGCCACATTAATCATTAAAGCACAGCGCGTCTCAGGATGCACTTGCACTCCTTGTTGTATTGTTACCTGATGATCTATGATTTTAAGTTGCTAATTCCACCTAACCCTGCAGTAAGGGTAAGTGATCCAGGAAGAACGGTGTTTAAAAGGGACTAACGTTGCATCACAGAGTAAATCAGGGCATAATATTTCATTCTTGCTGGAGAAAAATTTAGACTAGATGGTCTTTTGCACTGAACCTTAACCTAATGACCCTTGTACAGATTTGCTGGTGTGTGTTTTACTTGATCGAAAGCAGGAGACACAGTCAGCAAATGTGATCTTGGAAAAAAAAAAGTTGCAAGTTAATGGTTCTGGCACAGCGCCTTCAGCAGTGACTCAACGGACACAGAGTTGCCTTTATTAAAGTGGGAGGAAATAAGAGAACAGAACACTTTGTATGACAAGCAAAACTAAATAAATAACAGTCTGTTACTAAGTTAAAGCCCATAATAGCTGTATGTATACCAAAATTACACATTCACGCAAATGTGAATCGAGTGCTCAAACTAAAAACACAATATCAACAGCACATTATACTCAAAACCAAATTAAAGCTAGAACAGCACAAAAATAGCTCACTGAAGGTAAATATTAACTTATAGCACTCTACGTGCCAAACCTGGGATAAATAATGACAGCTCAACACCAAAACGTAATAACAGCACACTTTACCAGAAGTAAAGACATTCTTAATCCTGACATTTCCATCCACAGAAGACAAGCTGAAGCTGAATGGTGTTAAAGAGCAGATTTAAAAAGTCTTGTATCATATAAAGAGAACTTTGCCTGGGTTTATTAAAATAAGTTTTGATTTATGCTTGTGTTTAAGATGTTGAGCTTCAGATTAGGATTAGGATTAGGACATTAGGACATTTATATATATATATATATCAGTTTGACTAGCCTATACAGCCTACCTATAAATATAACCACTTTAACAATAGTAATTTATATTAATTTATATTAATCTCCACCATCATTGAATCAGTAAACTACATTCACACACACGCACACACACATAAAACACTGCAGAGCTCCAGGATTTACGTAATGATACAATGAGTGCTCCCACTTTGAGAACCACAGCACTCCAGGTAAACACACCGTGTGCTAAGTACATACTAAAACACCTCACGATGGAGTGGTGTGAAGCAGCCCGGTACGAAGCAGAGGTACTGTTACGACATAGCGAAGTTAAGTTTGTCAAGTTAAAGCGCAGAGTACTTTGTCCTGAAGACTTTCCTGTGGTGGAAATCTTACTAAGGGAAAAAAAAGCGCTGACACTAGAGACTCCTTCCATAAATGTGAAATAAAACATCTCCTTAGAGAAAACATCATATCAATGATTTTGATTTGTCCATCCATTTTCTGTGCCGCTTATCCTACACAGGGTCGCGAGGAGCCTGGAGACTATCGCAGGGGACTCGGGGGACCAGGCCGGGGGACACCCTGGACGGGGTGCCGACCCATTGCAGGACACAATCGCGCACACTCACTCGCTACGGACAATTTAGAGATGCCAATCAAGCTACAATGCATGTCTTTTGGACTTGGGGAGGAAACCGGAGGACCCGGAGAAAACCCCTGAAGCACGGGGAGAACACAGGCGGAGGCGGGTATCAAACCCCTAACCCTGGAGGTGCAAGGCAAACATACTCTCCAGTGAGCCACCTGATTTTTCTTTGTTTTTTAATGTAGAGCGTCCACCTGTGCAAGCTGTTGCTATAGAAACAATAAGGAGCGCATTAACATAAACCTGTGATTTGAACTGCAGCCGGAACTACTTTCAGAGCTGCTGATCCAGACAATTAATCAACACCTCCTGACCAATCAGAATGGAGAATTCAACAGCAGCAGGGGAAAAAAAGAGCAATAATTAAAGCATCCTGACACAGCAAGAAGAACAAAGTGTTCATTTGGCATTTCTGCTCCATGCACTAACCTGAACCTAGAGGAGTTAGTGAAAAAGCAAAGCAGTGCAATCTGCCTGGAAGTGATCTTATAGCATGAATGAATGAATGATTCCTGCTCCAAACTGCTGACTGTTTCATGCACTTTTTCAGACCAGTGGATATGTTCCAGGTCCACAAATCAGGCTTCAAGAGCAACACCTGCGCTGCACAAAAACATCCAGCAGTCTTCTTCTTCTTCTTCTTCTTCTTCTACAGTCAGAGTGCAAATCTGATCCCTCACCAAACACACAGCCAAACACGATGGGAAAAAAAACCGCACCAAAGCACTACACAAACACACACCCACGCAAAAGTGTTATGGATAATCTGTACTCACAAAGCTTCCTTTTCAAAATGACACGGCTGAATTCTTGCGTTGCTGTCCGAGCTCCAGATGAGAGCGAGGGAAAGCGATAAAGTCACCATGACTAAGCATTGCAATCCAGAGCGCCAAAATAAAAGCTGGGCTCCGTCCCAAATACCTTCCTCCTCCCTATACAGGCTCGCTTTTTCCCAGTACATTTCAAAAACCTCAGCCTCATTATACAGGAGTCAATTACCAAATCTTACTTGGTGGGGCGTGGGGAAATTGAATAGTCAATCCTACCCAGGTTTAGTGCACTATATAGGCATTATTTTGATACACTATTTAGGGTGTGAATGCGCATTTTTAGGGGTAGCCCTAGAAAATGGTGGTTGCATGACGTAATTGAACATGGCGGCGCACAGAGAGAAGTACAGCCGCATTTTGTAAACAATCGCGTTTAGGCGAAATTGAAGCCTTTAAAGTGCACGTTTGAGGCGGGTTGCAGACATATATTAATTATTATAAATTATATTATAATGTCCAGAGCACATAGAGAGCACAGAGGCTTGTAGCCACACGCGTTTATCGCGAAACCTCAGAGTTAGCTACGTAGCTAGCAAAGAGTATCAAATAAACACTTCCGCATTCTCAGTGTCAGGTAAAGAGGACTTTTATAGAAACAAAGGAACAACAACAAGGGAATGAGGAACGCACTCGGACACTTTCACTTTCTATTTTTACTATTGGGCAGCGCCCCATCTGCTCTCAATCCCTTTTACACAATAGGTTTAACTTTAAAATTTATTTATTTATTTATTTATTTATTTATTTATTTATGCATGCGCTGTTGAATCCTCGAAGCCGATTGGTCAGAAATTGTTGGTTACTTTTCTTGTCTTATTATTTGCCTTATTAACGTCGAGAGTGAAAAAAGAAGCTGGTGAGGGAAAGGAAAAACTGTTTCTAGCTCCTATAATGTATCATGTAGAATTTGATATAACAGCAACTAACATCAATTAATTATTGATGTTCATTAACAATTTTATTAAAAATTTAATCTTTGGAAAATTGTGATATAAAAGGAATAACACACTTCAGGACATGCTGTTATAGGAAAATAATCACACCACCCCATCACTGATTATTTTCCTATAACAGCACATCATGAAGTGTTTTATTCTTTACATACTGCAGCAAACATTTTATTATTTAGGTTTAAGTGCTAATTATGAAGCTGAGACTTGAAGATAGAATGTCTGTGAAAGTTGCATCATTAATTGATTAGAAAAATAATGTTTTAATAACACCAAATGAAGCAAAAAAAAAAAGGCTCTCTAGAGATCAGTAATGTCAGCATCAAACTAACATAATAATGTGTAATATTTTAAATGCCATTGTAAGGTAATTGCAAATGTTTTAGTAGTCTAATATACCAAGATATTTCCTCTGTAATAGCAATACTGTTTTAATACAGATTTTAAACAAGCTAAAAATTTTGATATTATTGATTCTGCTGATATTAATTGTTATAATTTTATACAGTCAGAAATTAAACTGATACCAGTAATGTAGCTTAAACAGCTTTATGATGATGATGATGATGATTATCAATTTCTAAAATAATAAAATTTTAAAAAAGTTATCTAATATATAATACATTTGTAAATACAAAAAAAATTATATTAATTTGTTAATAATGACACAACTTGCACCTTACAGTATGTTTGATTGTTGTTCAAAACCTTTTCACACGCATTGTCTTTACATTATTATTATTATTATTATTTATTAATTAATTAATTTATTATCATTATAATTTACATTATGGGTACTTTACTGACATAATCATTGCAGATACCTAGAAGTCAGTAAAGGAACATTTTGGTGAAAAATCAAATTTACACAATTTTCAGTTAATCAAAGTTATGTTTGGTGTCCAACAATTGCATGTTTAGTTTGGAGCTGGATCTATGATGCTATGTAGCTAACAAGTAATTATATTATATCTCATCTAAAGTCTTTTTCCATAAATATATGTCTTTAAATACACCCTGACCTAGTAATGTCATGCAGATGTGCTGACTTATGGGCTGTTTATGTTTATTGTTAATGGCATAACAGTTTTTATCATGGTGTGTTGTCATACCAATACGTCATCCCAGACTTAAAGGTGGAATTTGTCATTTTTAGGTGTGTGCCCAGAGCTAAAATAAATGCATAGTCTCAAAGATACGTTAGAAAAACTCTGATGTGCAATATTGCAGTGCAATAAATCTTACTAATGTGTTAGATTCAGGTTTTTGTTGTAAACATTTCTGGCCCAGAAATAAGCTCCACTGCAAGGTGAAACAGAAATGCTCAATTCACCAGGCATACGTAGTTTGAATGCTGCAGATACATTTTTTTTCAGACATGTTTTAACACTTTACCACCCAACTGAGCAACTTTAACAGCTCTACTGAACGGCATGCAAACTATATTTGTGATTTCCTTTTGTATAGTCAATTTCACTTGCGGTTTCAAGCTGTGAATTGCTTTGAAAGTGCCAAGCACTGGAAGTGGGTCATATGTGGTGAACCAGATGCTTTCAGGAAATCTGAAAAATCTTTTAGCTCAGTAATTGTGTTACTGTTTATCTGATGCCTGTAAATTTTTCTCTATATTTGTGCAAACATAAAAAAAGCTTGACTGCAGTTATTTTGATGTCAAAAGTAATCATGGCTATCGTAATGCCCATGATAACAAATCAGTAATAAGATTTGTAAAACTGTGATCAAAGTGAAGGTTTGCTAAGAATTACACGATGTATATTAACTTTACACTTAACTTTACTTTTATGCTACATAATACATTTACTAATTGCTGGTTTCATTGCCAAAGAAACACGGAAATTATTATAATTATAGTATTGTAATGTTTTGAGGGGAGGAGCTAAATGGAGGGCTCCAGTGTGCTAGGGGGTGGGATCAAGTGGAGGGCTCAAGAGAGCTGAAGGGGTGGGGCTAAAACAAAAGTATTATGAATTATGGTTACAAACTGTGAAATCTTTTCATGTCTGTAAAGGACTCAGACACTTTCATATTTTATGTATATATATATATATATATATGTATGTATGTATGTATGTGTATAAATATATATATCAAATTTACACAATATATATATATATATATATATATATATATATATATATATATATGTTGGGCTGTCATCACCTGTCAACCTGTCAATCATTTCTGCACAATAAGTTTAATTTGCACTGGAAATAATTGTATTTCTGAAGTAGCTTTATTTATAATTGAGCTCATTTGTCAATTTATGCACTTTATTATATTTATATTATAATTATGATATGCCTTATTGCTTAAATATAATGTAATTATAATATAATATGACGTGAAACCCAGTGCAATGTAGAATGTTAACAGTAAGCTAACAGGCAAAGATTAGGTTATTCTATAGACAGAACAAATGATCCGTTTGATAATTTTATATATACAACAATGTTATTGAATTCTTGAATCTGATTGGTCAGAAAGCATTGATTAATTTTCTGCAATTAACTGCAGTTCTGACAGCAATGCCAGCTGTGTGTGTTTATATGAATTCTCTCCTGTCTGTAAACCCATAATGTGACTTACAAAGTATAAACCCAATGTGTGATTGATAATTACACGAGACGTTACCTTTTTTTTTTTTTTTTTTTTTTTTTTTTTTTTTTTTTTTTTTACAAAATCCAATATGGATTTGTGATTCATAAAATACTGATTGAATGTTGCATTCACATACGATTCCTTAAATTAATTCCAGAAATTGCCCCTCCTACGTTGAGACGTGTATATTAAGGGCTTGTATTGACAACGGTGACAACTTTTATTTCGCTGGAAAAGCTATAAAGGTTTATTTGGCTTTGATCAGGTTATATCAGGACAGCTTAAGTTTTTATCAGGATTTATGATCAGTGAACATGCAACAGTAGTGCATGTTCTTTCTTCTAAACTCTGACTCATCTACTTTATAATTGGATATCATCACACGTTTTGAATGATTCCTGCTCCAAACTGCTGACTGTTTCATGCACTTTTTTAGACAAGTGGATATATTCCAGGCTTCAAGAGCAACACTTGCGCTGCACAAAAACATCCTGCAGTCTTCTTCTTCTTCAGCAGTCAGAGTGCAAATCTGATCCCTCACCAAACACACAGCCTATCACGATGAAAACAAAAAAATGCATAAAAACACTGCACAAACACACACCCACGCAAAAGTGCTATGGATAATCTGTACTCACAAAGCCTCCTATTTTAGATTTATCAGGATTTATGATCAGTGTCTTTGATCAACAGTAGTTCATGTTCTTTCATCTAAACTCTGACTCATCTACTTTATGATTGGATATCATCACACATGTTTTGCACAACAGGTTTGCTGAATGTTTTCTCCATGGCAGCAACAGTATAATTATTGGCTGTTGGAAATAGTCCGACGCAGATTGCTAAATGACAGATTTAGCAATCTGCGTCTGACATGAGTGATTAATTATTAAGGATGGTCAACTCTTACATTAAATATAATGAAATCCCCAATTTTCAGGTAGACACATGCCCATGTAACAGAAGTGGCATTGCAAGAGTAAAGCAAAAAGGCCAATTATCAGGTTGCACATAAAAAACCCCTTAACAACAAACTTTGTACAAGTAAAATAAAGCCAAAATTCTTCCTGGTGGTTACAGCATATATTATGAAATACACTATACAATACATTTTTATACATTTAGATTTACATATATAGAATATTTATATATATATATATATATATATATATATATATATATATATATATATATATATATTACATATATAGAATTAAGGTGATCTCTTGGACAAAGACTAATCCTAGGGTTACTAAGAATCATGAGAAACATAGTTCTCATAGAGTGAGCTAGCTATATAATGAGATAATATAGCAGTAAAAGGGTTATGGTGTCAAAAGTGAGACAAAGCACTTACTTATAAACACCAAATTAAGGGTTAGCATTAATTAGGCATGTAATTATAATCAGTTATACAATATATCACGGTATTCAAACTTAATATCCTGTTCTGTCTGGATTTTTGGTTGAAAATGAGTTGACCACTTAAACTTCATCATTGTGGGATTTGTTTTATGTAAGTTTTATGTAGTTTTAAGTTCTATCTCCAAATTCACAGATAAACCTAGTTTTATAAGGTTCTTTCTGTCAGCCAATCAACATCCAGGATGAACATAGGATGAACGCAGCATAGGCGGCCTTGACCAATCAATATCCCCGTTCTATTTCCGTACAAGTCTTCAGCACAGTGGTGAGCTAATACTGTGGCTAACCTCAGATAACTTTAGCGTTAAATATTACTGACATTAGCTAGCTACATCCACATGCTTAATAAACTGAGCTTTCCAGCGCTGAAGGTCAGCTAGCAGACGCGTAATGCGTCTTTCTGTGGTTGCATAGAAACATACTGTATGTTCTAATGTATTTTAATCAGAGATTAGAAACAGTACAGGGAATGAAAACCAAAAACATACAAAATTTTTCGCTGAATGTAATCGAAAACGTGTGTGAAAATGTTATTTTAAAGTTCTTTAACTGGTTAGTAATGTTATTCTTCCAGTCCAGTGTGATTTCAAGAATGTATAGCATAACCTGAAGATCTTCCCAATAAAAAAGATATGACATTAGATAGCCACTATAGCTGTTTTTTTTTTTTTTGAAGATGGAGCGACAGCAGGAAAATCTGTGTAGAAGATATTTCTTCTATGATTCCACAAGCAACAAATCACACGGCAAAATGTAAAAATAAATGCACCTGGTTCTGAGTATGTTTCTGATAGTAGAGTAGGCTGTCATAGGTAAAGAACACTATTAGCCTTTCCTTTATTTTGTTCTAACCAGCTTCTGAAAGCTAAATTTTCTTCTAACCCCTGATTTTAATATTCTTAAATGTTTTAAAGTGGACTTTTAAGGTAAAATATCTTATTTAGGGACAATCAACAGTTTTAAAAAATCAAAATATTTTGAATTTTAGATCTAAGAGAATATATTGAGTGAAATAAAAAGCATATATGCTCATAATGTGGTATTAATAGGGATTAAAATGTTTTTCTCTACTGATTTACACCATTTATTGGTTATTTAATGAGATAACGAGACTGCTTAATAAGAAATGGTCAGATAGAATCTTATAAAACCAAACATATTTCATTTACACAGTAATAAGATTCTCTCTGTATTTGGCCAGAGGTCGAAAATCTTCTTTCTCAGAATGTTCCAGAATTTCCATAATGTAAACTTAAAGTAATAGGTCTTGTTGAGCTGTAAATATACATTTCAAAATTTTAGAGTTTTGCTCTCTGGAATGTCAAAACTTTGATATCACAAAAAAGCTCTTCACTTAGATAGAACCTTATAACACCTAAGGTCACGAGATCAGTTTTGTGAGTACAGGTGTCTTCCAAGATTCCTTATTTTGGATGAATGCAGTTGTCATTAAATAATTTTTGTCCTTATAAAGTTTGACCCATTGTGTTAAATGCAGATGTGTTCATAACTAATCCTTCATTGTATCCTTTAGGGGTCGCAGTTTACAGCAGCAAGTTGTGTTATTTATGATCGACACACTTTTACAGTCTTTTTTACAGCCTCTAGTGGGCTAAGATATGTAGGGCAATGCCTATACCAGATGTGCAGACAGGGTGGCTACACTTCCTCCGACATCCTCCTTATAAAGGTTATAGCTTTTGCTGTTGTAGCATTTAAATACACAGCAAACACGCACTTGCTAAAGTTTTCTGTATATCAAATTTAAACATGTTTTTTTTTTTTTTCAGGCTAGTTGCAGTGGTCTTTAAGGAGATATGACAGTATGGGGTACTAAAAGAAAACATCAGTTCTGGTCACATGATATTTATTATTGTAGGTATAATGCAAAAAGGCACATAATTTAAGATCATTTTGATATTAAAAAATAGAAACATTCAGTACAAAGGTAAGGACAATAAAAAAAATGCACTGTAATGACAACAAAACTATACAAAGTGACAGCTTCTTTGAATTATGAAATACATTCTAAACACAAAGTGGCCATTTTAGTAATCAGCAACAAGAAGAATATTTACATGTGCATGAATTATAAAGATGTGGCAAATTTAAAATTTAAGCATGGAATAACACATGCTTTGAATGCTATGTTGACCTGAATGCTAAGGCATTCAGATTAAAATGCTATGTTAATCTGAATGCCTAATCTTTTATGGTTTTGTTTGAGAAAAGAAAAAGCCTGGATTATCATTCTCCATGGTGATCAGATTGTAAAGTCTACTTAGCCGACTGTAGCTTCTGCAGGACTGAAAGATCTCTGACTACTGAAATTCTGGACCTTGCAAAATAATGTAATAACTTAAGAACTTACTTAAGAAAGTAATATTGTGTGTTATGCAAAGTTATTTCCAAGTGCTTGCAAAAGGAGGCCTCCGTCTACCTTCAGAAATTTCCATAGGTTTGTTTTATAACCTTCGATTTTCCGTTGAGGTTCCTGCATCTGGCTGTGTCGCAGGACTTAACTCGTAATTCACACACCGCCTACTGCCTTCCTGCTTATTCTCCTCTCTGCATACGGTAACTCTTCTGACTCAAGTTATATGAACTTTCTAAACAGTGATACAGATTCAAAGCCACAGTGTTTGTATAGCAGTCAGATTTTGGTCTGTCCATGACAGTAATTTGGCTCCCCATTAGGTGCCATCTTCAGGTGTTATTACCTGTAGGCTGTTGTTCTCATGATTTTATACCAGCATCTAGGCATACCTGATTCACAATTTAAGCATCTCTTTTGATCCAAGACTCCAGAGGTCTGATGCCAAGTTCGTATTTTAGTCCCACAGGGGATACACTGTATTTGTGTGAACTTGGGCATGCTCTGACTTTTTGTGTTGGATGGATGCTGACAATGCAGTTTCTCACGCTGTTTGCCTTTTGACGTCTGTCAAAAGTCTTAAGCAGGAAATTTATCAGAGCTCCTGTTTTGCCTGTGACTGCTTGTCCCGAGAACCCTCAAGTGTTTATTTAATTCTCAAAGTGTGCTAGTGGCTTCAGGCAATCTCCGGTGCATTGGTACCATGTTCCAGCACCTGGTGACACAATCAGTCTTCACAGTTTGACAGCTTTGATTTTCGGGGAGATGATTCGGATTGGGGAGGATGTGCCATTCCCAGAGGAGATGGTGGTCTCAAGGCCACGATGAATGGCTGTCTCAGCTTTGCTTAAGCTACACTCCAGGAAGGGTATTCCGAGTTTCTTTACCTGACCATCTTTGGTGATCAAACAGCGACGACAGAGCAGCTTAATAATGGCCTTGCGCATGTCCTTGCTCGTCAGTGTGTATATAATAGGGTTGATCAGCGAGTTGATCATGGCCAGCCCCAGAAAGTAGTCTGCCTTGAACAAGATGGGGCATGCACCAGTTTGGCATACAAAGTCCAGCAGTAAGAGCAGGAAGAGTGGCAGCCAACAGGCAATGAAGACCCCCAGTACGATGGTAACCGTTTTTAGCAGGGCCATGTACTTCTGTGAGCGGCGTGCCAAGCCCTTGCGCCGTATGCTGCCCAACCTCTTCGTATTTCTCTTGACCGTGTGAAAGATCCGCCCATATAGCACGACAATGGCAAGCAGGATGGCACTGAAGACAGTGACGCAGAACAGGACATAGCTTTTGGAATAGAGTGGAAGTACAGTGGAGCACAGATGTAGTTGACCCATGCAGTTCCAGCCTATGATGGGCAGCACACCGAGCAACACAGCCAGTGCCCAGCTGGCACCAATCAAGGCAAACATGCGGTTGCGCTTGGTGCCATGATAGGGCTTCATCTTCACCATGGTGATGTGACGCTCAATGGCGATGGCCAAGAGGCTGATGACTGATGCGGCGAGTGTGATGAAGACTCCACCCTCCCTCAGAAACCAAAGCAGAGGGGTCAAATTAAGAGTGTTGGGCCCTGACATGATAATATTGACCATGTACGTGAATCCGGCCAGCAGATCCGACAGAGTCAGGTTGCCTAGTAAGTAATACATGGGCAGGTGGAACTTCTTGTTCTTCCAGATGGCCACCAGCACAATCGTGTTTTCCACAACAATAAGCAGGCAAATCAGAACAAATGCGATAGCTTCTGGTTTGAGCCCATCCTTGTATCTGTCCTGTTTCAGTTTCCCTGTGTAATTATAGTGGTGCCTAATGACACTATTGTTATGGTAATCACCATAAAAGTTGAAGGAAGACAATGAGGGGGAACAAGTCCAATTCATTTTTTTTAATAGAAAGGCTAAATTTTCCTCACTGGGCTTTCAGTGCTGGATTACTTTATAAAAGTCCTTTGGTTGGGCATTGTGCAGAAGTTGCTCAACGTCAAAGAGCTATTTTTGTTTTATTTTTGTTTCCTCAATGTGTCCATTAGCCAACTTGGTAGAACTTACTCCTTGTTTTCTAGTGACATAATGTAGCGTCCCAACACCATTTCCTCCACTAGAGGGCAGAAGAGAGCAACTCTGAGTTCCAGGCTCTGCTTAACTTTCCAAAGCCCTATGGTGCTAAAACAAAGAAAAAAACAGAATTAATGTGGATTCATGAAGAAAGTAGAATGAAAGGAATATGGTGTGTACGGTGTGTATGGTGTGAGACAGAAATCAGGTCACTATGGATGCTAAGTTTAACTTAACTTAAATTTAGCCTATGTGTTAATATATATTTCTTGAGAAATGTACACATTAGGCTATTACATTAAGATATTAGTGGGATACTACAGTAAAAAGGGGATTATTATTCAAATCAATTCTCTCTAAACTATTTTGAAATACAGTTAACAAAGGCTAGCTTCAGAGTGCATGCTCTGCAAGTATATAAGTGCATATATATGTATATATATACACACAGACACACAGACACACACACACACACACACACACACACACACACACACACATATATATATATATATATATATATATATATATATATATATATATATATATATATATATATATATATATATATATACAAATACATACACACCCACACACACACAAATATTTTAGTTTTCCAGCACAAAATTAAATGTGCTTTAAAGAAAGCAGCATATTATGTAAGAGACCACTTTTCAGACAAAAACATAATGAAGGCTGCTGGGTTTTGTTGCAAAAATAAGAAGCAAGTGCGGCAGTCTAAGTCTCCAGAAGAACTATGGCTTGTTCTGCAAGATGCTCAGTAAAACTTACAGCTCATTTCCTTATAAAACTGTGCTAATTGCACCGGAGACTACTAAATTTTTTTTAAAGCAAAGGGTTGTCACACAAAATATTGACTTTGTTCATTTATTACTGTTTACTGCTCTTTATAATATTTTTTTTAAATATAGAAACATTTAATTTTAACATTTTATTATTTTTGAAAGCATCTTTTCTTTACAGCATTTCTTTGCATATACCTAAGACGTTTGCACAGTAGTAATATATATATATATATATATATATATATATATATATATATATATATATATATATATATATAATTTTATGCAATAGCTGTCTGTTTAAAATTGTATTCCACTGGATGATCTTACAACATGAAAATGCTCCAGGATTTTTCAGCATTCCAGGGCCTCAGTCAGACACATGGTAACATTTTAAGATCTCAGGTTACACTCGCTGAAGTTCACTACCCGGGACTCCAACAACGGAAAGTGGGGCTGCATAATGCATCGCATGTTAATCGTTATTGTGATATTATCAGCCTTCACTAGACATCTTATAAAGCTTCAAAGTGCAAGCAAAGTGCTAAAGAGCTCTCTAACCAATCTATGAAGTTGTATTATGTGCTTTATCGAGACACCAGATGAGAGTTTTGGATGAATCAAATGGAAATCATTTTGGTTCAGGACAATTTTGGACCACATCCCACATCTCATCTAGGAAAACAGGTTTCTTTTAGAATTCAAAGCATACTGCAATTGAAATGTGTGGCAATAATTGCAATATGATTGCGATATAATGTTGAGTCTTTATAGTGAATTCATTTACGCATAACTCTGATTTCAACTGTAAATTGAACCTTTTGTCCTGGACTATTTGTATGTGGAAAGACGTCATTACAGCCAAACTAATACATAAAATAAATAGAAAATGCAATGAATTGCAACTTACAGCTCCGGAAAATTGAATGAAAGTTAAAAAGTTGAAAGTGTTCCTTACAGTCTTCATTACACTGTCATTCAAGTAGCATAATCAATTAATCCCTTGATTATTATGTATTAATACATACCAATAATAAACCAAATTCACTGGTGACTATTAGATGCCCTAATCTAATATTCAGCAGTGCATCTGAATCTGACAGTTATGCAAAAAGAACAACAGGGTTTATTGCTGTATGATACAAAGGAAAACTTCTTACACTTACATTTTTACACTGGTACTGATATTTGCTCATGAAGAAAAGAAAAAGTGGAAAACTTTACTTACCAGAGTAGTGAAGTCTGGAGGTGGATAGTATTGTGCAGCATGTGGGGAGTGAAACCCATTCTGAGTTGAGACAGACGTGCAGGTCATACACTGAACAGGAGTGGGCTGGACTTATTTCTCTTCCTGCTCTCTCTTCATCACACTCTTTCCACCCACACTTTTCTTGCTCTTTGCTTTCTGCAGTAACTCTCCTCCCATTATGAATTATGGTTTTGAATTGAATGCAAACGAGACCATATTTCAACTTGACATATTTAAAAGATAACTACAATCGCCATCAAAAATGTAGCTTATATTTTCTGAGATGTTTTATTGCAGCTGGCAATAAAGTTTTCTCGTTGTCAAGGGAAATTAATTGTACATAAATTTCCATGCATGCAAAATCAGCCAAGAAGTTAATTGTCTGACGTTTGCTTTAGTTTTTCACTGGAGCACCAAGGCTAATGTAGTTAAAAAGAAAGAAAGAGCTGAGGAAAATTCATGCCAACTAATTTACATAATCTCAAACTTGTTTCTGACACTGTATGGCACTGTTTTACATATATAAAAATGGACAAAAGTTTCAACCTGTAGTAGTACACAACCTGAAGCACATAGTTTATTGTAATTCTATACATGCAATTTGCACAATGCTTAACTGGTAGCTATAAACTTCTCTTACTTCTTAGCTACTTTAACCTCATATCTTCAGTACAAAGCTAAACAAAACAGAATAAAACAAAAAACTTCACACACCAGATATGTTTTGGCTGTTTGACTATGTTTTGGGTAAGAAGAAAGCTGTATAATTTCATTTTGTTTTGTTTCATCATACATTCTCAGAAAGGTACAAATCTATACTTTTCCTTGTCACTTGGATGGTACCATTAAAATGACATTTTTTGTACATTTAGTATGAATGAATACTGTAGCTTTAAAAATAATTTAAGGTACATAATTGGACCTAATTAAGGGTCTAATTAAAGCTGTCACGTATACGCCGGAATCGGTGTTGCTTCACACAAACATGGCCACGGACTACAACTCCCAGAACCGAGAGCGCCCTACAGGCCTGGCCGCTGAAGACTACGACTACAACATCAAACAGCCATCACCAACTCTATCATGTTCACATTTACCGTCCTGCTGATTACATAGGCCTGAGCTCACTTACACAATCATGCCAACAGTATATAAGGACACTCGTTCCACCACCACAGTGCGAAGTATACGCTCAGTGTTTTTTACCCATCGATCCCAAGCCTTTATCTTGCCATAGTGTTTTCTGGTTATTTGGTTTATATCATTGTCTTTTGCCCTGGTTATTCTGATTGCACATTGCCTGACTACTGCCTGTATCCTGATCGTGATCTTGCCTTATGTTTTGGATTTGTTTGCCTGGTGTTTTAATAAAAATTTGAAGCTGCAACAGTCTCCCTCTCTGCCACCTGACAGAATACTTCGCCTGCACATGGAGGCAGCAGGATTTCAAGAGTGGCAACAGGCCCTGGCCTCCTAAGGCCGCTTTGTCAGTGAGCAGCAACAGCAGATTGCCATAATCAACACCCAGCTACCACAACTCTCCAGCACGCTAGCACCTACACCAGCTACTATGGTGGCATCCTCTCAATCTTCCCCGTCGCTACCACTTACTAATGAACCAGAGCGGCAAATCACAGATAACTTCTGTGATGGAAATCTCCGAGCGGGAACCCATGCAACTCGGACAAGCTAAGTTGATGGATGTGGAACGCCAAAGGTGTCAGAAACTCAAGTTGGGCTTTTACAGTGGCGGTCCTCAGCAATCAGGGTCTTCATGCCCAGTCCGACCCAAACCCAGGCCTTCTCCAAACTGCACAGAGCTTTCTCCAGCTACAACAAAATCCAGCTTTCTCACTACAACACGGTGAGTGTCCCCAACATTACTATTTACGAAAATTTTGCCATGCCTGTGCAGATAGGTGACTCATAGAGTTATATACTGTGTCATAATTTTTCAGCGCTGATTGACTCTGTAGCAGCTGGGAACTTCATTGACAGCTTTCTCGTCACGAAACTGAATCTGCTTACCCAGCCACTCCGCAATCCCCTGCACATCCAAGCCCTTGACGGGGGACCCATCAAAGGGGTTTCCATAACCCATTGTACTACACCTTCTTCTCAGAGTCAGCACCCTCCTTGCCCCCTTGCAACTGTGTGGATGAATACATCACAGAGGCCCTTGAACAAGGATACATTTGTCCTTCCACATCACCAGCATCAGCAGACTTTTTCTTTATGGAAAAAAAGGAGGAGGACGCAGGTCTTGCCTTGACTATCGTGGATTAAACCAGGTCACAGTCAAGTATCATTATCCACTACCCTTAATCTCAGTGGCACTGGAGCAACTCAAGGAAGCCAAGGTCTTCACGAAGCTCGATTTGCACAGTGCATACAATCTCGTCCGGATCCGAGAAGGGGATGAGTGGAAAATGGCCTTCAGCACCATCTCTGGCCACTTTGAATATTGTGTCATGCCGTATAGTATCTTGCGTGCCCGCAGTGTTCCAGTGCCTCCTAAATGATGTCCTTTGGAATATGCTCGGAAAATTCATCATTGCGTTCATCAATGACGTCCTCATCTACTCCCCTTCCAAAAAGGAACATGTCACTCACATCAGGAGGGTTCTTACATGGCTCTTGGAGAACCAGCTGTTTGTAAAAGGGGAGAAATGTGAGTTCCATGCTACCACAATATTATTTCTCGGCTACGTCATCAATCAAGAGGGTGTTCTCATGGACCAGGATAAAGTCACTGCTGTCACCAAGTGGCCGAACGCTACCACAGTGAAAGAGCTACAAGAGGTTCCTGGGGTTTGCCAACTTCTACCGCCAATTCATCAGAGGGTTCAGCTCTATCGCCACACCCCTCACATCCCTACTCTAGAAAGGGCCCAAAAAGCTACAGTGGAACCCCTCAACAGACCAAGCATTTCAACAGCTCACAGAAGCATTCACGTCAGCCTCTATCTTGAAACACCCAGACCCTTCCAGGCCATTCACTGTGGAAGTGGACACTTCGCCTGCTACTGGACAAGCAGGTACTCACAAAACCCACCAACTTATATAGGGGAAGTACTGGTGGCCCCACATGCTCTCCAACATCCAAAGGCTCATCTCTTCATGTACAGTTTATGCACAGTCCATGGTACCCAGAACGCTACCCACTGGTAAACTCCTTCTGCTCCCCATACCACAACGACCATGGTCTCACCTTGCCATAGACTTCGTCACAACTTTGCCATGTTCTCAAGGTAACACAGTCATCATGGTGGTTGTAGACAGATTTCCAATTCTCTTCATCTGATTCCCCTCCCTGGTCTCCCCTCAGCCTTCAAAACGGCATAGCTCATATTCACTAATGTATTCTGATATTATGGGATTCCAGAAGCCATAGTGAGTGATTGGGGAGCTCAATTCACCTTCCAGATATGGAGCTTAATGGAGAAGTTAGAAGTATCACTCAGTCACACATCCCCAAACCAGTGGCCAGGTCGAGAGGGCCAATCAAGAAATAGGCCAGCTCCTGTGAGCAACTAACCCCACTCCAGTGTGTTCTAGGTCACCAACCTCCCCTGTTTCCTTGGAACGCCAACCCCTCTGACTCCCCTGCCATCGATGACTGGTTCAACAGAATTGAACAAGTGTGGGAGGTTGCACACCAACACCTAGAACATGCAACCCAGAAAAACAAGGAGTTTGCAGACAGACATTGCAATGCCACTCCACAGTACGAACCCAGAGACAGTGTATGGCTGTCCACCAAGGACATCAGGGTCATGCATGGTTGCAGAAAACTCACCCACCGCTGCATAGGCCTCTTCAAAATCCTACAGAAAATCAATGAAGTCACTTACAAACTCGACCTACCATGCCACTGCCGTCTTGCACCCACATTCCATGTATCTAAGCTCAAGCCAGTCATGCCAGGACCCCTAGCCGACAACATCCCCCCCTCCACACCCCCAGATAGACATTGAGGGACAACCGGCATACATAGTCAAGAGAATCTTTGATTCTCTTGTGGCCTACAAACATGGCTGCCGACTACTAGTTACGATTCCTGTTCTGGTTATTAAAAGGCAAATGTCTTTGCCTTTTGCCTTGGTTACTCTGACTGCATCCTGACCTTTATCTTGCCTTAAGTTTTGGATTTGTTTGCCTGTTGTTTTAATAAAACTCGGAACCTACATCTGTCTCCGTCTCCGCCACCTAACAAAAACATAATAAGAGGTACACTACAAGTACCTTCTCAGTTAAAGGATACATACTAAAGGCACAAAAGATATATCCTTGATGGTACCACTCAAACAACAAGGAAAAGCAAAGTTTGGTACCTTCATTTCTGAGACTGTATTTACTTTAATTTTGCTCCTCATTCTTCAATCAATGTACAAAAAAAACCAAAGAGCTACATTTCAGAAATGATCTGAAATCTGATGGTATAGCGGGAAATGATTCACTGTGCAGAAAAAATGACCAAAAATGATTAGACATTTCTAAGCTAGTCATTCTAGCAACTTAGTCAGACAAATAATAACATTTTAGTTCATAGTTACACTAAATGAAGATTGTTGTGCAGGGTTACAGTCTGTGCAAAGCAGAAAAAAAAATGCAACCACATGCTAGAACTGAATAGATAGAAAGTAGAGCAGCACCATATATTTGGTTGTTAAACAGTGTCACAATATTATTGGCCTTTGTGATACTGATAATATAGCAAAAGATAAGAACTATAACTAGTCATTAAGAAAGAGTAAAAGTATATACTGTATATCTATCTATCTATCTATCTATCTTGTATGATAAAGATAAACTTAATGATAAACTTAACAGGTCAAGGCATTGATTTTTATTTTGGTGCAGTTTTGCACTTTGTCCATAATTATAGTGTTTTTCATTATCTGCAAATATCAAAATGAAAAATAATACTGTTACTTTAATAAAGCTTTCTGAAGTACTATTGAAAATATATCGTTTTAAAGTGCCCTAGTAGTTGTTATGTCTGTCTTTCAATCTGCTCGTTATTGTGTGGTTTCATTTGTGTGCAGTAACCTTCTCTGTAAAGTCAAGTTCAGACTTGTCGTCATGCTTTCTCTCTCTTTTTTCTCTTCTGTGTAATCGGTAACACAGCAGTATTTCCCGTTAGGAAACCATATCCCTGTGAGAACCATTACCATAACCAGTGCCTACAAGCACTACCTGTTTACACACCTATGTATGTGTGTGTGTGTGTGTGTGTGTGTGTGTGTTTGTGTGTGTAGTTACATTGTGTCACTGTCGTCTGATCTGGACATCATTCACATTCACATTCTAATGAGGTAGATGGGTATGTCTAAATTGAGTAGACGGTAAACACAGGTTGACGGTTTAATCCGATGAACGTTTAAGAGTCAATAGCCCTGCCTGTTTAATCAGTGTATTTGTTGTTCTGAATATCTGTCTGTGAATGCCTTAAGGAAAAATTCATCCTGAACCACTTGCATATTGATCTTTATAATTAGCATGTGATCTTCAATTGTGCAAAACATTTATTTTGTGATTAAAGTCTGAGTTTAAACTTCTTTCATGGACATGGTCTTTTCTCACTTTGGGTAACGGTTTCCTACATTACCCACAATGCTGTGCTGATAGTGGCACCAGTGAGATTTATGCTGCATTAGACTAAAAGTCATAACTCATAATTTCTGACCTCCAACTAGGAAAACCCAAAGAAAATGCCCCCTCAGCTTGGAATTCCTATTTGGGAACTTGGGATAGTCTCCTCAACTCCAAAAGTTCAGTGTCCAAAGCTTCAACTTTCATACCACTTTTAGTAATTTCTATAATTTATTATTGTCAAGTTGGGTTTTTACTTTGTTGACGGCCACATACACGTGTATAATATTTTCTTTTTCATTTCTCCCTACATGTTAATTTTTTTTAAAAAAGTTTTCTTCTTTTCTTTTTCTTTTATTTATCTTTTTCTTTCTCAACCTTTTCTTCCCTTCTCTCTCTCTAAGGAGTGGCCTTAATAGTCCATAAAAATGTAATTTATCTTTTATGTATTTCATAAGTCCTTGCTGTACTCCAAATACAGAGATGGTGTGGGTTTAAATAAAACAAACAAAAAATTTTGAACATGGATTATTTGAATGTTTTAAAATGACATGCTTTTAAATAAACTATTTGATGGCATATCACAGTCACAATCTGTAGCAATCTTTGTCCAGCCTTAATGGGCAACTTTTTAATGCCAGCATCACTGCACTAATAGCAATAAACTATTGCACCTGTGGATTTGACTAAATGTCCATAACACCAATACCACTGCAGTCAACTTGTTGGACATATGTTATTCACACATTCAAGGTTTCAGTTTTAGGGCAAAAAAACAGGCATGTATTAAACAGAAGATAACATTTACCTACAAGACCTCTTGGCTGATCCTGTGGCTGCTGACCACTCTAAAAAAACAACAAAAAAAAAACAGTCGAAGTCTTGGTCTGACTTATTCAAGGGTCCCTTACCAGTGACTGCCAAGCAGATTAACTGATAGAGACATACTGATAACCTCTAATCCACTGAGGAGCAGAGCACAGGGATTAGGTCTGGCTCCTCTCCTCTCACTAGACCTGTATTTGGTCTGGGATTGTAGAGTGTCTTACAGAAGACACTGGGAAGCTCAGACTGTCCCACAACATTAAAGCAAATTTGCCTTGTATGATACAACATGTTATGGACTGGTTAGAAAAGCTCTATCAAAGCCATTCAGTGTAAAAATGTATCTACATTCTCATATAACACTCATCATATACCTGGGCTCTATAGTTTTTGCATTTTATTTCATAAAGACTGTTCAAGAGAAGATTTCATGTTAAAGTTAAATATGGAAGAACCTGTTGAGATGCATTTTTCGATTGATGCTAAGTGTAATTACACTTCGAATGGAGGCTTTTCTTAGCAGTTTACCACCACGTCTGAGAGAAAAGTTAATATTCCTGATGTTTCTTTTTTTGTCTCTACCGTCAATCTGGACTTACACTGTCTATATAATAGACTGAATAGTTACCTGCTAGCTAGCTAAATGTTAACATTAGCCATTAGCTAGTTCATATTTCCCAGTTGCCTAGGAACAGGGATCTCATACCTCACAAAAAAGTCATACAAACTTCAAAAAGTGAATAATCACACACTTCACATGTTAAGTTTACACCTGTGGACATATCTCGCTAGCTAAATCATTAGCATCAATCAGCTAGGATTGCCTGGTTGCCCAGCAACAGAGCTCTCACAAAGTTTTTCCCTTACAGAAAAGTCACACAAATTTAACATGTGAATAATCGCATGATTCATAAATGAAATTTACACATTTTATTCATAACTTATTATTACTTGCATTCATGTGCAGTTTCAGGGTAGTATATCATGTGCGTGTTTACATACATAATTGTATGTGATTTTTCTGTAAGGGGAGTCACATGGCCTAAGTTAACATGTGAAAATAAATGAATCATGTATTTTAAAAATGACATGCAAAAAAGTAAATGAATTGTGTGTCAAAAAAAACTAAACATGAAAAACTGTGTGTAAATTAAACTGCATGTGTATTGTGTGTTCAACTTCCCATGTTGAACGCGAAAATGTTCCATTTGGACACAATATTAGAGAAGTACAACTCCAGTAGAGAGTTCAAAAACACATTTTAATGTACTAGTGAACATTATTGAACGCTAGTGGATTCTAGCTTTCCCCTTCCTGGTTACAGAATATAATTACTGCACTGCTATTCTGTCTTGAAAGGACTTGTGGTCTGGAGCTATAGCCTCATTAGGACATCGTTAAAGCATAATATCCTGTGAGAAAGAGCAGTGCTAGCAGACATCAAAAAGCGACAGAGGAAAGAGTGCATGTGTCTCTGGGGATGAACGATTCTGCAGATGCTACAGGACCGAACGAACCCTTCCGCTCGGTCAGCCAGTGAACGTTGTCTCTTATTTTTCTGTCTTCTTCAGCTTGTATCTCTTGTTTTTCATCTTTGAGACCATCCATCAGAAGTTGTAAGAAAGCAGTTTCGCCAACAGCGTATCACCTTATGTCTCCCATGGGACAAAGAAGATCCTTTTGTAATAACGCATCTTTATTTCACCAGAAACCCTTTGTCTGAGCCAAAAAAATCCCAAAACAAACCGTTTGGTTGTCCTGACATGAAGTCTATTATGAATATTGACCCAAGAACTGAATAAACAGCCAGATACATGTTGACTGTGCAGCAAAACCAGTTGAACGTGATTCATGTTGCTTGGAACGGGCACCTTCTGCAAACAAACTCTGAGTTTATTCACATTATTTAAAAAAATTTTTTTTTTTTCAGTACCTATCCAGTCTAAAAAGTGATTTTTAACTGTTTAACCCCTATTTGCTGGATGATTCTGAAGGCATGATAGCATTTCAGATTTGCATAACTGTAGATTTTTGCATAAAATAAAGAACTTCAATTCATTACAATTTGCAATTTATTATTTGTTTGTTTGTTTAACGTACCAGGCTACTTTAAGTTATTCTTTATGTACTGACCTCAGATCAGTTTTGCTGATGATAAATTAACTCATATGTATATTCATCTGTGTACACGCAACAGTCCTGTAAAAGGGGAGAGACATGAATAGAGACCCTACAGAATGAAAATCATCCCTGAGAAAGACACTGTCCATGGCTGGGTGCCAAAATTTTTACTGGCACCCGTGTGTATAGGTATAAACCAGAGTCTGGCCATCATCCTTCTTCTCAATCCATGTTGTTCATGTCTGCACAGCATTGACGTTCAGTTATATCAAATTCCAGAGCAATGAAACTTGCTTAGTTTGTAATGAGATCTGCTCATAATTTAGATAATGACATACCACTGATATTATGAATGACGTTATGTTATTTCCCGCTAATTTGGGGCTTATTAGTTCCTTAACTAAATTAAAACCCCAGTCAAGAGTTGCTGTATCTGTCTGGCCAGGTTCTTTGAAAGACATCGAACATTAAGTACAGAAAACTGTGTTTAGGAACATTAGCTATATGAGAAAATAAGTCCCTGTGGTCGGCTTAAACTTCATAAAATATTATTTTAATGATAAAATTCAATGGAATTAATGCGGGCACAGACTGGGTAGAAAGTCTGAAAAGTCCACTTAGTGTGACTGCATTAAAAAATATACAGGCCAATCGTGTATCATTATGCAAATTCAGGCCATATTGTGGGGACCGTGGTACAAAAGATGTCCTTTGTATTACAATAGCTCTAATTTACATAATCGCTGTATCGGGAATTGGTGATGAGGAAGTTAAATAATAATAACAATAATAATAATAACAATAATAATACATTTAATTTATATAGCGCCTTTCTCACACCCAAGGTCGCTTTACAATTACAACAACAACAAAAAAAAACCCACAAAGTCCTCCAAAAGCTGTGGGAATCTAATTTCAGTAACGTAGCTGCTCATAGTCCCGCTAAAGGCCTGCATAGGTATGTCCCGCGCAGCCTGTACAGCCGCAATACCACTGGGCAACACCTCCTGGAACACCATGCCATGGAGAATGGCCAGACTGGTTTGGGAAAGTTACGGTAACTAAAATAACCACTCTTACAACCACGGTGAAAGGCAAAGCTTCTTAGAACACACAACACGTTGAACCTTGAGGCGGACGGACTACAACAGCAGAAGACCGCTTATTGCATTCCACTCCCCAGGCTACTGTGAGTACAGGCTCACCGAAATTGGGAAGTTGACGATTGGAAAAACATCGCCTGTTTTATTTTTTTTCAATCTTCAACTGATCAGCTTTGCTGAACCTGTGTCCACTGTAGCCTCAGAGTCCCGTTCTTGGCTCAGGAATGGAATCCGATGCGGTCTTCTGTTGTTGTAGCCCATCTGCCACAAGGTTTGATATATTGTGCATTCTGAGATGCTTTTCTGCTCAACATGGTTGTAAAGAGTGGTTTATTGATTTACTGTAGCCTTCCTGTCAGCTCAAACCAGTCTGGTCATTCTTCCCTGACCATTTTCTCTGCTCTCTTCCTGACAGCCTTGAGATTTAAACCCACAGCTTTGTGGTTACAAGGACAAAACCTTAAATACAGAGCTTCTTTTCAATGAATTTGACCTCACTCTACTGAACTTTGTTCAGTTTCTTTTTTTTTGGATGCACTTTATAAATAGACATGACATAATTGACTCCATGCAGAGGGTATGTTCATTCATTTTCATAAAATATCCCTTGTGGATAAGACGTTTTACACCCCTAAATGTGATTATTATTCAGACACACAACACTCTTTCTCTCCTGAGCTCCTCAGCCTCCCACCTTCAGACTTTACATTCACACACACACACACACACACACAATTCCTCCCTGCTGATAAGTATTCAGACTGTGTCACAGGGGCCGAGATAAACACCACATTCCTCAGCCGACTGTTACCACTTCGGATTTTGTGCGTCACTCTCATTCTCTCTCACCCCGACCCATCTAAAATGGTGGCCTCATGTTTCGTGCATTGCTTTCTGCCATCCGTTAGTTAGTGGACCAGTACCAGAATCATGTTGCATGACCTAAGATGGTCCGATCATTACGACCTTTTTTTCAGTATGAGCACACTGAGTCTTTGAAGCCATGCATGAACGATTTATGAGGGTTTATTTTTCTACACTGCGGTTTGGGGTGGACTCCTGAAAAGGAGAAAAGAAGAGGCAATGAAATGAGAGTGAAAGAAGGGGGTAACTTTATGGTACTTGCAGCTTTACTGACAGAGAGACAGAAAGACAGAGAGAGAGAGAGAGAGAGAGAGAGAGAGAGAGGAGTGGTAAAATGATCCCTTTTGTGGGTACGAGAAGCATTTGTGAGCGCTGACTCATGAAAACGATCCCCATTCATCAGGAAACCAATGCTGGATTATCCTAATTACAGAGATAACACCCTACAGAGAGACAGATTGAGACAGAGGGAAGACGTGGGTTACGCTAAAGGTCGCCTGCCTTATTCAAACTCAAACCCAACTCTTATGATATCTGACATGTCTTTGGTTTCCTGTTCTTGCTGATCTGTTTTTCTATCCATCTCTCTCACTCTCTCCATCTTTCTGGGAGGAGATAAAGAAATATACTGAACAAAAAGTTATTCAAGTCTGTATAATGGAGGAAGTACCATGTGACATAGTTATTCATGTGAGTGATTTCATGTAATGGAACAGTATTTATGAGGTCAGGGTTGAACCAGCACAGCTGGGGAACCGCCACAGTCACCACAACAGGCCCCATTTTGATATCTTTTGCAACTAAAATAGTCAACACTCTCAAAAGTTAAGTTAAAACTCGAATGTGAGTTATCATGGCCAATTTTTCATAGGAAGTTGAAACTTTCACAGTGTTCTCTGTGGAACAACGCATCTACAATTTACAATTC
>CM040455.1:29710664-29725983 GCA_022758105.1 Pangasianodon gigas
AAACCCTGTATTTTGTGCTTGCTGTACTCAGGTCCTGGAGGCTGTACACAGTATGTTGTCTTTGTTTACATATGTGAGTGGGCTCATTTTGCTAGAGGTATAATTTGGATGATCTCACTTTCTTGAAGCCTTTGTAATGTGGATGTGTGGTGTGGTCAGGCCAGCTCTAGCAAACCACATCCTTAATTAAAAAAAGCACATCTGATGCTGTTATAAGGCATTGCATGAAGCTATGACTGTTACTTGTTATTATGGTAATTATGAGTTGGATACTTTTTGCTGATAACTCTAACGTGACAATGTGTAACGTCACATTATAAACATATACGACCGGAAAATGGCAGCAGCTTCAACTGTTGAAAGTATTTAGGAATATAATGTTAGATTTTAGTAAGCAATATAAGGTAGAACATTTCAGGACATGTTGTTATAGGAAAATAATTAGCGATGGGAAGTTAGTTGTTTATTTTCCGTATAACGGCATGTTCCGATGTGTTTTATTCATCGTATGTCACAGCTAACATTACAATTTTTTTTTATATTTTGAAGAATTACACTTTTTATCTGTTTACAGTTACATTTTATATTGTGGAACATTCATGAAACAAGTAAGTTCTTGTTATTTCTTACAAGTTGTAGCAGCTATAAACAGTATTCTCCTTACAGAAAGCTTAATCATAGCAATTATGTTTTCCTTAGTCAAATCAAACAACTTCCTTCCTTCCTTCCTTCCTTCCTTCCTTCCTTCCGTCCTTCCTTCCTCCCTCCCTCAGGGCCTGCATACAGGACAGAAGCTCAGATCTGATGGGTAAATTGAGACCTATTGAAAGCTGATCCATAAACAGTTGGTTGACAATTACAGCACATTAACTGCATTCACTTTGCTGTCATGCCGTAACCATCACTCTTTTACACACTGGTTCCGTATCTTTGCTGTCCTCTGTGCAGCTGTAACTTGTATGTTAGCAGAATTCTTCCGTTATTTCAGCTGTTACACTGTGTCCTGAGCTTGCTGATAAGCTCTGCCATTCTGTTGGGCACTACAGCGTGTACATACTCCAATGCATGCGTCACGAAAGAAGGAGTAGCAGTGTGTGTGTGCGTGTAGTGTGGTTGATATGTCTGCTAGCTGAGTCAGTGCATTGCAGATAGCACTTTGGTCTAATTTGTTGTGCTCTGGAGAGAATCATCATTCGCTTGCATCATTTGCCAGCCCTCTCATGGCCTCTGGCATTCCTCTCTGCTGCAAATTAAATGAAAACACCAGTAATGAGCTAAATGAGTGCCAGACATAGACAGCATGTTTGGGACCTTCTGTTTAAAGAGCTAATTTGTAAAGCCTGCAATGAGAAATATCTGGAGCTGACGCACTAAAGCCTGAACCGGTTTCACTTCCATCCTCCATGATTACAGTTTTTTCCCATGCAAATTCATGATGCATGTGAAAATGAGAAATAATCAATAATCAATATTGTAATAAAAACGATGGGAGTTTAACCAAGTTAAAGTATACATTTCTCAGAATTAAATCAGTTAAATGTATAGCTTTTAAACAGCATCTAAAATTGACAGACTGAACAGACATTAAAGTGGTATTTCATCCCCAAATGAAAATGTAGCCTATTATCATCCAAATCACTTCTAACTTGCAGGCTCCAAATGGTTTCAGACTGATTTATTAACACCATTGTGTGGAATGCCAGTGAAAGTCTGGAAGTTTCCAGCTTATCTGAGGCAACCCCATGATCATCCTTCGTTAGCCAATCTGGATAACTAGTTTGCAAGTTGACTGTTTATCTCAGTCTGTTATTAAAAAAATTAATCAACCTAATTAATTAACCTTCTGACTGATCAGATTTGGGAATTCAACGGTGGTATGTGGTATAATCGAGCTTAAAGTTTGAGATTTTATCATTAAAAAACGTTGACAGAGTGTACAAATTTGAACTTGCGGTTTGAGTTCGGACTGCTGGACTTCGCTTAAAACAGACACACAGAGCAGGTGTGCACTATAGGGTTCCTCCCCCTCTCTACTCTTCCTTAGTAACATCTTTCCCTTTTTTTCTTACTCTTTCTTTTCTCCCTTTTTTTTCTATCTGTCCGTGTCACTTCAAGAAGTGTGAATGTAGTTTTTGCTGCACAAACTAGCGATTCCTCAACACAAATAATGTCATAGTTGCACTGAATACGGCCCAGGACTACGACTCCCATCAGCCACAGCACCTCACCTTGACACATCACATGACTGTTTGCACCTGATTCACGTTTAGGTTTAATGAGCACTAGTATTTAAGTCAAGTCTTGTATAGCACTCATTGTCCAGCTTTTGTCTTTTGTGGCTGTTTTTGTCTGTCTCTCTCTGCTACTCATTCTCTGTTTATACTGTTACCTTGCTATTTCCTCTTTTGTTTCATGGTCTTTATAATAAACTAAATCTGTACTTGCATCCATCTCCTCTACAATTCCGTGAGAAATAATGCTATTACCTGTACTAATCTGGCATTCAACTTCATCCCTCTTTCACCGTCTGCATGTTGTCCATTTTGGAAAAGCAGCTCTTTTAGGTTCCCAGCAAACTGTGTTTTTCATGCTTTAACCTTTGGGCCAAGCCTCCTTCCTGAATCTCATGCTTGTGTGGAGTGAACGTGATTGTTTTTTCTTTGCTATGTGGTGTCCTATTGTCCATTTTTGGTCAATTTTATAGTATGTCATAGAGTGTCAATAACATAAGCAAGTCTATTTGTGATAAAAAACAATTCAACACAGTTCCAGGAAATTGATGACTGTGATGACTTATACATGCAGTCACAATGCAAATATAGAGCTGTGCTTCCTTTAAACAGTGACTTTGCTGATAGCTCCAACATGACGTGTGTGACATCACATTACAAACATGCATTACTACAAGATGACCGCGGCTTCAACAGCTGAAAGTCCTTCTGAGTATAATGTTAGAATTTAGTAAGCAATGTAAGGAATAAAACACTTCATGGAATGCTGTTGTATGTAAATAATTAAAAAGTACAAAAGTTGATGATCAGTTCCACCTTGGGGTAATTTATTTTCCTGTAATAAAATGTCCAAAGTGTTTTATTCCTCTTATACCATAGACCTATTCCAATGATTACAATTTTTATTTATTAAAGAGTCATACTTATTCATTTAAACCTACATTTTATTTGGTAGAGTGTCCCTTAAACAAGTTAGTTCTTGTTATCACAACAGTCATTTTCCTTAGAGAGAGCTTAACTGTAGTAACAATTATACATCAATTATGTTTTGTTAAATTACAACATGGTAATTGTTTGACTTTTATTGGCGTCCATCGTGCAAGTTCCTGTTCAAACCTAGAACTGAAGTAAGGGACCATTGTGTAGATTTTAGTTTTGACCTATGTTTGTAATTATATTCCCAGTATACTGACTCCGCTTGATTGATATTCACACCCATCTTCCTTTTTTTTTTTATTATTTACTGATATGCCTTGGTAAAACTCTCAGTAAAACTCCCAATGCTGCATGTTCTGCCTACCGGAAAGCTTAGTGCTAATCTTCTCTGTTAATCTGAACCAATGTTGGAGCTTCTTATCTGGAATGGTCTGAGCACTCATCTGAAACAATGCAAATCAAACCTGACTGATCTGATCAAGTGATTACTGTCATGAGTCAATACACTTGTGAGAATGAGCTGAACTTTCACCCTCACTAATTTATTTGTTTAGACCTATCATTACATAAGAACAATAGTCCATTCAGTAGTCCTTTAGAAATACAAACAAGCCAAGCCAAGAAAATATAGCTGTCTCAGGAGCATGCCTCTGCTATCTCTCTACTTTCATTATGACCAATAATGTGGGCATACAAATGGAACAAAATAATACTTACCAAGTCATATTTCACTTCTCCCCTGACCCTCAACTGTCATCGAAAAATAACGCTGAGTCTGTTTCTCTCAAAATGTCACATTATGGAATAAAAAGGTGTTATGATTTCCGTCACACAATGACACATCAGTAAACCAGGCCCACCGTTTAAAAATCTGCATGGAATTTAAAGACAAAACAGAGATTTTGTTGCTCCAGTGAACCTCTTAATCCTCCACATGAGAGAAATGCCAAGAGCACACCAACATAAACAGCTCCAAGAGGGATCTAGTTGCTGAAAGGCATGATGTGGAGTTTAGGATATGGCTGCTTGCAGCAGAAACTGTATCTTGGCCGAATTCTTATAGTGGGTGAACTTCAAAACGCTGTGCAACAGATCATAACTCCTCTATGATATTTCTGCACCACTGAAAACCATGGAAAACTACAAAAGTTTTATTCAGACGAACAGTAAAATGCTTTATGTTTAAGTTCTAGAGAGGAAGTATGGGCTTTTATACATCTGAGTCCATCTGACAAATATAAAGTGTGAAATTCATGCTAAACAAAACAGGAAATGCAAAGCGAGTGGTTGCTAGCCACATTCACATGAGCTGCACACAAAACACACATGCACGTGTGCTACATCCAGTTCCAATTTAGTCATGCAAAAAAGCAACCTTAAGCATATAGTTGCATTGTTCTGCTTCGCAGTGCTCTGGTGGTTTGGGACTTTTTTAAACAGTATCCTTACATGTGCCACTGACCTAAAATAGTTTCTTAGTAGGTACATTTTATAGTCTTCCTGTCACGCATATACAGTATGCATTTAAATCTCACACTATTCTGCTACCAGATGAGGTCTCTTTCCAGCATCAACGAAATTTCATGTTATGTTTGGAGCAATGCTGCTCCTTTATTATTTCAAGAGATGTTTTTCTCCTGTGAAACTAGAGCCATTTGGTGAACCATCCAATCCTAGTGTGTTAATGTGGATTTCTTTTTTTCCATCATCAATTGGCTGCGTAAATGTATTAAAAACATCCGTCCAAGGCTTGAAGTCCAAGAGTGAGAGAGAGAGAGAGAGAGAGAGAGAGAGAGAAAAGAGATGCTAGTGAGGGAACAACTATTTATCTTTGGGGTGCTAACACTAACTCTACTTTACATTACAACAACTGCTGTTCCATTATAAGTTAGTTCCCAGTAAACTGGTTTTTATCCCCCAATCCACCCTCATTATATTAATAGGTGTCAAATTTCCTATGCTCCTATGCTCCAGAAACAGTATACAGAGATTATGTTGAAAAAAGGTATTCCTTTAAGTAAAGGTATTCCTTTAAGTAAAACATAGTATGAACTTTAAACACCCCAGCTGGAATTTACAGGGAACAGGGAAACTGCAGCAGGACAGACCACAATAAGAAGCGTGAAAAACGTTGGTGTGTTTTAATGGCTCTGATTGGAGTATCAGCGTGGCAGGAGTAACTTAGTCTGGTTGCTTCCTTGCCAATATAGTCTGTGTGCTAAAAGGTCATAAAGACTTTGGGCTGTTAGTTGAGCCTTAAAAGCAATACAGTATCACCCATTAATCTGAGTAATCCTCGATGAGAGTGCATCCCTCAGAGTGCTGCTGTTTATCAGATTTCAGGAGTAGCATTCAGGCTCATTTTGTCATGTTTTCGTCTCTGGGAACCAGTCCTGATTCTCTGGAAGTAATTATTGTTTCAGTGTCCCATCTGCGGAGTGTGAACATTCTCAAAAGCTTTCGAGAGTCCAAGCTGCTGTTTCCTCCAAGCGCATCACCACCCTGCAGTTTTCTGCCCCAGCCAAGAAAGCCTCAGCTGGGTTCAGTTACTCTCC
This sequence comes from Pangasianodon gigas, assembly GCA_022758105.1. Lineage (NCBI taxonomy): Eukaryota > Metazoa > Chordata > Actinopteri > Siluriformes > Pangasiidae > Pangasianodon > Pangasianodon gigas. Next base: position 29,716,387 of record CM040455.1, read on the forward strand.
TCCCCCATCAGTAACCCTCCAACTGGAACCAACCGCCTCCTTAAATACAGTATCATACCTTCATCTGAGCTTGTTTGACTTTTCAGATGGTAACAATGGGAAACAGCTGTCGACCTACAATTTGTCTGAGGAATGAGAATGTAATCGAAGCTTCATTGAGTGGGACTCCTACCCCTTTTCGGAGACTGGCAATGAAGCATCCTGACCACAAATCTTAGACTTCTGAAGTTGCCAGCCAAATGGCTTCATCAAACCTTGAGCCTTCTGAGAAAACAAGGATGTAGCTTATTAAAAACAAGTAACTTTAGGCACAAAAACTGGTGAGATCAGCCAGTGTGATGGAAGACAGAGAGACAGCAATATGGTGGTAGCGTCTCAGTTTCATATACTGTTAAGATTGCCTTGAGAAGCTCAGCATTCCAAAATCAAGGCCTTTATTTACCACTGCACTAATGTAGCATACAAATAGAACAGTAGGAATTTCTAGTAATAATAGAGTTATGGTTTAGCAAAAAGTCAAATTTTCCTCTTAACTCAGTATATAGTGCATTGTAAAAGTATTCACACCCCTTTGAACTTTTCAACTTTTTGTTGTGTTACAAATTGAAATTGACTTAGTTGGGATTTTTACTATTTGGTTTACATAATATGTCTAACATTTGAAGGAGCACAGGTTAATTAAACAAAAAAAGCAGATAGTTCCGGTTGCATAAGTATTCATCCACCTGGGTCAATACTTGGTTGAACCAATTACAGCTGCAAGTCTTCTGGCATATGTCTCTCTCAGCTGTGCACATCTGGATCCTGAAGTTGATCAACCAAGACATACTGATGTGGGAAATTTGCTCCTTCAGTTTTGCACTGGCACTACCAGACTAACAAAGGCACCCAAAATCTCACCCAGAATCCTTTATGTTAAAAACATTATGCTACACTTGCTTAGCTTTTCTTAGCCCATGTTAACCCATTGTGTGTCATTGGGGTTGTTCAAGATGACTACCCCCTGTAATGTTACAGCATTAGCTACACAATAAATATAAGCATATATGAAATAAGCATATAATTACCATATGTGGGCAGGTATTTATGGCCATGACTGCAATACTATCATGTCATGATACATTTTATTAAGCTTTATTTATCCCCGGTTTACATAGTGGCCATGAAACTACGATCATGCACTTAGGCTACTTGGCTTGTTCTTTATAACGTTAGCTAGTTGATCAACATTAGTTACCTTGGCATTAGAAGAGTTGCAGTGGAGAGCACTGTAAGACTTTTTGCAAGACTAGCAAATGTTTGTGTAAATGAAAATAAGCGTAAGTTAGATTTTTCATCCATTAAACTTCATTCAACCTTCATACCAGTCTGAATAGAAAGAGTAATTTGTGTGAGAGAGGAAGAGACACTTTGGCTTCCTTTTGCTCTGTTTTGATTCAAACACGTTTTGTTATTCTGTCCTATTAGCCCCACAAATATTTCCCTCAGGAGTTGTCTCTTTTTCCAGTCATTAGTCGGACAAATTGATTTCACAGCTTAAGGAAAAATGCAGATGAGTTCATTTAACTTAAAAAAACACATTTTGTAGATTTATTTTATTTTTTTCTTGACTTGGTTGTTTCCAATCTATCTGACTCACATCCAGTAGCTTTGCTTTCTTGGTGTCTTGTTTTATTTGTCATCCTCTTTATTTTATCAAAACTGCAACCAAATCTCATTTGTACTGTTGTTTTAGCCACAAGAAATGGATGACAAATGTATTAGAGTCCATGTCAGAACTTAGATTTTTCTTTTGCATTTCTTTTGTATAAGTCAGGCTTATACAAACTCAGTTGAGCCTGATTGTCTGTTAGGAGCCTAAGCGTGTCAGCCCTTTGACCCTGCGCACCCTAGAGAGTTCATTGCGTTTTCACAGTGTGACTCCCATAAGTGTGCTTGTGTGTGTATGTGTGTGTTTTTCAGGGCAGGAGAAATAGCTAGAAAAGGAGATGCAGCCAGGCCGGAGACAACAATGTATGTGTCTAACTAGCACTGGCTTTATTTTGTTTTTAAAAGGCAGATGAGGCAGGGTCGGCGTTTCTGCTTCTAAGTGACTTACGATCGTTGTTGTTTACAGAAGCGATGTTGTCAACTTGACAAAATGTAACTGTCCAATTCCCGTAGGGAGATTACGGGGGCGGCTCTAGGGGCATTGGAAAAAATGTTGTTGTTGTGTTATCTACTTACTCATTTGCGTTGCTGCATTCGCATTTATATCATAGATGTTTGCAGCATTATTTGCACCGTCCACAGCAGCAGAGCCTGAGTCACAAGATCAGAGGCTCCAAACAGATGCAGAGTATCAGGATGAATCAGCCAGATCAGAAGTGCACATACAGCTCAAGAGAGAGATAGAGAGAAAGAGAGATCATTAGGTATGCACTTAGACTTGCCAATATAGTTCAGGACACAGTATGATCTACTGTGATTTGTAGCCGAACACAATAACCTTGTTCGTAAAACCCAGATTACATTTTTGCTTAGCACAGTTTTGTATGATTCCACTCAAGGTGACGAGCCGGAAATCTGGAAATGACGATGATGCAGCTTCCCCTCTGACAACTTAATTTTGTAAATACATACTACTTTACAAAATTATTTATGTAAAAATGAAACTGTATTGCTTAACGATATTGTTTGAAGCAAGCATATGAAGACTCAGGTATGTATATATGGAAAATATTTTAGGATAAAATACTACTGATGGTTAACAGCGTTAGTCTCATGCATCCAGTGCAAATCTAAGAGAGCACACTAGGCATGTTTTGACTGAGCTACTACATTTGGGGTAGGTGTAAATACAGTTATTATTATGTTTTAAAGAATTTATATAAATCATGTATTTACATAAATCATATAAAATCATGATTTATATAAATCAACCAAGCCAAAGTGTTGAAAATCTAAAATCTTTCTTTACATTATTTACAGCAGCACTGCAGGATTTTTTTATATGAGTGGAAAATGGCTGACATTTCTCTGTGGCTGTTCAAGACCCTTTGATTACTTCCCTTAAACATTTCAAGAGCCGCCATCTGTGCCATTTTGTCTCACACGTGTGGACCTCTAGGTACTCTCGTTATCACACACACACACACACACACACACACACTGAGACACATACCAGTTCATAAAGAGCTGGTAGAGTGTAAAAATTAGTCTGGAACATAAGAGGACTTTTTAAACTGACTGCTCTTGAGGCATGTCTTATTTTCTCCTTTCTTATCTGTTTGTCTGGCTGGCCAAACACACACACACACACACACACACACACACTTATTTCAGAAGGCCATGCCACTTTAATAACTGCTTCTGGCTTACTTTAATGTCATTGCCTCCAAGTTCCTCACTTCCTGCTATGGAACCCCAATCACCAGACCAAATATGGGCGTTCTAAAGTGTGTTTACTTTTGCAAGTGTGCTCTGATAAATCTTGGAAATTATTACCGCATTATCTTCTCCTGATAATTTACGAAAGAAAGGCTAACGGCGAGATTTTGTGATGGGGAAGATTCCGGCTAATCAGTGACACATACCTGCTATTCATCGCGGCGGTTTTATGAGACAACTGACCTGATTTATATCAGAAATATTTACATGTTCTCCTCAGGCAAATATCCGCCATGATCAGGGTTTTTTCATTTTCCATGAGGTTAGTGGCCACATTTCAGCTGAAAACAAACTGAGCAGAGCGTGTTGTGGGATTTATAATGCTCTCGCAGACTTATCATTTATACTTTTTATCTTTTAAGGGCATCTGTCGGCAGCTGTTTGGTTGAGTTTATTAAACATACTGAAGGGCGGCCATGTTGGTGAGAGGAGAATTGTGGTGAGGAGCAAGAGCTAGAGAGAGGCAAATACACACATACATGTACATACAGTACATATTTTATCCAAGCAATACACAAAAAATGATAAACTACCCACTACTAAAGTATTATTGGCCAAAAATTAAATTTGCAATATTTTACTGTTAGCCCGAATGTAGTCGAGAATTCTGAAAATAGATTTGTACCTTAGAAGTAATTTGTATGGTAATGCTGTTCCATTTTTTTCTATATTTATTTTCTTTCAATTACTGAGCCTGAGTTTTACTGAGTTTTACTAATTACTGAGTTACTGATCCAAATAATGGGCCTCTTTTTTTTTCTTTTTTTTTTTTATCAAACTTTTAGTTGTGTGTAAATGTTTCCATAGACCAAACTAAACTAAAAATTCCTGCCAGAATTACAGTTATTCATTGTCTTTATACTGATGTGTATATGTTGATAAATGCCAATCACCTGTAAATTGTTCACACCACAGCTAATTTACATTTAGTAACATCCACAAAACTCCATAAAAGGCAAACCTTACAGATCTGAAAACAACAAAATGAGGACTAAATGGTGAAAGAGCTCCTCATAAGTGTTGCATGCTCTAAAAGTTCCAGTAATGCAGCTCAGCCACTGCAGCAGATCAGCTAACACAGACACACAGGAACTCTTCCTCCTGTTATAGGATGCCATTTCTTTTGTCTTAAGTGAACAGCTAGTCTAATTGGTCTTTATTTATAGATTTATTTTTGGATTGCTTTCATTCAAGTCATTAATATTAAACGACCAAGTTCACAAAATGTTCCTTATTTAAACCTGACAACATAAACTGTATTTAAAATGGCAGTAACTCACAGCAATTATACAATTTGAAGCTGATCAGTCGAGGTTCACGTTAGAGGTTATCCTTATACGTAAATTTATACAAACTCAGGAGCTCTCATAGGAGACAAACTGAATAGAATTTCATGAATACCACATTTCTTGTGTAAATGCTCCTGTGAGCATGTTACAAATAAATTCATTTGTATGCAGTTTGATAAATGAGGCCGAATGTCTTTTGAGTTTTGAGGTGAGTGTGTGATGATTTAGATACGCAGTTTGCAGAAACCACTAGCTATAAGCTTATGTTGCTGTTGCTTTTTTTTGTTACACCATACATCTGGGCTGGTGGGCTACATTTGTGGGGCAAGAAATTGTGCAAATTTCATTTTATCATCCGTTAATTCATCCAGCATCTGGAGTGATAAAACTTCCTGCCGTGTCAAACCTGTTTCCTTCTCCAAAGCAGGTCTGAATCACACGGTATCTCGTTTCCATCACTAAAACACTTAAGCACCATTACTTTTAGCAGATCCTGTCCATTAGCACATTTACACACACACACAGGTCTCACATATTGCACTGTTTATTTATTACCATCACTGCAATTTACACGCTCTGGAAAATCCAGTTTCCTATACATGATAATGGCTGATGTTGCAGTAAATTGCTTCATTTGTTCCATGTGTGGTTTTTTTTCAGTAAGTCTGTAAGTGAAGAAGGTTAACAGCTTGATTAGGATTATTCTCAACCTCAACCTTAAAAATTTACATGAATCTGAATGAGCACAGCAGGCTCATTTAGGATTTCTTTCAGTTTCATATGAATGAAGTCGTAAGAAAAGATACTTAACCTGAACCATGGCTTTAACTATTGTAACTTTTCATAAATAATAGAGACGTGCGAGTGATTAGAAATTTGCGAGCATGACCATGTTGGGATTATTTCAAACCTTGAACACACAGATATTAAAAATTTGTGCCTAGACATGTGTCGTTGCAGCTTTTACCAAAGACAAATTGCCATTGTAATTCATTTTGTCATCATGCTGTGAATAGTTTCGATAGGGGCAAAATTGTGTGTGTGTGTGTGTGTGTGTGTGTATGCGTGCATGTGCACTTCCTTTGGCAGCAGGAATGAGAAAAATTGCATACTCAGATAAGGAGTTTGCTATATTATCAGTTTCCTGAGTGGTTGTTACTTACTCCTGTTAATATTAATTTATTTGATAGAGCCTTTGTGATTACAGACTCTCTATCATTTGCTCTCTAACCATATTCTTTTATCTTTCCCTTCCTGTTTGCCTCTCACATATTGTTTCCCTCTTTCTATCTCTATCTGTCTGTCTGTTTGAATAACACATAGTTGAAGGAGAGAGATACAGGAAGCAAGTACATACCTAAAGTGTTTTTATTAATTCAATACTCATAGACTACTCATACTCATATGAATACTATGAATACTCATAGATTCAATACTCATACACCATCATTTGCATGTGGATTACTGAATTAGCTGATGATTAGTAAGATCATACCTGCTTAGGTTGAAGCTAACTCAATGAAAACCAGATTATGCATTTAGAATATGATATAATATTAATATTAATATTATTAATAACAACTAATTTGTAAGGCTCTAGTTACATAAAAATCCTTGCTAACAAAGGTATGAATTAGATAGATAGATAGATAGATAGATAGAACTTTATTGTCATTGCACAGTACAGGTATGAAATGAAATGCAGTTTAGCATCTACCAGAAGTGCGAATAGTAGCATTGTGCAAATGAACAAAATGCAGGATGAATATGTAAATATATACAGTAAATAAATAAATAACAAGGCTATGGGCAGTGAATATGTGCAGTAGCTACTGAGTAGATAACAGTATGAATGGTAAATTACACTATACTCCTCGGCAAAAAAAAAAAAAAATGGGCCAAGCCCAAAATGGCAAAATATTAAGATTTTAATGGTCTTAACAACAAATCACTGGTCAGGAAATTAGCAAGAATTAAACAAATAATATATACTAAATACTATAGCTCTCTACCTGCTCTATCAATCCTGGTTCCATTCATGAGCTTGTTATCAGTCCCTTGATGAGCTGCATCAGATGTGGCAGATAACTAAATAATGACTAATCTTTTAAGAAAAAAAAAAAATGCCAGAAGATATTTTTGGAAAATTTTGTACGTGTTAGTTTAGATTTTATATCAAACATTTTAATCATTATCATGATTTTACCCTTGCTTACAAGAAGACAATATAAGTGAATTTCCCGTTTCTAGCTTTTCCCCAAACAGTTCACTGCAGCACAGGAGCTCTCAGGGGTGCATTTGTTTAATTCTTGCTAATTTTCTGACCAATGATTTGTTGTTAAGACCATTAAAAGCTTAATATTTTGCCATTTTGGGCTTGGCCCATTTTTTTTTTTGCCCAGGAGTGTATGTTATAATAGAAAAACCCTATAAAAAATATAATACATATATTTATTTCTAATAATTACATATAAGAGATATGTACATTGTATGTACAACAATGCCCAGATTATCCATGGATAATATATAATGTATATACAGATAATATACAGATATATAAGGATAACCTAGAATATATACTATGACAGTGACTACTATATCTACAATTATATAGAGATGATACAGAATATACAGTATAGAATAGAACTGCAGGATGATTACAGGCAGTAAAACATCAGTGGTCTAATGGTGTAGTGTGGAGTTCAGCAGGGTAATGGTTGTGGGGAAGAAGCTGGCCCTTAGCCTGCTGGATCTGGTGCGAATGTTCCTGTATCTCCTCAGCTAACGTGACTGAATAGCGACAACAAATTTTTTTAATTGATCAACAATTCTTCAAACAAGCCATGCTGTCTGTTTACTAAACAGACCACATAGGGTAAATAAAATTTACCCTTAATTAGCTAATATCTCTAGTTCTGTAGCTAGTCTCTGGCTCGATGAGCTACCTTCAGCTAAATAATACAAAAATGCATGTGATTGGATAAGCTGAAACAGGATCTGCAGCCATGATGGTACATGTTTAGAAAACTAAACCATGTACAGGTTTCTTTTTTTTTTCATATTTTTTATTGGTTGACGTATTTGGTTCGTTCCACTGGAACTTTTGTTCCAGGCCAGAAATTACAAGAAAAGACATGTAGAAGCTGTTCTGATGGCTTGTGATAGCCGAACACCTTACTAAGACATTTTCTTTGCTTTGTTTTTTTCCTTTAGTTTATCACCTGTCTGTATATTTTCTATTTAGTATAGCATGACTACAAGGTACTAAACCAAGGTCTTGAAAATGCTGTGCGTGCATACATGTTATTGCTCTAAATTTACTATTTTGAGTTCTTGAAATAATTAAAATTGTGGCGTTTTGGTAAATTTGTGCTCTTGTCTAAAGAATATGCTAGACAAACAAGACCGTAACAAGCAACAGGTGAGACTCTCTCTCTCTCTCTCTCTCTCTCTCTCTCTCACTATTTCTCCAGGACTTGATTTTAAATTCCTTCCTGCTGTGCATGTTACAGGAGGAGTGTTACTTGAGCATTATTTCCAGCTGTGTGTATATCATCAGACTTTATTAGGTTACTAAAACATAGCTCATATGAAAAGTTGATGATTTACGTGTGTTCATGCATAAAGACATAATAAACAAACGATTGGATGTCTAATTATCACTCTCCTAAGCTGTTTCAGGATTAGGACAGTTTTTGGAGGAATGTGAATGTTGACTGTTAATGTAGAAATGATTAGCTCCATCCACAGACTTCACCTGGTTTGGGACCATATGCACCGTTTGTAAGAGACAAGATTTAAAAAAAAGAACACAAATGTAAGCTTTCACAAATACAAGGATAAAATACACAAATATACACATAGTCTCACATGAGTGGGAATACAAATACTATGTTTTTTTTTTAGTCACGATTTATTTCACATTTTTACATTCAGATTTTAAGCTAGAGAAATGAATTTCCAAGCAGACATTTGTACAGCGTAATGTGTTTATAAAATAAATTTTGTGTTTTTTTGTGTTTTTTTGTTACGTTGTTTTATTATACATATTTCAAATTACGCTATAGATACATATATTATAATACATATAAACAATCATTTCCTCACCAAACTTTCTCTCTCTCTCACTCTCTCACCCTCTCTCTCTCTCTCTCTCTCTCTAGAACTGCAATGGCAAAGACTTTCCCATGGCTGAAAACATACTGTTACAAAGCGCTGACACTGGAGACTCCTTCCATAAATGTTAAATAAACGTCTCCTTACAGAAAAGTTCACCATATCAACAATTATCCTATATTTGTTGATTTAAACTAAATAAGGATATAACACTTGAAGAACCATGCCTTTATACAAAAATAAAATACACGCCAGGGTGGTGTCATACGGCCCAAAGTGTATTATTTTGGAATAACGACATGGTCCGAAGTGTGTTATTCCTCTTATACAACATCGATATGCCAATGACTGCAAAATAAAATTTTTCAATGAACTCTTCTGTTCTGAAGGCTTTCTCGTGCTGAGAAATTTTGCAAAGAACTGTTCTTACAAAGCCTTGACATTCGAGACCCCTTCCATAAATGTTAAATAAATGTCTCCTAACAAAAAAACTTCACTAAGTCAATGATTATATGTTTTTCACTGTTAAACAACAAAGTTTTTTTTTAAATCAGGTTATTATTAGGCTTAGGTTATGCCAAGCGTCCGCCATACCAGCTCTAGTGACTGAGCTGTTACTATAGGAAGAATAACCTATCAGAACGAGTGTGTTATATATAAACCTATGATTTGAACTATTGTTTAGCAGCAGTTATAGAAAATTAATCAACACCTTCTGACCAATTAGATATGAGAATTTGAATGAGAGAAACAGTGGTTTGCA
>CM040455.1:29726083-29737467 GCA_022758105.1 Pangasianodon gigas
AATGCTGGAAAACCAAAGAATTTGTGGGACCTGAAGGATTTTTCTGAAGAACAGCAGGCAGTTTAACTGTTCAGGACAAACAAGGGACTCATGAACAACTATCAGTAAACAAAAAAACACAGCTGTGGATCATTCAGGTAACAACACAGTATTAAGAATCAAGGGTATGTAAACTTTTGAACGGGGTCATTTTTATAAACTTCAACTATTATTTTCTCTTGTGGACTATATGTAAACATCTTTTATGTGAAATATCTTATTCAGGTCAGCACTAAATAAACAATAACATGCATTTTGTATGATCCGTCTTATTTTGGTAAAATAATAAACATTTTGCAGATTCTGAAAGGGGGATGTAAACTTTTGAGCTCAACTGTGTATATATATATATATATATATATATATATATATATATATATATATATATATATATATATATATATATATATATATACAACCACTGAGTGTTTTTTTTTTTATGCATACAAGAACATAATTCTTCCAGAGAAATTCTGCAGTAAATCCTGACCATTATTTACTTCACTCCTCTGCAGATGCCTGTGTGTGCATGGACATGCTCTAGATATTTTGTTTCAGGATCATTCAGACTGATAACGCCTTGGTAGATCTCTCCCAGCCTTTTTTTGGATATGTGTGTGTGTATGGGTTTGTGTTTTACTTGTTTCTTTGTGGTTTATGCTTTAACTGAGGCTCCCTAGGCTCCTAATACGCAATTTACTTCTCATAAATCCTAATCAGGCTGTAATGATGCCTGACAGAAGACGCCTGTTTGTTGTGGATTTCATTTAATTCCTCACTGCACTCATTAGGGAATTTATTTCGGTAAACTGTGTAAAAAAAAATGAGTTAATGCTTTACCTTTAAAATCTCAATGAAGTCACTTCTCTTAGCAACATTTAAAACAAACCAAAGAAATCTTTTTTTTTTTAATGTTACAGTCAGATCTGGGGAAAAAAGCTTATTTAAATTTGGACTTATTTATTTTAATGATGATTTTATCCAAAGAGATCAAATGAGAATTCAGTACAATCATATATCTGTGCAGTTATGATGGCGCTATGAGGCTAATGTAGGCAAGAGAGCCACCAGTTTAGCATTTTGTATAATACATTTTTACACACTCATCCTTAAAAGAGATTGTTTGCCTTGGTGTTCCCATTTGTACACAGTTATAGAGCAGAAGTATTTATTTAAACTTAAAATAATCATATATATAATCATATATAATCATTTAAATAATACATATCATCCAAATCACTTCTAACATCCAATTCTGCCCTCAGCCTGCATTCAAACTTGAGTCTGCTGTTTTTATGGAGCTTCAAGATGGCTGTTACTACTGTTTTTTTTTTTTTAAAGCTCTGTGGCCTCCTTTTGTGCACTTTTATAGATAACAGTGTGTCATAAAGTGTGAGAAACCATATAAGCATGTCTGTGTGAGATACTGAACACCTCATTGCTGTTTGAGGTGAGTGTGTGATGATTTAGGCCATGAGTATTCAACAAAAAAAAAAACTGTGATGGTCCAGTTACATAAAATGTCTTGCTTACAAAGGTCTGGCTAAGCAATTAACATGACTGAATGGGGACAACAGTTACCTTTTAATGCTTAACCATTAACCATTAGCTTTATATTACTACTTTTAACTAGTGCCATGAACTCTGAACAGATGAAATACATTGGTTTTGAATTTGATGTGGGGCGAATGAGCACATGCTTTGTGTTGTCTACTTCTTTTTAAACAAGCCATGTCATCACATCACTAAACAGACCAGAAAGGGTAAATAATATGAAAAATCCATGAAAATTTGTAAGTTCCACCTTTCTGGGCTAGCCCTGTAGCTATTCTCTGGTTCAGTTAAATAATTTATATAAAAGCATTTGAACGGATAAACCACAACAAAGGATCTTCTACAGAAGCCGTAATTGGTTCATGTTCAGAAAGTTAGAGTCCCTGAAGTTCAGCCAGTTTTTTCATACTGTTATCCGCCCTGGTACAGTATTTTTTCTAGTACTCTTGGTCTGGATCTATTTAGGCCATTTGTATGATGTTAAACTGCTAGCTACAACCTTTCCTTAGAAATAATAGCCTTCAGGTCTGATACAAAATTAAAAATACAACCTTCAAACACCAAATGTGTGTTGGCTGATTGACTACATTTGGGGTAAAGGGAAAATAATGTAGATTGTAAAATGTAAAATGTCATCACCTTCAAAGAAGTTATAAGCAGATGCTGGATACTGGGTTTTCTTTTAAATTTTTTTAGATCTTATCCCCAGCTGTTCATAAAACCTAAACAAAAAATACATTTTTGATTACTAATGATGTAAGGTAAGTCATAACACATTATTTTTTTTAACCATCAGAGCTTTTCCTTCTTTTCTTTCCCGCTGGTTCCAGCTCATCACTCTGGTTGTCTAGCCCTTGCCTGCTTTGCTCATCTACATCGTTCTCATCTATCCCTTGTCCTCCTGTTAATGCTAATCCCAGATATTCTGTACTGAACACAAAAAGCAGCAGAAACACAGACTTGAAGCTGCTTACTCCATTGTTTAGTCAGTCTTCTTTCTTTTTTTGCCCTTCTTGCTGTCTCACTCTGACGTTTATCTCCTTTTCATCTCTCTCTGTCTGACTTCTCACTCCGTCACATCTACTTTGACGTGTGTTTGACTACGCAAAGACGCCTTCGAGTTCAAGTGAAAACCAACAGCAAAGATCTGATGGAAGGAAGACCACCCTCCCTTTCCCCCCAGTGTAGACGGCAGTAAAACCTCAGTCAAAACACACACAAAACAGTTGGCTAGGCAGTTCAGATTTCATTCTGCTGGTAGTGAAACATATCTATTTATTTTTAAAATTGAGAAAGATTGTAGACTCTGTGATCCTGAGGTTTTACTCATTGCCCATTTCTTTTATCCAAGCCTTATGATAGTTGAAAGTAAACCAGAGAGTCATCTAAATAACCAAATACCACATAGAATGATCTAAAAGATTGTTAAGAAAAGCACCCACTTAAAAAGGACTACAAGGGACCTTGGAAAAAAAAAATTTCAGTTCTTGTAAGTTGCCATACAAGTGTATGTTTGTTCTGAGATGATGCATGTATTTGGCCAGTGACTTTGTCTTTCCTAATGGTGGATATGTTTCTGAGAACTGGCATCACATCACTGCCTGGATCAACCGAAACGAGGCTCTAGTAGCTTAACCATCCTGAAACATGTTCACTTAATCACCCTCCATGATTTTAGTCCAACACTTCTGTCTTTAAGACTGACATCCACTTGTTACTACAGTACTGGTCTGTCAGACTTACTGTTTTCTCTCTGAAATCACTGCCAGGCTAAAAGCTCAGAGTGGACTATAGTGAAAAATGTCAGATAGTAAAGTACAATGCTGCCTGTGTACAGAATATAATATGAATCTGAGCTTGAAGTCTGACTGGTCTAAAGCATTGCAAAGATGCTTTAGTTTTATAATCCTAATAAAGATGATCCCATGTATGTCTTAATCATCTTCATTGTTATGTCAACCAATCTGCTCACCAGCAAGGCATGTAGCATACTGATCCATTCATCCAACTCATACTGATATTTTTTGTACCTAGTATTCCATTCCTCAAACTATTATGGATCTGTTCCGCACACTCAAACGGATCCGTTCTTCCATTTCATACACTAAAAAAAAGGATGTTACGAAACCTAAATAGTTCATTGAGTTGTCTCTCTGGAGATCCCTTAAAGATTTTATGTAACACACGAAAACAAAGGGATTTCCAGAGGGATGCCCCTTTAGAAGGCAGAACTATTAACCCTTGAGAAGCTATTCTTTCCAAGAGTGTGCCAATACATTCATCAAAATCTAAATGATCCATTCCCTGCACTGATCTCTTACTTAAATCCATACTAATCTCTTCTTCATACTCATACTAATACATTTCTCAAAAACATACTGATCCATTTTTAGGGAGTTTTCACACCAGACCAGAGGCCATTGGAATCAAGAATCCCAGGTGTTTGATCAATTGACGAAGCTAAATTTCAAACCCAGATCTCTGAAATGACCTCTCAATATATCGAATGAAGAAGACATTTCAATGCAAATGACAAAGAATTCACCCAAACTGTTTATCAGTGTTGAGAAAAAATAAAGAAATATCAGTCCATTAAGAGCAGTCAATCCACAGTTTGGGATATATTCATCTTTGTTGAAACAAGCCCTGAAACGATGACACCCTCCACTTATGAGGCAGAAACTGATTGGTATGGAATTGAGTAATCAGACTAGGTGTGAAAATGGCCTCCATCCACCAACATATGATCGCTGATTCATCTCTCCTTCCCACAAATAATTCCTACAATGTCAAACACCAGATTCACTGAAATGGCCTACAGGAACACCTACATTGAATGATTTGCATGAATCCAGGCTCTTCTAATTTAAAGCTCATAGAAAAGGAACTGTTATGATTTTGCTTGGGCTTGGTGATGCTTTGGCATTTTTATACCTCCAAGAAAACAGACCTCACTTGCACTTTGGTTTTGAACGTTGTTTGCGCTTGTCATGTGTCAAGTTTTTTTTTTCCCATTTGCATTATAGAAACAGGCCTGTATGAGCTAGAAATGATTTAGAGATTGCTTTAGAAGGGTGGATATAAACCTCAAGATGACTGAATCAGTGATACTGCCAGCATTCTGTGGTCATCAGTTAATATCTCTCCTGCTTTAATAAACCAACGTCTATGTTGGATTTTAAATGGCACTGGAGCCACTAGCACCGACCACAGAAACTGAAGCCCCGCCTCTATTAAAAAACAACTTCTTTCAACCAAGAATTCCCAACTCCGCCCCCAACCCCCACCTCCTGTCCCTCATCCCTACTTCATTCTGCTTTTTATCCATTCCAATTCTTTGTGGGTTTTGAGTTTTGGAAAGAAGACCATCATTAGTACTAATTGTTCTGTTGCACACACACTTTTACTCATTCAAACACACACACACACACACAATGCCAGCCGTTAAGTTTAGGGCAGTTGTGCAGGAGCCTGGAGTTAAGCCCATACCAAAGCAAGTATTGCCCACTTTGTTGTCAAGAAACAATGAGGAAAATATCCTTTCATTTTTTTTGCAGCAAGGGCTTTGTATTTCAGCACAGGAAGCCAGGGTGGATTGTGTGTGAGTGGTGCTGTGCCAAACCAATGTGGAGGGATTAAGTGGGGTGCGGTCCACATGAATTCTCGCCGAAGCACAGGAGAAGTTGTTTTCTCTGCCTCAGGCTCTTATTTCATCCCAGTTTTTCACTTTACATTTTACAAGTGTGACTGCACAATAAAATAAGCCTTGTTGAATGAACAACTGCAGTGTTGAATCCTCACTTTTCCCAATTATGCTATCACAGACAAAAATCGCACATCATAAAAGAATTTTTTTCTGGTCATGATTGAGATCAGCAGCCTTAGAACCTGTGGCAGCTTGTTCATAGGGGCAGGTGGGGCAGATGGGGCAGACATGTTAATAAAGTTCTCATTCACAACCTCATACATTTTAAATTCCATTTGAAATACTAATTACCTCTTTTGAGTGACCAACAATTAAATAAGATTCTATTTGACAGATATAAGACAATGTTTCCTTGATTTGCTCACCTTTATAGATGTTGCACAATCATGGGGCAGCATGCTCATTGCCCCATTTAGTGAGTTATTGTTGCACCTAGTGATCAGAAAATAGGAACTGCAACAAGAGCTAATAGAGGCCCATCAGGGATGGGATCACACTGCCCCATGCCCATAGTGCTAATTCAACTCTTATAGGGTTAAAATAGTTCTTACTGTTATTGAATTGAAAGCTAAAAGTCACAAAAAATACAAAAAAAAAAAAACCCTTCTCAGAGGTAAAACTGGGATAGGCTCTGGATCCATCATAGCCATGACCAGGATAAAGTAAATGTTCAAGACTAGCTATTAATTCAGCACTCTGTGAGTTAACCCAAACCTATGAAAATTCAATTCAAGCACATAATCAACACTAGGAATTTTTATGTGCAAATTGTGTAATATCATATTGTATAATGAGTGTCAAATTGTAAAAACATTTCAAGGCTATGAACTCATTCCTGTAATCCTGCAATACAAACATAGTTTGTCCAGATTAAACCAAGGGTGGTGCTTGGGATGCATCCTGGGATTTCCATGTGATATAACTAAGACCTCAGGTATGTGCCCTCATGATTGAGATAATGATGTCTGAAATGTCCTATTCAGAGTATCTCAAAAAAGTGAGATGGAACCCGTGTTGGTGTCTGTGGAAATGTCTGAGTGAATGTCTGTTTGTTGTTTGTGTTGAGTGATGAAAGTGCTGCTGAATTCGCAGTAACCCTGCACAGGAAGGAGAATGAACTGAATGCCTTTTATGGGTGTTTTAGTGCTATGTGTTTTCTTTATGTCATATTGTTTTCCATAGAAGAAAAGGAAAGATGACTGTATGGCAACAGTATTTACTGCCAATTTTATGGTATGTATGCTCACTTCGTGACTTTGTTTGAAGGTCTTGTCGTGTATGTGCACACGCACACAAGATGCTAAATGCTACATTTCTGAACCAGTTTGCTGTTTACAGTCATTTCTGATGTGTTCCTGCAGTGCATTATGGGAATGCCTTAGCCACTGAGAATACACTTTATGACTCTCTTTAAGACTTGAACATAACCAGGACTAAAGTCTAGTTAAAATGCATTGTATGTGTTTCCGCATTCTTAAAAAGGTTCATTAGAAAGAACACTAAGTAGACCTGAGTTCTAGTACGGCTGTTATACCTTTGAGCATTATGGCAGCTCTGAAACCCCTTACAGCTTAACAAACCCTCATTCTTCCAGAAAAAGAAGTCAAACTTTGGTTATGCAATGACTTCCACACTGTGAAGTTTATATTCAAGGATCTCAAGCGGTAAGTAACATTCTGCCGTTTATTGTTCTATCTGAACTGCTTGTTTAAAAAAAAAAAAATCCAGTGATGTAAGGTGAAACTGTCATGTTTGCTCATACTCACTTCTCTGTTTTGGCCCTTATCAAGTCTTTCCATCAAACTTGACATCCACATATTGTGCGTAGACAAAAATGGCTTGTGCTGTGCTTGTGAAATAAAAAGGACCTTTTGAAAATGTCCCCCCTGCCTTCCTTCTTAAACTGTTCCTCACTTTTTTTGCAAGCTGAAGCTTAATGGAGCAAGCTTAATGTGCTTTTTTTTCCTTTCAGTTTGGTTTTGTGTCATTTAGCAGCCACGTTTAAATCAAACTGGCATTTGTTGCTGATTGGGGCATTGAAAAATCTCATGAGAATGACAGGGATATTTTAGCTGGCGTTGTGCCAGTATTCAAAACATCACACACACTCAAAAAAAAAAACCTGTAGTTTCTCTTCCATTCCTATGTACCCGGATTTGTAGGTATTTCCGGCATTGAAAGGTTACAGTTACAGTTTATTGAGTTGCATAAATCGATCTTTCAGGGTAGGCTTTCCTGTCTATTCATCATAGTTTATATAGGTATTATCATGGTATTATTAACTTCCATAACACACACCCTCACTCCCCCTCACCCCAAAACACACACACACACACACACACACACACACTTATCAACTCCTCTCACAGGAACATGTGGGTGGAAAAAATGTAGTGAGGTAATTATTTAAGCTAAGCTATATCATTATGTTCGCTATGGGGGTTTTCCTAATGTCTTGCCTTTGCATGTGTATGTGCGTGTGTGAACAGTAGGCTGATAATTTAATTGCAAGTATTATATCTCAATGGAATGTTGAACTTTCCCGTTTTATAGTTTACCAGTGCAGCTTCAGTGCCCAATATGTTGGCGCATGTTGATCTGATATCTGATATGCATTTTTTTGTAAAAAAAAAAAAAAAAAAAAAAAAAAAACCAGGAACAATTAATTAATGCATTAATTAAGAAATTTGGCTAATGCAAAGAAAACAAATTAAATTTACAACCGGTGACAGGCAAGACATTTATAAAAAAGCCGTAACATTATAAGGACAGCCATCTTGGGCAAATGGAGTCCCTTTTTTTCTTTTAGCATTATTGGTATCTAAATCATTTACAAACGAGTGGCATGGTAGTGCAGTGGGTAGTGTTACTGGATGTGTCGAGTTTTGCACTTTCTACCCATGTCTGTGTGGGTTTCCCCACACTGGATTCTCCGGTTTCCTCCCACCTTCTAAAAAACATGCTGGTAGGTGGATCGGATACACTAAATTGGTCCTAGGTATGAATAAGTGTGTAAACGTGTGTGTATGTTTTACCCTGAAATGGACTGGTGTCACATCCAGGGTGTATTTTCACCTCGCCCCCGGTGTTCCTGGGATAGGTTCTGGATCCCCTGAAAACCTCACCAGGATGCAGTTACTAAAGATGAATGAGTGAATAAACAAGACGTGTGGTGTTCTCTTTTAAACTAGGAACAACTTACATCACATCTCCTCATTGAAAGCTGGATGTTATGAGAACTTAAATTTCTAAATATGGACTATCTCTACTATTTTACCCTACCTATTATATTGCATAGTAATGTCATTTGAAGGAAGTTTCTGAAGTTTTGGACAGGTATTTATGGAAAAAACTTTTGGGAGAGATATGCCTTCTTTTTTTAGCTACATTAGTCTTGTATATCGTAAATCTGATTTTTCGTCTATCTCAGGGGTGTCCAATCTTATCTGCAAAGGGACAGGAGCCACACATGATTCCACCTGTTTAATCTGTTGATCTTGGCTTGCCGAAGACTCAGGTGTGGCTTCTGCTTAGTTGGAATGAAAACCTGCACACACCAGCCCTTTCCTGGTAAGATTGGACACCCCTGATCTATCTTTAATTTAAGACCTCACAATGTTCTGGTCCTTTGTGAAAATCTTAAGCGACCACTTCTGTGTATTATTATTATTATTATTATTATTATTATTATTATTATTATTATTATTAGTGGTAGTAGTGGTAGTAGTATTAGTAGTTAAATGCATTAAAAATAATCAACAGTTTGTGTGTATATGTGTTTATGTATGTGTGTGTGTGTGTGTATGTGTGTGTGTGTCTGAGCTGTTCATTATGTCATCTGTCCTCTAGGTGTTTTGAACTACAGACAGAAGAGCCGATTAGATGAAGTCACCAATTTACCATCATTTGTGTCTGTCTTGGAATGCGACTGACATGCCTGGGACACCTAAGACACAGAGCATTATATATATATATATATATATATATATATATATATATATATATATATATATATATATATATATGTGTGTGTGTGTGTGTGTGTGGTGTCCTGGGAAATCCCTTCCCATGTTAAAAGTAAGACATTTTCTACTATATACAGTATAGTTCTGAGAGTTTCAGGCTTTCCAGGACTGAATTGTTTTTCTCTTTTGCATGTATCTCAATCAGAAGCAAAGTTATATTTTAAAGTCTGGTTACTGGCAATATTGATTATCTAAAGGCAACTGTTATATACTGATTTTATATGTGTTTTATTTAATATATAATAAATAAGATATACATATTAGAATAATGACCTTGAAAACTATGTCTATCTTTATACCACCCTTAATTCATAGCTTACAGACTATTCAGACATACAGCCCATTCCAAAATAATATAATAAAAAAGGGCAAGCTACATTTATAGATTATTATTTATAGATTATACTTGTTTTTTTTTTTAACTACACAAGATGTCTGCCGCACATATCCTGCGGTCTTATGGAGAGTCGCTTGTCCACGCCTTCAGAAATTAATGCTACATGTCTGTGTAGTGCAATACTAATGCAAATAATGGGGGCAGCATAACACTATGGCACATTGTGTCTGCAACTGAATAAACAATCTAGCGCTGTGTCTCAAATAACAATCATAATAACAGCGGAAATTTTAAAAGAGAAACAGAGCTTGTCAGTGTGTCTAACTTCGCTGTGCATGAAATTGCTAAATATTTTATAGCTTGACTTGGAAACCTGATGGACAAGGATGTCCATCTCTCTGTTCTCTCCATCTAGTGGATGTCACTTCAATCCGCCAGATGTGCATAAGATACGCAGGCGAGTACGTGAACAATGCTGCTTACGTTGCCACTGCTTCTGCATGCACAAGTGAAGTCATGTGTCAAGTATAAACCACGTCAACTCTACTGTATTATATCTTAAACATGTTTTAATAGTTTCCTTAGCTAACAGGCTGACATTAGTGACATTTTGTGGTGTCAATTTAAAAAAATAATAATAATTTTTTTGTTTAAAACCTGTCATTTTTGATACTTTGCCAGAATTCAGCCACAGAGATATCTGATAGGCTTTTCCAAGCCGCCACATAAATAAGAAAACGTTTCAGTGCCTAAGGCTTAATTTGGCTGACCTGAGTCATACACACAGACTGAGACACCTGTACTGTGACAACTCATACAGCTCTTTATGGGCTAAGTTAGTCATTGAGTGCACCTGTGTTTGCATCTGTTTCTCTCTCACAGGCAATCATTATAATAAAAGTGGTTTATATCCGTGTCGAGCATGTCACATCACTGCTGCCTTGGTAACACTGCTTTATGCTGGAAAA
Source organism: Pangasianodon gigas (assembly GCA_022758105.1). NCBI lineage: Eukaryota > Metazoa > Chordata > Actinopteri > Siluriformes > Pangasiidae > Pangasianodon > Pangasianodon gigas. The sequence goes on from CM040455.1 coordinate 29,736,713, forward strand.
CTAAACACAAGATTAGCTTAAAGACTAGCATTGACTTAAGTGTGTACTTTTACATAGCCATGGTTATATATCTGTGTGTGGCAGGAAAAAGCAATTTCAGCCATTATAGCCATGTTGGTTTTAACAGGAAACTCCAAAAGTACAGTGACAGAAAGAGATAACAGCAAAGATATCATAAAGCTTTCTTAGAACCCTGGGTTGAGGAAAACGCACTTTGCCTGACACACACACTGTTTAACGGCTGCCGCTTATCTGTATCCCCTGTCTCTCTGCGCTTTTTGCAGAGTCTGATAATGCTGTGGTTTCTGCTTTCGTCTGTGTCAATCACCTAATCTAATAGCAAGATGATGATACATTTCAATTGCAATGCATTATCACTGAATCATGGATGTTGCACTGTATAATCTTGAAAAGGACAATAATATAGTGTTCAAGTTTTTGAGATGCTTCATAAATTGGCTGATCTTATAGTAAAAAACATGTCTTTTATTTCATTTTGCACATGAGGCTAATATTGCAAATGTTAACTCTAACATTTTGTCTGTGTCCTTGACTTGGTTGTGTCTCCTTGCTGGTGCTGCTTGACCTTAGTGCAGCTTTTGATACCATTGATCATGCTATTCTCCTCAATAGACTAGAAAATGTAGTAGGCATTAAGGGAACAGCCCTTTCCTGGCTCAGGTCTTATTTGACTGATCGTTATCAGTTTGTAAACGTAAATGGTGACTTCTCTTCTCATGCTAAGGTAAAGTTTG